>OX328109.1:5740936-6340936 GCA_946811185.2 Hippopus hippopus
TAACATCCAGTAACATGCAAATTTACTTCCAGTAACATTGAATTTTATATACAGTAACATGTAAATTTGCTTCCAGAAACATCAATATTTCAATCACATTCATTCTCACACCATTCTCCCTATTCTAATATCCGTAAGGTACTGTGTCATAGTTCTCTATTCTTCTACGTTTGGTGTATACCATTTGATATCTTTTTTTCTTCTGCTCTGTTGTATAATTTTCGTTTACCTTTGTCTCTACATATTTTGCTTGGGTTTGTGACAGTGATGTGTGAGGTGTCGTGTATGTCTGTAACGATATGTTTGACGCTTTCAAAATTGATGAGTTGTGAGTTGGTGTAGTGCAGTGTGAATCCTCTGACTTTACACGTTTCTTTGTCGGTGTTTGTTTTGTATACGTAGTTTTTTGGACTGCCAGACACAAACTCTACAATGTGCTCACCCTTGTCTAATTCATCGGACAATTCGCCCAAGTAGTCCCCTAAGGGTGGGTCTACCTCTCCAGGTCTACTCAGGTAAATGACACTATCTGTATCGTAATACAGTACTCGTCTGTCTGATTGTTCGAGCACACTGTACAATTTGAGCCTGGCCCAGCACATGGTAAAGGTCGCCAAGTATATGTTTGTGTTGTTGTCTTCAGGTAGGCAGTCCTGTTTGTATATCCATTCAATTTGTAGCATGTTATCTGTTAATATGTGAAAGTTGAGAGGTTGTTTTAAGGGATCCGAGAATAATTGAAAGAATAGGTTGACCTGACTATCCGTAAAGATTTCTGTCTGGCGCATATTGAGCCTCTGTCCAGTGGTTTCCTCCCAGTGGTATATTTCGTATATGTTTTTAAGTTGGTACCCTAGTCTAAGAGCTGTGTGTATCTCCGGGGTGCACCACGTACCAGTCAAAACTCTCTCGTCGTCCAAACAGGTGTAGGGGTCAGGATTCTCAGTATCCGCGCAGGTCCTACATAAAGGGAATTTCAGTTTGCCATTTGATCTGTTCGGGAGGACTGGGTGATACAGTCCTCTTTTGGGGTAATATCTTGATTTTAGCAATACCAAAATACTCCTTTATATTCCCAAAATCTTTGGTCAAGATTTTAGGGTGACCCACGGGATACCGACAATACTTATTCACCCAAGAATACAAGC
This sequence comes from Hippopus hippopus, assembly GCA_946811185.2. NCBI lineage: Eukaryota > Metazoa > Mollusca > Bivalvia > Cardiida > Cardiidae > Hippopus > Hippopus hippopus. Next base: position 5,742,085 of record OX328109.1, read on the forward strand.
TCGTGAAATCCACGTACTTGATCCTTTCCTGTTCTTCCGTTTTACGATAGAGTTGACTCGCATTGGTACGCCCGCCGAAGAAGCTCTCTCTAGGGTCCAATCTCTCTGTCATGTCTAACTGTTTGATGAAGGTTCTCAATTCTGAATCTTGATGTCGTTCTTTTTTAAATTCATGGTCCCAAATGCACACGTATTTCATGCCTAATTGTTCTAAATAAGCTTTCTTTTTCATAGTCAGAGCATACAATTCATCCAGTTACTGGTGGGTTAGGGGGTGACTCTTTTCTTCTCTATTATCTGAGAAACACACAGGGCAGCCATGAAACACGCAGCCGTGGTACTCGTACGCCGTGTGTGTTTCTGCGCAGTACCCATCAAACTTGTATCGAGTTTCAGGGATGGTCTTTTACCCTTCATTCAATGCATGTTGAATATGTACCTTGTCTTCCAGTGACGGTGCCGAGTTCTGTTTTTAAGCATGTATCTAAACAGTTTATGCTCTAAGGTCTTTATAAATCTTTCTGCAAAGTTTGCTTTGGTTTCTGTGTTCAGGGCGTAAAGGTGGTGAATGTTTTGACCGCGTAAATATTTATTGACTTTCTTACTTCGAAACTCCATGACTCTGTCAGTGCGTACAGTGTTGGGTTTCCTCTCCCCCGACAATATATGTGTCAGAGCGTACGTGACATCGATCCCCTTTTTACTTGACATCAGTTGGGCATGTGGAAATCGAGAAAAAATATCTATGCAAACAATGACATATTTGAACCCTTCATTATATTTGGACAAGTCCATCATATCCATCATGTCTATATCCCATTGACTGTCTGCACCGTTCACAATAACTCTGGACCGTTCAAACCGGCGTCTGGCCCCTCTCGTTAAGGAATAGGACTCTTGATCTTGTAACCATTTTCTTATTCTGTGTCTACCAATGGTGTTTTTTCCTTGGGCCTTTACATACTGATATAATTTCTCTGGACCTAAATGACTAGCAGGGGACTTTGGGTCGAAATAAAGAGTGGACAAATAGGTGTTCCAGTCTGACATCTTTTATTAATTTATACAAGCATAATGCATTCTTACAACAAAATAACTATAATACAACAGAATATAAAGGACGTCTATTTTCCTCTAAATACAAATTTAAAATATCAATAAGTCTCTCAGCACCCTCTCTGGCTTCTCGTCTTAATTGCCTATATCTCCACCACCACTCAAAGTCATTTATCAACATCACCGCCACAAAAACAAGTCCGAACATGTCTATCGTCTCACAAATAAATTGGCTCCAGTGTTACTATTTGACCCAAATCCAAAGGATGGGATATTTCCACCGTTTTGTCCAAATGAAGGGGTGAATCCTGACGCTGTCTGATTGTTCTTGCTCGCTGTCTCAAATCTAAAGTCACCTACAGGTTGCACCAAGTTCTTGTTTTCGCTTTTATAGCCCGTCATTTTTAAGTAAATACACGTTGGAGACCATTTTTCGTGTTCTACCCAAGGGTCGTCCGTCGATTCCCAGGACATAACTTTGACTGAACAAGCGAAGCAAGTAACCTTGTCGCTACTTCCAGTGTAATAAAAGCCGGCTTTCGATAAGGAAACGCTATCTGGAGTTATCTGCTTTGACCAGTCTTGAAACGTTCTTAATCTATCTTCATGAAACATCATATTTGGCTTGGAAAACTGGTTCACTTGTACCGAATCACTCTGCGTAAACAGATCCATGTTCATAGTTCAAAGTACTTTTCAGAACTGACAACTGGAAGAAAGCAGAGCCCAATTTATATAAAGTGCCTGTCGCTGATTGGTTGTTATTTTTAGAAATTCTCCGTTGTCTTCTGTCCCGTCTATTACTTCTGGAGAGTTGAAAGGGGTATTGTCCTGATATCCTGCTTAAGTCAGACACTCTGACGACTTGCAAAGGGATTACCTTGGGGAGTTGAAAGGGGTATTGTCCTGATATCCGGTCTTATATCATTAGAACCCAGACTGAGGGCAATGGGTCAAACCATAAAGCATCGAGTACAATTCATATTTTATTTCATCATACAATTCAATAGAATCACATGACATACATACATTAGTATATACAGTACATTCATGTCATACATGATCAACTTCACAAATATATACAAATAAATTTGAGTCTGTTTTTTGGTGTGCTTTTCTTGCCTTTTAGATAAGAGTCTGATTTCCGATTGGTACGCTATATTTAGTAACAGTTTCTGATTGGTCCGCTATATTTAGTAACAGTCTCTGATTGGTTACCAGTTTGTACAGTCATTGGGGTTACATTCCGGGCACTGTAGCATCCCTATCTGGTTCATATGGTCCGACTGTAAGTAACAAGGGACCACTGCGTCTAGTTCGGGTAGGGTCTTTCCAATCTCAGGTATCAGGTCTTTGAGGCATTGATATTCTAGTGGTCGTAAACACAACCCCTTTTTTGTGGGTACTACTTTTTCTTTCGGTTTCCAATATTGTCTCATGTCCACACATTTGCTGCCTTCAGTTATTGTACAATATACATTGCCTCCCAAGTGACAGTTGTAGTCCGTTTTATCTGTCAGTGCCTGATCCACGTATTCTATAGTGTCGACCCAGTTTTTCCAACGCATCAGGGTTAAACTGATACCTTTCTTGGTGGGTTTTTCGTCTTGCCATTCTCTTAAGTCCACTCGCCTCACCCCTTTCCATTGTGTCACCTCTACTACACGTCCATTACCCAAGTTTCCTCTGAAAATAGACATGTTGTCAGTTGTAATTCTGAAATCAGAATGAAGGATAAGGGCTGTTTTTCTTATTTATACACATTCTGATCTAGGTTCATTTCATTGGTCTCTCATTTGATTGGTCCGTTATATTTAGATATGTGATCATCAACTATATTTAGAGTCATTACATCACTGATCTCTATTCTTATTGGTCCGCTTTATTTAGAAGAATTATGTCATACCTATATTTAGATGTAGGAAAACCTTAAGAGTAATATCTTTCACTATGTATAAGTCATTGTGGTTCAATGGGTAGTGGAAAGCGTTCTAGACCTTTCTAACAAGCCTAAATTCATTCAAATCGGTCAAGGCATAAGGGAGTTAGAAGCATTTTACGCATGAGTGAGTTTCGTTCCGGTTGGTTGATGTTATCGTGTAGGTCTCGGTGAGACCTTTCCAACGGTACAACAATGATCAAAATCTGACCAGACATAAGGGAGCTAGAGCAATTTAAAGATTTTGGATTCCTTTAAGGGGCAGATAATAAGGGGGATCACTCGAATCATATACGACAAACTTTAAACCGATATATCTCGAGAACTAATAGAGCTAGACCCCTATATGTATATATTTTCTGCATCAGCGTGATCAGACCTTTTCCATGATACTCATGGGGTACCGATCAGACTTGAACTAAATGAGATATAGTATTTTATAGGGCCAATGACGTCATTTCCAGCCGCCATCTTGGATCGAGGTGTCTGAAACTCTCACCATTGCATAGACGAGCAAGAGTGATGCTATTTAGACACCAGGATTGTCGAAATCGGTCAAACACTAAGGGAGCTAGAGCAATTTAAAGATTTTGGATTCCTTTAAGAGGCAGATAATAAGGGGGAGATCACTCGAATCATATACGACAAACTTTAAACCGATGTATCTCGAGAACTAGTAGAGCTAGACCCCTATATGTATATATTTTCTGAATCAGCGTGATCAGACCTTTCCAACGGTACCAGTTTTATTTCGGAGTATATTGAATTTTGAGGGTTTAAATCCGCTCTAATGATCTAGTTCCGCACTGGTTAAAAATCGAACCGTGAACCTAGGGTTCAAATGATAGCTGAGGATCTGTTCTAACGTTTGAGGTGGTTTATAAAAAAGTGGCAGTGTAAACAGTTGTCCTAGAAGCTAAAAACGGTTGCGTGGTTTAACAGTTTTATTTGGTTTTCAAAGGCCTTTAATATTTAAGAAAAGTAGCCTGAATACAGTGTATCCCCAGATGATGAACCCAGACTGGACCCAGACAACTTCTGATATGGAATCGACGAAAGAAACGAGAACTAAAACTTCGGTAGATCCCTCAAAATACTACCTACCATCGAGCTATAAGTTGCAGCAATTTAGGGGAATTTTTCCGATATTTTAAAGATCTTGTAAAAACATTGTCCCACGTTCTTTTCAAAATGAAATTAAGCCTAATCCAAGTCCACCAATATTGACGTATAGGGCGCAACAGCCCTGAAAGACTCCTTTTCATGTTCGCACTTGATAAAACTTGTTCATTCTTGCTTTAGCTACTGACAAGAACAGATCTATTTTAAATTTTTTCTCAAAATGGATTTCAAGACCATATTTACCGGAATTAGCGCACTATATTTCTATATTGAAGTGTGTATTGGGGAATTAAATGCCTTTTTGCAGGTTGGATTTGGAAGTTATAGATTTGGTAAATATTTTTATTATCTAGTTATTTCCATAAAAGTTATAGGTTGTGATTTTGTCATTTAAATGTATGCAGAACAAGAAACAAGAGGGTCATGATGGCCCTGTATCACTCCACTGGCTTTTTTAATCCTTTTACCACATAAGTCAAAGATTTAATGACCCTGGAAATTTATAGATTGTAATTCTGTCATTTAAATGTTTGCAGAGTAAGAAACAAGAGGTTCACAACGGCCCTGTATCGCTCCACTGGCTTTTTTAATCCTTTTACCACATAAGGAAAGCATGTTGTCTGCTAGTAATTTCTCTTTTTTCCCACAATGTTACTAATTGACCAGTTGAGATGAAAATTATATTTCATGTTATAATCACCTGCATTCGGTCTATAGCTTTACCCTACCATGTAAAGTAGATACTGAAAGTGAATCTCAATAGGCCATTGTCCGTACTTCCGTCCCTAAATAAACAAAAATCAGACAGTGTGTCGACATTAACAATAGCTTATAAAACGTGTTCAGACACGTATGTGGATTGACGCATGCGCGCGAGTCATATCGGAAATACTTTTTTGTCATTTGAGTTCAGGACGTTGAAGAAACAACATCGAAGGTACCTTTTTTTTTTTTCTACCGAATTTTTGTAATTCTTTGTGAGAAACTTCAAAGAGCATGGATGTGTCGTTAGACCGACTTAACCTTATAGACTTGACCGAGGGTCGTAGTAAGGTTAGGAATCGGCTCTTTGACTTGGTGTGGCGTTAAAGATGAGTCTAAGTGGGAAAATCTCCGTCTCGTAAAAGGGCCTGACCCTCAATGCCCGCGATCATTACTAGATAGAGTATACAAGTCAGCTCTGTATACTGTTAGGGTACTCACTTATACGACTCATTTTTAAAGCTATTTCTCTCCAGATTTATACCCAAAAGAAAAATCAATATTGTGCCAAAAAGCACATTTAAATAAATGGTCGTTTAAAAAAGAAAATAGGTCATCCAAAATGGCTAATGGTCTAAAATAAAAATTAGGTCATCCAAAATGGCTGTCCAAAAAGCACGTCAAATTCTGCAAAAAAAAAAAATAGATCATACGAGATGGCCGCTGGTCTAAACATCCTTATGTGTAAATGAGTTACTAAAAATAGTAACTAGGTCATCCAAGATGGCGCCCGTTTGTTTACAAGCAATCAGCACCATTTCCCGTCTATCCTATCATCTTATTAAATTGTTTTTCAAAATAATGTCTTCTTTTTTCGATCTTATTTCCATTAGGGTTCTGGATGCAACATTTGACACTTGACATCATAATCTGTTTATTAATAAATACAGACGCATGCTGAAAATATTCTGGATGATACAAATGCTTCTCCAATACGTGGTATGATAAGGTAAACTTTATTTTGAAGAATGATCCCATACTTACGTCTGGGCCCTATCTTGGATTGAATCTACTCCCTGATTGGTCGATGCGTCCTGTAATCTGATTGGTCGAAAATCCCCGATTCTGATTGGCTGAATTTCAATCCGTTTTAGGGGTATAAGTTCGAGGTCCTTTTGTTGAATAAGCTATTGTCTGATCTTCCGGTCCTATGTCAACAGAAGCCAGACACGTTAATGACTTGAAAAAAGGGATTAAGTTTTACAGTTGAATAGACCCTTGTTCGTACTTCCGTCACCAAATAAACAAAACCAGACAGTATGGTGACATTAACAAAAGACCAATGTTCTGTCTTTTTGGGCCTTTGTTAGGGGATTAACTTTGACAGTTGAATAGGCCATTGTTCATGCTTCCGTCACCAAATAAACAAAACCGGACAGTATGGTGTCATTAACAAAAGACCATTGTTCGGATCTTCCCTATTCTAGCTGATGTAATGACTCTAAATATAGTTGATGATCACATATCTAAATATAGCTTCGCGCATGCGCATCATTCTACTTTAGACTCTGTTCTGGACTAAATGTCTCATTTGAGAGTTGGACCTTGAGGAGTGCACATCGGAGAGAGGTACATTTATTTATTTATTTATTTATTGTCTTGTAAGGAACGTCAGCTCTGTATGCTGATCCTGATCCAACATGGCCGATCCCTATCCATACTTTGACCACTTTGCAGTGAATTATTTACTTATTTATCGTCTGGTAAAGAAAGGGCCTGACCCTCAATGCCCGCGAGTACTTACCAGTACGAGGTATACACGTCAGCTCTGTATACTGATCCTAATCCACCATGGCTTATCCAATATGGCCGATCCTCATCCAAAATGGCGGACTCACCATATCTGCCGCGAATACCCATGACACATCAACAATTCCTTATATGCAAATGAGTTACTAAATATAGTAACAACATGGCCGAAAGTAGGTCAAGATTACCACCGATTACGTCATCTTTGTTTACATTTAAAGAGCTGCTATTACTACTTCTATCGACCGATCGATTACGGATTACCCGAGTGTTAGCCGAATCCGTGCGTTTTTCGGCGATGACAGGCGATGTTACAGGGATCTGCATATCCTTAAATAAACCAAGGTGCTTGTATTTGATTCGAGCAGTGTAAGAAATTTGATACCACGCAAGACCGAAGGTCGAGATGTCAAAATTTTCTTACGCAACGAGATATCTGAAAAAATGTTGAAAACGACGATGAACGCCATAAAACCAAATAAACCAAAAGACTGAATTCTCTCTACAAACGTTATAAAATCGCAATATCTTGGTTCTTTTGCACTGAAAGAAAAAAAAATCGTATCTTTGATAAATAAGCCTCGCTGATGTTATTCCCTTCACAAGAAATAATTATCCTAAGAGAAGAACTTTTAAACAAAAAACATCGTGGAGGAAAAGGATGACATCCTGATTACTAGCATTTCCCCCTTTTCCCACGATGTTTTCTACCCTATCAAGGACAAGCCCCGTCATTTTAGCCACACTTGATTTGTCGTCTGCAAATACTTTCAATACCGACGCGTCTAAATTTTTGTTGACTGGAGAAAGGGTTTACTCTTCACTAAACGACAAAATTTTAGACTTCCAAATTCAAATCATTTGCAGACAACAAATTAAATATCGATATGATGACGGAAATTGTCTTTTAAAGGGTTAAAAATGTTGTGGGGGAAAAAGAGAAAAATACGCGTCACCCCGTTTACTAGAATGTTTTCAGAAACCTCCTTTCTCAATGTCTCTCTAATTCGGGCTTGTGTGGTAAAGGTTTTAAAAGCTTCCTGCATATTTTTTTCCGTGCTATCATAATAATTGCGACACGTAGTGTCAAAGCCATTAGACAGAAAACGAAATAGTTTATAACTCTTTCGGCGCCAAATATACGGTATAAACTCGACTGTACTTCAATGGCAGACAAATACAATCCACTTTAACTTAGAACGATATTTATCTTATAAAATTTACTAAACAAGCGGATGGTATAGATCCAACATCAGACTACAAGTTCTCGTCAGTAAAACCACTGGTTTCATGCCCATCGCGACGAAAATGTTAAGGATAATTTGTTTAAAAATCGAGACTTTTTGGATAATTTTTTTTTTATGACCTCGTTCTTTCGACTGTGACTGCCATTGAGAAATGGCGCAGCGACTCGTGAAAATATTACCGATGATGTGCACAATATAAAATAGAATTTGACCTTTCTCCGAAAAAAAAATATTTCTTTCATAGTTCTAGCCCCTTTTTTGTTGGGACTTTTCAAAATCCAATACAGTTGTCTTCGGTAATTCCCCGTGGCGAACCCCCCTCCACATAAGAACGGAATACAATATTACGTAAAGCGAGAGAAATGTAGAGTAAATGCGGGTAAATTACGTCATATTTCCCCCTGGTAAAATGGCACGCGCTATTTTCCTTGGTAACTAGTGCGCTGGAACTATTATTTCTGCCTTCAACTGAAGAGTTAGAAAATATGAAATCGGTATTTTTCACTGGTTGTAACCACGAAATAAATGTATGAAAACCTTAATCCACCATCATTTCTCGGTAAACTACCGAAAGGTATGAAAAAAATCTCCGCAATGCCTTATACCAAGCAAGTCATCATATAATTAAGGGTCCATTAAATCCGTTTTGTCTAACAATTCACCGAGTTCTGGGGTAGAAAAGTCTTTGGACATGCAGAAAATTTATAACAAGCAAAAAGTTTCGAAATAGGTCAGCCTGCGCGGACTGCGCAGGCTGACCTATGTCGATACTTTTTTGTAGATGCATTAAACCCCTTTTTCACAGAGCATGACTCATTTTATATCAACTATGAAGCAAGTTCTCACAACTTACATTTATCACATTCGGCATATCTCGGATGATCCGGTGATCAAGTCCCTCGGCTGTATCACGAATCTTCCTAAATACATTTACCATGACAAACAGTTTGTACATTTATTTTCTTACCTGTACTATCAATTATGTTGGCATTTTTCAGCGATAGGTTCCTTATCACTGTTGCTGTTGTTGTCGTTACTAATCGATTTAGAGGGCGCCGCCATATTGAAGATCATGTGACTTGCAGTATTTCGAAATGGAAACCCCTTTGATACAGACGAGGTTAGATGTAGGTACGGAATCGGCCGAGTTGTGACGAGTGACATTTATCACCCTCGATCATTACTTCCTGGGAATCTCAACTCTTTCATTACCAAGAAAGACTTAAGTAGCTTTTGCGGACGATGTAGATCAAGATCAGGCTGCACAGGTCGTGCAGTCTGATCTGGGATCTACACCGTCCGCTACCTAGTACTAAACTATGACTATAGTGGTCTTCTATAACCGTCGAAACCTACTTTAAGAACTTGGACAAACGTGGAATGTCTGAAATTGTTAGTGAAACAACTAACCAGTACTCGCGCCGTAGTGTAGGTAATTACATAGGCTAATCCCATTCATCGAGCGATTCGAATCTGCAACCTTTGATGGAATGGACAAACCTTGTACCCCTAGGCTACTGTCAGCCAGTAAGTTAAGGGGTAAAACTCGCTGCATTATTACCCCTATGTAGTCATAGTGTCTGCAATTTTCAATGTCGACTAATTTACAATTCGTTTGAGATTGTTTACGTATTTAATTTGCTTGAGATCGAGATTATGTTACAAAAAACAACCTCGTGCTCGCAACCTTGTCTCCCATTTATTTTTCAGTCTTCACCCTTGTGAGACAGACAGACAGACAGACAGAGATAATTGATTTCTAGATAATTAAGAGTAACTTAAAATATACAGGAATTCTCATTCTTGTAGCTTATCATCGAGATAACTACCAAGTATATAATAATAATTATACTCGATCTCTCTCGGCGGCTGATAATACAATCCACTGAATCTCAGAAAGATTTTTACTTTATAGGATTGACTAACGAAACGGACGGTATAGATTCAAAATCATACTTTACGTTCTGTGCTATCTTATCTTGATCTTTGCCGCTCTTAACAAGTTCTTTTTCTCGCATGCGTCGTAATTAATGAAAAAATTTCAACCACTTGACGACAAATATCGTTACTCAAGCACCAGTTTACAGGATAAAATGTTTGTTTGTTTGTTTGTTTGCTTAAATGTTTTTTTTTTTTTACGTGGCTTCCATTTGTATTTTTGTTATAACAAGTTTCTTGTTCCACAATCCTTAAAGCTACATCGGTCTGTCAGGAAACGCTAAATTTTTTATCGCTCAATCATCGGACACCGTTACTAAAAATAGCACATTTGCGCATTGCCTCTATATCGTATATGATAACACAATTTCGTTGCACACCTTGTGTTACCATTCGGCATACCTCGGGTGATGGGAGCCATTCTTCGGCTGTATCTGGTGGATTGATATGCACCTAAACGGTACATTTCATCGCCGGAAATACGCCGGTTTACCGTTCTGAAAATTGTAAGGCTCCTCATAAAAAAGAAAACCTGAATCTCAGTTTTCTATCGAAACCTTTCTAACTATATTTCAGTTGAAAAACAGTTCGTATATTCATCTTTTAACGTGGTTTCTCAATTCCGATTGAAGTTTTCACCGATAGATAGATAGATGTGAATAACTTTATCGAGGTTGTTTTTGTCGTTGCTAAACGACTTACAGTGACCCAGTGGCGCCGCCATGTATAAGATAACGTGATTGGCAGTTCAAATAGAAACGACCGTTATACAGACGAGGTTAGATGGTTATACAGACGAGGTTAGATGTAGGTAAGGAATCGGCCGAGTTGTGGCGAGTGCTTGTGTTACATGTACCATATACGGTAAAGAGGCGACGTGCCAGTGTGCTATTTTTAGAAACGGTGTCCGTTGATTGAGCAATCAAAATTTTGGTGTTCCATGACCAATGGAATTATGTACAGTGACCTATGCTTGTCCCTATGTTTCGCTGATGATTTGAACAAGCGATGCCCTGATTTCAACTCTTGTACATTACCAGGTTCTGCCACGTTACGGCAGAAAACAGGTCTAGTTTAAAAACAAAGTCCCCTTTTCGTACCGATTAACCGCTCAAGTGAACTTACAAATGAAATAATATACAGCCACAATAAAAGTATGTCTCAAATATATTCACAAAGGATACTGCTAATGGAGTTCATCACGAGAAGTATTTTATCTTGAATAGTATTGGTCTTCTGCGGAAGCTTTTAAATCCTTTAACTGTAGATTGTTAATATTGTCGTAATTGGCTGAAAATGTAGACTCAGATCAGTCTGCAAATATGTGAAATCTGATTTTGTTTACATGTCCCATCCTCTCACCCTTAATGGTTTTTGGTGATGTAACCATCGTAAAACGCAGATGCACCAAGCGAAATATACGATTGTACCAGTCAACAAAATGGCAGTGTATTGGTTAACCTTTTAACAGTTCCGAGTATTAACGAACCGGAGAAAGAAACCTTTTGAAAACATTGTGGGAAAAGGAGAAAATGCTGGTTACCAGCATTTTCTCCTTTTTTCACAATGTTTTCTAACCTTTCAAAAACATAAAATTGTTTGATCCACATTCAATTTTTCGTCTTCAAATGCTTTCAATTTCGATGCGTCTAAAAACTTTGTAGTTTGGTAAAGAGATTACCCTCTCCCTTAGACCAAGACTTCAAAACTTGTCCAAACAGAAAGCATTTGCAGAAAACAAAATCAGATGTGACTGAAAATGCGGGATTTGTATTTGAAAAAGTAGAAAACATTGTGGTAAAAGGACTGAAAACATGCAATTTCCCCTTTTCCCGCAGTGTTTTCAAAAGGCTCCTTCCTGGGGTCTTTAAAACATGGGGCTGTAGTGTAAAGGGCCAAGTCTATTATAGATATCCACTTCTATCATCTAATACAAATGATACTACAAAGAGACATTACAAATGGTAGAGTACTAAGTGACCTACGGCCATAGACGCTATCCTATGTCGAAGAGTTGAAGTGAGCCATATGTGGAATGTTTGAAGATTAGAAACAAGAGGCAGGAGCGTAACCAGGGCTTCAGAATCGTTATGCACTCCAAATCGAGAGTGCTATTGAACCCTTAGGCTACTACCGGTAAACGGGACACAGTGCCAACAATGTGAATCAAGATCAGAGCAGAGATACGCCTTTGAAAAAGATCGTCGGAGGAAAGACAGACGGCGTGAGAAACACTGGAATACAATTGTGACATTCTTTTGTAGTTCAACAAGAAGATAAAAAAAATGAAACATAACCAAGCCGGCAATTGCCCCCCATTTTTTTTTTCCTCGTTGTTTTGCAAATTTTTGAAAAAGAAAAGTTTTCCATTACATGTAGATCTATTGTTTAAGTTTGGATGTTTACCAAACTCATTCTTGGGAAAAGAGCAGTTGCTGTTAAGAATGGTGTGTCTGGAAATATGTGTAGATATATTGTAATGGGTTATATGTTACCTTATGGGGAAAAAAACTATCAAATAACTAATAAGTACATAAAAGGATTATCCTGTACAATAACTCATTTGCTTTCAGTGTAAATAAAAGCCGCGAGGTATTGAGTCACGGTAGCGACCCCACGTATATTTGTGCCATACACAGGCCCATAATAGGCCCGCAGAACGAACATTGTCACGTATTTTGCCAATCACAAACTACTACTTATTCATTCGAGACCAATACCAAGAAGTTAGCTAAAAAGCCAACTTATACAGCTACAATTGTTTCCAGCATTTTCTCCTTTTCCAACAATGTTTTCCAAAGGCGCATTCCTCAGGGTTGTTAAGACTCGGGATTGTTTGATTAAGGGTTAATTTTTCTTTCCACAATGTTCAAAAATATTTCAGTTATGTCATGTGGTTACTGGGTTTCATTAAAGCTAGTGTGGGGCGTAACAATACTTTGCCTACGGGAACTCCCAGTGAAGTCAAGCGGTGAAAGTGAGAATCGGATCCCGACCATCTTCATAAAAATCCGTCACACAGAGCTCTTTTCAACAGTTATAGATTGTCAGCACTCTGTTTAATCTGTAAGTAGATAACTTATTACTTTGAATAATTCACCGCTTTATTTCTCCGGCTAATAGTACTTGTAAACTTTGTAAGGCCTTCGAAATATTTGAATCGCCAGGCCCCCATTCAGCATCCATTCTCGAAAACATTCCTAGTCTAATTCTCAGGAACTTTCTGACTTGTAAAATAACGCAATTTCTGATTGGTTAAAACAAATAGTTTATCCAATCAGAAGTTGTGTTACTTTCTAAATCTAGACTGAGACTGCGAATGGAATTTAGGTGAATACAGGCCCGCCCTGGTTGTTGTAAGATAGGCAATAAAAGAAATGATGTTCCGCATGTTCAACGTTGTCTACAAAGTTGCAAAATTTAATTTATAAACTTTATTTTTCGAAGAACCAGATTTCGGATAACTCAAATCATTTCAAGCATAATTCAGCAGATATTTAGCATTCTTAAGGGTATACTTTTTTCTTAAGGCTATCATCAATTCGCTCTACCTAATCTGGCCGTCTAATTAGTCTTTGATCTTCAAACATGTATTAATAAGGGGCATTAATTAGCTATTAATGACTGATTGACGAAAGGGGGTTGGAAAAGCAAGTTATGATTAGAATAAAATAGATTAACACATTTCGAATCATCAGATCAGAATTGAGCACGACATAATTTATATCGAGATTTTTTGTTCATTAATATTTTTTCCTTTTCCCTGTTTTTGTGCTGTTTCATTTCAAATATCAATAAAAACAAAAAGATAAAGATGTTTTTGAGAAACGCCATACCCCTATATAGATGTCATTTAATCATGGGTGTGTGACAATACATGATTTAAGTAGATCTAGAAATTTTGTACAGTCCCTTAAAATCTTTTCTTTTAAACAGGTCCATGTAGACTTTCTATTGTAAATCAAATTTCATGTAGAACACTCATTAACACTACTAGATATAATCTTACAGAAAGTGGCCAGTTACAATCATTTAAAAAGTGCAGTTTGCCGGTTAAATAACTTTGTAACCTGAAACTCCGTCTGTTTTTACAAGGCCAGATATGACTCTATATCCTAACCCCTATAAAATTTATATGACATTCTGAAACGTACAGTGTATATAACTAATAATTCCGAAATACATCATTCTCGCTCCGTGTTGTTGTTTTAGATATTTGATGTATTGTTAGTGACACAATTTTGTCTATACAGGATACAGGGTTAACTAAGCGAAAAAAGAGCCAAGTAGAGGACATACAGACGCTACAATCAGCCAGGTAGGATCGTTTATGGTATAAAATGATAGAGTGAATCGTCCATTAACACTCGAAGTGGGCGTAAATCATTGAAAACCCACCTTACATCCACATTTTGTCGGAATATTTTAGCACATCTGTGTCAACTGATATAAGTGAGCTATTGTGAACTGATATTCCTTACAGATAGATACATGGTACCTTTAGGTTGCCTTTACGCGTTACCTTCTTCTGAAGAAAGGCGTAGCTAGGAATTTAATTAGTATTTAATAGTAGAAGGCAAGCCAAGGAAGAGCGCGAGCGCTGGAATCAATAATGACGTCATTGCAGTTCACGTACAGACTCAAACGAAATATCCATGACGTAATCAGTTGTAGTGCTTTATTTACAAAACATGAGAAAATGCAGATCTGGTCAGGTTTTTTCATTTGAAGTATTTTCACGAGAATTAAAACAGAAAAATTATTTCGAAAAATACAACTTAAGGAAATTTCAACGCACGTGCGTATGGTGTGCAGTGGGCGCTACGCTCTTGCTTTAGGCTGCTTTTTGAGTTCTTAACCCCAGTTTCAATCATCTTTTTATGGACTTTATACAAAACTGTGATATTATTTAAATTTTTTCTTTAAGACTTTTTCCCTTATCACTGTATACCTCTCTTTATTTTCAATTACAGAATCATTTCATAACACTTCTTTCAATGACATACTCATTACTTACCTTCTTACAAGCTACTTTTGTCGTTTCATTACTTGTTTTTTCTTTTATTTGTTATGTTTGTTTTCTGTTTGTTACACTATACATTATAACGTTCCTAGCCGTCGATGCGCCATAAAACACAAAACATTCATTCATTCATTCATTCATTCGTTCATTCGTTCATTCATTTGTTCATTAAAATATTACAAAGGAATAAAATATCTGAAACCCGGGAAGGTCAATATTTGACCCAGGGACATAAATTTAACAATCGCGTTAACCCTTAGGCTGCTAGGTGCGACTTACTGACCTTTTGCGGACAGTTTAGATCAAGATCAGACTGCACAGAACATGCAGTCTGGTCTTTGATCTACAGTGTCCGATAAGGAGATATTTTTCCTCAAACATAAGTTTGAAATAGCAATATTTGGGATTTTCACTATCGAACTGAAAATTTCATTTTAGTTATTTAGCAGGATTAGGGTTAAAAATTCGTTAGACAATGTGACAGATATCATCATATCAAGACTCCAGACAGTCCTTTAGATTTCTACGGAAATATATATTTGGGCCTTGTTCTAACAACAGGGAGTTTAATGGATCTTCGTGAAACATAATACCACGCAAGTCATCGCATAATTATGAATCCATAAACCCATTCTGTCTAACACGCAAATCATCGCATAATTATGTATCCATAAATCCATTTTGTCTACAAATCGACATAATCTGGAGGTAGAATGTTTCTTAGACATGCAGGATATTGACTAATAGAAAAAAGCTTCGACCCTGGTCCGGCTTCGCTGACTGCGCAGGTTGACCTGGTTGGATACTTTTTGCGGCTGTATTATACTCCCTGTTGTTACAGAGCATGCCTCGTTTATACTCTAACCTTTCCCCCAACTTAAATCTATGTAAACGTAATACCTTGCCTGGATTCGAGTTTTTGACACCTGGGAACTACAACATGTGGATAGTGATACTTCTATCCCATCACTGATTATCATATTGGTCACATGATTCCTTAATTTGAACATTTCTTTTTTAATATATACGTTCTTATTCTTTTCACGCATATTTTATGTCTCATGTCTCTCATAACTTTTTGGTGATTTCTTTCTACGAGTTTTGCGATTTAACCGCATTAGAATGACATACTTACAATCCACCTCCCCTTTCCCCCATCTGATTCTTGTCGGATATTGCATCACTCTTTGTAAGACTTTACTTTTCCCAGATGACATATATTTACGATCTCCAAAACTAAAAGCATTTTAAAGAAAACAAATGAAATATGGCACAATGGCGGGATTTGTCTGTGATATGGTGAAAAACAATGTATGTAAAAGAGAAATGCTGGTTACCAGCATTTTTTCTTCCTCACAATTCTTTAGTTGTTTACCACACAACAACATTTTAGAATAGACCATATCAAGACATTTGCAGACCACAAAACACACGTGGCTAAAATGATGAACTTTGTCGGCTTTGAAAGAGTAGAAAACATTGTGGTAAAAGGAGAAAATGCTGGTACCAGCATTTTCTTCTTTTCCATCAATTTTTTCAAAAGCCTTATTCCTCGTGGACGTTAAAAATTGTGATTGTAGTAAATAGTTAAGACGTCCATCTTCCGCAGTGTAGCTGAAATACGGAAATGTTTTGTAAGCGGGTTTTTTTTTTTCGTCGATGAGTTCTGCTGCTCAAAGTTGGGCTGGGGATGTGGCGGTGGGGGTAATGGTACCCTATTTCGCCGATCTCATGTTCGCCACTTGACCATTTTCCTTTTTTGTCTAATTCCTCTCAGAGTCGATACTCCAGTGGCACTGCAAACACCTTACAGACTTAAACGCAATGTAACAGCATCATTACCTTATAACGTATTGGGCCTCTCTTGGTTAACAAGACACTCTTCACGTCATACGTTTATTATTCTTTGTCGTCCGTCCAATATTTTTGTAACTAATTTGGCACGTGCAGTCTATCCCTAAGGAGTTATCACGTGGTAATGTTTATTTCCAAAGAAGACAACAATGTTCCAAGTAATTATTCGGGAAAAAAAATACCTCGGAACTTATTTCTAGTAACGGAATGACTTATTTTCTTTGAGCGTGTGCCTTGTCTATTGACATCGATTAACATACTTAACTTACTTGTGCAAGTTAAATTTTGTAAATGTGACATTTTGAAAAAGACTCGGATGACAGGATTTTACTGTTTGTTTTAAACCGGTAAGTGAAAATTCAATTTGAACCATTTACAACTTTTCTTGTTAGATCTCGTGGTTCATTTTGCATAGTTCAAAATGAACAGTAATGAAAAGAAATTAAAAGAAACGTTTATTGCTCAAATATGCTTATCACATAACCTCCCTTGTTTTCAACGTAGCCATTACGAAATTTTTATCGCATATATTTTTGAGACAAGACGTATGATGTCATAGATTACTAGGTGACGTCATTTGTTAAAACGTTGTATTCGTATTCCTGTCTACCATTTCCTTGTTTTAAGCGTAGCCATTACGAAATTTTTATCGCATACATGTTTGAGATAAGATTTATGATGTCATAGGATCACTATGTGACGTCATTTGTTAAAGCGTTGCATTTGTATTCCTGTCTGCCATTTTCTTGTTTTAAGCGTAGCCATTACGAATTTTCTCATCGTTTGCATGTTTGAGATAAGGTTTATGATGTCATACGATCACTAAGTGACGTAATTTTGTAAAGCTATGTCCTGTCTGGTATTTCCTAATTCCTTCAGACTCAAAACTTCCTGCCAGTTCAACTATCAAAACTGATGGTCGTGTAAAAGTTGAGAATTATTTCATTTTAAGATTTACAGTAAAATATTTACGTGTCAGTCTCTTTGGAACTATGTTTCCAGGACCTACACTCCTGTAAAAGAAGTTAGTTTATCCAGGTCTCATTCATATGAACACTTGTAGTTTTCGCAACTGAATGTGCATTTATAAACATAAACAGTTCTATGTGATTAAAAAATATGAAAATTGTTGGCTATTGCGATAAAAATTATTATTGAACTCATAAAATTTTATTGAACTCATAAAATTTTATTGAACTCATTTAGGAAAAAATGTTTAGTTTGCAAGTGGGTCGCTGAAAAATAACATTTTTTCTATACTCTTTTGATAAAATTTTATGTCAAAGGCCACCTTAATTCAGATCTTCTTTTATTTAGATCTAGAGCTGTATAACATTTTTTTTTTTTTTATTTTTCGAGTTCGATCGCCCGAGATACCTTGCAGACGAGTTTAGTATCCGAAGACTAATGTTGAAAACATCGTAGAAAAATACAAGTTGTTGCTAACAATATCTTCTTTTGCCACAATATTTCTAGCTCTCTACATTTATACATGGGCAATGCTCTATGAGAAGGGGATTTAATGCATCTGAAAAAAGATTCGACTCGGGTCAGCCTGCGCATTCCGTGCAGGCTGACATGGGTCGAAACTCTTTGTTTTGGGCCAATTTTATGCATGTCCACAGACTAGTTTACCTCCAGTTTCAGTTGGTTATTAGACTAAATGAATTTTATGGATCCATAATTATGTGAGGACTTGGTTGGTGTAGTGCATCACGGAGATGCGTTAAACACCTTTTTGAAAGAGCACGGCTTAATTGTCTTTAATCAAGATTCGCATCAGATTTACATGCTCTGTGAAAAGGGGGTTTAATGCATTTCCGAAAAGTATCGACCCAGGTCAGCCTGCGCAGGCTGACCTGGGCCGAAACTTTCCGCTGTTGGTCAATTTTCTGTATGTCCAAGGACAAGTCTCCCTTATGATTAAGCGTTTAGTTACAAAAAGCAGTTATTATGGATCCATAATAATGTGATGGCTTGCTTGGTGTTAATGTATCACGGAGATGCAATAAGCCCCCTTTTGCCAGAGCCTGGCACATATTGATTTCTTTTCCAAACGATAAAATTTCAGATTTGTCCAAACTGAAACCGTTTGCAGACGACAAATGGAATACGGCTCGGATGATGGGAGTAAGCTTTGAAAGAGAAACATTTTGAGGAAAGGAGAAAATGCTATTCCCGCTATGTTTTCAAAAGCCTTTTACCCCAGGGTAGTTAAAACATGGGTAAACAATCCCTTGTTTCCACGAGCCTTGGGAAGAGGCCTTTTTGAAAACGTTGTGGGAAAAGGAGAAAAAACTGTTTTATACCCTGTCAAAGAAGTACAGTTCATTTGTACCACTTTGAGATTTGTCGCCTGGAGATGTATTCAATTTGGAAGAGTCATAAATTTGTTGTTAAAGAAAGTATTAAAGGCTTAAAAGCTGTCATATGATTTTTTGAGTCTTCAACAACAGATTTGTACCAGGAGGTAATTATTTCACAACGTATATTTTTGGCTCGGCAGTGCTTGAAGAAAAAGTCAAGGTAATGTCTTAGCCTTGTCGTCATCTGCGTCGCCTTGCAAAATTATAGACATTTTATTATTATGGCCTGCAACACGCGAAAAGGGGCATTCGGACATTTGCGTAAAGTGTTGTCTCGGATCAGCCTGCGAAGGCTAATCCGAAACGACTTTCCGTTTTTATGTTTTGTTTTGTTTTGTCTACTAAAAGACAAAATCTAATGTAGTTGTAAAGTGCGGACTGCGCAGGCTAATCCGAGACGACACTTTACGCAAATGTCCGAATGCCCCTTCTCACGTGTTGCAAGCCATATCTGTCATAACTTTATACACGGAATTGCTGTTAACTATCAAAAAGGGAACCCATACAACAGGGCAGATAACCACAAAAAATCGACACGGTTATGCCCCGTTTTCGACTTAAAATTTTCACTTGAAATCAATCCATACTAAAAGCAGCTGCAGCCGAGCGTTGGCACCTGCATGTTGTGCTCTTGTCTCAAGAGCTGTGTTTAACCAAAATCTTTCGCCACCAATCAAATGAAAAGAGATAGCTTTTTCCTAATGACGAAAACAAGATACCACTGGATATGGAGCCATTTCCGCCACGAATGGTTAAAATGAAGTAGCGGATCGTGCAGATCTATGATCACACTCTACGCTCTGTGCAGTTTTATCTTCATTTACGAGGTACGCAAAAACGCCTTATAACCGGCTTTTTTCACTATAAGGGCTAGACGTACTTCCTAGACTTCTCTTACAGCTCAGTTATCACCACGGCTTTCCATGAAATATTTTCGATCAGCATGGACTTCTTTAAAAGTGTCGCGATCAGCTCAGGCTAACCTAAAAAGGTCGCTCTCAACATAAGCTTCTCTAAAAGATCCATTCTCAGTATAGATTTCTTTGAAAGACCTCCTCTCAGTAACGGCTTTAATACACTTCCTCTCTTAGCATTTTTTTTTTCATATGAAAGTTCCGCTTTCTGGATAGGTTTTAATGAAAAATCCGCTCTCAGCAGAGGTTTGTGATCTGCTTTTGGCATGCATTTTTTATGATAGGTCCGATCCTAACACAGATTTTTAAGGTTTTTTTTTTTTTAATAAGTCGTTTGCAAATACTCTGAATTTGGACAAGTCTAAAATTTTGACCTCTGGTGAAAAATTGATACTAATAAAGTAAATAATAATAATAATTGGCCTGCAACACACAAAAAGGGGCATTCGGACATTTGCGTAAAGTGTCGTCTCGGATCAGCCTGCGCAGTCCGAAACGACACTTTCCTTTTTTTTTTATGTAATTTTCTGTTTTTCCCAAGTCTACTGTAGCACAAAATCTAGTGTAGTCGTAAAGTGCCGTCTCGGATTAGCCTGTGCGGACTGCGCAGGCTGATCCGAGACGAAACTTTACGCAAATGTCCGAATGCCCTTTTTCGCGTGTTGCAAGCCATATAGTAAACAGTTCCAGTTATGACCTTTTGGAAATGTTTTTCTACATTAACTGTCATTTAAGAAACCTTTTAACTCTCTGAAATTGACAGCAGATCACTTGAAAAACAACGGTGTAAAAGATGAATAATCAATACGAGGTCAGGTCTAGTTTGTTGGGTTGAAACTTTTTGCTCTTTGTAAATTGTCTGCATGTCCAGGGACCATTCTACCTAATGGTTCAGTCATTTGTTAGATGAAATGTTTTTATAATGGACCCATAATTATTTGATGACCTGCTTTGTAGCATGCATCACGGAGATGATTTAACCCCATTTTGCGAAAGCATTGCTCAGTTCCTTTTCTCATCAGTTCACACAACACTCTTTCCAAACCACTGACAACTTTCCAACATGCATGTAGCCATCATCGAAACATGTTAAGAGATGAGACAGGAAGGAATCCTGTAGCAATAACTATCACCAATTCTCGTAAAGAATGGCGCCAGTCTGAGAAACGAACCAACGACCACTAGGTTTCGATTCCGGAACATTCATAGTAAATTACCAGGCTCGGCAAAGTCACATACATGTACATCATTTAAAGGCACATTAGCAGTCAAAGTAAACGATCTGGGAGTCAAAATACAGGCTGACCTGGATCGATACTTTTTGCTTTTTCTGTATTTTTTCTGTATGTCAAAGGACCATTCTACCTGATGATTTAGCTGGTTGTTAGACAAAATAGATTCTATGGACTCATAATCATGTAATGACTTACTTGGTATAATGCATTACGGAGCTGCATTAAACCTCCTTTTGCCAGAGTATGGCTTACATTTGTTTGGGATTTGACCCCAGATCATTTACATTTAGCAGCTTTTGGGCCTTTAATAATACTATTTCCAAAAGATATCAAGTCATCATCCAGAAAAATAACAGCCCGTAAAATAATTTCTCGATTCCCTACTTGGCACGTCTACCCAATTAATGTGAAATATGACAATGGTAATAGCGCCTTAGACTTCGATAAGTCTTCATTTCCAACAGTATTTTGTGTTGATCATCTCTTTTCTTCTCTTTTTGACATTTTTATATTCTCTGCGTCCTCAGTCATAGTAATAATAATGTTACCTAAGATTCTCCAATTTGGGAACCAGCTCCTGATCAAAGTACCTAATATCCTGAAAACAAGGATTAAATGTGTCCGTTGCAAATTATACAAATATATACTTTAATCAATCAGGGGAAGTGACCAATCTAAACAAGAAATTAAGTCATATTCTGTAAAAAGGGTGTTTATTGCATCTGCAAAAACAGGGAACCATGTCAGTCTGCACGGTTGGCGCAGGCTGACAAGAGTCGAAAATTTTTGGTCAATTTTCTTCATGTTAAAGGACAATTCTAAATCTGGATTTCATCGGTTGTCAGACGAAACGGATTTTATGGACCCATAATATTATGATGACTTGCTTGGTAAATCCCATTTCGACATAACATGGTTCATATGTGTTGGATAATGGGTCGGGTATGATTATGTCAATGATATAGAGGAATTCAATAAAAGTAAATGGTATTTATCACACAACCCCAGCTTTACACTGGTAAGCAATTTTTTGTTTCTATACTACTAGATGCTATAGTACTCTGTCCATAATAAATTGATACATTTCCGCTATTCTGACAAGTTTACGCGCCATTTGCAAAGACCAGACAGGCTAAAACCAGAGTAAGTACAGAAAAGAAGCCTGCAAACTGGCTTTATTTCTTAACTGGGAGAAGACATACAATGTTTGGTTCATTGTAGATGAATACTGAACATTTGTAAATACTTTTTATAAAAACATACGAGCCATGCTATATGACAAAAAGGGTAACCAGCATTTTCTCCTTTTCCCTCATTGTTTTCTATTCTATCAAAGATGAATCCCATCATTTGGGCCACACATTACCTGTCGTCTGCAATTTGCATTCAATTAAGACAAGTATACAATTTTATCGTTTTGGTAAAGAGGTACAGACCCCAGTTTACGAGGATTGTCCAAGTAGTGGATACAACATTGTCTACTACACAGTGACTATCTTTATATGCTAGTCAGTTTGGATTCTTAGTTTTCTTATAGCTTCAGAAAGACAGTTACATGGAGGATATTTGTACCACTTGTGAAAATATTACCAATGATATTCACTCGATGAAATAAATTTCAATCTTTCGCTGAAAAAAAAAAAAAATTGTGTATATTTCATGCTTCTAATCCTTTTTTGTTGGCACTTTCATCAAAATCCAGTACAGTTGTTTTCGGTAGTTCCCCGTTGCGTAACCCTCCAACATAACGCATTACAATGTTACGTAAAGCGCGAGAAATGTAGGGTAAATGCGCGTAAATTACGTCATATTTCCGTCTGGTTAAATGGCACGCACTGTTTACCTAGGTAACAAGTGCGCAGGAACTGCTATTTCCGCCTTCAATTAAAGAGTTACAGAAACATTTAAGGTAAATTTCAATGGTCGTAACCATGAATTATCAAATCTTGTTATCCACCATTATTTTCCGATAAATTACCGAAAAGCATGAAATAGAATTTAATCTGCCCTCTGAATGCATGATATATTTCTTAGAATCTAAATTTGAATTAATGTTCTTGATGTCAGCATCTTGTCCATTAGCAAGAATTCTCTCTTTCCCCCATCATCCTTGCCCCTACCTTCTCGATTTTTTGGTTGACAACTTTTTTTTCCCCTGAGCTCTGGAATTTTCTATGCAATGGAAAATTTCATGTTTCTGTCTCAAAACTTACTTACACGTCCTTCATGTTTTCACAATTTTTGACAAGGAAAACTATTTCCTTCATCAGTCAAACTGAACTTTCTCACTTATCATAGAATTGGGGGTTTGTATCCTTGTTAAGTATCTTCCACAATACAATTACGAAGAAAACGAAATGTTTGAGAAATATTGATAACCCAAATATTCGAATTTACTTCAAAATTTCTCACTTTATCTGAAAAGTATGCGGGTTTTTTTCTTTTCCCCCCATCTTGAAACTAGTATAATAACTTCCGAATTAGAATTATAAAGTAATTAAATCTTTTTAGGATTCGACAGTTTTATCTGAGAACGAAAAAATTAAGAACAATTATTTGAAATGAATTGCCATCGCTCTAATCTGTTGCTAATCGCTGTGTCATGTCAATTACTGTTTCTGTAGCAAAACCGCATGAATTATATCGCGGTTATCCAAAGATCCTATGAGAATTAAAACTGTACGAGCCATGCTCTGAGAAAAGGGGTTTCAATGCATCTCTTAGAGGGATGATACCACCGAGCCCCAGTAGCTCAGTCGGTTGCGTACAGGACTTGAGAACAGGGGGTCGCTGGTTCGATCCCCGGCTCGGCCAATTTCTTTCCGAGGACTGATGATAGTCATTGCGACAGGATTCATTCCTCTCCCACCGCTGACCATTGTTTCGACGATGGTTATGTGGGAAAGCAGCCAGTGGCTTGGAAAGAAAATTGTGCGGAGTACTGGTAAAAGAGACTCCAGGAAAGCATGGATAGGTGCACTGGCTGCCGCTATGTAACTGAAATAATGTTGAAAACGGTGTTAAACACCACACAATCGATGGGTGATAGCAATCAAGTCATCACAGAATCATAGATCCGTAAAATCGATTTCGTCTAACAATCGACTGGGTCTGGGGGTAGAATAGTCCGTAGCCATGCACAATATTTACATAGAGCAGAAAGTTTCGACCGAAGACAGTCTGCGCTGCGCAGGCTGACCTTGGTCGATACTTTTTGCAGATGCATGCCCCCTTTCATAGGAGCATGACTCATTTTGAAGTTTAGTACAGTGTACATGTACCTTCGGTGTAATATAACAATTTTATTATATTCTTATGAGTGAATTACTGGGATTTCACAGTGAATAACACCACTAGTGATGATAATTATGGCATCATCACTAGTGACGATATAGTTTTAGAATGTTTGCCGAAACTACTTTTTTCCTACATTGATCATATTGCACCATTCTTGATAATTATTAGATTATAAAGGTAAATTAGGAATATAATAAATAGGATAATCAACCGGTTGTGTGTGGTATTAAAAATCTGTTACTGGAATGGGGTGTGATGCGGTTAAAAAACTCGTTCTTCGGACTCGTTTTTTCAAACGCATCACACCCCATTCCAGTGACAGATTTTTAATATCACACACAACCAGTTGATAATCCTCTATATATGGATTTCCTTATCTGACACGCGTTTAAGATGAGCATAATGTGGCAACATATTTTATACAACTTTAGAGAATTGGGTCGATTTTTATTTTATGGATGGAAATTCCAACTTATGCAAGTAAACTTGTCCATATTCTCACATCTCACATGCAGTGTGTAACTCATGAAATACAGTTGGATGACAAAAAAAATCTGACAGTCCTTCGCTGTTTGTATGGAATAATATATCACTCATCTCGCTTAATGATATTTTTCAAGACTCGTTTAATAAAATTTATCTCAAATGCAAGCCTTTGCCGGTTCCATTATTTTACCCTGGTGTAAAGTTTTTTGTAATTATTTTGTTTCTTGGTCTAAATCTTTACCGAACAATCCAGTGTTTTACTACACCCAGGAAGAAGGTATTTGAGAACATTTAGGCCAAAGGAAGGATACTTGTGAACAAAATGTTTTCTACCCTTTTTCAAAGACAAATTTCGTCACTATATCCACGCTTAATTCGTCGCCTGCATATTGTTAAGGCTAGCCTGAGGGGAAAAAATAAAAGATCGTTGAAGTTTTGGACCGGTTTTCTTCGTAATCGTGTAAAACAACATTTCTAACTGCATTTTATCACGTCCTGCTCGGATTGAAAGTATATTATATATAGTTATCTAGAACAAAATTATAAGATATACTTTTTATAAAGTACAAGCGAGGCCTATTTTTGTTAATAAAGTTCAAAGGAGGGATAAAGTACTTATAAACGAGCTATAGTCTACTTTGAATTATGAAACAAAGACGAGACTTAAAGTAGGCTACTTGTTTGTAAAAAAGTACTTTTTGAAACACCACATATAATCTAGATCTATGTACTTTTTATAAGGACAAACTATGTCTACAGATGATAAAAGACAATTCGTTGTCTTTCTTGCCTAAAATTCCATCTCTGAAGAAATGTCTACTCTACAATAAAACGCCTTGCAAACGTGCAAACCAGTTGACACTTCCTGTTAACTATGCATGTATGATTTCAGAACATAGAATATCAGTAGGCCTACAAAGAAGTTAGCATCGTCTTAGCATCAGATTCTGACGAAATGTCTTTCTTTTTATATTCTTTTTAATGTGTAAATGTGTTGTAAACCTAAATAATTAGCTTATTATTCGCCCGACGTTTGTCCCAGCCGTTATTACATTTATTAGCAACGCATGTAATTGATGACGTCAGCAATGACGTTTTGATTACCAGATTTTTCAAACAGAAATTACAATTTTATTTCTTTACCTCCTGATGCAGACATTTGCTCGTTAAATTTAGAAATTGTTATACAATGGTTTTTTTTTCCCCCAGTTTTACATAAATCTATTTAATCTGCGGTAGAGTTGCACCGGATAGACATTGAATCATTTGAGAACAAAAGCTCTGTGACAAATCTTTCAGGAAAAAGAAGTCTGAACAAACCAATTATCTAACTAGAATTTATCACCGTATATCTATCAAATAAACGCAATTCTGGGGGCGAAACCCTTTAAAACACAATTCCGAGTTTTAACGACCCTGAGAAACGAGCCTTTTGAAAACGTTGTGGGGAAAAAGGAGAAAAATTAATGCTGGTAACCAGCATTTTCTCCTTTTCCACATTTTTTTTTTTTTTTTTCCCCAGATGCGAAGTTCTCCTTTTCAGAGACATTTTTAAATATCGTCTAAACAACTTTCAATTTGGGCAGGTCTGAAATGTTGTGTTGTGGTAAAAGGTTGACGCAATATCGCCTGCAGTCGACTTTATGCGTTCCACAGCAGACCACTTTAACTTCTTGCAGACGACATTTCAGACCTGTTCAAATTAAAAGCATTTGCAGACGAAAAATTAGATGTTGGCCAAATAAATAAACATGTCGTCATGGGAAAAGGGAAATTTGATGCTGGTAACAGGATTGTCTCTGAACGGATCGAAAACATCATGGGAAAAGATAAAAACTTAAACCAACCAGTATTTTCTCGCTTTTCCAAAATGTTTTCAAAAGCATTCTTCCCCCGGGTCGTTAGTATACGGGCTTTCTTGGAAAATGGAACAAGCGTTAGGTCCTTCAGCGCAAAAGGCGTAAACGGGGTCTTTTGCAAGCGGCACAGTTCAAGATCAGACTGCACAGAACGTATAGTCTGATCATTGATCTATTGCTGTCCGCTTGTTTAGTCAAGCCTTTTAGATACAAATTCGTTCAGACTTTCATATAAACGTCCTTTCAGCCGCCAGGTTTAAATAATTGAGCCATGCTCTGTGAAAAAGGGGCTTAATGCAGTTGCGAGAAGTATCGACCAAGGTCAGCCTGTGCAATCCGCGCAGGCTGACCTTGGCCGAAACTTTTCGCTATTGGTCAACTTTCTGTATGCCAAAGGACCAGTGTGCCTCATGATTCAGTAGGTTGTTATACATAACGAATTTTAGGGATGTATAATACTGTTATGACGTGCTTGGTGTCACGCATCACGGAGATGCATTAAGCCCCCTTTTGCCACAGCATGGCTCAATTATATTTGTCGCTGAAAGAATTCAACTCTTTACCAGACGGCAAAATTTTAGATATGTTCAAATTTACAGCATCTGCAGATGACAAGTTAAATTTGACCAAAGTAATGGTTTCAAACTTTAACTCTTTACCAAACAATCCCGGGTTTTTCACGACTCTGGGCAAGAAGCCTTTTGAAAACCTTGTGGGAAAAGGAGAAAATGCTGTTAAACAGCATTTTCTCCTTTTCCCACAATGTTTTCCACCCTTCCCAGAACAAATTTCAATTTTTGAGTCACATTAATTTTGTCGTCTGCAAATGCTTTCAGTTTGGACCAATCTAAAATTTTGTCGTCTGGTAAAGAGTTAAAATGGTAGAAAACATTTTAGGAAAAGCAGAAAAATGCTGGTTACCAGACTTTTTTCATTTTTCCTTAATGTTTTCAAAAGGCTTCTTCCTCAGGGTCGTTAAAACATGGGATTTTTTTATATAAAGGATTAAGTTGCAGCGTATTAGACATTCCATTATCTGAGGAATTAGGTTATGTAACAAATCTATCCTCAAATACGAGACTGGAGAAATCATCTCAGATAATATACTCAGTTCCATAAATAAGTGTGCACTTAATTTTCTTTTATTTCTCGTCGCATGTTTTACTGAAGACCAACAAATTTGGTATCATACTTTAGTTCCGAGTCTGTAGAAAATGCCTGGCTAATCAGATTTTGACTAACAGAAAGTTTAAGTTAGGTTTTTGCAGTTTAAATGAAGGTGGTACTAAAACCAAAGTTGCAAAAGTTTTCAAAGACTACGGCAACATTAAAGTTAGGTTTTTCTTAAAGTTCTTGTAATTTTTCAATCAATATCTTGTATGGCCACCTCTGTCGATACAGGCAATTATTCGACGTCGCATAGACCTTACATAACGTAAAATCATTGCATCCGGAATGTTATTCCATTTCTGAACGACAGCGGTGGCCAAAACCTAACTTTAATGTTACCTTAGTCTTTGAGTACTTTGTCTGATCTTTGATCTACACTGTCCGATAAGGATATATTTTCCTCTTAGGTTTTACTGGCGACTTGAAAGTTTCATGTTAATTGTTTAGCAGGACAGAGGTTATTATTATACTGCAAAGAAATTCCTCGTGATCTGATTGGATAATATGCCCCGAACATATATATCATGTACACTGGCAAAACCAACGTAAAAGCAGTTTCTCTTTCTGGAGCCCCGTATACATGACTACACTTTCAACACAACATCCAAAATGGCGGCGTCGATCAAGATTTACATCAAGATTATGCACCAAATTGCACGTTTTACCAAGGTTTTAATGACGTCAGTTCCCAGTGACGTCAGTTTTCATTGAATTGGGGCACTCAGAAGGGAAATTCTACTTCGTCAGCGTATTTAATTTTTGAAACCAAAAACAGGTAAAATTCGCTTAAAACACGTTGGAATGGTAAAACTTTGCAGTATAATAAATTCGTTGTACGGTCAGGTGGTAGGGGACTTGGAAACTTGTTCACGGCTGTTGAAAATCATGTCGCCACCTCGCCTTCGGCTCGGGGCGGCATGATTTGCCACAGCCGTGAACAAGTTTCCAAGTCCCCTGCCACCTGACCGTACAACTAATACTATCAGACCACACAGTCTGTAAATGCTGCGTGAGCAAACAAAGCGTTAACTGGAGGATATCTATTTTTTTCGGTGAAAGATCAAAATTTATTTCATCGGGTGAGAAACGTCGGTGATATTTTAATTAGTGACGCAGCCACTCATGAAAATATTATTATCAGTAAAAAAAAAGTTTAGCAACACTTGTAGTTAACAGTTAAATGTTTTGCGGTTTATGAAACATGGTTCTAACACTTAGTACAAAATAAGGTTTAGCATACAAACTAGCATTGATTTTGAAACCTATGGGCTTGGCTAATCAACGTATTGCAAATGCAGTAAAGTTACATATACGCATACTTTTTCACAGCATAGCAAAATTATTGCGAAACTTTTTTTAACTATGTATATTACCGATGATATTCATGAGATGAAATAAATTCGATCTTTCACCGAAAAACACAAATATTCTGTTTATGTCCCTTTTTTGTTGGGACTTTCATCAAAATCAAGGACGTTTTTTTTTTTTCGATAATTCCCCGTGACGTACCTCCCTCCTATAACAACGCATTACAATATCACGAAAAAATAGAGAAATGTACAGTAAATGCGCCTAAATTACGTCATATTACCCTTTGGTTGAATGGCACGAGCTGTTTACCGAGGTAACTAGTCCGCGGGAACTACTGTTTCCGCCTTCAATTGAAGAGTTAGAAAATATGAAATCAGTATTTTTCACTGGTTGTAACCATGAAATATCAAACCGTAATTCACCATTATTTCTCGATAGACTTCCGAAAAACATGAAATTAAGATATTTTTAATCCCGCCAAACTCCAAAAATGATTTATTACTGAATCAAGTGAGTCAATAGCTGGCAAAGCATCGGTAAAGAAGAAACACAAATTTAACAAAAATGCATTTATATATAAACATATAGTATTTCTTACATGGTCCATGGCCTCTTTCGGTATATTTAGATTTCGTGCCAGATTTCGCATACACTTGTTGGAATGTAACTTGATTAATAACACTCACCGATATAATGACGTCATATCTTGTGCAATAGAAATAGACGCAGATAGCGATTGCAAAACGACCATCACGTTATCTAAAGGCCCAAAATTGCACCCTTTTATTGAAAATAACGCAAAAATATATGTGGTTGTACTTATTGGTATTTGACAAGAAAAATCTAGGTACGGCATAAGACCTAAATAGCCCCTTTTAAGACCTTTGCTTTCAAATTAATGCAAACCCCTACTTGCTGCATTTTCCACAAATTGAATACCATAGGCATTTCTAATCCTGGAGCAACAGTTGATTTATTATTTTTAGATATCTATGTATATGAGCCTAGCTCTGTTATAAGGGTGGTTTAATGTACATGTATCTGCAAACGATATTGACTTATGTTAGCCTGTGCAGGCTGACTTGGCTCGAGACTTTTTGCCAATTGTAAATTTTCTGCATTTTAAAGGACCATCTTACCATGAGTTAGCCCATTTTAAGAAGAAAATTTTATGGATCTACATGCACCAGTACATTATGCGTCGACTGGCATGGTAAAATGCAAATAATAAGGACCATTAAGCCACCCCCGCCCCAAGTATTTTTCCTAAGCCGTCGCTCATACGTTTTCATTATGAATATTTAAAAAAAAATGTAGTATGAAAACAAGTTTAGTGCTGGTCACAAAATAATTGGAATATTACAACAGTCTGCATTTCTGTGTGGTAGGATCAGGTCGGATGAGACGGAACATACGCTTTTCTGTTGTATATATGTTTAAAATAACGCCTTTATTTTAGTCGAACCATTTATAGGTACATGCATAAAATAGATGTGAATACGTGTGTTAACGAAAATATGGAGACTCCAGGGGAACTTTTCTATTTTCACATCATTGATTGAAACATGATTTGCTGTACGACGCAAAAACTCAACTGCCAGCGGTAATGTGTCCTCAGATGTTTGTTTATTAGGTACAGTGATAAATTCTCGTTAGAAAATTTGTTTGTTCAGACTCGTATTTCCGGAGGAATTTGTCACGGGGTCTAGTTTCTCAAATAATGCAATGTTTATCTGGTGCAACGCTAGCGCTGAATATGTAGATCTATGTAAAACTGGGTAACAAAAAAGTTCTCAAATCTCGATGTTTTTCGAGCAAAATTCTTCATTAGAAGGTGAAAAGTTAAATCAGTAATTTCTCTGCGTAAATTGTGCAAACGAAATATCATGTTTGGCGTCATGTATTGTGCGTTGTCAACAGGTATGAGCCATGCTCAGTGACAATGCATCTGCAAAAAGTTTTGATAAAATGCTGACCTGGCTCGAAAATTTTTGCCTTTAGTAAATTGTCTGATTGTCAAAGGATCATTCTACTTAATGATTCAGTCGGTTGCTAGAAAAATGTATTTTATGGATCCATAATTGTGTGATGATTTGCTAGGTTCAATGCATCATAGAAATGAGCCGCGTTCTGTGAAAAGGGGGCTTAATGCATCTGCAAAAAGTTTCGACCCAGGTCAACCTCCGCAGTCCGCGCAGGCTGACCTGGGCCGAAACTTTTCGCTATTAGTCGATTTTCTGCATGTCAAAGGATCAGTCTACGTCATGACTGAGTCGGTTGTTTAAAAAAGTGGCTATTATAGATCCATAATAATGTGATCGCTTCCTTGGTATCATGCATCACGGAGATGCATTAAGCCCCCTTTTGCCAGAGCACGGCTCAAATGCATTTAACCCCTTTTTTCCAGAATATGCCTCGTTTGTAATAAATGTATGCGACAAACGTCATAATTACAATTATTTGCTTTTCACATTTTAAATAGAAGATGAAAGGAAAGATGTTTTATTTCATGCTTTCCGGTAGGTTATCGAGAAATAACGGTGAAATATTTTTCGATATTTCATGGTTACGACCCGTGAAAATACCGATTTTTATATTCTGACTCTTCAATTGAAGGCGTAAACAGTTGTTCCCGCGCACTAGCTACCTAGGTAAAATGCGCGTGCCTCTCAACCAGATGGAAATATGACGTAGTTTACCCTACACTTCTCGCGCTTGACGTAATACTGTAATGCGTTGCTATGCGGAGGGGGTACGCCACGGGGAATAACCGAAAAGAACTGTAATGGATTTTGATGTAAGTGGAACATCATCGGTAGTATTTTCACTCGTGGCTGCGCCAAATATCCTCTATTTATCACATCCTATTGTCCAAATATGTATATTTCTTTCTGTAATGGTATTTCTAATTTTTAAAAATGAACGTGTACAGCAACTGATTAAGTGTCAACAACCTTGTTTTGCACGATTGCAAAGTGTTTTATTGAAGATTGAAGATATCTTTAGTCACGGGAGTTGAGTGTTAAAAGGAAGAAAACAAGAAAGAAAAGTCTTTAGTCATTTGCACGTATCGTGTTTTATCTTATGAAAAACACACATTTCAGGTAGTGTTTCTTCCTAGTTTTTTTTTACTTGATTAAAAAGTAGATCTCGACATCATTCTGTGGTTCTAGAATTACTCTATACCTCGTTTGTAATTTTAAAAAAATCCAACATTCTTAATTTAGAACCCTGATCTTTCATGACATGCAAAAAGAAAAAATCCAATTGTAAAAAGTATCGACCCAGATCAACCTGTGCGCAAATGAGTCGATACTTTTTGCAGATGCATTAAACCTACTTTCTCACAGAGCATGACTTAAATACATCTGACAATGTTTGATGACTAAAGATACAATTAATCTGCAATTATAATCATCATCTTCTTCGTCTAAAAAAAAACACGCGCATTTTTTGTGTCTTCTAATACAACGTAATGGTCGTTTTGGTGATAATGGTCTCTTAAAATGTCATGATGTTCAGACGGCCATTACTAAAACTGTAGGAAAAAATAGACGTCAAGCAAGGCTGTTGCTTTAACCCTTTAACAGATGACAAAATTTTAGACCCAATCCTACTATTGGGTCTACGAGTAAATGCATTCGTAGACAACAAACTAAATGTGGCTTTGATTTGCCATGATGTTCAGAGAGCCATTATTAAAACTGCAGGGAAAAAATGGACGTCAAGCTAGGCCGTTGCTTTAACGCTTAACCGGATGACAAAATTTTAGACTCATCCATGTTGAATGCATCTGTAGACAACAAATTAGATATGGCTTAAAGATATATCTGCGCTCGTTTTCAGTCAGTTTTCAACCAGTCTTTAACCCATTTCATCTTTATTTTATGAAACAATAACTATTCTTGTATCTTCTTGCGAAACGTTGCCCCTGATGGCTGCAAGGTTGCACAGATTACGACGGATAGAAAATCCATTTCATTTTTGCGAAGCCTTCAAAGAAATCGCTAATAATCGTTTCCGGTTTAAAATGAGGACAAATCCCTTGAGTTTCCCTTTCCCTTACACCATATAAATTGGTAATTTATCCATTCATGGGTTCTACTTTCAAAGGATAGAAAACATTGTGGGAAAGAGAAAATGCTGGTTACCAGCTTTTTTTTTTTTTTTTTCCCATCTATGCTTTCAAAGGGCTTTTCAGTCATGGTCGTTAAAACTCGAGATTGTGTGATAAAGGGTTGACTCATATAGCACTGAATTAATAAAATGGAGCATTTTGAATTACGGAAACAACCAAAACTTTGCTATTTCAAGGTTGTTTAGGTCAGAATATGTAACAACGAAGAGAACTGTTTAAATTCAAAATCAGACTGCATATGACTGCACAGAATGTGCAGTTCGATCTCAGTCTATATTGCCCGCAAAAACAACTTAGGCATAGTACAGGACTTAAAAGGGTAAATGTCTCATCACTGAGCACACATTCTTCCATGAGTATCAGCATTAAGTTTATTTTTGTGTTTAATGCCATTTTCAAGACCATTTCAGTTATATCGCGCAAACAAGTGCACCTATACATGCATTCCTCCTATTTCCTTATTTTTCAGTTTAATGTTTTTAAAAGCTTTTTTTTTTTTTTCCATGGTCCTTAAACTACGTTATTGTTTAGTAAAGAGTTTAAAGACATTTTGCAAGATTGGTGTTAGACTAACCCCGCTGGGTTTTCGCACAACTTTCACCTGCTCTCGGAATATAATCCCGGAATTATAGCAGAAAAAATCTGCAGGAAGAATTTGCCGGAAGTAATTCAGACAGCAGACACCGAAAAGAAAAAAAAAAATGAAAAAAATGAATCCTTTTGACGTCTTTGACATTTCTGAGATTTCATGGTGCATTCATCCCTAGACTAATCTATATTACTACCAGGGGCAATGTGCAAAACTGCTCGGAATGCGCAATCTTACTATTGATCGATTCTGTCCGTCTTTGGACACTTTGTCCTCATTTCAAGCTTTATGCACATGTATAAATACATAGGAATAAAGGCTTGTTCATGTGAAACAAAAAAGATAAACGGCGTAAGAGGTATTTGTAAATGAAAATTGAAACTCATCTGCGATTCAATATGAATAAAATAATGAAAAGTAACCTCGCCAGAAATTACATCTTCGTCCTAACTGTTTGCATATTGTTTAAGAGTGAAATTTTAAATTAAAATATTTCACCGATATTTCTCGATAACCGAGCGGAAAGCATGAAATAAAAGATATTATTTCATGCTTTCCGGTAGGATATCGAGAAATAGCAGTGAAAATATTTTTCGATATTACACTGGTACGACCAGTGAAAATACCGATTTTCATGTTCTTGTTGCCTAGGTAAATGTATATAAAGCGGTAGCAACACCTATAGAATGGTTTCATAAAAGTAACCTCAAATAGGTAGGCAGGGGCCTGCATTTTCTCTTTATTCCCACGATGTTTCCGGCCCTTTCACAGCCAAAAGGCATTGTTGTCTGCAAATGATTTCAAATTGGATAAGTCTAGAACTTTGTCGTTTGGTAAAGAGTTAAAGTTGTCTGCTAAAAATTTGTTTCTGGAGGTAATTTGTTGCCTTTACCTTAGGGCCTCCATTATATTAATGTTTGCTAGACCGTTCAAAAATTCTGTCGGGTTAATCCAATGTCTAACACAAGCATTGTCGTGAATACCTGTCTGAATGACATTGTATCCTACATACGACCGACCTTTTGTTATATGACCGCCTCGAGATACTTTAAGAGCTTTGTGAGAGCGCAAAAAATTTGATTAAGTATTCTTGAGCCTCTCACAGAGATTACTGTTATCTCCAGCTCGTAAATGTTGATTTGCGTAGTTGCATACACGTGAAACAATGATCGCGTATGGGACGAAATATATTTGGAATCTTTAAAAGGGGATGCAACATCTGCTGCAAGAGATACGGTGTCTGACGCAAGAGATACGGTAGTTGATGCAAGAAAAATCGATGCAAGAGCTGCGGCATCTGTGAGGTGAGACATCTGATGCAAGAGACATCTGACCTAGCAGATGTGACATCTGACTCAATATGATCATTATGCAATAATCTGATGCAAGAGATGCGACATCTGATGTAAGAGACTTGTCATACAAGACTTGTGTTATCTATATAAAGATATACAACATCTGACGAAAGCGACATCTGACGCATGAGATAGACATACCACGCAACATAACATGCGACATCTGATTGAAGGGATGCGAAGTCTGATGTAAGAGACATCGGAGGCAAGAGATGCGGCATCTTTATCCAGAGATTCAATTCTGACGAAAAAGACATCTGAAGCAGGAGTAGCGACATGTGACTCAAGAGATGTGACCATCTGACAGAAAGACAAGCGACACCTGACGCAAGAGATGAGACGTCTGGCGCTAGACATGTTGCGTCTGAGATACGACTTATGAAGCAAACGTTGTGATATCTGTCGCAGGAGACATCTGACACAAGTAAAAAGGAATCTGACACAAGAGATGTGACATCTGATGCAAGAGATTCGATGTGTACTGAATGAGATACGGTATCTAACGCAAGAAATGCGTCATCTGACTAAATGGAAGCGATATCTGCTCCAAGAGCTGCTAGATCCGATGCAAGAGATAGGGCATCTTAATCAAAGGTACGGCATTTCAAAACAAAAATTAAGGCATCTGACGGAAAAGATGACTCCAAACAATTATAGGACAATGTCTGAAATGCTCTGTGTGTGTGTTTGTGTGTGTGTGTGTGTGTGTGTGTGTGTGTTTTTTCCTGCAAAACTAAGATAAAACAATTTAGAACAACTAACAGACAAACAAAAGAAGCTACGTGTACCAAACATACAAAGTGTATTAACAGCAAAAACCTGACAACCAATAGAATAATGAGAGGAAAAGAGTTCAAACCATCTATACAATCCTGACATATTTAAAATTATATTTAAACTAATAAAAAAAAATTTGTTGGGAAAATGACTGATCATAAAAATGAATTAGGGCTGAATGTAAATGAACCATGCGATGTGAAAAGGGGGACTTGATGCTTCTGCAAAAAGTATCGACCCGGGTCAGTCTGCGCAGTCCGCTCTTGGCAAATTTTCTGCATGTTCAAATGACTATTCAACATCATAATTCAGTTGGTTGTTAGACATATTAGTTCCATAAATATGTGATGACTTGCTTGGTATAATGCATCACGGAGATGCATTTAACCCTCTTTTGCAATAGCATGACTCAAATATTGTTGAACAGGATATGAGTCATACATTAGCAAAGATTTACCGGTATCATGATTAAAGCTTGGCATGACCGTTCTCGATCAAAAATGAATTCTAATAGTATAGCGTTTCATTTCTCATTTACTGGGTATAACATAACAAAGGTCTTATTGGTACATTGAGCAGATGTTCCCTGTAACATGACATAAAAGAATTACGATAGCTT
Organism: Hippopus hippopus; assembly: GCA_946811185.2. NCBI lineage: Eukaryota > Metazoa > Mollusca > Bivalvia > Cardiida > Cardiidae > Hippopus > Hippopus hippopus. The sequence continues at coordinate 5,778,891 of OX328109.1, forward strand.
AGAAACCCTATAACAGTCAAGCAAAATACAGTTACTTACGATTCGCACTAATTCCTATCAATAACGGTTCGGATTTTTTTTCTTGCTTTGTATTTTAACCCTTTCAATGCTATAATCGAAAGTAACGACTTTTGCGGACGGCATAGACCGAGATCAGACTGCACAGAACGTGGAAAATGTTTCGCTGAGCACGGTAGCTGAATCGGTATTTTACAGGGATGGAAAGCAGGAAGTCGCTTGGTCGAATCCTCGGATTAGCCAATTTCTTTCTGATGATTGATGGTAGTCATTGCGACAGGATTCGTTCCTCTCTCACCGCCAATCATTTTTCGACGACAGTTATGTTAGAAAGCAACTAGTTGCTTTGGAATAATGTTGTGCGACGTACTCGTAGAGGAAACTCCGGAAAAAGCATAAGTAACGCATGAGACAATGGCCGCCACGATAAAACTTACATAATATTGAAAACGCCATTAAATACCATAAGAACAAAGAGACAGAATCGATTTATGATGAACAATGATAAAAATTCACCTGTTGAGTTTGATGCTACTTTACGTTGACCGAACCGTGTTTAAACGACCACGATGAAAATGACTTTTGAAAACATTATTGGAAAAGAAGAAAATGCTGATAAGCAGCATTTTCTCCTATTCCAACAACGTTTTCTACCTTTTTAAAGACAAATACCATTATTTCAGTCACTTTTTTATCCCCCGAAAATGTTCTCAATTTGGGCAAGGTTTTTTCTTTCGTTTGATAAAGGGTTAAATTACAGTTAACGCAGGAAAGATTTAACAGAATCTGTGTTTGACAAAAAGAACTTGGAATTTAATTCATCTTCACTTGGGAACCGCCATGTGCGCGCAAAAATGTAGGTCAAATATTAATAGTAAAAATAGAAAGATCATAAATTTCAATTTACGCTCATCCATCTTGATTTCCCAGCACTATCCCCTGACAGTGCATATTCTTTCTATATGATATAAAGCAGCATAAGTTTCCTCCTATATAAACACCAATCTTTAACTCTTTACCAAACAATACCGGGTTTTAACGACCCTTGGAGGGAAGCCTTTTGAAAACATTGTAGGAAAAGGAGAAAATGCTGGTAACCAGCATTTTCTCCTTTTCCCACATTGTTTTCTATTCTATAAAGGGCGAATTCTGCCATTTGAGCCATCTTTAATTTGTCGTTTGCAAATGCTTTCAATTTGAACCGGTCTAAAATTTTGTCGTTTGGTAAAGAGTTAACCCTTATCCTGCTAAATAACTAAATAGAAATTTTCAATTCCATAGTAAAAATCCAAACATTGCTAATTGAAAGTTATGTTTTGGGGAATAATATCTCCTCATCGGACAGTGTAGATCCAAGATCAGACTGCACGTTCTGTGCAGTCTGATCGTGATCTACACTGTCCGCAAAAGGTCAGTGAGTCGCGCTTAGCAGCCTAAGGGTTAATACCTCAGAGCTAAATATGGCTTACAACACGCGAAAAGGGGCATTTGGACATTTGCGTAAAGTGTCATCTCGGATCAGCCTGCGCAGTCCGCACAGGCTAATCCGAGACGGCACTTTACGACTACATTAGATTTTGTGCTATAGTAGACTTGCGCAAAACAGAAAATTACATAAAAACGGAAAGTGTCGTTTCAGATTAGCCTGCGCGGTCTGCGCAGGCTGATCCGAGACGACACTTTACGCAAATGTTCGAATGCCCCTTTTCGCGGGTTGCAGGCCATATTTAAACGCGACTTCTGTCGACGGCTGAAAATATAATCGATCGAAACTCAGACTCAGACTTATTTTAAAGGCTTGACTGAACAAGCAACGGTACAGATTTAAGATTGGCTTGCATTTTTTGTGCTGTATGATCTTGATCTTTGCCGTCCAAAGAAGTCCCCGTTTTCGATTATGGCGCTGAAACGGATTAAACGCTTACTTGCGTGTATAACAATTGTATGTCTCAAAATTTTCAGGAGGAAAACAGTTGATTGCCGTGGCAATTTCATTTTACACCTTTGTCAACTACCTTTTTGTGGGTAGATTTCATCTTTGAAATGCAGAGATTTAGATAAATAGCTCTGTTCTTCTCTAAAAATTATCACATAATTTTTTAAACCTCCGGTATGGGAACAAACTGTATAAAGCAATACGTTTCAGCAAAGAACTTGTTAAAGTAAATCAACATAATTTTGTCAAATATTGGAGAAACCCTGTGATACCTAAGGCCATATTTTGCCTAAAATACATTTCAAATTGTCCTACTAGCCACCTTTGGCACCTACGTGAAGGTTACAAGTTTTACATGGGTTGATCGTCCGAAATGGAATAATTTTATGCTTTCCTACCATAAGTCTTCTTCTAAAGGACTCTAAAACTTACCATTAGCTGCCTCTACCACGGCTGTTCAAAGTAAAGTCCTTGAGTAAAAATGTGCCCCTCAGTGGGGGTCGAACCTTTTTACAAAGGCTTTTTCAGTGAAAATTCTAGAAATCTTCTTGTTCCTAACTATGGGAGCTACAACTGTAATAGCTAGCTTATGTTGTCAACTAGTAGGCTTCCATCAAGGTTGTTCGAATTATAGCTATTGGATCAAAATTTTGCCCAACCGTGGAGGACACATGTTTTACATTATGCTGTCATAGTGAAAACTTTAAACAAGTCTCTTTTTAACTATAAATCCTAGGGCCACCAAATTTGCGATGTAGCTTCATGTAGTGGATCACAAATTCATTCAAAATTTAGTCCCGCGGTCAAATTGGCCCCACTCCGTGGGTCACGCCTTTCACAGGGGCCTAATATTGTGGAAATTTAAGTATCTTCTTGTCTGTAACCATTTGGCCTATTATTTGGAAGTGATTTTATCTAGTGAACCTCTGCTAGGGAAGGATTCAAATAAATGTAGACCTTGGATCAAAAATGCCCCCAGAAACTTACAACTTTCAGATGTACTTTTATAGAGAATACTTTGAAAATATTCTGATCGTCTTATTGGAAATACTCATGTCAAAATACTCATTTTTATTTCATGCTTTCCAGTAGGATATCGAGAAATAGCAGTGAAAATATTTTTCGATATTACACGGGTACGACCAGTGAAAATACCGAATTTTCATGTTCTTGTTGCCTAGGTAAATTGCGCGTGCCTCACAACCAGATGGAAATATGACGTCATTTACCTTACATTTCTCGCGCTTGACGTAATATTGTAATGCGTTGCTATGCGGGAGGGGTACACCACGCTATGCCGGAGGGGTACACCACGGGGAATAACGGAAAAGAACTGTACTGGATTTTGATAAAGCTCCTCCCAGAAAGGGTTAAAAGCATGAAATAAATAGAATATTTGTTTTTTTCGGTGAAAGATCGAAATTTATTTCATCGAGTGAACACCATCGGTAATATTTTCACTCGCACAGCCACGAGTGAAAATATTACCGATGGTGTTCACTCGATGAAATAAATTTCGATCTTTCACCGAAAAAAACAAATATCCTCTATATATTTTGGTATTTGGTATGAATAATAACCGATTAGACCTGGTTGTATTCTTTAACATCACCTCGGTATGTGAAAAGACGAGGGCTGGGGGGGAATAGGCTTATCTTATTTTCGCTAAGAAAATTTTTATTGCAGTACATATTTCTAAAAGTTGAATAACTGTCTATGTCAGTTAAATGTATTGCACATGTATTAGACTGTGGAATGATACAGGGCCATCATGGCTCTCTTGTCTGTTGTTCTCGTTGGCCTTTGAAACTATTCAATATTGAAACATTCAATATTATGTATGTTTGATTCAAATTCCATCCAAATTTCCTAAATATAAACATTCTAGTTGGTATGTCAGGCAATCGTTCGACAAAGTTATCAAATCATCTTTTCAGACATGCTTTGGGCACATTTCTAAAAAGAGTTGGCCTATTTTCTTGGCGTAGCTGTATAAGATGACTTTTGACTTAATTCTCGGTATTAGCTTTGAATAAATAAATAGCAATTTCCGATCGGTCAAAAATGCAGACATGACTGTTGTGCAGGGGCACATTTCACTAAACTGCGTACGCAGTTTTTGTAAGCAAGCATTAAGTCTGAAAACAAGTTTCACTGAACTACATAACTTTACGATTTGATTAAGAATTTGGATAACATCACGCCATTTCATATGTTTGGGTAAAGTAGGGATCCTATGTGTGTTTATTCAATCTCCCAAAAAATGGCGTAAATCTACGCAGTTTGTTGAAATGGACCCCAGGTCTTTATGGGAACCTATTTATGACACCAATTAAAAGAGGCAATCACTTTTCATCATTTTTCTTCAAATTGTATCACAAAAGAGTTTCAGTACTCATATCCCTAACCTGTCAAGGCATCTATCCTTTTTTAAAGGAACTTACTTGATATAGATTCTGTGCTTTCGTCCTTTGACATTTCATCTGTCTTTTTAAAATAGAGATTACGTCCTTCTTCAAACATGTCTGCGGCATACGACTTAAAAATACCCTTGCCGAATACAGAGTATCAATTGTTGAACTCTTTACCAGACGACAAAATCATGTTTGAAAGAGTTACCAGACTACAATTTAAGGTTTCTAAAATGATGAGGTACAAAATATTGTGGGAACCCTGAAATTCTACATCTGCTCCTGTAACGAAAATTTACGTACCCGTTTTTTTTTTCCCCTTAAATTGAGATTTCTTAGTATTTATTATCACAGGCTTTCGTTTTCATTTATTCCTAGTCTGCAATTATTCTTTGCTGTTTGAGTCGTACGTTTCCAAACTCTTTCGGCGCCAAATAAATTGACTCGACCTCTTACGATAGATGATAAATATATTCCGCTGAAACTCGAAAATATTTTCATCTTGTAAGCTTGACTGATCAAGCGCATGTTCTGTGCAGTCTGATCTTGATCTATGTCTTCCGCATAAACCCCTATTATTCATTAATGGCGCCTAACCCTTTACCATACAATCCAAAATTTTACCTACCCTGAGGAAGAAGGCTTTTGAAAACACTATAGAAACAATAGGGAAAAGGAGAAAATGCTGGTTACCAGAATGTTTTCTATCGTATCAAAGACATTTTCGTCAACTTTGTTACCATTACTTTATCCTGTTCAAATATTTTCAATCTGGACCAGTCTTAGATTTTATCGTTTGGTAAGAAGTGGAAGAGTTAACAAACCTGGAAGTGACATGTTCGTCTTTTGATACTACTTCAAGCCTTTGGCCACACACAAAAAAAAATCATGAAATTTCCAAAGCGTCAGCTTGAACTGGTGATTTGTAAACCCAGAAGAGTGCTTCAACAAACTGCTATGCTTTGGATTCATACGGCTAATGGGAAAGATAGATTTTCTAGCACACGACAACTGCAGATAAAGTCACAGAGATCTGGCGATCCTGAGAGGTCTCTAGTGGACAGACGGACAGACAGACATGTAGTTCAAACCAGTCATTATGTATGTGTTTAGACAAGTGAGATTTATTAGATTTATTTGCAGTGTGTCATACAAACAACGTTTCTTCCGTTCGATGTTGCAAATCTTTCATTATGATTGATTCATACAGTAGCGTATTGTGTGCGGACAAATAATAGCTATTCTGATTTCTCTGCACGCCATGCAGGTGTTTAACAAGGTGAAACTATGTCGCCATTTCTGTTCAATCGATTCAAGAACGACAGTATGAAATCATCGTGATACAAGGTGATGATGCTTTGACTATAGCTGACCTTGATTTTTACACTGCCTTTTGCTGCCAACACGATTTTATTATAATATGTCCACTGAAATCCAAACATCTAGTAGTACTTTTTTTTAAAAAGAACACTCATATCTGAATAATATTTACCTGGTATTTCTAATACAAAGCACAGACAGGCACTATGTAAATGGAGGTGCTCTGATTACGAACTGGTCACAGAGGTTGGACATCGTTATGGTATCCCAAGTAAAAAAGGACTACGCTATAAATGTAATATGAATGCCGTTGAAGACTGGTAACATTTCGTTTCAGTTTGTCCTATAACAGACTGTTGAGGTCATACAGATTTCTAAAGTTATATTTGTCGATGGCCTCCCAAAATTTTTTGACCGAAAGGTCGTTACCTTTTGCAGATGCATTAAACCCCCTTTTCATTGAGCATAGCTCATTTGTCTTCTGTAAGGACTCAATAGCTGCCTGTTTAATACAGGTTGCTTGCTGTAAAGAGTTTGCCACTGTAACAGGTTTTATGGCAGCTTTACTCTATCAATGGCAAACTCTATAACTAAAACCAAATTTCACTTATGTCTGCAAAATCTTTCAATTTGGACAATTCTAAGACTCTTTCTTCTGGAAAACGGTTAGTACGACCGAGTGCATCTTCCATTCGTTCTGAGTTTGTGTCCAAGATAGACATATAAAGAAATTAATGTTTTCAAAAAGAAGACAAAAGTACAACATTTGATGTAAGATTAAACGAGACAAGACGGCGACATAAGAATACGATTAGGTATGAACAAGGTGAAAGCCTGGTGCCTTTGTCCTTTAATTAGGTATAAAGGAATGAGTCTGAAGAAAAAAAAAAGAGTTAGCACTTACTTTTATATTTACTAAAAACTTATTCAAATTTCACAAAGGACCAGTCTATAAAGGAAGGAAAATGTTTTATTTCATGCTTTCCGGTAGGTTATCGAGAAATATCGGTGAATATTTTTCAATATTTCATGGTTACGACCAGTGAAAATACCGATTTTTATATTCTAACTCTTCAGTTGAAGGCGGAAACAGTTGTGCCCGCGCACTAGTTACCTAGGTAAAACACGCGTGCCTCTCAATCAGATGGAAATATGACGTCATTTACCTTACATTTCTCGCGCTTGACGTAATATTGTATTGCGTTGCTATGCGGAGGGGGTACGCCATGGGGAAAAACCGAAAAGAACTGTATGGAAATTTATTTCATTGAGTGAACATCATCGGTAATATTTTCACTCGTGGCTGCGCCACTCGTGAAAATATTACCGATGATGTTCACCCGATGAAATAAATTTCCATCTTTCACCGTATAAAACAAATATCCTCTATGTCCTTAGTCATTATGGAAAAAACTGTAGAAAACGGGGGCTTACATAGCTTTCTAAACCCTGCCAGTTGTTGGGGATTTAATAGGCGTACTTTGATGTAATTGGTTTTGACTGATGAAAATAATTGTACAACATGTTTCAATCACTCAATGTTAAAAATCTCGCACGAGAGAAAAAGGGTTTGTGTATTCAAACAAGCTAATTATCTACCAGTCTTAAAAAATCTCTAGCAAGGTCCTGTAATTCTAAGCGCCTAATTAAAAGGAAGTAAACCAGTGTTCTGGCCTGATTTTATTGGGAGTTTTTTTAGGAAATAAAGAGGCATTTACAGACACTGTCTGTCAATCTAGGTCTTAGCTATGAAACGTACTGAACTCGTATTGATACCACCGTTTATGATTCTGATCACGTGTTTGCCCCCTCTTTGTCTTATCTCTCTCCGTGTCTCACTCCCTGTTAGTGCCTGTCTCTCTGTCTGACTGACTCTCTCTCTCTCTCTCTCTCTCTTTTGTGTCTGTCTGTCTGTACATCTGATCAGAACACCCTCTATTTTCCCTCACAATTTGATTGTCTATGTATAACTATATTATCTTCTCTCTGTGTATCTCTCAATATTCCTCGTTATTACTTTCTATGTACATCTCTTGTTACTCTCTAAAAGTGTCTATAGCTCCATGAACTTCTCTGTGTTCGCTCTTTGTACCTTTCACTGTCCGTCTCCTTTACTCTCTATCTACTTCTCTATGCATCCCCCTATGTTCCTCTCTACTACATGTATGTACCACTATATGAACTTCTCTATGTTACGCTCTGTCCATCTCTCAGTGTTCGGCTCCCTCCCACTTTCTTTGCACTTAAACATGTTAATCTCTCGATTGAATCTAATTATGGCAATTTCCTCGATAAGTCTAGATTTCACAAGTGGTAGGCTTGGGCTCTAAAAATGTTGTTCAGAGCACATTCCTGTGGTGAGGACCAACACATTCTTTGGATAGTTTGTCTTGTAAGAATTCCATCATTTTATCAGACAGTCCTGTTTTACGACTCGGATGAAGAAGAAAACAAGAGAAGGAAAAACTTCTGGTTAGCAACACCGTCCCTTTTCCATCCCAACAATATTTCCTACTGTAATGGCTAGCATAATTGCCTCTCTTTTATTTTATGCAAATGACGAAAGCTTGTCAAAGTGTTGCAGTGCTTATGTTGGGATATCAGCTGTGGCTGAGTCAGGTCTTTTGTAGACCATCCCGAATAGCTCAAGTGAAAGACCGTAGGACTTGAAAACGTCACGTGAGGATGCGGGTTCAAACCCCTCCGCTGGCTATCTAAAATTACTTTCGAAAGAGAGGTTAAATCAAGGTCCCATGTGGCATTGCCATACACCGAGCACGTTAAAGAACCAGGCGTCACTTATGATGGGTTTTGTCCTGTATCTGCACTATCCCCTGTAACAATACTAACAGCCTTCAAGGGGCGTCGCCCATATGAGTAACCGGTGGCGACGATAAATAAACGCAAATTCAATTCAGTTCTGTATCCCAAACTATGTGGAAGCGTCGCCTATTAGGAAAACCTGGTGGCGACCATAGATAAAGGGAAAATCAAACAACCATTTCCTCTGAAATGTCAGATGCTCCTGTCTGTTTGTGCGCATTAAGTTCCCATTTTAGGCGCCTTTGCCTTATATGTCTAGCTTTTCTTGCATTTGAAAGACAAATCCTATTATCTAAGGTACATTCAATTTATCGTCTGCAACTGATTTCAATAAGGGCAAACCTCTACTTTTGACGTCTGGTAAAGACGTAACCCTTCACAATCCGAGTTTTAACGACCTGGAAGGAGAAGGCTTTTGAGAACAGTGTGGGAAAAGGAGAAAATACGGGTAACCAACATTTTCTCCTTTTAAAACAATACTAGCTACCCTATTAAAGACAAAAATCACCATTTAATCTATATTCAAATTGTCGTCTGCAAATGCTTTCAATTTGGTCGAATACAAATCGACAAAAATATAGACTTTACCGAATTGAAAGCATTTTCAGATGACAAATCAAGTGTGACTCAAATGATGGAGCTAGTCTTTAATAGGGCAGAAAACATTGTGAGGAAAAGGAGAAAATGCTGGTTACCAGCATTTTCTCCTTTTCCCCCACAATGTTTTCAAAAATGATTCTTCCTCAGGGTCGTTAAAACTCAGGATTGTGTGGTAAATGGTTGGTAAATTACTCCCACATGGCTGTGAACTGTCGCCATAATGGAAGTGAAATTAAAATCGTGTAGACAGACCGTAAATCTGAAATAAATTTACATGAATGAATCTTTTACTAAAGAAAACCGACTTTCAACGACCCTGGGAAAATGGCTTTTGAAAACATTGTGGGAAAAAGGAGAAAATGCTGGTTAACAGCATTTTCTCCTTTTTCCCACAATGTTTTCTATCCTTTCAGAGACAACTCTCACTACATCAGCAATCTTTAATTTACCGTTTGCAAACACTCTGTATTTGGAACGGTCGAAACAGATTAAAAGAAAATTTCAATCTAACTGTCAAAATTAAAAAATAATGCAATTTAAATCTTCTCTTTGCAGGGAAAAACTCATCATATCGTACCGGGCAGAATCAAGATCAGAACTGCGCATTCAGTGCAGATCTTGATCTGCACCGTCCGCAAAAGTACGCACAGTTGTGCCTTAGCCTTAGGATTTTTTTTTTTTTCGAGAAGGAGAGTGTCTCTTACCTGCCCATATTTTCTTTACATTGATAATACATGTATTTACAAAAAAAAAGGTGCACCGTCCAACTTGGTGACGTTTCGACGAATACTCTCGTATTGCAGTATCGGAACTGACAAAACAAAATGAAGCTCGTTGATTTATTCTTCTCCGTATTTTCCACCATCGATTCGATGTTTTAATTCCAAAAAAAAGAATCATTTATGCAAGAAAAACGATCAAGTTTTTTTTCAGGCATGAACTTCGCTGGGTCCCTGGGAAGCCTGTTGAAACTCTTGCCTTCGGCTCGGGCTCCAACAAGTGTCTACCTCGGGACCCGGCGCAGGTTAATTGACGAAAACCAATGCTTCATCTCTGTAATTGAGCATGCAAAGGGCAAATAAAGGCAAACTGGTAATATATCTTCAACTTCCTACAATTACAACAATAAATATCTTTTTTGAAAACAAAAGGAGAGAATAAAAAGATAGACGGTTTAATGCGCGCGGAAATATAACAATTAAAGCTCTTGGGTGGTTCAATATGAAAAGAAATATTGCAAAAATACACATTTTTGCATTTTTCTCGCCCCCTCCCAACCACACACTTTTTTTTAATTGATTGCAGAAAAGTAAAATTTTCAATTTGATATATTTTTCAAATTTGTGTTTGAATTCAACTCTTCGTTGGAAATGGAACACGTGCCCGGCCGCTAACAATGATGTATATGTAGAATCTGCATTAATTGGTTATATAGTAACGCATAAAAAATATCAAATTACCAATTGCTACAAAAAGGATCATCTTATTTCATATTTATTTGCTAAGGTGTGAATATGCTCCGCAGTGTATCGATTAACGGTGGCAATGCTTGTGTCAAAAATGGGCTCTCAAACAGGTCCGCAAAAAGGCCCGCAGAATACGTAAACGTCAATATTTTGGCCAATCGCGAATCACTATTTATTCATCCGAGACTAAATACAAGACGTAGGTCAAATATGATACCACACGAATGTCATTCTAAGTAGTAAGCCTTCATTTTCCTTTTATTGAGATATTCGAGAAGTAGAAAATCTCTCTTGTTACAAAAAAGGGCAATATAAACGTACGATCAAGGAAATTGATCCAACAATTTCTTCATCATAAAAGAGAACTTTATATTGCCTGTGATTCTCACTAGTCGTCATTAACCCTTCGCCCAGTAGCACAGTTGGTAGCCTACCAGACTTAAAACTAGGAGGTCTCTGGTTCAATTCTTCTTCATCAAATTCTTGGTCACTTGAGGGAGTGGGTTCGAGCCCCACGCCTGGCCATCAAAAATAAGTAATATATCTTTCGGATGAGACATTAAATCGAGGTCCCGTGTGACGGCGGTATACACCAAGCACGTTTAAGAATCAGGCGTAACTTAGGGTAGGTTTCGTCCTGTATCTGCACTATCCCCCATAACTTAATTTTCAGCCTTCAGGGTGCGTCGCCCATATGGGTAGTCGGTGGCGACGATATAAAACGCAAATTCAATCAATTGGAATCCCCAGCTCGGCCAATTTCTTTCTGAGAATTCGATCATAGCCATTGCCATAGGATTCATATCTCTCTTACCGCTGATCATTGTTTCGACGATGGTTATGTGGGAAAGCGGCTATTGTCTTTGAAGGATATTGCGAAGCACTGATCGATATTTTTAAGAAATTTCAGTCGCCGTGAAACTACTTGGATAATGTTGAAAACGATGCTAAACACCAAACAAACAAACAATCAAGAGATAAGGGGTTAAATGGGCCGCGCGGGAGGTGTTACATCATTCATTATTCAGTGCTAAAGAAATACAAGTTAACCCCTTTACCACGTGACAAAATTTTAGACTCCAACTATTGAAAGCAGTTGCAGTCGATAGATTAATTTAAAAAGTGGTCCAAATGAATTGATTTGTATTTGAACAAGAAGAAAACACTCTGGGAAAAGGAAAAAATGCTGGTTACCACAATGTTTTCAAAAGTCTGCTTCTTCTGGGTTGTAAAAGAGCTTGATCAATTGGTTTAAAGATAATTCTTTACCGTACAACAAAATTCTAGACTCGTCCAAATTCCAGGTATCTGAAGACAACAAATTATATGCTGCTCAAACGATTTGATTTGTCTCTGAAAGAATAGAAAACGTTGTTGAGAAAGGAGAAAATGCTGGTTACCAGCATTTTCTCCTTTCTCAACAATGTTTTCTAAATTATTCTCTCTGAGGGTCGTGAAAGTGCTATATCGTTTGATTTTGGGGCTAATTTAGAAGGATAAACGTTTTACTTATTTATGAGATACTCGAAAATCAGCACGCAATATCAACTGTAAAATGTGCCTGAACATTCCACTCAGATGTAACTTTCGAAGACAGGACTGAGGTATTTTTGTAGCCCTGTCGTGGTCACCGTCGTCGCGTGAAAATTCTGGCATTTCCTGATATAGCTGTCATAAATGAAAATACTCACTTCAAAGTCGGACTAGTGTTGCACTATCAAAAGGGGAATGCATACCTTAGAGACATACATGTAACCCAAAGATATTTTTGAAGCAGTCATGTCACTTTTTGAACTTGCAATTTTCAAAACCCAAAGCGTTTGCACCCGCATAGAGTGCTCTCATTTTGTCACATCCTCCCTTATTTTCCGTGTAATACAGCCATTAAGTTTTTCTTACCTTACACACGTTTGAGATTAGCATTGTGTGACGTCTAATGTGACGTCATTTTATACTTTTTTGAAGGAAGTGAATCGGGTTTTAGTCATTGAAATTAGTATTACCACGTGTGAATATGTGCTTTTGCATATTCTAATCTACATGTAACATTTTTTAAAAATCTTTAAGTGATAAAAAAGTATCTGACATTCGTTGGTTTTTGAGATAAAAGTTTATTAAAAGAGTCTAGAACAATGTTATCAAGCTCACCGGGGGTTGCGTATTAACGTTTTGCTAGACTTTTTTTTAATAAGATTTTATCTCAAACGCCAGCTTATGTCAGATCCTGTACATACCACAAGATAGTATGGGTTTTAGCTCGACTAACCCAAAGACATTGTGCTTATGTCATGGACCTGTGTCATCCGTGCATTTGCCCATGCGTTATTTCAAATATAGGCAATTGGTTTAATGCATCTGCAAAAAATATCGATCCATGTCAGCCTGCGCAGTCCGCACTGGCTGACATGGATCGATACTTTTTGCTATTGTAAATTGTATGCATGTAAAAGAATCATTCTGCCTCATGATTTAGTTGGTTGTTAGACTAAATGGATTTTATGGATCCATAAAAATGTGATAACCTTTTTGGGACAATACATCACGGAGATGCATTAAACCCTCTATATTATATTTCATGCGTCTATTTTTAGAAATGTTATGGGTAAAGAAATGTCGTAATTTAAGCTGGGGGGAATTATTTCCCCGTCACAGTGAATATTTTCCTCCTGCCGAAAATCTAGAACTACTTTTTTAAGTTTTTTAAGTTTTTAAGTTTTAAAAGTGGCATTCGTTGACAAAATAATCAGAGGATATATAATATATAATTTATTTCATCAGCTTGTGGTTAATATGGGGAAATATTTGCCTCAAAAGGGAAAGGTCCGCGAAAATAACTCGTGACTTACGGCACTCGTTATTTTCGCATACCTTTCCCTTTTTCGGCAAATATTTCCCCATATTAACCACAAGCTGATGAAATAATCTCTATTTCTAATTGCGTTGACGAGTTTAAAATTTTGTTTTCTGGTATAGAATTTAAACAAACCTGTCAATATGGGATAATAAACATGCATCAACCCCTATCCTTCTGAATAAATCAAATAAAACTTTCAAGCCGATAGTATAAAACCCAAATAATGTTATTTAAAACTTAATTTTTATGAAAAAAATATCTCTTTATCGGACAGTGTAGATCCAAGATCAGACTGCACGTTTTGTGCAGTCTGATCTTGATCTACACCGTCCGCAAAAGGTCAGTGAGTCTCACTTAGCTGCTTGAGGGTTAAATTTAATCTAACGCTTTAAATAAAATCCAGACGAACTCTATAATATCGGACAGTGTGGATCAAGATCAGACTGCATATTCTGTGCAATCTGATCTTGATCTACATGTTCAGTGTCGGCCAAAGAGCCTTTAAATAGTGCTGCCTGCTAGCCTATCGGTTAACAGATAGACGTTGAAAGCAATATGGTAGAACAATTTCAACAATAGTATATTGAAAGACGAAGAACATTACAGTACATGTACGAGTATGTGTCTTGCTCTGGCAAACGGGGCCTTTATGCATCTCCGTGATGCATTTTACCAAGCAAGACATCACGTAATTAGGGATCCATAAAATCCACTATGTCTAACAGCCGACGGACCGGTCCTCTGACATGCAAAAAAAAATAATAAAATGACCAATAGCACAACGTTTCGGCCCAGGTCAGCCTGCTCGAACTGCGCAGGCTGACATGGTCGATACTTTTTTGCCGATGCATTAAGCCTCCTTTTCACAGAGCATGGCTTATATACATAACATATTTAGTCTCCAAGCTAGTGATAGTATATCATTAAACGCAAGATTAACTCGGCTCAATGGCTTTCCTCTTGGTTCGTGAGGTCATTGTGGGTGGATTTTAGGCTATCCGGGAAGATGCTAGGGACAAATTAAGGCGCCCCTTCGGAATGTGCAAATAAATATCAGGCCAGGTAGAAAATGTTATTCTTACTGTCTGATTTCAAATCTGTAAGGCTGAATTAAGTTTTGCTGGCTACTGTCATTATCCGGAACCATAACAACTACGCAACGAAAAGTTGATCCACAATTCTGCATGACCTCTGGTTTTTCATATAACATAACTCTCTCTCCTCTCTCTCTCTCCTCTCTCCCCCTCTCTCTCTCCCCCTCTCTCTCTCTCTCTCCCCTTCCCCTCTCTCTCCTCCCTTCCCCTCTCTCTCCCCCCTTCCCCTCTCTCTCCCCCCTTCCCCTCTCTCTCTCCCCTCTCTCTCTCCCCTCTCTCTCTCCCCTCTCTCTCCCCCCCCTCTCTCTCTCCCCTCTCTCTCTCTGGGCAGGGGACCGGAGCGGGGCGGGGGCCATTGGTCAAAGTAAAGGAGCACACATTTTGTGAAGCTCAACTTTTTGCCATCAATAAGGCCTGAACGTATCCTAGATACGCAGGTTTTATTAACAATTTACAGAACGACCCTATGGGTTTGTCCAATTTGCAAAATGAGACTGAGGTTCAACGATACCTCAGCAGTATTTCAAGTATAATAAATGTTTCACTTTACTTCAGGTTGTCTTTGTTCGTTCCAGCAAACTGATTTAATTAAACGACCATTTAGAAAAAGTTACATACGCTAGTCTTTCTCTAAAACCAAAAAAAACACTTAAATTCTATTTTAAAAATGAAAGGTAAAAGTATCTTATCCCACATCTATATATAGAATCAAAATGCTAAGCCCTGGAAACCCACATTGGTTTGTTGATAGACGTAGCCCGGGGGTACTAACTGTTAAAACTATAACAACAAAAGAATGACCATTATGTTTACCTGATATCGAATATAATAATATTTTTTTCGTAGTTTATTTCTGTCACCTATTTATCCAATCTTTTATCCTTTCTGCTATCTTTTCATTTCCTCTTTATGCATTAGTTTTCCCCTTGAAACTCTCTCTCTCTCTCTCTCTCTCTCTCTCTCTCTCTCTCTCTCTCTCTCTCTCTCTCTCTCTCTCTCTCTCTCTCTCTCCACTAGGCTCTAATGTCAGAAGAGGTCAAATGGCTTTGAAAGGTTGAAAGCATCTTATGCGACCCGGGCTCTTTATATATCAGACAGGTGTAGAGACTTTGAAAGAATCTTATGCAAAATATAAGCGAAGGGAAACGACAGGATCAGTGCATTGGTCGCCTCATCATCCTTAGAGCTCCATTTATTTAGTTGTCTGCACATGCTTTCAGCTTGGTCAAGTCCAAAATTTTACCGTTTGGTATGGTGATAACACGTCTAAGTTATACGATAAAATCATCACATAAATTGAAAATATTTGCAGACAAAGAAAACTGTTTCTCAAAAATTGAACTCAGTTTTTAAAACGGTGGTAAACATGTTAGGAAAAGGAGAAAAAAACATTTTCAAAAGGTTAATTCCTTAGGGTCCTTCAAACTCGAGATCGTGTAAAAAAGGGGTTAATATGTATAAGATCATTACCAGTAAGAAACAAAGTAACTGAGGAAGAAAAAAAATCACTGTTTTGTTTCTTGTTTTCCAACTGTGCTGCATTTAATTCTACTAGCTCCAGAAAAATAAAATTGAACGATTTATATTCAAGTTCAGACTGCTCAATCTCTGCGTTTTGAAGGCCCCGTATTCACCAACCATTCTTAAGAACGTTCTTAGTCTTATTCTCAATAATTTTGTAACCTTGAAAGTAACACAACTTCTGATTGGCTAAACCATTCGGTTTAGCCAATCAGAAGTTGTGTTACTTTCAAATTTAGAAAAACTTCGAGAACAAGACTGAGAATCTTCTTAAGGTATTACCATCCTAACGCTTCTGGTGCGAGATGGAATGAAATTTCTTAATAGTTGATAAATAAGGATTTATACTGATGTAATATTTTTGCACATTTCTAACCGACCAGAAATTCCTTTGATGTCTATCTTGAAATTATTTGTTGATACTTTTGTTAGTTTCCTGGAAAGGGAGGTAATTATTATTTCCCTTTGTAATGTGAATATAGTGGTTTTAGATTTATAAATAATAATTCTAAGAAGGAAAAAAAAAAAAAGGAAAAAGTGGCTCGGTTAAAGTAGTACAATAATATTTATCTTTAATAATAGCAAATTTTGTAGGATAATATTATAGTGGAACTAGCTGTTTTCCATTAGGAAGGTACTACCTTAAGAATGGTTGCTGAATACGGATCTTGATCTATGCCATCCACAAAAACCTCTTCTTAACCCTGTACTACACAAACCAGAGTTTTAACGACCTTCAGGAAAAAGGCCTTTGGAAAAAAAATGTAGGAAAAGGAGAAAAAGCTGGTAATCAGCATTTTCTCCTTTTCCCACAATGTTTTCCTTTCTTCCTAAGACATATTCAGATTTTGAGTCACGTTTAATTTGTCGTCTGCAACAGCTTTCAATGTAGACCAGTCTAAAATTGTGTCGTCTGGTAAAGAGTTAACTGATGTTTTACGCCATTTTCAACATTATTTCAGCAACAGCTCACATTTCACTCCTACAGTGAGGCTCGAACTCGGGACCTCCAGTTTCAAAGGGTCGCACTTTACCACTGAGCCAGGCAGGAAAACATCTCTTTTTTCGCATATGGTTTACCTTTTACCACAAGACAAAATTTTAGACGGGACCATTTCAAAAGTATTTACACACAGTGAACCTAATTTTGCTTAAATGGTGGGATTTGTCTGTAACAGGATAACAAAATATTGTGAAAAAGGAGAAACCAGCATTTACTCCTTACCGTACAATGTTTTCAAAAGCCTCCCCCTTCAGGATCGTTAAAAGCCGGGATTGTGTGATAAAGGGTTATAGAAATGAGAACCCAGATTTTGCATTTTAAAGTTTTCAAATGTCTTCTACAGTATTTAAAAAAAGAACGTTATGCTGCTAATGCACACAGACCACAAATTGTTAAACTTTCGGATTTGTATGTAGATAAATCGAGATCAATTTGTGAAATTCCTTACTAAATCGCGTATATTCGTAATTATACTCAGTTCCATAAATAAGTGTGCACTTAATTTTCTTTTATTTCTCGTCGCACGTTTTACTGAAGACCAACAAATTTGAAATCATACTTTAGTTCTGAGTCTGTAGAAAATGCCAGGCTAATCAGATGTTGACTAACAGAAAGTTTAAGTTAGGTTTTTGCAGTTTAAATGAAGGTGGTACTAAAACCAAAGTTGCAAAAGTTGGCCTACTCAAAGACTAAGGTAACATTAAAGTTAGGTTTTTCTTAAAGTTCTTGTAATTTTTCAATCAATATCTTGTATGGCCACCTCTGCTCTCGATACAGGCATTTATTCGACGTCGCATAGACCTTAAATAACGTAAAATCATTGCACCAGGAATGTTATTCCATTCCTGAACGAGAGCGGTGGCCAAAACCTAACTTTAATGTTACCTTAGTCTTTGAGTACTTTTGCAACTTTGATTGATTGATTGATTGTATGGTGTTTAACGCCGTTTTCAACATTATTTCTCTTATATCGCGGCGGCCAGTGCACATATCCATGCTTTCCTTGAGTCTCTGTTACCAGTACTCCGCACAATTTTCTTTCCAAGTCACTGGCTGCTTTTCCACATAACCATCATCGTGACAATAGTCAGCGGTGGGAGAGGAATGAATCCTGTCGCAATGACTATCATCAAACCCAGGAAAGAAATTGGCCCAGCAAGGATCGAACCCACGACCCAATTTTCTCAAGTCCTGCACGCTACCGGCTGAGCTACCGGGGCATGTAACATACAGGACTTGAAACTAGGGGGGTCTCTGGTTTGCATCCCCAGGACGGCGAATTTCTTTACGAGGATTGTTAAAGGTCATTGTGACAGGATTCAATCTTCTCCCTCGGCTGATCATTGTCTCCACGATGGTTATGTAAGAAAGCTGCCGGTGGCTTTGGAAGAATATTTTGCTGGTAGCCTACATTTTCTCCTTTCGACCCCACCATAGACAAAAAAAAATCATCATTTGGGCTATACATTTAATTTGCTAACTGCAAATGCTTTAAACTTGGTCGTGTGTAAAATTTTGACGTTTGGTATAGAGTAAAGTCAATGAGGATTCGAAATTCTGTTGAATATTTCTGGTCACTGACAGCGAAGAAATGAGTTTGAGGTCTAAGACGAATTCGTGCATTCTTTTTCAAAACGAGAGAGGCACACCTAAAAGAAGTCTGAAATGTAGAACACCCACTCGTCACAACTCGGCCGATTCCGTACCTACATCTAACCTCGTCTGTATAACGGTCGTTTCCATTCGAACTGCCAATCACGTGATCTTATACATGGCGGCGCCACTGTAAGTCGTTTAACGATATAAACAACCTCGATGAAGTTATTCACGTCTATCTATCTGTCGGTGAAAACTTCAGTCGGCCTTGATAAACCACGTTAAAAAATGAATGTACGAACTGTTTGTCAACTGAAATATAGTTAGAAAGATTTCGATTGAAAATTGACTCAAGTTTTTCTTTTTTAAGAGGAGCCTTACAATTTTCAGAACGGTAAACCGGCGTATTTCCGGCGAGGAAATGTTTATCAATCTACTTGATACAGCCGAGGGATTGATGACCCCATCACCCGAGGTATGCTGTATGGTAGAACACCCACTCTTGACCCCGAAATTAAAGCAACAAAATGTGGTCTGTACTTCGCCAACCACTCTAAATTGCATTCTTAGTCTAGCTCTAATTTAAAAAAAGTAAAATCATTTTTGATTAGCTACACCATTTTAGCCATGCTCTGTGAATTGGGGGCTTAATATTTTTGCAACAAGTATCGACCCATGTCAGCCTGCGCGGACTGCGCAGGCTGACCTGGGTCGAAACTTTTTGCTATTGGTAAATTTTCTGTATGTCAAAGGACCAGTCTACCCAATGATTCAGCCGGTTATAAGAGAAAGTGGATTTAATAGATCCATAATTATGATATTAATTGCTTCGTACACTGCATCACGGCGATGCTATAACCGAATCGGACTGTAAAAACCAATTTTAATGTTGAGAAAACAAAATGGTTATTGGCAGTGGTGTTTTCAATTCCTTTCATTAATGATCAAGACAAGATACATGTACATACCTACTACGACAAAGAAAAAACGCGATTGAGATTTATTCAACTGGAACCGAACATTCTAGGGCACGAATCGTCTAGGCATTTTTCTTCCTTAGGGCTGAATCTTCTTGTTATCGAGTCAAAATTTATGTGTTACTAGAAAAAATAAAAAATTGAAATACAAGTTTAAAAAAATGTGAAAAGCAGTGAAAAACGGTCAAGACACTGTGACGTAAGGTCCACACGGTTTTATTGTTATCAGCCATTATACGCTTAAATATTTCTTTGTGTTGCTAGTATCTAAAACCAAAATATTGAAATGCAAGTTTTAAAAAAAAAATGTGACAAGCAGTGGAAAATAGTCAAAACGCTACGACATCAGGTCCGGTCCGGTGTTTAAACTAGATCCGTGTCTGTATCCACCAACCATGCTTAAGAATATTCGTATCCTTATTCTCAAAAAATGAGAAAATTGAACGTAACACAACTTCAGATCGGCTAAACCAAATGGTTTAGCCGATCAGAAGTTGCGTTACTTTCTAAAGCTATAATTAGACTTAAAATCAAATCAAAAATGGTTCGTGAATACGGAACCCCGATACGATCCTTTGAGTTTACTGAGCGAGAGAAGATGGTCCCAGCTGCGTTAAAAGTGCGAATGACATTTTATAACTCCGACCTATAAAAAAAAACCGAACGCGTTCTAACGCGTGTTATTATCTTTTGTCAGACATTTATTTTTCCCAGAGTGTCCGTAAATAATATAGAAATGACTTACGCTGATAATTTACTCCTGATCGCACACCATCACCAGTATAGTCCTGATTTATTTCATACTTTCCGGTAGGTTATCGAGAAATATCGGTGGAATATTTTTCGATATTTCATGGTTACGACCAGTGAAAATACCGATTTTTATATTCTAACTCTTCAATTGAAGGCGTAAACAGTTGTTCCCGCGCACTAGTTACCTAGGTTAAATGCACGTGCCTCACAACCAGACGGAAATATGACGTAATTTACCTTACATTTCTCGCGCTTGACGTAATATTGTAATGCGTTGCTATGCAGAGGGGGTACGCCACGGGGAATGACCGAAAAGGACTGGACTGGATTTTGGTTAGGTTCCCCTCAGAAAGGGTTAACAGCATGAAATAAATAGAATATTTGTTTCTTTCGGTGTAAGATCGAATACATTTCATCTCGTGAACATCATCGGTATTATTTTCACGAGTGGTGCAGCCACTCGTGAAAATATTACCGATGATGTTCACTCGATGAAATAAATTTCGATGTTACACCGTAAAAAACAAATATTCTCTATATATTCCTTTAACTCTTAACGCTTATCCTGCAGACTAAGTTAAATGAAACCTTCAAGCCAATAGTAACAGCCCGATAAATGTTACTTACAACTTATTCTTTAGAGAAAATATCTCCGTACCGGACAGTATAGATCCAAAATCAGACTGCACATTATGTGCAGTCTGATGTTGATCTACACTGTCCGCAAAAGGTCGGTGAGTCGCGCTTAGCAGCTTAAGAAATAACTAAACGGCATAATCTTTGACCAGCCCGAAAGTGGTAGCGTAGACCACGTAAGCGTCAGTTCCTGGTCTACTTAGTTTAAACATATTTATTTTACATCGATTGAGAAACAAGTTCTTACAACTTATACTAATCTCTCTCGATTCTGCTTACTGGGAGCTACACCAGTTCTCGCGCCGAGTGTGTAGGCCATTGAAGGGTCCCAAAGTTGACACCCGCTCCCGGGAATCGAACTCGGAACTCTCTGGTTACGAGGCCGACGCTATACCTCACGACCACGGACACCACAATACTGGTCTACTTGAGGTTTTTGGTTCGAGCGCCAAGACTGGACATCTAATATTATTAATAGGCTTTTGGATGAGATGTTAAACCGACGTCCCGTGTGACGGTGTGCTATACACCGAGCACGCCAGTAAAAGAAGCAGGTACAACTTAGGATGGATTTCGTACAGTATCTTGCACTACCCTCCCTAACATAAGTGTAATTCGAATGTTAAGATTTGTTTTTATGGTTAGAAAACACTATTGGAAAAGAAGAAAATGCTGGTTTTCGGCATATTTCTCCTTTTCCAAAAATGCTCTCAAAAGCCTTTTTCCTCGGGGTCGTTTAAAGAAGGCTCAAAAATTATCAATCCTCCCAACCTCGTAAGATATTTTTGAGATACGACAACGCTATATATGTATCATATATTTCCCTTTCCTCGTTTACATATTTTCAGCGATGTGTCACAACAAACTCTGTTTCATGTGCATTCTGATCGTGATCTTAAACTGCAGACACACACACAAAATTGCCGACTTTGGTGCCGAATGAAAAAACGACAAATATCATTAAAAAAGATAGACGGGGTAAATCTGTCAGCAAATAGGCTGGGCCCTAAGAATAAACATGGCTTCATATTTATTCATTTATTATCAGTACCAAAAAAGTAGGTTAAAAGCCAGCACATTCAGCTTGGCCGAAAAAGCCATAAACGAAATGGACAAAAAACAAGTTGTTTACCACCATTTAGGTTTATTATTTTACCCGATGTCTGATAAATTATCCTAGAAAAAAAAATCCTCTTATTTAGAGAAAAAAAAGTCTTATAATTTTAATGTTACTAACAAAAAAACTCTTTTTTTTTCAAACATTTGAAGACGACATATGTTTCGGCGCTCAGGGGATCATATTTCTCGTTTCTAACCTTCAGCTTGAATTGATACCAGTATCCCTTAGTTCTTTGACAGACGACAAAATTTTAGACTTGTCCAAAATGGCAGCTTATACAGACAACAAATTTTATTATACTGCAAAGAAATTTCTCGTGATCTGATTGGATACTATGCCCCGAACATATATATCATGTACACTGGCAAAACCAATATAAAAGCAGTTTCCCTTTCGGGAGCCCCGTATACATGACTACACTATCAACACAACATCCAAAAATGGCGGCGTCGATCAAGATTAACATCAAGATTATGCACCAAGCTGCACGTTTTAGCACGTATTACCAAGGTTTCAGTGACGTCAGTTCCCAGTGACGTCAGTTTTCATTGAATTGGGGCACTCAGAAGGGAAATTCTACTTCGTCAGCGTACTCAATTTTTTAAACCAAAAAACAGGTAAAATTCGCTTAACAAACGTTGGAATGGTAAAACTTTGCAGTATAATAAATTCGTTGTACGGTCAGGTGGCAGGGGACTTGGAAACGTGTTCACGGCTGTGGTGAATCATGTCGCCACCTCACCTTCGGCTCGGGGCGACATGATTGACCATAGCCGTGAACAAGTTTCCAAGTCCCCTGCCACCTGACCGTACAACTAATAAAGTATTACTCATAACATGAAGCTTGTTTTTTCACTGGGTAGAAAAAACTGTGGGAAGAGGAGAAAATGCTGGTAAGCAGCATTTTCCTCTTTCCCCACTTCTCCTTCTTCTGGTCTCTTTACCAAAAGGCAAAATTTAGACTTGTCCAAAATGGGGAAGAAAAATTGAATCAACAAATTAAATGTTACTTATAAAATGAACCCTGCTTTCTGAAGGTAGAAAACATTGTGGAAAAAAAGGGAAAATTTTCTCTTTTGCCTATTAGGTTTTCAAGAGCGCACCCCCCCCCCCCCCGGGGGGGCACCTTCACTCAGTTTTGTTACAAT
Organism: Hippopus hippopus; assembly: GCA_946811185.2. Lineage (NCBI taxonomy): Eukaryota > Metazoa > Mollusca > Bivalvia > Cardiida > Cardiidae > Hippopus > Hippopus hippopus. The sequence goes on from OX328109.1 coordinate 5,802,167, forward strand.
TCGAGATAGTTTTGAAAAGGGTTAAACATCCAAGATGTGCTCTCTCATAATGACAGTAATAAAGATTGAATTTCTTAAGTTTCTTGAAAGACCATAGTAAACAGCTGAAAAAATCAAAAGGTTTCATTAACCGAATTTAGGGAGAATGTCCCTCGTAAATGGCGCGCACTGTCTTATGTCCGTACAATACAAATAAGCAAGTTGATTGCTAACTAGAAAATGTATTATTTAACTCTACCAGACGACATAATTTTTTAAACTTGTCCAAATTAAAAGCATCAGCAGATAAGAATTCGAATGTTGGCCAAAATAAACTTGTCTTTGATAGGGTAGAAAATATTGTGGGAAAAGGAGAAAATGCTGGTTACCAGCATTTTCTCCTTTTCCCACGATGTTTTCAAAAGGCTTCTTCCTCAGGGTTGTTAAAGCTGGGCATTGTGAATGATACAGAAAAAGACTGATTATTTGCGAACTATGCGACATTCTGCCGAGCCACTGTAGTTCAGACGGTAGCGTGCAGGTCTAGAGAACAGGGGGTCGCGGTTTCGATCCCTGGCTCGGCCAATTTCTTTCCGAGAATTGATGATAGCCATTGCGACTGGTTTCATTCCTCTCCCACCGCTAACCATTGTTTCCACGATGGTTATGTGGGTAAGCAGCCAGTGGCTTGGAAAGAAATTGTGCGGAGTGCTGGTAAAAGAGATTCCAGGAAAGCATGGATAGGTGCACTGGCCACCGCGATATACTAATAACCGAAATGATGTTGAAAACGACGTAAAATACCATACAATCAATCAATCTACAATATGCAAAATTCTGGGACAAATATTAACCCAGAACAAAAGAAAGTTAAGCCTATCTTTTTTGTCTAGATTTTAAAAGCCGTATAAGAAATAGTTACAGTAGCATTGAACAAGAGCACCACATGCAGGTGCCAACGAAAACAGGGTCTTTCGCGGACGGCATAGATCAAGATCAGACTGCAAATTATGTGCAGTCTGATCTTAGATCTATACCGTCCGATTGTTTACTCCAGCTTTAAATATCAAAATTATTCCCAGTTTTAAATCTTGGCTTGCTCTTTCAGCCATCGAAAGAGGTCGAGTTTACATATCGTCGGTTTACTTCAAAAACCTCGTAACTACAGCTTGTTTCAAGCTGTAGTTACGAGGTTTTTGAAGTAAACCGACGATATTTAACGTCAAAAGAATTAAAGAATTACTGGGGGACTTCTAGTAATTTTAGACTCACTGTCATCAGTTAAAGCCCCAATAGCTGCCAAAAATAAACAAAGCTGGTGTTAAAATGCATTTTGAATTTAAACCCCACCTTTTAAAGGTATGGAAATTGTTGTGAAGATGACAGTATGTTATCTCACAGCCGGTCCAAGTGTTAGTCACTGAAAGTACAAAATAATTTCAAAACCTTTTTAAAAAGAACAAAAGATAGAGTGACTTGGTAACTTTTTAGGCCTACCTAGTTTTAGACTTCATTTTTTCTGCAATGGACACTGGCAAATCTGCTGAACAATAATCTGGCCAAAACAGATTGGAAACATAATATTTCGTTCTATATGACTGATTGAATTTGGTCGTTAACAGCCAAAGAGTTAAAGTACTACATCGGGGCTTCCAGTATTTTAATCACACTGTCATTAGTTAATTACCATTCCAGCCAAATAGTTGAACACCAAGGCGCCAAGATCGACATTTTCTTTAATATCTTCTCTAATGATTTTGTTTCTAAAGCCTTTAAAATTCCAGAGAAACTAATTTGATTAATCCTTCGAATGCTTAAATGAAATTCAATGCACTTTTGTAGACAGTGTAGGTGAACGCAAGTCTCAATATAATGTGCAGTCTGATCTTGAATCTACCCTGTCCGATACAGTGCGATTCAAGCTTGCTTAAAAAACGAGCTTGGAAATCGCAACATTTGAGTTTTTACGTTGAATATGCTGGAAATTTTCGAGGCATTCATTAACCCTTAGGCTGCTAAGCACGACTCAATGACCTTTTGCGGGCAGTGTAGATCAAGATCAGACTGTACAGAACGTGCAGTCTGATCTGGGATCTACACTATCCGATTAGGAGAAACTTTTCCCCAAAAAATATATTTGAAATATTGAAATTTGGAATATTCACAATCGGTTTGAAAGTTTTATGTCACTTATTTAGCAGGATAAGTGTTCAGAAATTTAAGCGTTAACTGGTTACCAAACGACAAAATCTTAGACTTGTCCCAATAGAACGCTTTTACAGAAAACAAATTCAAGCAGTGGAATTTGTCTTTGAAAGGGTAAAAACGGGTTGTGGGGAAAGGAGAAAATGCTGGTTACCAGCATTTTCTCCTTTTTCTCAAAATGTTCTAAAAGCCCTGTACCTCCCGGTGATCATATGTTGTATAAAGGGAGTATGCCTATGTGGTAAAACTGAAACGGAATGTCGGGCACATCATCATTTCGGGTAGCCGGGTATAATTAGTAATAATAATGATAATAACAATAATAATAATAATACACAAACACAATTTTTATGCTTCACCGTCTTCTTCACGATCTCTGATACGAGCGGAAAATTTGTAATTTAGACCTCAAATCATTCAATATTCGTTGACCACATATCGTGCCAAAGATGCTGAGGATAACGTATAACCGTTGCGTTTTCAAGGTAACGGAACGTCCATTCTTGCAGTGTAATTGATTGTTTGTAAGCAAACAAACGACATACGCATTGTAAATGTTATAGGCTGTAAGAATTGACCTGGCAGGGCGTGGTCAGCCCTTTGACATAAGTCGACCAGTTTATTTTTCATTTTAGTAGCCTTGAGCCCGTTCGGAATTTTTCATCGTAAATCTATGTCAACATGTGCATCATAATAGTACTTTAATCGATCCTTTGCTTTATGGACCCATGAAGTGCATACTCTTTTACTCTCTGAAAACATTGTTAAAACAGACGCTTCTTATTGGAGAGGTCATCAGACTTCTCCAACAGTGGTGAGTTTAAAAGGCAGACTGCCACAGAATTTGCTGTCTAAATCCATTTTCCTTGCGAAATTGTTCTGATACACAGTCTGTTTCGTCATGGTTTTGTAAATAAAGCGAAATCAAAAAACCGAAACAGGAAATAGACGTGGTTTATTTTTATATGACGAATTTCAGAAAAGATTCGTTATATTGATTTGCCATGACTGCAAATGACCCCTCAAATATTTGTAATTTTTCATTAAGCAAATAAATCTAAGCAGAAGAAAAAATAAGAAAACTTTCGTTAAAAAAGAGATAGAAGACCGCTGTACAAGATCATGCGACTTGAAAACGCGACAAGAAGGTCAAATGACCGTCATGTAAAGCATATGAGGTTTCTACGTGGCGACTTTTTTACTTGTTTGTTTACATGTACCAAAATATACTGAAATTAAAAGCCAATAAACTATTTGAAAACATTGATGTTGACCTCTCCTTGCTTCTTTTTTAAAAAAGCCAACTTGTCCATAAAGTTCAATGTTCGCTTTCTTTATCTTCATATTGCATTTAATACGGCTACTCACGATGATTTCCGAATAACCGGTTTTACCCCGATCTAAAATGTAGCGAATTGTAGCTCCGCCCTGCAAGGTCAATTCTTACAGCCTACACATGATATTATTTTTCAAATCAATGCTTATGCGATTGTTTTTTTTTTTCAAAATCCGTGTTGTATGTAAACCGATGTTAAAGCAAGATACCTAATAACACGACATTATTTTTTCCTTTTCTCTCCCCCCCCCCCCTCTCTCCACCCCCTCTCTCTCCCCCCTCTCTCTCTCCTCTCTCTCTCTCTCTCTCCAGGGGCCAGGGACAGGAAGGGGGACGGGGACCAACGTGAAGGAACATCTATTCTGCTGAGCTCAACTTTTTTCCTTTAATTAGGCTGAATTCTATGTAAAGTATGCAGGTTTTATTTACAATTTATAAACTGCGCTGACGGCTTTGTTGATATCGACATTTAGACAAGGTTCATCGAAACCTCAGCAGATTTTTACAAATGATTAATCTGTTTCCTGTTGACATGCTTTCAGAATCTTTGGGGCAAAACGAAATAAGACAAAGGATCAATTAGAACAAGTTACATACTCTCTAAAACTAGCAGTTGTTCAAATTTTGTTTTAAATAATGCCGCATAAAAGTATTTCACCCCACGACTATGAATAGTGTAGAAACGTTAAGCTCTTTGTACCCATACCGGTGAACTCGTTGATATAGCCCGAGTGTCCTAACTGTTTTTACCTTAGACACAACAGCTGAATCGATATGCTTAATCTATTTTTGATTTTCACATTGTCATTTCTCTTTATTTCATCTTCATACCTTTCAGGAGAGAATACTTCGTCATTCATTCATTCATTCATTCATTCATTTTTTCTTCTCCCTTTTTTCTTCTCCCTTTTTTCTTTCTTTCAATCTATTATCCCTTAACAAACATGTAAGCAAAAATAGAAAACACTGTGGAAAAAGGTGAGACTCTATCGGATCTTAAAACGAAAGATCGATTAAAAAGAGTCCAAATAAGACCAAACGAATGAATGGGCGAAAGAAAAAAACATACAAACAAATTTAAGGCACCAGAAATTGAATTTAGCAACAAGTAGGCAACGGAATGCAAGTTCCTACCTATAATCCTTTCGACATTTGAAATGAGGCTTGTTCTGTGAAAAGGGGAACTCAATAAGTACCGACCCATGTCAGCCTGCGTAGTCCGCGTAGGCTGACATTGGTCGAAACGTTTTACTATTTGTGAATTTTCTGCATTTCAAAGGACCATTCTACTTCACGATTCTGTCAGTTGTCAGGCAAAATGGATTTTAAGGATCCATGGTTTTGTGATTACTTGTTTGATATGATGAATCACGGAGATTAACTAAACCACATTTTGTTAAAACATGGATCAAAAGTGGAAAAAAGAGGAAAGTTCTTGCAACAAGGAATATCCCCTTTCCCCGTTAGGTTTTCAGGGGCTTAAATAAGTTTAATGAATCGTAATTGCTTGTTTTGTTTTGTTTTGTTTTCTTTACCAAAGGCCTTTTCCTAGAGGTCGTTAAAACTCTGGATTGTGTAGTAAAGGGTTAACAAGAGGTTTTGTGGACGGCATAGATCAAGACCAGACTGCACAGAAACGTGCAGTCTGAACTTATGTAAAGGGTATATCGCATGCAACACGCGAAAAGGGGCATTTGGATATTTGCGTAAAGTGTCGTCTCGGATCTGCCTGCGCTGTCCACGCAGACTGATCCGAGACGGCACTTAACGATTACATTCGATTTTGTCTTACAGTAGACTTGCACAAAACAGAAAATTACATAAAAACGGAATGTGTCGTCTCGGATTAGCCTGCGCTGACTGCGCTGGCTGATCCGGGACGACACTTTACGCAAATGTCCAAATGCCCTTTTTCGCGTGTTGCAGGCCAATCGTCTGCATATTTATTCGAGCATATAAGGAAAAAGCCTACGTTCAATTGTGCTTTTGTAGAGCTAAGAGATTTTTTAAAAATGCAGCACTGTTGGAAAACAAGAAACATTAAAGTTTCTTTTCCCCTCTGTTACTTTGTTTTCAACTGCTGATGACTTTATGCATATTACCCCTTTTTCAAACGATCCAGAGTTCTAACGACCCCGAGGAAGAGTCCTTTTGAAAATAATTTCCCCTTTTCCTATCATGTTTACCACCCTTTTAAAAACAAATTTCAGTTTTTGAGAAACAATTTAGTTTTTTTTCGTCTGCAAGTTTTTACAACTTGGGCAATATTTCTATCGTAACACTTTGTCGTTTGGTAAAGAGTCAAATAGACGTGTTATCACTTTTACCAAACGGTAACATTTTGGACTCGATCAAACTCAGAGAATGTGAAGACAACAAAATAAATGTAGCTCAAAGGATGATGAGGCGATTGATGCACCTATCCTGTCGTTTTTCTTCGCCAATAAAGATCCTTTTGAAGCCTTTAGACCCTGTCTGACAATAAGAGCTTTACTTCAACAATTGCTAAGACTTGTTAAACAGTACAAAAGTGCCTGAATTTCATAGCCATGGTGCATGTTAAACACCGTAAAAATAGCGAAAGAGAGTCATAACAGCGGTTTAACACTGTTACAATAACAGACTAGACTCAGAGCCGTGGTAAGATAACATTAATATAGCAGACGTGAAACATAGCAGAAGTTAAACATTGTGAACTCTTTACCACACGACCAAAATGTTGACTTGTCCAAATTGAAAGCATTTGTAGACGACACAAAAAAGTTGCTCAAATTACTGAATCTGTCTTTGACAGTGTAGAAAACATTGCGGTAAAAGGAGAATATGCTAGTTACCATCATTTTCTCCTTTTCCACAATGTTTTCAAAAGCCTTCTTTCTAAGGAACAATGATCAACGGGTAGAAAACATTGTGGGAAAAGGAGAAAATGCTGATTACCAGCATTTTCTCCTTTTCCCGCAATGTTTATAAAAGCCTTCTTCCTCAGAATCCAAATCACTACCCTTTGATCACTAGCCCAAAAGGCAACTGAAAAAGAAAATGACGTCAATAAACTTTCAATATCATGCATCTAAATGTTTGAGACTACTTTTTATTCGCATCATTACATTTCCTTGACTGTAACGCGTCTTGCATTTCCGGTTCAGTACTGAGAATAGATGGCTTTACTCTTTATCAAACGGAAATTTCCTAACATCCGTATGGATGCATTAGCAGGCGACAATTTAATCCCTTCCATTTAGATTTTAAATTTTAGACTCTTCCAAATTAAAAGGAACTGCTGACGGTAAATCTTATAGTGATACGAATACATGTATACTGAAGTTCTTTGACAGGGTAGAAAACTTTGTGGGAGAAGGTATAAATCTTGATTACCAGCATTAACTCCTTTTCCCACAATTTTTTCATAAGGCCTCTTACTCAGGATAGTTAAAACGCGAAAAATTAATGTTCAGTAAAAAGTCAGATATATGAATTTTGTCTTTGAAATTGTAGGGAAAAATGTGTTGTAAGGAACAACTGCTGCCCTTTCTGCTTTTCTCTCGATATTTTATTTATTTATTTATTTATTCTTCACGGTCGTTAAAAGATTGGACTGTGCTGTAAAATTTAAAGCTGGCGAAGATTAAAATGAAGCATAAATAAAACAGCGAGAGACCTCTGGAAAAGAGCAGAGCTTATGAAGTGATGGCATATGAATTCACTCGCAATCAGCTTCCTAATTGGATCATATCAGGCGTTTCTACCAATTTCACACTTCAAATCTTCAAAGTTCAAACTGAAAGCATTTTCAGATGACAAATTTAATGTGGAACAAAGGAAGGGAATTTTATCTGAAAGAGAGTAAAAAAACATTGTGGGAGAAGGAGAAAATGCTGGTTACCAGCATTTTCTCCTTTTCCCACAAAGTTTTCAAAAATATATCTGACTCAAGGTCGTTAAAACATGGGATTTCGTGGTAAAAGGTTAATAAGACGATAAAATTGGTTCATAATCAGGCAATTTACCAATTTAATGATTCGTTAATAATTAATACCAGTAGCGAACCGTATTCCATAGCCGATAGACCAAATTTGGCCAGACAGTCATAGCTTGTGCCCCTGAACAGAAAATAAGATTCAGTTACCAGTGTAATTCGCGGTTTTAAAAATCGCAAATAAAAATCAGTAAGTTTTTGCCACTCTACTTTCGAATGGTATTCTCTTCCATCGAATCCCTCAAATTGACCCAATGCATTTGAAATAAATGTGATCTGGCAAAAGATGGTGTAATGCGTCTCTGTAATGAATTATACCAATCAATTCCTCACTTACACGTAGTTATGGGTCCATAAAATCCATTTTGTCTAACAACCGACTCTATCATGAGATATAATGGTTCTTTGTCATGCAGAAAATCTAAAAATAGGAAAACGTTTCTTACTAGACCAGCCTGCGTGGAGGCTTTTTGTTGAGGCATTAAACCCCCTTTTCACAAACTATTGCTCACATTAATCTCTTATTATATGATTCCCTAGCACTCCATCCTTCTAAATATTATTTTAGTACACTTGTATTCGAGAAGGAAAACAGTTGACAATAAACAGAAAAAGAGAAACATATCAGGTCAGCAAAAAACATTTAAATTGAATTTCTCATTTTTTTTTTTTCTTACGAAAGTGCTTTGTGAGCTTAATTTAATAATGTGTGGCATTCATTCTCACCATGCCAAGGAAATAGTGTCAGTGTAGGAGTTTCATTGTGGCAACACGCTGCTTCCTGAATAAAAAACATCCGGTTGCTGGTCGAATTTAAGGGATTGTCTAATTTAATAACATCGAGTTGTTTGTTTGCTTAGTGTGTGCTGTTTTGTTTGTTAGCTATCATCTTGCTAAGTAAGTGAAATGAAACATTCAAGCCGGTAGTGAAAATTCAAATTCTGCTATTTCAAAGAAATTGGGGGGGGGGGGGGGATAGATCTCCTAATCGGACAGTGTAGATCCAAGATCAGACTGCACGTTCTGTGCAGTCTGATCTTGATCTACACTGTCCGCAAAAGGTCTTTGTGTCGCGCTTAGCAGCTTAGGGGTTGATATGTATTTGTATCTAACTCTAAAACTGGAAGTTAAATGGTGGTAGTGTAGTGTACTTCTCCCACAATATTGTCAGGCGTAGATGAACAAACTCAAATAAAAACACAGAAATATAGTGAGTGATTGAAAATGAACATTAAAAGGGAATTAAATTGGAATTCGTTTCACAAGGATTTTTTTTCTCAGAAAAATTTACCAAAGACTGCTGACTTTAATTTTACGTGTACAAATGGTTTTAGAATTAAAACGTTGATAAAAATACATGTAGAAATGCAACGGAATCCTGAATTTTTGGTTGTTTATTCACAATAGCTCATTTAAAAGAGTCGCGGACCACGGTTTTGAAGTTCGATGGTTCGAGTCACGTAAGACAAATATTCTTGTGATCCCCAGTTTAAGGTAAACAACCACGTTCTGATGAGTGTTCCTTACAAAATATCGACCCCACCCCCTACAAAAAAAAAAAACACACACAGGCGGAAAAAGGGTCAAAATCTGACTTAAAGCCCCTTGAACGTATGACGAAATGTCAGTTAAGTAAGTAGATAGTTGTAAAAGATAAATCCTTGCAGCCAGAGAGAAAAAAAAAACGATGTAAAAATTTGATAGATTGTAGAATGATTCAAAAGTTATTCAGCTGTGTAAACACAGACAATACATTTAATAAAGATGAAATGGGTTAAAAACTGGGTGAAACGAGTATGGATGTATTGTTAAGGGTTCTCTTTTTAGACGTGAATATAGGTAATACGTGGTAGCAGAACAAGAATTTGCTCGTTATGAGCAAATTCTTCTTTCTCCACAAAGTTTTAAAAGTTGTCTTATGCAAGATGCAATTACACGTCAGAATGACCTAATAAGAAATCATTAAATCCTTACAGCGCCAAATTAACCCAAATGACATACTCGGTCTTGAAATAACACCCAAAAAATTGCAATTTAATGGTTGCTTTTATCGTTAGCGTTTAAAACTAAGCGGACAGTGTAGATCAAAGATCAGACTGCACGTTTTGTGCAGTCTGATTTTAATCTACACTGGCCGCAAATGCAACTATAGTTGTGAAAGGTGCTTTTAGGGATAAGATTCCAAATTCTCATTTATTACAACAACTGAACAAATCTGACGTGGAAAGCCTTTCAGCGGTCAAACAAAATGATTTCAAGCCTATGTTAGGAATGTACTCTATACCCACGAATGCATATAGTCTAAGTTAAAACGACCAGACTGCACAAAACGTGCATTCTGTTCTTTGACTCACTCTGACCGATATCTTTTTGAATATTCTGACCCAAACTAACCATGAATTTTGACCCTCGGGTTCAGTTTTATCAACTGGGTATTTCCGTTTTAATTAATGATTTGGAGCTGTCAGGCTAGAGACATTTCATTCTTCATGCCATTCTCCCTTTTCATCTTGGAACAGAAAGCCGTTTGACAACACTAAAGTAAAAGAAGACACGACAAATTGTAGATCGAGTAGGCTCACATTGTGCACCAATGTTTTTCGCGTCTGTATGTCGATTTAATCTTTTTATTCAAGATGTTCATATATATCATACAATGGATTTTTCAACGTCGTCTTTAGAAAATTTGCTTCAGGAAATCACGAGTTAACTCGTTACCAGAGGACAAAATGTTAGACCGGTCCAAATTGAAAGCATCTGCAAACGACGAATTAAATGTGACTCAAATGGTGTTTTTTTTTTTCTCTCTCTCTCTCTCTCTTTGAAGCTGTAGAAAACACTGAGGGAAAAGGAGAAAATGCTGGTTACCAGCATTTTCTCCTTTTCCCACAATGTTTTCAAAGGCCCGCTTTACTTCCCCAGGGTCAGTAAAACATAGCATTGTTTGATAAAGGTTTTTAGCTGATAAGTTTAAGCCTTTTCCATGAAATTATTTTTTTTATCTCGACAGCAAATGCCAGTTATTTGTCAGTAATAGGATTTTCTTCATATGGAAATTACTCTTTTTGTACTTTGTTGAGTATTTTTTTTTTCTGTTTGCTATGCTGTTTGCGAAGTTCTAATGCCAGTCAGTGACAACAGTCTAGACAACTTTAACTTCTGTTTTAGAGGTAGGTTTTAGATACCGGCCTTAAGAGTTTTTAAGACAGACAAACAGAAAGACACACATACGAACTGACGGACGGACGGACGGAAGGACAAAATGACGGACGAATGGACAGACAGACAGACAGACATGACTAATAGTTTTCGTATTTCTTGAAAAGGGGTCAAAGCCATTTTAAACTTTACTAGCTACCCTTCATGGATCTTGGATCACAAAAGTCCGCTTTTAAACTTTTCCTGGTCAAGTCACTACTAAGCCCCATCCAAGTAATGGTGAAACCAATGAATGACATAAATGAGCCATGCTCTGGAAAAAGGGGGCTTAATGCGTCTCCATGATCCATCAAATTAAGCGAGTCATCATACATTTCTTGATTCATAATAACCCATTTCATCTAAAAACCAACTTAATCATGGAGTAGGCTGGTCCTAATACATGCAGAAAATTGAATAATAACAAAAACTTTCCACTCAGGTCAGCCTGCGCGAACTACGCAGGCTGACTTGGGTCGATACTTTTTGCAGATGCTTTGAACGCCCTTTTCACACTGCATATAGCCGTGTTATGGTTAAAATACTTATTCGTGCGACACGTAAAATACTTGTACAATTTCAACTAAGACAAGAATGCAAAGGGTTTACAGCCAATCCCAAATACGGACTTATGACGGAAAGAAACCGCAACGTGTCAAAAATGACAAGATTTTTTTCCGCAGACATCGTGTAAGATATGGTAATCGCCAAACCTAATTAATAGGTGTTCGACCCAATTTTAAGAGAAATACTAGTTATCATCCACGTAATTGGATGCGAAATGCACATTACACAACTTTTTTTATATGTTCTCTAACCTCAAACAAAAACCCACATTTTGTTGTTCTTAACAGTACCAACAACGTTTCCCCCCCCCCCCCCCCCCATCCTTCCAAATAGATTTTACTACAGGGATTTTTTTTGGTCTTACAAATAAATAAGCTGATATTTCCTATTTGCCAGAATGTTTAATACTGATGACACTGCATGTATATTACTGGCTAAAAAGGGGCCCAAAAATCAATGCAGGTATTAAAATTCATTTAAATTTAAATCATACCTTTAAAAAGTATGGAAAATATTGTGAAGATGACAATCTGTTAAATTGTGTGGTCGGTCCAAGTGTTAGTAGCTGGCAGAAAAAATTGATTTTAAATCAGACAAAAAATATACTCGTACAAAAGATAGAGTGACCTTGCAGGTTTCAATCTAGTTTTGAAAATAAATTCTCTGGGACCGATCGTACACTAACAGACTGTCATCTTCACAATAATTTCCATACTTTTAAATGGTATGATTCAAATTTAAATGCATTTCAGCACCTGCTGAGTTTACTTTTGGTAGTTATTGTTACTTTGCAGCATCTGCTGTTTTGATATGTAACGAAGTAACGAATATCTCATCGTAATCTACTATGTCAGCAATATTCCGTATATAGCTGTGCTGAACATGCCATAAGTTAAATGTATATGAACCAAAATCTGGGCAAAGAGGGTGTAATGCATCCCCGTAATGAATTGTACCAAGCAAGTCGTCACTAATTATAGATCCATAAAACATTTTTCGCGACTGAATCACGAGGTAGAATAGTCATTTGACATGCAGAAAATTGACCAATCGTAAGATATTTTGACGCTTACGATAATAAAAAAAAACAATGTCGTATGAAATACAGACTTAAACTCTATTCAAAGCGACTTAAAAGTTTAGTTGGTCCAAATTCAAAGTATTTTGAGACGGTAAGATAATTCTCAAATGTTAGGATATGACTTAAAATGGTTGAAACATTTTTGAAAAGGACAAAATGCTGGTACCTAGTATTTCTCCTTTTCTCACAATGTTTTCAAAAGTCTTTCGCCGGAGGGTCGTTAAAATTGCCATCGTTTGGAAGTGAATTTAGGCTATGGGTATCACGTTGCTTGTTAGACAATATTGATTTTATGTACCCATAATAACGTGATCACTCGCTTGGTATAATGGATCACGGAGAAGCAGTACACCCCATTTCTTAGAGTGACGCCGATATTTTCTTTTTTTTTTCCTTAAATCATCGGATAAAAATGAACAGAATCTACGGACTGGCACAACTTTTCCTGGAAACGGTGCATTCCATGCGGAAAAGACTTGGTTACAATACTTGATACTGAGGTAGATCTACATGTTATCATTTAAGGGCTGAGTGCAGATTTTTGTGTTTTCATCGAGATATAAAATGCAATTGCCTTATTACATGGCAAATAACGCCCAAAGGGCGTTATGTTAAGTCATGTAATATGGCAATTGCATTTTATATCTCGATGAAAGCACAAAAATCTGCACTCAACCCTTATAATTGCACTCGCTGTTCACTTGAATCAATTTTCGAAAATGATAGAAAAAATCACGAACAAATACGACAGTAAACAAGAGTTAATTTCTTTGGCGGATACTTGGTGGCACGGGCATGAATACACAATCTATTTTTAGCTCTGCAACATATTTTTCAGTCGGAGACGGCCATTTTTGCTGAATTTGAAATCAATACTTTCGATGATTTATCAAACAAAATAGAAAGAAAGTGACTATTTACCCGACCGTCGTGTACGCACTGAAGAAAATTCATATTGCGAGTACGACTGTCGTGTACTCAATGAAGGAAAACTTCTTGGGTGCCCGACTGTCGTGTACTCAATGAAGGAAAACTCGTTGGGTGCCCGACGGTCGTGCACGGACTGATGAAATTTCGTCTTGGGGGCACGATGACGTGCCCGCTATTTCCGATTTCTTCATTCAGTACACGATGTGGTCGTGTACGCACTGAAGAACTGGAGTCTTACGTACACGTATTAATGGATTGGACCAAAACGCAGACTGCTATGTGAACCAGCACGGCGTAAACCGTCTCAGTGGAGCAATAGTCATTTATACAGGGTGTCATGCCCGAAGGGTCGTATTATGTTATACACCCGGTCGTCCGGTCGTCCGTCCGTCCGTTAGCAGTTATTTGTGTGCGCAACTCCTACAATTTCCATCGGAATTAGATCTACTTTAAACTTGCCACAATGAATCCCCATGATGTCTAGTTGTGCATGTGACTCTCAAAATTTGGATTGTTGTTTATATTCTGAAATTATCTACCCTTGACTTCTGAAATAGCCAACTTTTCACTTGAATTTCTGTTCAGGCCATAACTTCCAAGCTATCAAAATCAAAGGACTGATAGTCCTGAGAGTGGCGTGGTGGGCGATGTGTTAGGAATTTTCACCATTACTAAGCTTTCAAAGGTAATCTATTTCAAACGTTGAAGATAATATGAAAATATGCAAATTATAGAAACGGGGGAAAAGGATTTTTCCCCTCAGATAATTGAATCATAATTCGTACAACAACAAATTTGTGCAGATATGTTTACTTGACACTGCCCGGCAAATTTTAGCAGGCAGTAGCACTCTTCCAAACGACATATTCTACTCTCTGAAAACTTCTGCAGAAAACATTCGAGTTTCTCGTAAAATTACTGGTGTAATTGAAACTATGTCAAAGACAGTGTTAAATACCATAAATTCATACATCCACCCCTCAATCCATTTATCCAACTAGAGGCCCCTGAGGACCTGAAATTACTCTATTGGCAGGAATTTGGCTTTTTTGCAAGCATGCATTATGAATTCATGATGCAAAAATTTGAATCCACTAAGACCGCATAAGCTGCATGATGAACAGTGAAAAAAAAAGAAATGCAATTTATCAAAACTAGATCTAATTGCTTGGAATCAAGCCAGATTTGATACGGATTTTCAAAGTATTTTGTGTTGAAAGGCCGCTAGCCTAGGCAGAGGCGGTGCTGAGACATACTGTGTTCATGTCTTGAATCATAAACAAAGTTTCTGTTTTATTTAAGATACGACTTCGAGAGAGAAAACAAAGCATGAAGAAGTTTTATCTAAAGTACTTTTATACATAAAATAACTTATTTTAGAGGGCACATAGAGATTTTGTTCCAATATGACTCGAACTGACTGGGTGTAGAAATGACTTGGTGCCGAAACGACTGAATACCATTGTGGCAAATTTCAAATAGATCTAATTCCGATGGAAACTGTAGGAGGAGTTGCGCACACAAGAAATTCCAAACGGACGGACGGACGACCGGGTGTACAGTATGAGGTAATACGAGCCTTCGGACGTATAAAAAGGATGCCAGCTACGCTTGTGCATGCATTTGTTCTGTAACACGCTGTATAAATGACTATTGCCGTGTGCTCCAATGAGACTGTCTACGCCGTGCCGATTCACGTAAAAGTCTGCGTTTTGGCCCAACCCATTTACACGTGTACGTAAGACTCCAGTTCTTCAGTGCGTACACGACCGCGTCGTGTACTCAATGAAGAAATCGGAAATTGCGGGCACGTAATCGTGCCCCCAAGACGAAATTTCATCAGTCCGTGCACGACCGTCGGGCACCCAACGAGTTTTCCTTCATTGAGTACACGACAGTCGGACTCGCAGTATGAAATTTCTTCAGTGTGTACACGACTGTCGGGTAAATATCATCGGCCAAATAGAAATGTCTGATTCTGTCTGTGAAAAATCCAATCAACTACTCTAAACTCGCGGCTGATCGGACGATATGTTCATTTAAGTGACCTTTTTATAGATATTTTGTAAAGAATAGGTGTACATACCTTTGGCACATCTGTTCTCGATAGGTATCTACCTAAAGCCGATGTAAGACTATCCGAGTTTTCTTGCAAGCTATGAATCGAATGACGCTAACGTTTTGTGAACCACTTATTAGAGTGTAAAACAAAACGGTGTCACAGCTGTAAATTCCTTTTTTTTTGTTTCCCAGTTCTAGGCTAGTTTTAAATATCATCCCTATCACGCCAACATTTTAAAATTTTTGGCACACTGTATTCACTTCTTCAAATCCTTTCTCCAACACTCCTAACTTTCACTTAACTTTTTATCAAATCCACGATGAGTTTTTTCTGACCAACAGCATCAGTTAACCATGCTTTTTTTTTTAAAACTTAATCCTCGCGATAAACAAACTCAGAACAACTCCGTCATGAAACAAGAAATCAACTTCATCTAAGCAAGAGTAAATTTTCTGTTTACACAGTGCACTTAATTCAACTAAGTGACTTGGCTTCATAGAAATCGACGGCTGACGTATTGAATGACGTAACTGATGACGTCGACAATTCAATACTTGATTCAATTTTGGAACGGTGTATTTTTTTATGAGTTTAAGGTGCAAATAAAGATTAATATTCATCAATTTGTCCGGGTTTATTCCAGAATTTTCTTTTTCAAGTTTTTAAAGCAAACGTAATCAATCTTTCAGCATTTTACTGAATCAGCGATGGAACACTAAAAATAGCACTTAAGAGCTTGCATGAAATCTAAAATTAGATAATACACAACAACTTGGAAAAACCTTAAGTAGTCCCATTGCGTTCATCGAAAAATGGTATGACGGTTTTTTTCGTCACATTACCCGATTTCGACCAATCAAAAAACGATTTAACACATTGAGTGCAATTATTTGTGGTTGGCATACCGGTGGCTTTTTGATGATTGTTGTCACTGTTCTGTATTAATGTAGAACGTACATGTGTTTTTTACTGACCTTTACAAAAAGGTTTAAACCAAATTTAAAAAAATATGGACCATACTCTGTGAAAAGGAGACTTAATGCATTTGCAAATAGTATCGATCCATGTCAGCCTGCGCAGTTTGCCCAGGCTGACATGAATCGAAACTTTTCGCTATCTTCAAATTTTCTGCATGCCAAAGGATAATTCTACCTCATGATATAGTCGGTTGTTTCACGAAATGGATTTTATTGATCCGTTAGTACGCGATGTCTTGCTTGGTATAGTTCATCACGAAGATGCATTAAGCCCCCCCCCCCCCCTTTGCCAGAGCGCGGTTCATATTAAAGTGACAGAGACGTCGTTTTAAGTTCAGGGAGTTGATTGATTGAAAGGTGTTTTATGCCACTTTTAACATTATTTCAGTCACATCAAAACGACAGCTCACTTACTCATATATTTCCTGCGTTTCATCAGTACCAGGGTGAGGCTCTGAAGGTGTCTTGTACAAGGAAACTCCTACGAAAAACTCAAAGGATAGAGAGTGCGGCTCGAACGCGGGGCCCCAAAGTCACGAGTAGAACACTTCACCACTAAGCTACGCAGGACCCCAAAGTTCAGAGAGTACTGAGTGAATCCCACGAAAAAAAAAAAGGTTTTTAGTCAATATTTGGAAATGAAACCCTATAAAAAACCAGATGCCAAAACCAATGAATCGTCCACGGAAGAATATCAGGAACATATCCGACGGGTTATGAACGTAAATTATGTGTTTCATTTAAATGCAGTGTCACGCACCGAAATTGAGAAATGTGCAATTATACAGTTAAACTTTAGGCTGCTACGCGCGACTCACTGACCTTTTGCGGACAGCGTAGATCAAGATCAGACTGCACAGATCGTGCAGTCTGATCTTTGATCTACGCTGTCCGATAAGGACATCTTTTCTCACAAAGAGTTACGTTTGAAATAACAAAGTTTAGGTGTTTACTATCGGCTTATAAGTTTCATTTCATTTATTTAGCAGGATGGCGGTTAAATGCGAGCACCGAGATGCATTTCATTACGAGAGCCAGGAAAATAATTTAACAAAAAAAAAACCCAATAAATGTTTGATTTCTTTGCTTTCCAATCACAGACGAAATAAAGGCACACAAAATCGATTTCGATGTTAATCAACTGATTTGGTTTCCTGAATATTACAGTATTTTTTTCAGCAATGTAACATTCGTATTTGATCACGTATTTTGTCATGTTGTTTTCGCGGCGCATTTTTCACTTTAGGTAACCAGATTTTTAATTCCGACCAAAACCGTCCAATCTTTGGAGTTGTTCACATATACATGAAAGAGACAAAATTTCCTTAGTAATTGAATTATGCTCTGTGAAAAGGAGGGTTAAATGCATCTGAAAAAAGTGTTGACTCAAGTCAAATGAGCGAATGAGGTGTATGTGGCCTTGGTAATGATAACACTTAGTTGGTTCATACAAGGCTGGAGGAGAAAAATGTTGCAATCCAGTTATTAGGTCCGTTCCGGTTCGATCCGATTAAATCTGGTTTTTAAGTCAAACGCGGTTGGGCCCGGTGACATCGCTCACCGCTCAGGCATTCACTTGTCGAAATGGGAAATACCAAGATAATTCTGTTTTTTGATCGTTAATTAAAAAGAAAAAAATAAGAACATATCAATTCGATCATCTGGCATTTCAGTAATAGAGTTCATTTTTAGATTAACTTTCCACGCTTTTTTACTTTCTTATCAGCTGGACGAACTCGTAGCTAGACGAGATCTTACAACACCCTCGAAAATCAAGAGGATGAAAAAGGTTGCGTTGGGATAAGTAGAGATGAACCTGATTTCCATATGCCACTGACAAATTTACATATAAGCAAATATCTTGTAACTTATCGATGACATCTTGTTCAGGCTACGACTTTGAAAGCAGACATCGTTCAAATTGAAGTGGTAGGGATTTTGTAGTTAATGTCACCATTGTCATATTTAACTCTTTCGACGCCGTTGGCGAAAACAGGGACTTTTGCGGACGGCATAGATCAAGATCAGACTGCACAGAACGTGCAGTCTGATCTTGAATCTATTCCGTCCGCTTGCTTGGTCAAGCCTATGAAACAAAAATCCTTCTGAGCCTCAGTGGATTCTAATTTCAGGCATCGAAAAGGATTGAGTTTATATATTTGGCGCTCAAAGAGTTAACAGAGGTACGATTTCTAACTGAAGGATTTGTTTCTTTGAGGCAGCATTTGGCGACTGCTGCTTGCGCCGCCGCCGCTGCCGCCGTTGTTGTTGTTGTTGTTGTTTACATTGTATCTGGTTCCCTGGCGCTCTTGTGCTCGCTAGTCTTAGAATGAAATCTCGAAAGGTCTTGCGAACTGTGGTAAAAATAGTGTTCACGTACTCGTATCTTTCGTTTCTGAGCACTGATAAGAAGTCATTAATTAGGACATGTTGGTGTGCGTGTAGCACATCGGCGACAAATGTGAAGAACGTGTAGAAAAGTGCATTTGACTGATCCACCGTTAAAAGAAACGCCCATAAGCTCCAGAATACTCTATAATTACAGAATAGTAGATACATGGAAGATATTGAAGTCCTTTGATGCAAATCCTCATAAATATCGGAAAAAAAACAACATTCTCTTTCACCAAGGCTAAAAGTAGAATTTGCCATTTTCCGTGACAAAGGCTTGTTGTTGTTGTTGTTGTTGTTGCTGCTGTTGTTGTTGTTGTTGTTGTTTTGCGGATAGTGTCTACCTAAGCCCAAGATCACTACCCATTGATCCGTACATTATGACTGGATCCACGGTTTTTGATACGCTTTCGGCTTTGATTGATTGAATGGTGTTTTACGCCTCTTTCAACATTAATCATATCACGGCGACATATTTACATGTATGTTTGTCCTGGGTTTAACCAGTACTAGGCTAGGGCTCTGGAATGTCTTGCCCAAGGACGCTCCTGCGAAAAAAACCAGTGTGTCCACAGAGACTCGAACCCGGGGCCTCCAGGTTATACCAGTCCTACACTTTGCTACTGATCCAATATGTACCCCTACGCTTTAAGCTATTCTAGCACACATACTAAGGCCTTAAAAATTGGACATAAGGGTCTATAACCATATTTGTATGTATAGGTCTTCAACTATCTAGAATTCTTGTACTTTTCTCTTTAGTTATTGGGTGTGATTTGACAGAGTTGATCTACAAATGTCAAGGAGCAGCAATTATACAAAGGTCAGTTAAAGGCATTGGCATTAACCCATAGGCTGCTAAGCGCGACTCAATGACCTTTTGCGGACAGTGTAGATCAAGATCAGACTGCACAGAACGTGCAGTCTGATCTTGGATCTACACTGTCCGATAAGGAGATTTATCCCCAAAATATCCTTCAAATAGCAATGTCTACAAATGTCAAGGAGCAGCAATTATTATTATTATGAAAGGTTAGCTGAAGGCAGTAGAATTAACACTCAGGCACACTCAGCGACTCAGGGACCTTTTGCGGACAGTGTAGATCAAGATCAGACTGCACAGCACGTGCAGTCTGATCTTTGAACTACACAGCCCGATAAAGAGATTTTTCCCCCCAAAAAAATGACTTTGAAATAGCAATATTTGGGTTTATACTATCGGCTGGAAGGTTTCATTTCACTTATTTACCAGAATGAAGGTCAACTCTTTTCGTGCCAAATAAATAAACTCGAACCCTTTCTACACCTGCAAATACAATCCAAGGAATATCAAAGAAGCTTTTTATCCTTTAAGCTTGATTAAATATGCGGATGGTATAGATCCAAGATCAGACTGCACGTTCTGTGCAGTCTGATCTTGATCTATGCCGTCCGCATAAGGCCCTGTTTTCGATTGTGACGCTGAAAGGGTTAGATAGATCTACGACAGAAATAAATATAATCATAGAAAAATTGTACAAATGGAGGCAGCTGAAGTCAACGCAAATTAATGGTTTGCCTCGTGGATAGACCTGAATAAATGACAAGAATAGACTCTGAGGTCAAAATTGTGACCAAATGTAAATACGCTCGTACTCTTAAGGATTACGACCCCTAACTCATCGGTAAATATCGTGTAACATCGACGTATTCGTAAAGGCTTTTCGGCCAATTTCGGCAGCTTCCGTCTTTTAATACGAGAGTTAGGGGCCGTAAGTAGATATAAAGTGAGAGAGCTGGCTCACGCTTAGCAGGTCAAGTCTTCCTGCCTAACATGGTCCCTCCCCTCCACAATCCGTGAATCAATCTGTCACTCTGGTCAACTCAACCACTCTCCCCACCCCCGCTAGAGTGGTCCCTCCCACCTGCCTAACTCTGGTCAAGTCAAGCATAAACTCTCTGGCCCCCACCCCCGCTAGAGTGGTCCCTCCCACCTGCCTAACTCTGGTCAACTCAACCACAAACTCTCTGGCCCCCTCCACCTGCCTAACTCTGGCCAGGTCAAGCACAAAACTC
Organism: Hippopus hippopus; assembly: GCA_946811185.2. Classification (NCBI taxonomy): domain Eukaryota; kingdom Metazoa; phylum Mollusca; class Bivalvia; order Cardiida; family Cardiidae; genus Hippopus; species Hippopus hippopus. Next base: position 5,822,924 of record OX328109.1, read on the forward strand.
TCTCCCCATTAGGGTGGCCTCCTCCACCAGCCTAACTCTGGTCAAGTCAAGCATAAAAACTAGAGTGACCCCCTCCACCTGCCTAACTCTGGTCAAGTAAAGCATAAACTCTCAGGCCCCCCTTCACCAGCCTAACTCTGGTCAAGTCAAGCACAAAACCCCCCTCCGCTAGACTGGTCCCCTCTACTAGCCTAACTCTGGTCTGAGTCAAGCGTAAAACTCTCTCCCGCGCCTTAAGGTAAAAAAATGCATTAATGTCGTGAGAGGAACACAATTATAAATGGTCAGAGTCAAGCGTAAAACTCTCTCCCACTAGGGAGGTTCCCCTCCGCCGGCCTAACTCTGGTGCAAGTCAAGCGCAAAACTCAAGGTCAAATGGGGGTAAAGGTCAAACGGTGCATCGAGGTCAAACGGTGCATCGAGCGATCAAGCGAACGGGCCTGACGACGAGTCACCTCGCTTCTCTAATATGAAACCTAATCGTTAAATTTTCGCCTCTAAGATTTAGTAAATTACCATCTTGATCCGTAATATTTACCTCCAGGTTATGTATTTCATCTAATGTTATTGGTAAGTATACTAAATTAACTGGTGACTCTATTATCTTATATCCTGGCGCAACGTCCGGGAAAAAAGAGTAAATAGTGTTTTTTGTCGAACCATTAACGTAACTTCCCGAAATAATATCTATGTTAACGAGCAAACTATTTATGCTAAGAATGTTCACTACATTCTCCGACTCGTGAAATCCTCGCGTGTATTTAGCGCGAGTAAATCCTAATACTTTAGCGAGGGATCCCGGTTGATTGAAATCTACTTGGTATCCATCTTCTAGAGTAAGAACAGACTTTAGGGTATTAGTGTTTGCAGAAAGGTTAATAGGATACTCTTCATTAACTCTATCATAATGACCCTTTTTTCTCATTTCCTGCTGAATTGTATCATTAATGTCAACAAGGTCATAACTTCCTTCAGGTATTTTTATTTTAATCCATGAGGCGCCATTGTCCGGAGAATAAACTAATGTGTTGTTCGTTTCGTCAATGTTTGGAAAAGAGTAGTAAGTTTCGAGGTTTACTAAAGCTATTTCGTATACTTTATCCTTTTCAAGCTGAATCGGAGGATTAAACCTCGTTCTAAAACGCGTTTTGTTATCGCTTACGATGATTTGAAGCGACGTTTTGTGTTCCGTATTTCTTACTATCTTTTTTAAAAGATCTATGTCCATCTTTTAAAAAGCGAAAAGATTCTTTAAACCGACACCGGTATATAGAAATTATCAAAACCGTTTCTATACTTCCCGTCATGCTTTTTACTCGTTAAGTCAATGATGGCAAAGCCGAATGGTTTTTCCCACGCCTTTTGACAGAATTTTCTGAACTCGTCCTTAGGCATATCGTCACCCACATGATCGTTATAAATATGGTTAATGTTTTTTAGGTCTTGCGAAAAGAGACAGATAAAATTGGCGTTCTCTCTGATGGTTTGCCTCGGTAGTCTAAAGTAATTTTGTGAGAGGTAAAAACAGTCGACGTTACTATGCCTTCCTCGAACGTAATAACACTCGCATTTATTCTGCCTCTCTAAAAGCAGGTCGTCAAAGATGATCAGGTTTTTATTTTCCAAGTTTAACTCTCTCGGATCGGGCACATCGCTCGCATTCTCGAAGAAGTTGCAATCTATATCCGATTTATTTTTAATCGTTTTAATCCATTCTTCGACTAAAGCCGTCGGCACAATGTTTTGTTCTTGTATCTCATCACGCATGTCAAACAACCTAAAGATACATTCTTTCGGTAGTTTTTCTTCAAAAGCCTTTTTTAGTATTCGGTATTCGGGTTGAAAAAGGCTTTTTCCGAAAACGCTCAAATCGTTGTAATCGAGCCAACCCGGTCTGAGTAAAAGGTTTAACAATAAAGTAGTTTTACCGCATCCCGATTTGCCTATAATTAAACCTCTGATACTTCTCGGTAAAAGGGGGTGATTAAATCTTTTTGATACTACTTCATTCCATGACAAGTTTATAATATCCATTTTCTATTTAACTTTTATTATTTTATATGAAAAAGATGTACTGCGTTAAGTGTAAGAGACGTACCGATACGAAAGATGTAAGCTACGTGGTCAGTAGAAATAACAGGAATATGAAGCGTGGGAAATGCGCGGTTTGCGGGATAACTAAAACCCAATTTGTATCAACCCCAACGGGTGGATCCTTGCTAAACAAAGTCATAAACAACATGCCTTTCGAAATGCATCTACCCGGCCATAATTTCACGGGACCCGGTACTAAGCTAAAGAAAAGACTCAACCCAGATTTAACGCCGAAGAAGTGGAGCAAACCGATCAACCGCGTCGATAAGGCCGCTTACAACCACGATGTTTGTTATCTTAAGCACAATGACACAGCCACGAGAAACGCGGTGTGTGACAAGAATATGTTGGCGGAACTGGATGGTATTTACAACCCTTCTATTAGAGAAAAGATGGAACGGGGTTTGGTAAGTAGACTCATAGGTACGAAGATGCAGTTCGGAATGGGAACGACCCCTGACGAGCAGGGGCGAGTCAACCCCCCGACTCGTTCGATCGTAAAAAAAACCCGAAAATGACAACTCTGGCGGAGGAATTGCACAAACCCGTAAGACGAAGGTTTAAGAAGAGGAGGGTTATAGTGAACGGTATCGATAGTATATGGGCCGCGGATTTAGTTGACATGCGCGCTTTTTCTAAGTATAATCGGGGCAATAATTATCTTCTCGCTGTGATCGACATCTTTTCGAAGTACGGGAGGTTGGTCCCGTTGAAAAAACAAGACAGGCAAGGTGACGGCAGAAGCGTTTAAAGCTATTTTTAAGGAAAGAAAGCCAGAGAAATTGTGGGTCGATAAAGGTCGGGAGTTCTACAACAAAGACGTAAAAGCGTTGGTTCAATTGTATTCCACACAAAACGAAGAGAAATCTAGCGTCGTTGAACGATGGATTAGAACGATGAAGGAGAAGATGTGGAAGTATTTCTCCGCCAACTCTACGATCGTTTACATCGATGTCTTGCAAGATCTCGTTAAGGAGTATAATAATACTATCCATTCCTCTATTAAAATGACGCCGGTAGAGGCTAGTAAGAAAGAGAATGAAACTACGGTTTGGAGAAACCTTTACCCTCATAGTGGTGAAGAAAAAGCGCCTAAGTTTTCCGTGGGAGATAGAGTAAGGATAACAAAAAAGAAAAGGACCTTTGAGAAGGGTTATACAACGAGATGGACGGAAGAGGTTTTTATAGTTTCCGAAGTAAAACATACATCGCCTATAACGTATAGTATTAAGGATCTTAATGGAGAAGAAATAGAAGGCACATTTTATGAACCCGAACTTCAGAAAACTACCCAAGAGACGTTTAGGATAGAAAAAGTTATTAAAAAACAGAAAGATAAATCCCTCGTAAAGTGGAAAGGCTATTCCGACGAGTTTAATTCTTGGGTCGATAATAAGAATATCGAGCAGTTCTAAAAATGGCAAATATTTCGATCGACCACGTAATTTTACCCAATAAACCGTTGAGCAATTTCGAATTGGAAGATGCGGTGAAAAGATTAAAGATTCCTTATTTTAGAGGAGTTTTTTTACTAGATACATTACCGAGAAAACCTAGTAAAAAGGAATGCGGTATAGTAAACTTCGATAAAAGCGGTGGGCCTGGTACACATTGGGTCGCTTGGTATAAAAACGGTAAAACTAAGATTTATTTCGACAGTTACGGCGTACAACCCCCCATTGAAATTCGAGAGTATTTAAGAAGCCCGATACAGTGCAATACTGATCAATTTCAAGGTGTGGGACAAGTATTTTGCGGTCATTTATGCTTATACATTCTAAAAGAGTTATCCCGAGGGAAGGCGTTTCAAAACGTTTTAAATAAACTATTTTAGTATTAAAATGCCCGTAGACAAATTCGGACGTATGAAAGGCGATAAAACGGAGGAGGGCGGAGATGGTGTGTCACTCGCTTACGTGAACAATAACTTTTTACGCGTGGATGGAACGACCGTTGTTACAGGTTCTATAGACATGAATGGTAATACATTAACGAGGGTTAGTAACCCGATAAATTCGCACGACGTGGCGACTAAGGATTACGTGGATGGAACTTCGAGTGGGGGGTGGATAAAAGAAAACGGGGGGGTATCAGGCACTCGGATTTATAAATATGGGTTTCAACGAGATACGAAATGTTAAGGAACCTAAAGAACCTAGTGAAGTTGCTACTAAGAAGTATGTTGACAACTTCAATCGAGCCTTCGTTTATAGAGATGGAAGGTGGTTTCAGGCAATTGATGCAATCTCTATGGGAGGGCAAGTAATTAACAATCTCGGAACCCCTACGAGACACGATCAGGCTGCTAGTAAGTTTTACGTAGATACCACCGTAGATAAGGCTACTGCGGATGAAAAAGCTTTCATTAAGAACCCTCTCGGTTATTTCTTTGAAGCTAGTGGCCCTATTTTTATGGACAACAACGAGCTTTCCGGATTAAACAACCCCGAGGCTGGCAGTGAAGCTGCGAATAAATCGTATGTCGATAGATTAATTCGAGGCCTATCAAAAGAAGTCAATTCAAAGAAAACTATTATAACCGTGTTTGGGGAAGAAAACGGGCCGATTGCAAACGGTAACTTCGAATTCTCCTTCGGTAATGGTAATTCGGGTAGAAGGCATGGTTTGGGGGGTTATTGTATGGCTGCGAGTGGAAGAATCTTACGTGGGAGTTTAGCAGTCGTAAAGGACGCTCGTGATGCACCAGAAGAAGAGATTATAATTAATATAACGGTAAACACTATAGAGAAGCCTGACTACCCTATTAGAAAAAGAGTAAACGAGCGTTATAGCTGTTCCACTTTTCTGATACCGTTAGAGGTAAATCAATGTGACGTCATAAACTTTATCTCGAGGTCAGACAGTCGTAATATAACACACTCTTATATAACTATCTTGATAGAATTAGATTTATAGACAAAAATATAACTTCAAGCAAGTTATATTTTTACGCTGAGGTCGTCACCCGATGATCGACCCCTACTTTATTCATCATCACTCGAACATTCATCATCCTCATCATCACTCGGAGATACATCTAAAATATTAGGCACAATTTCCTTTTTCTTCGTATTCGGTATTTCCACATCCTTTTCTACTATCTTTACCGAAGTAACCTTAATCCGGATCGTTTCGACGCTTTTATTTTTAAATATACTATCTACTTTTAAAATACAAAACAACTTACAAGCTATTCCCATATATGAAAGAGGGTCTACCTCCTTGCCCTTTTCATCGTAAAAGAGGGTCCGAGATTCTCCGTTTTCGTAAAGTTTCGCGTATAACATAGCCGACCCATTATCATTATATCTTAAAATATTAATTTTGCTTAAATGTTTAATCTTGTCTCTTTTTAGTTCTTCGTCCTTACCATGCTCTCTGAAGAAATCCCTTAGCTTTTCCAGATCTTCTTTAAAAGCTCTTTCCTTCTTCATGGGTTTTCCAGCGTTATAACATATTAAAGGTAATGAGCAATCTTTTAGACCTTTTTTCTCCGATTTATCGGCGGGCGAGCTATCTTTCGAACCTTTTTTCTTCGATTTATCGGGCGGGCTACCTCTCGATTTATCAAACGCATTAACACCTTATGAAAACAAAACGGGGGTACGTATAAACAACGGACCACTTTTACCATTAGAGTATTTGTACTTTACTGGTATCTTAACAAATTCATACTCACTGCTCTTATATTTATTCGGGTAATCTATAGAAAGATCTTCTTTACGAAATTCCCCACTTTTGATACAATCCATATCCCTCCTCATTTTTACATAGGATTTCTTACTTAATTTTAATTTTTTTATGCTATCATCGCGTCCATTCCCTCGGAGTCCCTCGGGCGACGAGCCTGAGATCTCTTTAAGATAACTCGGAAGTAGATATTTTTTTAGCGAAAAATTACTGGCTTCTTTCGCTTTTATATCACCACGTTTTACTAAATCTAATAACCATTCTATAACCCGAGTTTGATACTTCTCATGAACGCCCGAACACAGGACTTTTCCCGTTGTAAATATAAATAAACTAATATATTTCTTAGCTCTATTAATTGCAAACTTGCTATAAGTTATACTCGGTTCTTCTATTAATCCCCCGTCTTCTATTCTAATTTTATAAACAGGCATATCATCTATCGAGTCTATAGTTACGCGATAATGCTTTTCATTAATGCAGGATACCTCGAGACCATTCGAATTTCTAATCACGCGAAATAACTTTTCTCTATCAACTGAGAATCCTAAGTTAAAAATAACGTTTCTCATTGTCGAAACTATACGAGCCTCTAAATGATCGAACTTAGGACAACATTTAAGGCTCCAAAATAAAAGTAAACCCGATTTACCATCATCAAAGTTTCTACAACCCGTAACCTGAATTACCCCATTTCTAAAAAGTTTAAGGTTAAGGTTAACTCCTTCGAAAAAAGTAAATGATACACAGTTTAATAAATGCCTCGTTTTATTTACCTTTCTTTTCTTAAAACCTTTCTCTCTCTCTTTATATAGCGTATGGATGAGAGAAGAATTTATGCCAGCTTCATCGAAGATTACTCCTAAATCAAGGTCGTTTAAGTTTGTGTATGCTGTGAAAGTGTGAGTGGATACAAAAAAGTCAGACATTTATAAAATTTCTTTATTATTAAGTTGATATCAATCTCCGCCTCAGCGACCCCGGAGGACTGTCTCGCCGGAGGCTGTCTCGTGTGTGGGATAAATAAAAAATAGTTATATATAAAATGACGCGTTACACTAATGTTAAAGTAAATATATCGGAAGGGCAAAAGGAAAAGCTTCAACATGCTGTTAAAGCTGGTTGTTCAGCAACAAGTATTCGTTTAGGTCACGAAGATTTACGCGGTAATGATGTTTTAGCAATTACCGATTCACAAGCGAAGAAAATGGCTAAAGCCTATGAGGGTGGTAAGAGTATAACTATTAGAATGTCAGCGAGACAACTTAAACATAACTCGAAAATAGAAGGAGGTTTTCTCGGAATGTTAGCTGGGTTAGCTGCTAGAGCTTTGCCGATGCTCGCAAAAACCGTTTTACCGGCTCTAGGTGTTGGTGCTCTTTCTGGATTAGCTCAAACGGGTGTACAAAAAGCGATGGGGTCTGGTCTTTACCTTAAAAAAGGAGGAAGTGTGTGTCAAGTTGAAACTGATGGATGTGGATTATACTTAAAACCATACAAAGGTAGGGGGTTATCTCGTGTCGGTGATGGGTTGTATCTAAAGCAGGGAGGAAAAATGTATGATGGAAGAGGACTTTTACTCGGGCCTAATAGTCCATTCGCTAATATCCCTATCTTAGGAGCTATATTATAAACTAATATAATTCTATATTAAAATGGAGGTTCATAAGTTCGGTATAAAGTCTAATATCTTCGGCCGACATGCGAGGGGAATATTTTGGAAACCACATTTAGAGGGAGTAAGATTTCCTCCCTTAAAGCGTGATCCTCTAAAATGGAAAATATACTCGCAAGTAACTATCAAGGTTCCTCCTCGTGATGGCACGAGAGTTTCGCTAGGATTTGATTATATAACTACACGAGGGGTTGTAGTTATATCTGTTAGTAATAAATGGAAAGATAGTTTAACAATTCTTAATGGGACACATCTTGATAGTGAGGTTGATGATATCTCAGTCCACATTTATAATGTCTCGCGAAATCCGATCGAAATACCTGAGGGAGAGTTAATCTGCTATCTGAAATATTTGGCATAAACAAAAATAGTAGTTTAATAAAATGACTGATACGGATCAAAAACACCCTAATAAAATATACCCCCAGTTACCCAAAGAACAAAGTACGGCAAGCGCCCCGCCGCTTCCCTCACCTAGGGAGTCGACTCCGGGGCCGATTGAAATGCATGTGGATGACAAAGGCCATTCCTACCGTTTACAAAAAATATCCGAAGTACAACAGTTTCTTGAGAAGGAGATTCGAGAAAGAGAAGCTCTAGCCAAAAAGTACTTAAATATTACGTCCCTCGTAACGTATCACGTTAGAGATAGTCTTTGCATTCAAGAACTCAGTCCACATTTATAATGTCTCGCGAAATCCGATCGAAATACCTGAGGGAGAGTTAATCTGCTATCTGAAATATTTGGCATAAACAAAAATAGTAGTTTAATAAAAATGACTGATACGGATCAAAAACACCCTAATAAAATATACCCCCAGTTACCCAAAGAACAAAGTACGGCAAGCGCCCCGCCGCTTCCCTCACCTAGGGAGTCGACTCCGGGGCCGATTGAGATGCATGCGGATGACAAAGGCCATTCCTACCGTTTACAAAAAATATCCGAAGTACAACAGTTTCTTGAGAAGGAGATTCGAGAAAGAGAAGCTCTAGCCAAAAAGTACTTTCGTGCCTCTAGAATAGTAGACAACGTTGATATCATCCTGGTAACCGTAACAATGGTTGCTGGTGCGGGGGGTATAGGTTTGCTTTCTACCGTTGTAGCTATTCCAGCTGTAGTAGCATTAGAAGCAACGGCTTTGGGAACCGGCCTTCTTTCATTGGTAGGTAAGTATGTTGTTAGAAATAGTAGAAGCAAAGGAGAAAAGCACCAAAAGATTAGAATGTTAGCTGACGCTAAGTTAGATACCGTTTCAACGCATATATCCAAAGCTTTAATCGACAATTATATCTCTGATGATGAATTCAGACTAATCATGGAAGAATTAGATAAATATAAAAGCATGAAGGAAGAGATACGTACCAAGATCAAGAAGAAGATTTCCTCAGAAAACGAAGAAAGTCTAATAGAAAGGGGGAGGCGTGAGCAAAGGGAGTCCTTTCGGAGGCTTGTTGAAAAACATCACGGCAACCTGCTCGAATATTAGATTGCCAGAAATCCGTTGTAGATGTATTTGTGAAATGGGTGACACCTCAGACATGTAATCCGCAGATATATTACGTTGAAAACTGGGTTGAAAACTGAGTTGAAAAACTATTTTAGTAATTTAAAAAAATGTCTTTTTTAAAAATCACGGATCCCGCAAAGAGGGACTTAATCGTAAAAGAGTATCTCGAAACGAGAAAGAATATTCGGGATAATCTAATAGCGGAGAAAACGGGCGAACAACAACTTCAAACCGATCTTTCGAAGTTTTTTAAACCTATAACGGAAACGCAAAAAGCTACAGCGAGGGAGATTACGGAAGAACTTAAACCTATTAAAGAGGGTATAGAAAGCTTACCACAAGCTATTACTTTTCCAGACTCGTCTATAAAGGCTATTGAAGGAACATTAGAAAAACAAGGAAAAGATCTCGGAGAAATAGCGAGGAGTTATTTAATGAGACTCGGTGACCCAAAAATAGCGGATACAAAATTTGGAATAAGGTATGATGAAAGTAGTAATAAAATAAAACTCGGCGACAAAATGATAATGTTTGATGGAAATGATATTATAATTGGTAAAGATGTATATGAGGGCACCCCCGGTCTATGGGAGTTAATCGTGTCTAGAAACCCGAATGACAATATTTTTAATGATGAGGATTATGATAATTACGCGAGGATAATGGTAAAAACGAGTGCCCTTCATCAGGATTATGATTCGAGCAAAAACCGACCTAATGCCAATAAAAGCGATAAATGGAAGAACATACACAAACCTATTTGGTATAACAGAAGAAGGTATGAAGGAAAGGGCATCGTTGTTATCCCATCTGACCCTAACGCGTTAATAGAAAGACTAGACCTGTTGATGGCAAGTAAAGAAGTGGGTAACACGGGCGTAAGAAAGGAGTTAGTGGGCATTTGTGACGAATTAAAAAGACAAGGCGTTTTAAATTCGAGCGCTTATAAGAATCTAATGTCTATATTATAAAATGATCATCGTTAAACAACACGGATTTAAAAAGAGGTATTCATATGGTGGTGCTGGAATCTTTGATAGCGTTGCCAACTTTTTAGCGAGGCTTTTTACTAGTAGCGCGGCGAAACAAATCGCGTCTTCTGCCCTCGATGTGGGAAAGAGTGTAGCTAAGGAAGGTGCAAAGAAAGCTTTAGAGGCTGGAAAAAGCGCCGCTGTAAATGTGGGGAAAAAATTAGTTACGAAAGCGTTGACACCGAAATCGAGGGAAATCTTACAAAAATATGGTGCTACGACTCCAAAGCCCCCACCCCCGCCCCAGGTGAAAACGCAAGACATTAATACGTTAATAGATGGATCTTCTCTGGCAAAGACAGAGAGCGCCATTGCTATTCAAGACTTAGTTAAAAGATTAAACAGTGGAAGGGGCATTAAAACAGTATGAAAATCCAGCTACGGTTAGAACACTTATAATTTTATTTAAAATTATAAGTGCTATTATAAAATGGACATTTTAAGAATCACCGAACCGATTTCGAGAGACGATAGCATTGATGAGTATGAACACCATGAGTATGAGCCAATCACAGGTACACACCTCAACAACTCTGGAGGAGATATTAGGATTAACATCGAGACCCAAGATATTTTTACTCATCCTAGTGAGAGTTATTTACTTATTGTAAGTGAGTTAGTAAGAAGCGATACTGGAGCAGTTTACGATGCTAACACCGGTATTTCTATAACAAACAATGGTCTCATGTATCTTTTTAAAAATATTAAGTATCAACTTTCGGGCATGGAGATTGAGTCCGTATTGAATCCTGGCCATGCTACTACAATGCTCGGTTTGTTAAAATATCCGGATGATTTCTCTAAATCACAAGGGTTAAATCAATGCTGGTATAAAGATACAACGGCTAACGCGGGTGCTGGAAACACGGGTTTCGTCGTAAGAAGAAATTATATTATTAATAATCCTCTTCCAAGAGGTACGTTTAGCTTCAGAGTTCCATTAAAACATATATTCGGTTTTTGCGACGATTACGATAAGATATTGTACGGAATGAAGCAAACTCTCACATTAACGAGAAATGATGATAATGATGCGGTCTTTCGAGATAATGCCGCTCCCGCTGATGGTAGAATTAATTTACTTAGAATATCTTGGTATATGCCACACGTGCTACCCGCGGATGAAGAGAAGATGCAACTGTATAAAATCATCGAGAAAAAAGAAAAAATACCGGTCGGATATAGAATGAGGCAGTGCGACTCTATCGCAGTTCCTCAGTCAACATCATTCACCTGGAGACTTTCCGTCAAATCATCTCCCGAAGTGCCGCGTTTTATCGTTGTTGCCTTTCAGACTGGTAAAAGCGGCGATCAAGAGCAAAATCCCGCTATATTTGACCATAGTAACGTTAAAAATATTTATGTTACCTTAAATTCTACTAGATATCCCGCCGTTGATTATAATCTTTCATTCGTTGCGAACCAATTTAGTAGAGTGTATGGTGACGCTTCTCTATTTAGATCCAAGTTTTATAACATGAACGAAATGGTGTCAAACCCCAACATTACTCCCTCAGATTATAAAGCCCTTTATCCCCTGTTTTTGTTTGACGTTTCCAAACAGAGTGAGAGATTAAAATACTCCGTCACTGATATCCAAATCAAAGCGAGTTTTACCGAAAATGTGCCCGCGAACACAGAGGCATATGCCGTTATTATTAGCGATAGGTTAATTAACTTCCAGTCTGACGGAAATAAGATGAGCGTAGTGTATTAGTTAAGAGGCTATTTCTTATATATAAAAAATGATAAAAACAGTTAAGTCAAGTTAAGTAAGTCGGTTACATATAAAAATGTTAACGGCTAGCGATTTAAAGAAAATTCTTAGACGAAATGATATACCTTTTTACGGGTACTGGGATAAAAAGCGGTTACTCGAACTAGCGAAAACGTGTGGACTGTTACCGGAGGAGCCACCAAAAAAAGAAAGGAGCAAAGACCCGAAGTATGATAAATTAAAGACTATTTCGCGTAATCCTAGGAAAGTCACTTTAGAGGATGTTAAAACCGGCGAAATAAAAACCTTTCCTTCGATTTATAGCGCGAGTAAATTTATAGATCGATGCCCGCAAACGATCGGAAATTGGGACGGGAGAATTTGGAACGATAAATATAAGGTTACCATCGATTAACTTTATTGCGTCACTCGCCCGACCTGGTGTCGACGAGACAGGGAAGTATTAAGTTATGTATCATTTTTTATATACATAAAAAATGATAAAAAAGAAAGAAGTTAAGTTAAGTAATTAAGGCACATATAAAAAAATGGTCGATTATAATATATATACCGTAAGCGGTTTAAAAAATTTGGCAAGGTCTAGTGGAATCCGAGGATACTCTAGGCTCAAAAGAGCCGAATTAATCGCGCGTCTACGTAATCCTCAGCCTATTAGTCTAGCGGATCAATTCCGAGGATCCACAGTAGAAGACTTAAAAAGGAAAGCTAAGTCTAGTGGAATCCGAGGATACTCTAGGCTCAAAAGAAGCGAATTAATCGATCTCTTACTTAATCGGAGAGCGTCATTATTAGACTATAATATCGGTAATTTTCGGGCCAAGGTATTACAACCAACACCTTACACACCTCCCAAACCCTCGACGCGAGGTCCCTCGGGCGTCAAAACCTCAGTTGACGAGTTGATAAAGTATTTAGATAGCATTAAAGAAATTCCGATAAATATATCGCCTAGGATAAAAGCTTTACAAATAAAAATAGACCAGTTATATAAGGATAAAGATGAAATAGAGATTATAGAAAGATCATCTGCACTAAAGGGATTCGCGAAAGAATATCTTATAGAAGGTAAAGGAGAATATTCTCCAGCTGATTTCCTTGATCTAGCGAAAGGTAAAGTAACCAGTATTATTAGAAATAACCGACAGACAAAAGTTAAACTCATTATGAATTGCATGATGAAACACTCTATTACCCAAGAGTTAAAAGAGATGAATTTCCATTCCGGTTATCCAATCACTAACTTAGAAGGGGAAGACGAGAATGAAATATATGATGTAATGGCGGAAGCTGTATTAGAAGTTATAGCTGCCAAAGAAATGGAAACAGATTATTGGAGAGTTGTTTACGTAATCGATTTAAGATTATACACAGCAGCGTTTAATCCATTAAGAGCTAATTCCTGGTTTCCTACTCCTCCTAATATAAAGAAAACAAAAAGCGTTATTAACCCGATAAATACGGAGGATGATATGTGCTTCGCGTATTGCATTCTTATAGCTTTGAACCCGACGGATCATAATGCAGAAAGAATCGAAAGACTAAAACCCCTGTTAAGCACTATAAATATGGAAGGGATTAACTACCCCGTTTCCCTTTCCGATAGAATTAAATTTGAGAGACAAAATCCTTCGATATCGGTATCAATTTTCGGATATAATCACACCGGTGTTTACCCGCTTAGTATAAGTAAGGAGATTTATAAAAGAGACCATCATATTAATCTTTTACTTCTCGAGAGGGACGGCACCAAACACTACTGCTTAATTAAAGACCTGAGTAGATTGTTATCTAAACAAATATCCGATCATAACGGTCAAACTTATATTTGCCAAAGATGTTTAAATCATTTCAAAGAAGAAAGAACTTTAAAGAAACATTTAGAGTATTGCGGGGAAAAAGATGCTTGTAGAATAGACTTACCTGAAGAGGGTACCACTATATCTTTTGAGAATTTCCATAGACAGCAGAGACATCCTTTCGCAATTTACGCGGATATGGAGGCTACGTTAGAAAGGCAATGTGAAAAGAAGGGGAATAGTACGAAGGTTATTCACGCTCATAAAATCTCGGGGTACTGTTTCTACGTTAAATCGCTTTACGAAGATGCCTACCCATCTGATCTTTTCCAATATTCCGGCGAAAATGCGGCTGAGAAATTCGTAGATGAATTAGAAGAGGTTATAAAAGCAATAAGTAAGATACCAAAGAGGGAAATAATTTTTAGAGCTAGGGATAAAAGGAAGTTTGATAGAGCAGAAAATTGCTGGATATGTAATAAACCATTTACGGAAGAAGATGAAGAAGATACAAAAGTAAGAGACCATTGTCATTTCACCGGAAAGTTTAGGGGAGCCGCGCACAATACGTGCAATTTGAAATGTAGAAGACCTACTTTTACACCCGTATTCCTTCATAATCTTAGTAGGTATGATGCTCATTTATTTATAAAAGATTTAATGACTACAGAGGGTGACACGAGTTGTATACCAACAAACATGGAAACGTATATAAGCCTGTCTAAAAGGATACCGATAGATTACTACGTATTTGATAAAAAATCGAAGAAATATATAGAGAAGACTAAAACGCATGAGATTAGATTCCTCGATAGTTTTAAGTTCCTAGCTAGAAGTTTAGACGAACTCGCCAGGTCTCTATCCGAGAAGGAGAAGGTTACTCTCTCAAAATACTTAGAGGGGAAAGAGCTTGAAATGGTCTCTCAAAAAGGCATATTCCCGTACGAATGGTTCGATAGCTTTAGCAGACTCGAAGAAACGAAGCCACCCGAACGAAGGAAGTTTTACTCAAAGCTTAAATGTAGTGGAATTGATAAGGAAGATTATCAACACGCGTTAAATGTATGGAAGACATTCAAGATGGAAACTTTTAAGGAGTATCATGACCTATATAACAAGGTTGACGTTTTACTGCTAGCTGATGTTTTCGAGAACTTCAGAAACGTTTGCTTCGAGAATTACGGACTGGACCCATCTTGGTTTTATACGGCTCCGGGATTAGCTTGGGATGCGATGTTAAAAACTACTGAGGTAAAATTAGAACTATTATCCGACCCAGATATGGTTTTATTTATCGAAAACGGAATAAGAGGAGGTATCTCTACCATTTTAAAACGATACGCGACAGCGAATAATAGTTATATGGGTGGGAAATACGACCCGAACAAACCCTCGAGATTTATTACTTACTTGGACGCGAACAATCTTTATGGCTGGGCAATGTCTCAAAAACTTCCTACCGGTAATTTCAAATGGATGGATAATCCGGAAAATTGGAGGGACCAGCCCTGTATATTAGAGGTCGACTTAGATTATCCCGAAGAATTACACGATTTACACAATGATTTACCTCTAGCTCCCGAAAGATTAAAGGCCCCTAACGCAGCTGGGCGGGCGGCAGTCGAAAAACTTATACCTAATTTGTACCATAAAAAGAAATATATATTACATCGAGAAAACTTAAAGTTGTATTTAAGTTTAGGTATAAAGCTTAAAAAGATTCACAGAGGGTTAACTTTTGATGAGAGCGAATGGTTAAAACCTTATATCGATAAAAATACTAACCTGAGAACGAAAGCTAAAACGGTGTTTGAAAAGGACTTCTTCAAACTCATGAACAATTCCGTGTTCGGTAAGACCATGGAAAATATAAGGAACAGAGTCGATGTGAAATTAGTTAGTACCGAGGAGAAAGCGGAAAAATTAGTCGCCAAACCAAATTTCTACCATATAACTATCCTCGATGAAGACTTATGTATATTTCAAATGAAAAAGCTTCGTTTATACTTTAATAAACCTATCTATGTAGGGATGTCTATTGTAGATTTAAGTAAGACATTGATGTATAACTTCCACTATAATTACATTAAAGATAAATATGGCGAAAAAGTTAAACTTCTTTTCACCGATACAGACAGTTTAATGTATGAAATAGAAACGAAAGATTTCTATAAGGATATTAGCGACGATGTTAAAGATTGGTTTGATACAAGCGAATATCCACCCGATCATCCTTCAGGCATTCCCACCGGATTAAATAAGAAAGTTGTGGGTATGTTTAAGGACGAGGTGAGCGGTAGGGCTATCGAGGAGTTCGTGGGTCTCAGGTCTAAACTATACTCCTATAAAATGTGCGATGATGAAGAGAATAAGAAATGCAAGGGAATTTCAAAACAGGTAGTAAAGGCGTTTATCAAGCACGAACATTACAAAGAGTGTTTGTTCGAAAAGAAGACGCAATTAAGGAATATGGTAGTTATTAGGAGTCATAAGCACGAGTTGTATACTGAAGTAGTTAATAAAATCGCATTAAGCGGGGATGATGATAAACGCCATATCCTCGAAAATAATATCGATACGTTAGCATGGGGGCATACTAAGATAAGGCAAAAATGAGCGCGATCCTCAGACCCTGACGGCACCCTGACGAGGCTGCCTCGACACCCTGACAAGCCTGTCTCGCCTCGGCGAGTGAGACAGTCAGCCGGGTCGTTCGATCTGCACCGTTTGACCTTTACCCCCATTTGACCTTGAGTTTTGCGCTTGACTTGCACCAGAGTTAGGCCGGCGGAGGGGAACCTCCCTAGTGGGAGAGAGTTTTACGCTTGACTCTGACCATTTATAATTGTGTTCCTCTCACGACATTAATGCATTTTTTTACCTTAAGGCGCGGGAGAGAGTTTTACGCTTGACTCAGACCAGAGTTAGGCTAGTAGAGGGGACCAGTCTAGCGGAGGGGGGTTTTGTGCTTGACTTGACCAGAGTTAGGCTGGTGAAGGGGGGCCTGAGAGTTTATGTTTTACTTGACCAGAGTTAGGCAGGTGGAGGGGGTCACTCTAGTTTTTATGCTTGACTTGACCAGAGTTAGGCTGGTGGAGGAGGCCACCCTAATGGGGAGAGAGTTTTGTGCTTGACCTGGCCAGAGTTAGGCAGGTGGAGGGGGCCAGAGAGTTTGTGGTTGAGTTGACCAGAGTTAGGCAGGTGGGAGGGACCACTCTAGCGGGGGTGGGGGCCAGAGAGTTTATGCTTGACTTGACCAGAGTTAGGCAGGTGGGAGGGACCACTCTAGCGGGGGTGGGGAGAGTGGTTGAGTTGACCAGAGTGAGAGATTGATTCACGGATTGTGGAGGGGAGGGACCATGTTAGGCAGGAAGACTTGACCTGCTAAGCGTGAGCCAGCTCTCTCACTTTATATCTACTGCCGTAGACTCACTAACTCATCGGCAAATATATTGTGTAAAATCGATGTTTTCGTAAGGCTCTTCGGCCAATCTCGGCAGCTTCCGTCTTTCAATATGAGAGTTAGGGGCCGTAAACCTTTCAGTATGGCGTTACCCGCCATCTTCCGTAGTATGAAGCCATTCAAGTAAGAACATTTCTTTGATTCTTGGTGATTACTTAGAATGAATGAATGAATGAATGAATGGTGTTTAACGCCGTTTTCAACATTATTTCAGTTATATCTCGGCGGCCAGTGCACCTATCCATGCTTTCCTGGAGTCTCTTTTACCAGTACTCCGCACAATTTTCTTTCCAAGCCACTGGCTGCTTTCCCACATAATCATTGTCGAAACAATGGTCAGCGGTGGGAGAGGAGTGAATCCTGTCGCAGTGTCTATCATCAATCCTCGGAAAGAAATTGGCCGAGCCAGGGGTCGTAGCCAGGGATCGAACCCTGGACCCCGTGTTCTCAAGTCCTGCACGCTACCGACTGGGCTACCGGAGCTCGGCGGTGATTATTTAGACAGTACTCCTTGCGAGACTATGTCCAAGGCCATTAGCTTTTCACAAAGTCGATCGATGTTCAGCCGTGGGTCTCGTTGAAATGACGTCAATAAATTTTGGTACGGATTTGAACCGACGACCCTTTTGATTGCGATATCAATCAAGCTAAAAGAGCTCTCTTCTATAAAACCTTTCACCAACAACTTATGTTGTTTAGCTTTATTCAATACACTTCACGATCTTCAAGTATATGCATCACTCTGTCATGTTGTTCATTATTTATCTCAGCACTCTACATTGTTAACAGTGCGGATACGCTAAAAGATATCAAAATGCTAATGGTCCAAGACTGAGAGCTTCAAAATATCATATCAAACGATGCAACTGCTCGTTTGAGCATACATTTTACATCAGTGAGTGTTAGCCATGATGGCAATCGCTGGGAAAGTTTTTATATTGATAATTTGCACCTAAATTAATGTCGGAACGTTTACAACAGACTTTCTAAGGAGTCATTTCTTAACAGAAAAAAAAAAAAACAGTCTATCAAAACTATCAGTTAATTTCCCTGGAGATATGTGTTTCTGTTACGAAGACGGCCACAAGAAAATTTCTTGTCCAATTTTGATTTCAATTTCCATGAGTAACAGAATTAGGAATATGTATTTTCTTAACATTGGCAAATGAACCGTTAGACTGCAGATTACCACCCGCAAGACGACCTTTTTGCTGGATTTACTTTTCTTAAGCATATCTTCTTGCTTTGATCGTTCTGACCGGAACCAAACACTCTCGAACAGGAATGCGCTCTACCAATGCTGCTCTCAGTCTTAGCAAAACGGACCTGAACTTCGCTGCATTCTGTCGCCATGTCATTCTGACAAAACTATCAGGTGTTTTCAAAAAAAAAAAATGGTAAAATGTGATCAGAGTTGGACAGCAAATACTTTCTACAGTTCATTAACTCTCCAATTTTACATACTTGTACCAGATATATGTTCCAAAAAAATTTTTTTTGCTATCGAATGAAAGCTAAGAGTGACAGTTAGCTCCTCTGACTAAACGTCACAGAAATTATCCCGCTATGCTCCTGTTTAGAAATCCATGAAATAATAATGGAAACAAAACCGAAAATTACTGAAAATCTTTTAAAATCTTTTTATCCAAAAGGACATGTTAGAATTCTCTACAAAATGGTTATAATGATTTTAAGGTGGCCCGCATTCAGATTTCTTAATATAATTTTGATCTGGCAAAGAACACGCCTGCTGGGAGCTTGGCTAAATAATAGTTCATAACTGGCTATATGAGTTAAGCTTAAATACTGATCAGGGGAAATACGTACTGTTTACTCATTACAAACTTTGTGTTTTAAATTTTATTAACATACAGACTCCTTAGAGTTAAATGTCTCTGTCGCTCTGCCGATTAGGTGCATAGATTATTATCCCCCGCCGAAGGCGGAAGGATATAGTTTTAGCATTGTCCGTCCGTCCTTCCGTCCGTCTGTCCGTCCATCCGTCCGTCCGTGTGTCCGCCCGGGAGAATATCTCAAGTACCATTGTACAGAATTTCGTGAAACTTTATACGTGTGTACAATAACCCATTCCGCCGATATACTTTTTTTTTTTTTTTGTTGATTCGATTAAAAATGGCCGACTGGGAGCGATTTTAAGTTACGCGGTCAAATAAATTTTTCGGCGGGGGATATCATTTCAACGAAATTGCTTATTTATTTTTAAGGACGTTGAGTGGTACTGGGTCATCATGTTACATATTCTCCAGGTTTATCCTATGTAATTCTTTACTCTCGTGCTTGAGTTGAACCGCTCCGTTCGCTTTATACGGTTTCTGTCGCAATAAATAGATCTTTTTTGAAAAAAAGTACCATGGCGTGAAATTAGTTGGTTATGACTACTGAAGAAGGAAATTAAAGTAAAATATAAAATAATCATTTGGTAATTATTCTTTGGTTACTAATGCCATACCCAGAAAGCATCTATGATGAAGTAGCCACCCGATGTTAAGATGGCTATAACATAGCGTGGGATGAAACATGAAATCCTTCCAACAACCATAATTCATTAAGACTGCCCCTATTCTTCACCTTTTGGCTATCAGTAATTATTTGAGTGTTTGCTGCATATGCTTATAGTATTAACAGCTGCATGTATTTGATATGTGTTCTCTTTTGTGCAGTCTTTCTTTTGGTTGTTGCTTCAGCATATCGTGGTCATCGCAACTAACATACAGCCTGTGTTAAACACACAGCCTAAGCAAACACTGTTCAATGAATTCGTAACCCTTGATTGTTCCATTAGGTAATTACTATTTTATCAAACATGTATACAATATTGTGATTTTTTTTAATTTAATTTTTTCGTTTCATTTCTTCATCCGTCCCATTCATAGTCCAGCACACATGCGCTTTTCAGTACTTTCAGTCCTTTGATTCTGTATTTGTCAATTAGATTCGGATTCAAAGCTAGCGAGTGTTTGAAACTTACCCATGGAGAAGTAGCTATTAACAAACAATTTCTCTTTTAGCAACAATATCATACGTATCGTTCAAAACTTGATTGTTGGTTATCCATATTTTACAGGGATATTTTCGAAGTCTTCTGTTACAAATTTTATTCTCAAGGCAGCGGGTTGACTTCATATTTCTGTGAGACATTCTACGATCTACGATTTGATTCCAGACAAAAAGCCTGTATGTACATAAGTAGTAAACAGTGACCTAGTTCTTTGGACCGAGACAAAAAAATTGATATATACTCGAGTAGTAAACAATGACCTAATTTCTTGATGTCCAATTTTCTTGCCGGAAATGAACGCGTGCCACGTGACCATACTTAGAGATAACAGTGCCATTTATCATGTGATAGGCCATCAGTTTTATTTAATATTTCTCTCAGTTGACTCCATTATGAGACAAGCTAAATTTTAGGCACAACTCTAAAATACATCTTTACTCGTTTTCATCCAGTTTTTTAACCGTTTTTTTTTTTTTTTCTTTTATTTTATGAAACTATAATCACTCTTGTATCTTCATGCCAAATATTGCCCCTGATGGTTGCAAGGTTGCACAGATTACGGCATATAGAAAATGCATTTCATTTTATTGCGGCTAGCCATTGACATAACAACCACAGTTTCCGGTTTAAATCGAGGACAATTCCCTACAGTTTCTTTACCCCATACACCTTATATTGATTTTTTATTTACGTTTACACAGCTGACTAGATTATAACACCGTCAAGTTTTAACAGCTTTTGTATAGTCTCTGGCTGTAAAGATGTCTCTTTAAACCTTTACCCAACGACAATTTTTATACTAGCCCAAATTGAAAGCATTTGCAGACGAAAAATTACATGTTACTCAAATGATTAGTTTCGTCTATGATAGGATAGAAAACATTGTGGAAAAAGGAGAAAATGCTGGTTACCAGCATTTTCTCCTTTTCCCACAATGTTTTCAAATGGCCTTTCTCTCTCTCAGGGTCGTTAAATCTCGGGATTTCATGGTACAGGTTTAGAATGAATGAAAATTTCCAGCCAATTCTAAAAATTCCCAAAAGTACGAATTCAAGAAGTTCTCTTTGCCGGAACAAACTGTTACCGTCTCGGAAAGTGTAGACCAAATTTCTATGGGGGCTGATCTTGATAAACACTTATCGGAAAAGCTCATTTAGTAGCATATCAAGGCTGCAAGAATTGACCTGGCAGGGCGCAGTTATGTTACTGCCCACTGCATTTTAGATTGAGGTAAAATAGGCATTTCGGAAATCTTCGTGAGTGGCCGTATTTCCCTAAAGCAAGGAATCGATAAAGTGCTATTATGATGCATGTCTTTCCGTAGATTTACGACGAACAGTTCCGAACTGGCTCGAGACCACTGAAATGAAAAATAAACTAGTCGACTTATGTCAGAGATTAGCCACGCCTTGTCAGGTCAATTTTTACAGCCAGTAGCAGCCTAAGAATCAACTGACACCGCAGAGCTAAGTAGTTAACTTGCACCCGTTGTATCTGGCGTGACCCGATTAATCAATGGCAGCTATCAAGTTTTCATATGCACTAAATCCACCAATCAGAGAAAGCGTAACAGAACGCCTTAATTTTTGTTTTAAAGTAATGGAGTAATTCTGTCTTTGGTTAAAATTCTACTGACAGGCAAAAATGATTCTGACTAGGATCAATTTATCAAACTCGTTAAAGAATATTTAATCTTTTTTCAAAAAGGACTATTCTTTGTGCATAAATGATGTCACAATTTATCTTTCCAAGTCTCGCTTAACCTCGTGAAGTCTCGAACCGGGCAGATACCCGCCTTGTACTGTCTGGTGTTATCTGTTGTTGACACGAAGATCGATAACAGGGAACCAGTTTAGTCCGTAGGTTCGGTCGGTAACGTAAAGGACTTGAAACCATGGGATCCGTGTTTCGAAACTTCAGCTAAACGATTGGTTCCCGAGGATTGATAAAAGTTAAACTGCGACGAGATTCATTCCTCTTCTACCGCTGATCATTGCCGCGACGATGGTTGTGTGGGAAAGCAGTAAGTGATTTGGGAAGAATATTTTACAAAGTACTAGTAAAAGATACTCCAAAGTCCCTATTCACAAAGCAGAATATTGGTAAAAGAAACTCAAGGAAATATAGTCTTCTGAAAAAAAAAAACACGGAGACCATTTATAAGGTTTTGATTATTTTCTTATAATCAATTCAGTCTCTTTTTCCTAACTAGAATTGCATTGCGATGTCATACTTCATAGATTTATACCTTAATTATGTATTCCAACAATTTGAATAACATCAGATTTGTTATCCAGAAATGCATTCAAGCCTCAAATTTTGACATCTGGTGACAACAGTTTTAGACTGGTACAAACGGAAAGTATTTGCAAAATATAAGTTGAATATTACTCGGATGGTAAAATCTGTCTTTAATAAGATATAAAAAAGAGAGAAAATTGTGTGAAAAGGAGAAAATGCTGGTTACCAGCATTTTCTTCTATTCCCACAATGTTTTCAAAAGGCTTCATCCTTGGGGTAGTCAAAGCCCGGGGTTGTCTGATAAAGGTTAATGGACAAAATGGGTTGATTCAGTATTCATTGAACTGTGTGGTTCATATAAGGTTAATTCAACTTGTGTGGTCCCCAAGCCGCCCTGGTAACTGGACCACACTAACTTTTACGAGAAAATGGCGAAAACCATTCTATTTCTTTTCCAACAATGCTTTCTCCCCTTTTAAATGACAAATGTCTTCCTATGAGGCATATTCAATCTGTCCTCTGCAAATCGAAAGCATTAGCAGACAATTTAAAGATACATCCATTATCTCCCGCCAGATGGCATTTTACAAATACACATCTTCGAAGAATATGACATGCGCAGACAACGAAGATACATCTTGACCCGTTTTCAGCCCGTTTTTAGCCAGTTTTTAACCCAGTTCATCCTTATTTTATGAAACTATACTCACTCGTGTATCTTAAAGCTAAATGTTGCCCCTGATGGCTGCAACGTTGCACTGATTACGACGGATAGAAAATGCATTTCATGTTTTGGATGCCTTCAAAGCAATCGCTGTTGTCATTTCCGGTTTTAAATGAGGACAAATCCCTTGAGTTTTTCTGTCCCTCACACCATATACATTGCTAATTTATTTGTGTTCACACAGCTTAGCCATTCTATACACTATACATCCTATACACTCTCAAGCTTTAACATCATTTTTTTCTCTCTAGCTGTAGGGATATATCTTTAAATGTAGCTCAAAAGATGACTTCTGTCTTTGATAGCATTTCCTCCATTTCCCACAATGTTTTCAAAAGCCTTCTTCTACAGGGTCGTTAAAACTCGGGATTGTGTGCTAAAGAGTTAAATGGTTCAAAGAGTTTCCTTGCTCTCTAAAGTGCACAGACTCCAACAGAGTACAAATTATATTTTAGAAACCTTTTTTTCCGAGATGCAGATGCAAATTCTAGCAGTTTAGTTTACAATTACACTGAAATCACACTATTTGATGGATGAGCAAATTACACAGAATTGAAGATTGATCGAAAATATGCTTTCTTTCGAAGAATTCTTAAAAATGCGGTGTAAGTGCAAGACGGCTACAGTATCCAACAATCGAAATTCGAGATTCAGGACCCGCGCTTTTAAAACTTCAGTCCGTGCTCAGCTGATTTTGTAGTCAAACTTTGAATTTCATTGGTACCTTTGCAAGTACGAGGGGTGATCAGAAAGAACGCGGACCAGTGCCTTTATCGGAATATTGTTATAAAAATCAACTTGGAATGTTTACTGTTTTTCAAAATAACCTCCTTTGTGTTCTATGCACTTATTCATTCTTGATTCCCATGCGCGAAACACGTGCGCGAGCCCGTCACGTGACATCACTCTCAACGACCCGGTCATGGCATGGGTTAGCTCCTCTCTGCTCTCGTAGCGCGTGCCACGTAGAGAATCTTTCAAAACAGGAAATAGCCAAAAGTCACATGGGGCCAGGTCTGGACTATAGGCAGGATGGTCTAATGTTTCTATGTTTAGTTTTTTCAAAACTTCCTGTACAAGTTTGGCTTTGTGAGCGAGAGCATTATCTTGATGTAAAATGACGCCTCTCCATAGAAGTTCCGGCTGTTTTTTTCGGATGGCCTGTATTAAATTTATTCGAATAATGCTGGCATAATACTCAGCATTGACTGTAGTATGTATAGGTACAACATGATTTAGAAGAAAACGTTGAGAAGAGAAAAACATGATGCACATAACTTTACCAACAGACTTAGAAAGTTTGGCTTTAACAGGGGACGGCGATGTTGGATGTTTCCATACACTGCTTTGTTGTTTAGATTCGGGCTCGTAAAAGTGTACCCATGTTTCATCGCATGTCACAATACGATCAGTAAAGTTTGATCCTTCTTTCCTAATGCGTTCTAAAATTTCAGAACAAATTTCGACCTTAACCCCCATTTGCTCGGGCGTCAGTAGCCGAGGCACCCACCTTGCACAAACACGCGACATTCCAAGTTTGTCAGTTAAAATCTCCTGTGCACTTCCATAGGAAATGCTAAATGTGTCAGCTATTTCCCTGACAGTAACTCGACGATCTTGCTTTACATGCTGCTGCACATCCGCGATAGTTTTGTCCGTTACTGATGTTGATGGACGGCCAGATTTAGGGTCATTTTCAACGGTTTCGCGTCCTTCTCTAAATCGTCCAATCCATTTACAAATACTGGTTTTCTTAAGTGCTGAGTCCCCATAAACTTTATCTAAATCGGCCTTAATTTCCGATGAAGACTTTCCGACTTTAACGTAAAACTTTATAATTACTCTCTGCTCAAATAAAACGTCATCCGACATTGTGAACCGCTAACGCAGTATGTGATAAAGTAAGTAACCAGGTAATTAATGTTCATCTGTGCAAATTTTTGTTATCTTAAGTAAAGTAGTTTTTGAAATAATCGGGTGGTTCGCGTTCTTTCTGATCACCCCACGTACAAGTACAACAAATAGAGTTTATTTCATCAGCTTGTGGTTAATATGGGGAAATATTTGCCGAAAAAGGGAAAGGTATGCGAAAATAGCGAGTGCCGTAAGGCACGAGTTATTTTCGCGGACCTTTCCCTTTTGAGGCAAATATTTCCCCATATTAACCACAAGCTGATGAAATAAATTATATATTATATTTCCTCTGATTATTTTGTCAACGAATGCCACTTTTAAAACTTAAAAACTTAAAAAACTTAAAAAAGTAGTTCCAGATTTTCGGCAGGATGAAAATATTCACTGTGACGGGGAAATAATTCCCCCCAGCTTAAATTACGACATTTCTTTACCCATAACATTTCTAAAAATAGACACATGAAATATAATATTGAGGAATAAAGACTTCCATTGAATAGGAAGAAGGAAAGAGATGATACAAAATTAAAAGGTTGCTCTGTGAGGTGTATTTAATAAGTTCTGTATAATTTTGAAATTTCATGCTCAGCCGAGTTGAACATGAAAAAAGATAAAATTTTGCGAATTCCCCACCATTGTTTTATTAATCTGACTTGATGTGTATACATGAAATTGTATGATGTTAAACCCCAACATTATTTCAACCGTATCGTTGAGACCAGTGCACCTACTCATGCTTTCATGGGTTTTCTTTTACCAGTACTTCGCACGACATTCTTCCCAAGCCACTAGCTGCTTTCCACATAATCATCGTCGAAACAATTGTCAGCGTAGAAATGAAACCTATATTAATGACCATCATCAATTCCCGGAAATAAATTTGCAGAGGTGGGGATTCAAACCAGCGCCCTCCAGGTTTTCAGCCCTGTACGTTTCTGGCTGAGCTACCAGGCTTGGCTTGACTTACCGCAGTTTACGACGAACCAAGATCCGTTTCCTACGACAATTCTGATCTTTTGTTTCTCCGGGAAGGAGGGGATGATACTAGTATCTATACTCGTTTTCAGCCAGTTTTTTACCCATTTCATCCTTATTTCATGAAACTATAATCATTCTTGAGTCTTCATGTCAAATGTTGCCTCTGACGACTGCAAGATCGCACAGGTTACGACAGATAGAAAATGTATTTCATGCTTTGGAAGCTTCCAAGCAATCGCTGTTGTCGTTTCCGTTTTTAAATGAGGACAAATACTTTGGGTTTGATTATCATGTACACTACATTTATCGTTTATTTACCTATGTTTACACAGCTTACCAATACTTAAACCATTATGCACACTGCTAAGTTTTAACTACTATACTTTTTTTCTCTCTGGCTGTAGAGATGTATCTTTAAACACAAATAGCCGAATTCTGTAAATTGGGTCATAACTGACGTAATAAAAATAAGGCTGCAGCTTTAAATTGTCAAATAATGTCGGATATTAGATGACACTGAGGATATTCGATTAGTAGATGAAAATAATAACGCAAAAATACAAGGTTTAGAAAATAGAAATCATGCAGTCGTATGAAAACCAACTCGATTCCATTACAATAAAAAAATATCACATAACAAGCTAGGATTAAATGTTTATTCCCCCCC
This sequence comes from Hippopus hippopus, assembly GCA_946811185.2. NCBI lineage: Eukaryota > Metazoa > Mollusca > Bivalvia > Cardiida > Cardiidae > Hippopus > Hippopus hippopus. Next base: position 5,849,462 of record OX328109.1, read on the forward strand.
CCCTCCTTTTTTTTCAAATTAGAATACTTTTTTCCCCCATTTCTGTTCTATAAAATCGGAGGAAAAAGATGAAGCAATTTGCATTAAGTAAAACTGAATCCAACGTGTTATGACGTATTAAACGGTACCATATGAACGTTCATACTTTGGATTGGAAGTATTTATCATAATGTGGATATTTTGTGAAACAGTGTCAACTTGTTAAACGAGCCGAAGGTAAAGAGGCTGAACTACTTTCGATTCTCACTCAATGACAGTTTTGTCTCTCTTTGACATTTAAAGGGGCTGTTCAGATTTATATAATCTCACCAAACTTCAAAAATGATTCATCTCTAAATTAAGTAAGGCAATAGCTCATAAAATACCAAAAAAGAAAGACAAAAGTACGAAAATATATTTTCAGTGGTATTTTCTTAATGGGCTTCGTCACGAGCCTATTATTAAGGCATTTCCAGATTCTGCGCAAGAATCTCACAAAGCTTCACGGTAGTGTCATATGATCAATAACACTCGTAAACTATGTGGGATCTCGTTGTCTGCGCATGTCATATTCTTCGAAGATTCGACCTGTATGCTATGACGCATCACCATCTCTAGAGAAAATTAATACGCCGCTAATAAAGTGAGAATGGAGAAAATGGCTATAAACAATACATCTGTGGAAGATGTAGCCTTTTTTCCGCTCTAAATATCTTGAAAATTTTACTATTTCAAATGGAAAAAATAGTTTTCACAAATACTCTTGTTTTACTGCACATTTTTGTATACAGTTTCTAAATATAGACTTTAGGGAAACCGGGATTTGTGCAAGTTTTTCCACAGAGATCAACAAGAAGTGTCTGGGCTTAAACCGAAGCTATTGCCCCAAACCTGTAAGGGCTTTTTTTTTATAAATGGTCGGTGCATAGGTTACATGCTAGCTGATCATAGCTGAATGAATCGTAACAGGTGGCGTTTGCTGAGTAAACGTTTATTTTATTTTGAAATTCAAACAAGCGGTTGTCGTTTTGAAAAGTAGTCCGGTTCTGTACCCAGAATTCCCAAATCAGATAGATGTGTATTTAAAAAATGCCACCTAGCGGAAGAAAATGTGTGGGATCTTATTCAAACAATCCCTATGACGTCATATCTGACCTAATAGAGTTTGACGGTGTTACCGATTGCGAAGCGACCAACTCGTTATTTGAATGCCAAATTCGCACCTAAATGAACATAACCGGCAAGTTTATTTAGTTTGCAGAGAAATGTATATTCTGTAATATTTATCAGAGTTAAACAAAAAAAAATGAATCTGCAGAAAAGGAATGTCTAAAGAGGCACCTTGAAATTCATATACCAAAGTCCATTAAGTCTTAGAACTCTATATAAATCAAATGCGCCTTTATTCCCGTCTTGTGGAGACCGAAATGTTGTAATTTAACTCTTTACCAAATTACAAAGTTTTAGACTGGTCAAAATTGAAAGTATTTTCATACTACAATCTAAATGTGGCTCAAATGATGGAATTTGTCTATGAAAAGGGAAGAGAAAACTTGTGGGAAAAGGAGAAAATGCTGTTTCCTAGCATTTTCTTCTTTTCCCACAATTTTTTCAAAAGGCTTCTTTCTTAGGGTCGTTAAAACTCGGGATTGAGTGGTAAAGAGTTAAAAGTACTTTGCAAGAATATTTAACAAGATACTTGACAATGTTGATCCAAGATCAGACCGCACATTAGAATAATAGTTTCAAAGAAGATTTTTTTTTTTGTACTTTTAATATATTTTCTCCTTGAAAGGGGTGCTTATAGATGTTTATAATTAGACTCAAACTTCAGAGATGTACTATAAGCGAAATTGAGTATGGGGATATCTGGCAGGGCGTCAGCAAAATTGATAAAGTAACAATAGCTGCCAAAAGTGAAGCATGTGGGTGTAAAAATGCGTCTAACCCTTATCCTGCTGAGTAAGTTAAAGCCGATAGTAAGAACCCGAATAATGTTATTTAAAACTTACTTAATAAATCTCATTATCGGAGAGTGTTGATCCAAGATCAGACTGCACGTTCTGTGCAATCTGATCTTGATCTAGACTGTTTACAAAAGGTAAGTGAGTCGCGTTCAGTAGCTTAGAGGTTAAATCTAAATCAGACCATTTCAAAGTATGAAAATTATTGTGAACATGGCAGTCTGTTATTGTACCGTCCAACTGTTAGTCGCTGGCAGAGAATTTAATTTCAAAACTAGGTAAAAATTGGCCAGGTCACACTACCTTTTGATTACTTTTGCCTGATTTTCAAAAAAAATCATTTTTCTGCCGGCGACTAACACTTGGACCAACCACACAATAAGAGATTGTTATCATCGTCACAATATTTTCCGTATTTTTAAATGGTACGGTTTAAATTTGAATGCATTTTAAAACCTGCATTGTCTTTTTAGTCGCTATTTGGGCTTTAACTCAGAGGTAAATATGCACATGGGGATGCGTATCTATAGGTAAATTCAGTACATGTTGTGCAAACAGACACCGTCTCACTAGATGACACTTCCGTCGCCGGTTATTGCAATATTGGATTAGTCGGTGCTCCACATTTGCGGAAGTCATTCTGATTGGCTGACCTGTTTTCAAATATTTGTGCTTTGTTTTCAGCTTTTGCTGCAGATATTTTCTTTAAAAAATAAATAATCTCCTCTCATAAATTTCTCTTCCTTGTCATTTTGTCCTACTTTTAGTAGGTTAATAGCATGTCTGGAAACGTAAATTAAATAACCATTTCGGTTCTTTTGGGAGACATACACTTTTAAACCCACAGGCTGCTTGGTGCGACTCGATAAACGTTTGCCGATGGTGTAGATCAAGATCAGACTGCACAGAATGGGCAATCTGCTCTAAGATCTATACTGACTGATACTATGCACATTTTTTTTTATCGAAAGTGAGAAAATGTCTGTTTTTATTCATTCGTATACCCCCCCCCCCGTTTTTTTTTTTCTTTTTCTTTCTTTATTTTATTTCCTGAAAGTCGTTGAATTTATCTATCAGTTTTACCCTTTACAATAAAATTCCGAGTTTAACCGACCCTAAAAAAGGGACTTCTGAAAACACTGTAGGAAAAGGAGAAAATGCTAGTAACCAGCATTTTCTCCTTTTTCCCACAATGTTTTAATTTTACCAAATTTTATAATTTGAGTAACATTTAAATTGTCTTTTTCAACGACTTTTAAAATGAAAGAGGCAAAGATTTTGTCGGCTGTTTAAGAGTAAAGTGTTAATAATGGTAGATTTAAAAATTTCTTCGAACATAAATAAGGAAAATGCTTTTAAAATGTCACACCAAATCAGGTTCCCTTTCTAACTTTTTAAAGGATTCATTAGAAATCTTTCAACAACATTTACGCCTTAACGACTTTTGTTGGTCTCAATGGCAATTAACAGAAGAAAGCGGGGATCCACCATAGTCCCCATGCTGTACTATTAAGGAATCTATTTAGATTTGACTTTTTAGATTTTTTTAGATTTAGTAAATGCTTTTTTTTTTTTTTATATAATTTTAACATTTCAAAATTACCCTTACTGAATACTGTGAAAGTAAAATTTAATTCTATTTGTTTTGGAATTACGCAAAATTAAACATAATAAAGTCACCAACTAAAACAATAGTTCCATCATATACCAAAGGGACATAACTTTGCGTAACATGTAAGCACAGTTCAAGTTATCCATCTTGCTTTTCCATAGACTGTCGAATTACGAGCTGACCGTTAAACTTATGAAGTCTTCATTTCCCGAAAAAAAAAAAAAAACCACACACACAGATATTTATGTCAAATGATGCCTGAATGAAGGGGGTAGGGGGTTATCCATCATAGTCCCGATACTGTACTTTTAAGGGACCAATTTAGGTTTAAGTTTTAGTTTTATGACATTTAAAAATTACCTGTACTAAAGACTGTCAAAATAGAATTTGACCGCATTTGCTTTGGAATTGGATAGAAATTAACGTTAATGAAGTCTCTAACAAAAAAACAAAAGGTTCACCATATACCACAAAAGGACATAACTTTGAGTTACATTCAATCAGTTCAGGTTATCAGTCTTGACTTTTCATAAACCGTGGAATTCCTTACTGATATTAGAATATATGTATGAAGTCTTTATTTAAAAAAAAGAAAAATGATATTCAATTTAAATGGTGCAATTCTAGAATATCTAAACAAACAATAGACAGCGCTGAGTTAAAATCAGGACTCTATATAGGCAGGCAGGCATAAGCAAGCAGGCCGGCAGCCAGGCAGGCATATGGATGGGACGGAGGAATGGATAGACAGAGAGACGGATAAATGATAACTTAATAACAAACACCAAACAGTTGAATATTTCAACAACTTTGAGGTAGAAGGTTTTTAAAAATATTGTGGGAAAAGGAAAAAAATGTTGATAATCAGAGTTTCCTCCTTAATCCAAAATGATTTCGCTTTTTCCAAAGACAAAACACATCACTTGAGTCACTTTTGATAATGTCGTCTGCAAATGCTTTAAAACTGAACAAGTCCAAAACTTTGTCGTCTGGTCAACGGTTAAATATAGACTCGTTAGACAGTCTAAGTACGACTCGGTTATCTAAGAAGATAAGGACGAACTTGTAGGGCGTCAACTTCCGAGATCATTTATCAAATTTGTCGTAAAAGCTCAATCCCTTGGCTGCTGAGCGCGACCCGATGCATTTGTGCGGACAATGTAGATCAAGATCAGCCTGCACATAAAGTGCAATCTGATCTTGGATCCAGACTGTCCGATGTGGTAAGATATTTCCATCGAAAAGAAGTTACATCGAAATATTTGGGTTTTTACTAGACCAATTCGTAGTAAATTTTCATCGGATTTAATTAGAATAATCTGACTAACAGGATCGGATACAGTAGGTCTGAAGATCAGACTGCACGTTCTGTACAGTCTGATCTTGATCTCCGTTGTCTGCAAAAGTGCTTCAAATCGCGTGTAGCAGCGTAAGTGTAAAGAGAGACTACAGCCAGCTGCTCGAGTCTAAAACTACTACTTATCTGTCGTTATCGTCTCCGGTAATTTCGGAATATTGGATATTTTATCCCAGACCGAATCCATCGTTCTTTGACTTTTTTTTTTCACGCTTAAATTGTTTGTGTATCAAATCAAAATAAATTTCTACAGAGTGAACACCCAAACTAATAGATTAAATATTGATTTCTGGTGTTTACGACTGATATAATATCATGATCTTACATTTTAAAACCATCCCACTTTTCCTTTTTCTCATACATACTAAACATACCATAGCTCTAATGGGGATACAAAAGTGCACGAGCAGTGAAGTAACAGCAATCAAAATGTAAGGTTAATATCCACCGATAATTTGCTTTAATATCATGTATAAAAAGGAATAAATTATTTGTATTTGCTTGTATACCATTTACAAAGGGTTCGTACATTCGACTTTCAAGATATAAAATGCACTTTAGATCCAATGAAACACAGCATTAGCGGAACACACCCTTTAAACACGTTTCAAAATATCACTGACCTATAGTCTTTGTCAATAACGATGAAACGCCTAAGAATTCGTTGATCCAGGAGCAAATTTCGTACAGCTGCCGCCATCTTGTGTCACGTGACACTGTTTGGAACGAAAAATTTCATTGGTTGATATGTACTGACAGTCGCACATTCAACCAATGAAATTTCGTACAGCTGCTGACGTCTTGTGTCACGTGACACTATTTGGAACGAGAAATTTCATTGGTTGTTATGCGCGACTGTAAGTGTCGAATGTACGAACCCATGTCAATGGCGCAGATATTTGAGCGAGTTTACAGGTTCGAGCGACTGTAGAAAAATGTTTTAGCTCTGAGTTGTCGAACGAATAAGGAGAATAACTGTTAGCCTAGAAAAGATACGGTGTTTTTTTGTAATGGGGGCGAGTAACGGGCTTGTTTATAATATATTGTCTATAGGTGACAGGAGTCAAACTACGAACCCCAATGGTCAAATATGGTCCAAAATATGGTATAATGACGTAAACAGCTTGGTGTCTGCTTTGATTGGCTAAAATGTTACGTTAAAATATTCACTCGCCATTGATAAAAAAAGACTTTCACCCACTAAAACGGTATTTGTTTGTATTTTTTATCATTTTCAAAAGAAAATAATACGTCAATAATTGAAATGTTACAGAGTTACGACTTAAAGGTACAAGTTTGTTGTTCAATGCTTTTTTTCAACATTATTTCACTCATATCATTTGTTTGAATGGACAACACTATGAGAAAAACAGGTAACGCTACTCACCAGGATTATCTTCTATCACATAATGCGTTCAAAATCATTCTTTTTTTTTTGTATCGTAAAACACAGGATAGTTTGGTAAAAGTTACTTAAGAGTCCATATACTGAATGGGCTGTGCGTTCAATAAACAGCACATGCTATCATTCATATTTACCAAACTCATTCATATTGTAACGATCTTCTTGTCTACTTTCAGATAACCTATAAACAACGACGCAGTGGAACATGGTGAAACAAGTGGACAGATCATTTGATAATAATTCCTCGGACATAGCTCACGAATACAATTACTTTAACTTGACAAACTTTACCGGGTATAGTTACCTTGACAACGAAGAGGACCTTGGTCTCGGCGAAAAAGCAGACGAACTCTTTAACAATCCTACTGGAGTCACCACTATCATTCTTTGTTTTCTTGGTCTAACCGGAAACATACTTTCAATTGCTGCAACGGCAAATATACCAAATGGACAAACAACACATTCAAAATTGATAATTAGTCTTGGTGTTTCAGACATATTGATCATACTTAGTGTTGTTTTTCACGATTTAGTTCTTCTGTTTGCAACAAACAATATTCAGTTCTTTTGCCTCCGAGTTGTTGGGAAGACATTGCTAGATACTGGTCTCCTTGCAACGCTTTTAAACCTGTTTTTCATGGCTTTTGATCATTTTACCGCCATACTCAAGCCTTTCTGGTACCACAAATTTATGCGAACGTCGTGTGGAAACTCCTTATTGACGTTTATCTGGATCGTAAGCGGTGGTGGCGGCTTGTTAGACATTTTAGTTGGCTTTTTTCACAATTCTGGTGAGAATAACACAAACTTGTGCGAACGGTCTTTCTCGGATACGTTCGATTTTGAGCTCATTATTCTTGGATTTATTCCTATCGTTTTAACTGTGATCAGTGTCATATACATACAGATATACCGAGTGGTTAAAATGGTGATCAAACGAGAGCTTCGTATTTGTGACGATGAAATGCATAGTAGGAAGGCAATGATCACGACGTGCCTTATTATTGGCACGTTCGCTTTGTGCTGGTTACCGTTCACTGTGTTTCATTTATGGATAGTTGTTAAAATGCGGACAGATTATTTAAGTATAGTTGAAAATTATCAATTAATCATTCAACTTCATAAGATATTTTTCATAATGATGCTTTCAAATGCGTTATGTGACCCAGTAATATACGCTGTGCGATTACGTAAAGTTCAAATAGGATATAGGCGTGTTATGAACCGTCTGTATCCCAAGTGCGGGAACCAGGTGCGGATACAGAACTTTGTAGCTTTAAACATACAGTGTCCAGAAAGAACAACCGGCGCCGACGCCACCATATTGCAGCTGTGTAACCATGATCAAGGTCACGAAAATATCGATAACTCAGAGTCACAGAAAAGCTTGATAAGCCAATCTGAAACACCTGTCACAGACATTTTACTGACAGTCAGAACTGACAACCATTTTGTTGAAGTGGATGAAAAATGTCAGATATGTTTGACACTTGGGAGTGGCGGAAAAGAATCGCATCTTCAAACAACAAGAATGTAAACAGGCTACTGAACTTTTCTATTAAAAAAAAATGTCATTAGCCGACTTTTTGAAGTAGGGAGTCTATCTCAGGCTCCATGACAGAACATATTTCTTTAACCCCTTACAAAGTAACGCTGTGTTTTTTACGACTTTGAGGTAACAGGTTTTTGAAAACATCGTTCGAAAAGGAGAAAATGCTGGTAACAAGCATTTTCGCCTTTTCCGACTATGTTTTCTACCCATTCAAGGACAAATTTCGTCATTTGAGATGCATTTAATTTGTCGTCTGCAAATGCTTCCTATATGGACGAGCGTCAATCATTTTGTTGACTGGTAAATGTTCAATCTAATTCCCGGAAATAATTCAATTTTCACGCTTTACTGATTTTCTGCTCTCTATTTCAATATTTTATTGAAAATTCCAGAATGAACTGTCTGGCAGCATAAATCTAAATCTATTTATTTTAAATCGGTTGTGAAACACGTTCTATAACTTCTGTCAACACTTTACCAAACGATAAAATCTTAGACTGTTCCAAATTCAAAGCATAAGCAGACGACAAATCAAAAGTGGTTCAAATGATAAAACTGGTCTCTGAAAGAGCAGAAAACCTTATGGGAAAAGGAGAAAATGCTGGTTACCAGCATTTTCTCCTTTTCCCACAATGTTATCATAGACATAGACAAAGACATACTTTATTACGTATACATATACATGTATCTTGTAAAATAATAAATGATTTTACCATACCTGTGGTCATGTGATGTGTACAATAACAGCCCCATAGAATATAACAAAAGCCAATTCCTACCGTTTTACAAAAATATTGAGAAAAAAAGGAGATAGTACTTGTACGATAATTAATGAGTAACCCAAACTTGTATAGTACATAGAGAGCACACCTTGAGGGGGTGGTCGCTGAGCGTGAAATGGACACTATAATTGTTATCAAAACGCTTCTTTCTCACGGTCGTTAAAACTAGGGATTGTATGGTAAAGGATAGATCTCTCTCTAACATTGCTCTCCGGAAATCTTAACTAGGTTTCGTGCTATAATGTATGTAGCTCCAAAGGTTGGCCCAGCTTATCACGTGATTCAAACACAGAATCACTGTGGTCAAGGCCGACGTTCCACTATTTAAACGTTTAGAAGACAACAAAATGTTAGTCTCGTCCATATTCAAAGCAGTTGTAGTTCTCAGACAATTTTTGCTATTATTGGAATGATGGGGTGAGTGTTTGAATGGGTAGAAAGCACTATGAGAAAAGAACATGAGCAGGTTACAATTATTATTTCCTTTTCCACGATGTTTTTATAAGACTCCTTCAAAAGGATGGATGTAGAAACGAGATTGCTTGGTATAGGGTTAACCTTTTACCAAATATTCCCGACTTTTACCGACCCTAAGGTAGAAGGCTTTTGAAAACATTTTGGGAAAAGGAAAAAATGCTGGAAACCAGCATTTTCTCCTTTTCCCACAATGTTTTCTACACTATGATAGACCTAATTCATGTTTTGAGTTACATTTTTTCATGTGTAAATGCTTTAAATTTGGACAAGGCTTATATTTTGTCGCCTGGTAAAGATTTATTCAGACAAATCTATGTAGTTCTTTTCCACAGGCCTATGAAATGTCAATAAAGTCTGATAATCTACGGTGTACGGCGAGCGACAGTGTCTCAAATCATATACTACACACTAATATACTGTAAGGTAGACAACTCGTAATGGATTTCACGCCGTTTACAAGTCATTTTACTACCAATATTAACATCCATAGTACCAACCGATAGCGGAAAGATAATTCTACACGAAAATCATGTCACAATTTCAATTTTAATCACAATTTGTTTGACATTTTCAAGATGGATATTTCTTGAACTTGAAACGTCTGAAATTGTGACATGATTTTCTTGTAGAATAATGTTTCCGCTATCGGTTGGTACTAGGAATGTTCATATTGGTCGTAAAATGACTTGTAAACGGCGTGAAATCCATGGCTAGTGTATTGATAATACATTACGAGTTGTTTACCTTTCAGTATATAAAATAGTATGTTATAAATGATTTGAGACACTGTCGCTCGCCGTTCGCCGGTGTAGAGGCCGGGCCATTTTGAAAGTTCTGATAACGGGAGCGAATTAGTAAGTAAAACTGTTCTTACCTGCTCAAAATTGGCTATTCCAGTCCTTGGAAGTACTCTCCCTTGACCTGTACACTTTGTTTTTAAACGTTTGATCAAATCCAAAAATGCCTTTTTATAGTCCGATTTGAGTAGAGTTAGTGCATTGATATAATGAGCATTCAAAGGAGGATGCGGTCTCGAACCTCCGTCGTCTTAGACACTGTTCAATATACAGGGTCAGCCACAAATCACAAGGTGCCAGATCTGGACTGTATGGTGGATGCGGCAACGCAATAATCACCACTGCCTAAAACAGTGCCCTTTTTAAAGCGAAGCAGTAACAAATCAGCACGCTCAGCACGAGAAAAACGATAACAGTAGAATGCAGCAGACCTTAAAGACGTATGTCACAAGTGTTCACGCCCATCTATATCGTAGACCTTTTGCAAAGGCAATTTTCTCAAAAACGAGCACGGTGACCCACATCTTTTTTACTGTAATCTTCTAGAGACATGATGAGCTTTGTATGTGCAAGTTTTTTTTTAAAAAAAAAAGATAGGTCCGTAAGAAAATTTGTGATATACCTCATTAAGCATTCTGTACATGTATATTTCATGAAAATCGATAAATTATATACAGAGTTATACCCCCATTATCAGAACTTCCAAATTGGCCCTCATAAAATTATGCCGTTCCGATGAACCAAAATTTCTCAAAGTTTTGGCCATGAATAAATCCTGAGAAAAGTGAAAATTGGAAATCGGTTGGTCATCTCTTTCTGGCGAGATGATTAAAGTACGCGTAAATGAATTAATTGGCGCCTTAGGAGAAAAGAGTAATAAATTGGCCTTCCAAAATAATTCATAACCGAAATATGGAACATTTTCCCAATTAACCCGTAGGCTGCTAAGCGCGACTGACTGACCTATTGCAGACATTGTAGATCAAGATCAGACTGCACAGAACGTGCAGTCTGATCTTGAATCTACACTGTCCGATAAGATTTTTTTCCTCCAAAATTTAAGTTTAAAATAGCAACATTTGGGGTTTTACTATCGGCTTGAAAGTTTCATATTTTTTCAACTTTTTACGCAGGATAAGGGTTGAGTCGTATTTCCAGAAAACGAGCCTTGGAGCATTGTTATTTTTTAAACTCATTACTTTGTTTTTAGGTCAACCAATATGGACAATTTTGTCCTCGAGTAAAAAAAAAATCGAACCTACTAGGCACCATAGTTTAGCCACAGTGCATTGACCTTTATTATTTCGAAAGCTTTTGACCTGTTATCGAGCAATCCCGTGTTTTAACGACCCTGAGAAGAAAGGGATTTTAAAAACATCGTGGGAAAAGGAATAAAATGCTGGTAACCAGCAATTTTCTTTTTTTTTTTCCACATTTTTTTTTTTTTTATCCTTTGAAACCCAAATTGCGTAACTTGAGTTACATTTAATTTGTCAGTTGAATATGCTTTAAATTTCGAGAAGTCTAAAATTCAGTGCTTCAGATAAAAGTTAACTATCTACGAAACGAAACGAAAAGATTTTAGACTTATCCAAATTGAAAGCATTTGTAGACGACGAATTCGATGAGGCTCAAAAGTTGCAATATGTCTCTGAAAGTGTACAAAAAAAAACATTATGGGATAAGGACAAAATGCTGGTTACCAGGGGACTTGTTGGTAGTACTGACAGGTCAAAAGAGTGATCGGTGGGCTTAATACATCTGCAAACAGTGTCGACCAAGGTCAGCCTGCGCAGTTCGCGCAGGCTGGTCTGGGCTGAAACCTTTTGCTATCGGTCAGTTTACTGCCTGTCAAAGGACCAGTCTACTTCATGATTTGGTCGGTTGTTAACTAAAATGGATTTTTTTTTTTTTATCCCTGATTACGTGATGACTTAGGCCTACTTGGTATAATGCATCGCGGAGATGCATTAAGCCCCCCTTTGGCCAGAGCATGACTCAATTATCCTGCCAAATAAACTTTGTTGGCGATAATACAAAAGTTTTTGCTAAATGTACAGGCTTTAGGGTGAGCTTATATGTCCCAAACTACTGATAAAGCAGCGGAAGGTGTAGAGCAAGATCAGACTGCACGTATGTGCAGGCTGATCTTACTGTACATTCTCCGCAAAAGTCATCCATGGTCGGGAACGGCAGGATAAGGCTTAAAATTCGGGCGATTCTTCAACTGCATATTTATTCTTCAAAGGGTAACAATGATCATGAATTTTCCCTTTTTTTTTTTTGCCAAAATTTTATTTTTATCATCTTCAAGTTTTCAGTTAATTTAAAGTCTGTCTAAACATTATTTAGCAGACTTACTTAGGCAATACGTTAAATCAGTTTGAAAGTCACGTTTGCTTTAATAAAGCATTCATGGGAAAAAAATTAAGAACTATACACATTTCAACTATATAAGCTTTGCACATATAAGTAAGAAGATGACTGCTTTTGTCAAATGAACGCAATGAATATGCCATGCTCTTTGAAAAGGAGGTTTAATGCATCTGCAAAAAGTTTCGATCCAGGGAAGCCTGCGCAGTCCGCGCAGGCTGCCCTGAGTCGAAACTTTTTGCTACTGGTCAATTATAAACATGTCCAAGGACCAGTCTACCTTATGATTCAGTTAGTTGTAAGATAAAATTGGTTTTATGGTTCCATAATTATGTGATGACTTACTTGGTATAATGCATCACGGAGATGCATTAAACCCCAATTTCCCAAAGCATTGCTCACACGAAAAAAAAAGAAAGAAAGAAAAAAAAATGACCAGAAAAATTTATTTTTCAGAGTTTAAGCAAAAAAAAATCTCATTATCTCTCAACCACTCTACCACGAAAAAATCCAAGACACGTCCAGTTCCACAGTATTTGAAGAAGACAACTTAAAAGTGATGCAAATTTTGGAATTTGTCTCTGGAAACGTTAAAGACATTGCAGGACAAAAAGAGAAAATGTTTGTTACTAGAATATGGCATCTCAAGAATTGTGGACAAAGTCCTCGCAATTCTTATCAAAAACACAACCACGTATATCTGTTGCTTAACATTTACTAAACAATTTCCGTACAGGTTTTTACGATCATTAGTAAAAATGATTTTGAAAATTCAACTCTTCATCAAAAAACAAATTTTTTTACTTGTCCAATTTCAGAGCATTTGCAGAGGACAAACTTAATAAGCCGAATCTGTAAAAAGGGGGCTTAATGTATCTGCAAAAAGTATCGACTCAGGTCAGCCTGCGCAGTCCGCGCAGGCTGACCTGGGTCGAAACTTTTGCTTTTGGTCAATTTTCTGTATGTCAAAGGACCAGTGTACCTCTAGATTCAGCCCGTTTTTGCACAAAATTGATTTTATGAGTCCATAATTGTGTGATGACTTCCTTGGTACATGTATAATGCATCACGGCGATGCAATAAGCCCCCTTTTGCCAGATCATGGCTTAAATATAAGTAAAATGATTGGATTTGTCCTTGAATGTTAGTACCAGCATTTTCTCTTTTTTCCACAATGTTTTCAATAGGTTTTTCTCCAATGGTCATTTAAGCCCAAGATTGTTTAGTACAAGGCTAAAACATTTGTGTGAGAAAGGAGAAAATGTTCGTAGCCGGTAAAAAATTATTTCTTTTATCCACAAGGTTTTCTAGCGTTTCAAAATCAGACCCTATCACCAGGGATACATTCGTCTTGTCCTCTACAAATGAGCCATGCTCTATGAGAAGGGGGCTTAATGCATCTGCAAAAAAGTATCGTCCCAGGTCAGCCTGCAGAGTCCGGGCAGGCTGACCTCGGTCGAGTTGGGTTTTTTTTTTTGTGCTATTGGTCAACCTCATGTCAGTTGGTAGATAGACAAAAATGGATTTTATGGATCCATAATCATGTGATGCTTGGAATCATGCATCACGGAAATTCATTAAGCCCCCTTTTGCCAGAGCGACGCTCATATGCTTTCTAAATAGCCGGGTCTAAATTTTTTGTCGTCTGGTACAGAGTGAAAACCGGAAGTGCGTCTACATTCTGTATCTTAGCAACTGTAGGCTTCTCCAGCGAAACATTGTTCGCCGGCAACATCGACCCACAACGTGTAGAATACTGGATTAGGACAGTTTTCCAATATGCGCCACCTTTTCAAGAGGTCACGTTTTTCAATGGGCACTACTGGACATTCTTCGACTGAAATTGAGACAGGGAAGATTTTTCAACAATTTAGCACACAATCCCGAGTTTTAACGACCCTGAGGATGAAGCCTTATGAAAACATTGTGAGAAAAGGAGAAAATACTGGTAACCGGCGGTTTCTCCTTTTCCCGCAATGTTTTCTACCTTTCCACAAACAAGTTTCATTAACTGAGTTACATTTACGTATTTTGACGTCTACAAATGCATTCAGCTCAGACAAGTCTAAAATTTGTTGTTTGTTAACCCTAAGGCTACTAAGAGCGATTCAAGGACCTTTTGCGGACAGTGTAGATCAAGATCAGACTGCACAGAACGTGCAGTCTGATCTTGGATCTACACTGTCCGATGATAAGATATCTTTTCTCCGAAAAACACCTTTGAAATAGCAATACTTGAGTTTTTACTATCAGTTTGAAAGTTTCATTTCATTTATTTAGCAGGATAAGGGTTAAATAGTTAAAGGTCCAACAGCGGACAGAAGTAAACAACACAGTTGTTAAAATGCATTCAATTTAAATAATACCATTTAAAAGTATGGAAATTATTGTGAAGATATCAATCTGTTATTGTATAGTCTGTTCAACTGTTAGTGGTTGACAGGAAAAAAAATTAAAACAAGGTTAAAAGTTACCAGATGGTATCATCATCTACCTGGTTTTAAATTTCATTTTTCTACCAGCGACTGACTCTTAGACCGACCGTACAATAACAGATTACCAATATCAGAATTATTTCCATACGACTAAAGGGTCTAAATTTACATGCTGTCTGACACTGACAGTGTTTACTTTTGGCCGCAACTGCGCCTTTAACATATGAGCCATTCTCTGTGAAAAAAGTGGTATAACTATTTGCCAAACGACAATATTTTAGCCCTGAAAGCAGTAATTGCAGACGAAAAATTCAGAGTTACCAAAAAAGTGAAATTTGTCTTTCAAAGAGTAGAAAACATTGTGAAAAAGGGGCAAAAATGCTGGTTACAATATATAGATAGTAGATTGTCTTTTCAACCGTCGAAAGAGGTCGAATTTAAATGAGCCATACCATGGCAAAAGGAGGGTTAATGTATCTCCGTGATTCATAATACGAAGCAAGAAATCACATGATCATAAATCCATAAAATCCATTTTGTAAATCCATAAAATCCATTTTGTATAATAACTAACTGAAACATGAGGTAGACTAGTCCTTTGAGATGCAGAAAATAGACCAATAGCGGACTCCGCAAGCTGATCTGGGTCTATACTTTGTGCAAATGAATTAAGCCCTCTTTTCACAGACCACGGCTCAATAATATTTGGCACTGACAATATAAAATATTTATAATTATTGTAGAGTAAAACATGAACCATTCTATCATAGAATGTCTGACACAGAGCATCTGATTGAAATAGAAATCTACTGTAAAACAAGAAATATCTTTAAAAAAAAGATAGACGGCGCTCAAATAGGCAAGGGCCTTTAGAATAGACATGTATACATTTTTTACCAATCACAAATTTCTGGGGGTTTTTTCTCATTTTTTATCAGTACCAAAAAGTAGGTCAAAAGCCAGCACATTCAGCTACAGCGAAAAAATACAATGTCATACCACATAATAAAGTCGACCTAATTCAGAGTCGAATGGAAAATTTGGGCGTCGGAATCCTTATCAATATAAATCTTTCCCCACCCCTTTCACTCCCTGACACTTTATAATGACTGGTCCCTATTCTCTAAGAAATTCCGTATACTTACGGCTCTCAATACATATGGTACAAAGGTAACATCTTTCACCATTAGTGTTGTAAAGCTCATAGTAGGTCTGAAGTCTGTACGGAGCCTGTTCGGTGCATTCTGTATCGGCGAACTGACAAGTGACAGAATCTTCTGATGCACAACCATGTGTGCCTGTGGAAGAAAGAAAACTATTGGTAACACTAATTATCGCCAGTTCAATAGAGTTACCTCTCTTTGAGTACTCTTGTGCATGAATGGTCAGAAAATGAACAAGTCTCGCGAAACAGCGCGATATTATCGGAACCTACACAGTGCCCGTAATGTAGCCAAATCGTTAACTAACCCTTTATATGCAGGAAAAGAAAATGAGAAATAAAAACCTTTATATACTTATTAGACGACGTCTTTGTTGAAATTTGAAAAAAAAATATAGATATTATTCATTCAACTTACCTGAAATAAAAATGGCCGAAATCACAAGGAAGCAGAAAACGCTTTTAAATCCTTCCATCGTCAAAAATCAAAGAGTATATATCCGGCAAATTTCTAGTTTCTTCTTCAGGCTTCAACACCTAGATATTTAAAACTTCAAAAATAAGACAAGTCTCAGCTCGTATCCACCAACCATTTTAAATTGCATTCTAAGTCTTGTTCCATATTTAGAAAGTAACACAATTTCTGGTTGGCTAAACCGAACGGTTTAGCCAATCAGAGATTGCGTTACTTTCTTAATCTAGAACAATCAGAAGATTGTGTGTGTGTGTGTGTGTGGTTTTTTTTTTTAATCTAGTTACAGAAAATTCTTGAGAATGAGACTGATAATGCTTTTACGAATGGTTGGTGAATTCGGACCCTATTAAAATATAAAGTCCTTTCCTGACACGATATAAACTATTCATATACCAATCAGAGGTAACAACTGTATCACGTGACATGATGCATTCTATGATACGGGATAAATTCGGTAAATACATAATTGGTCGGAATACTTTCATAAATGGCGGAAGTGGTCAAATCGCTGACTCTGCTGATTGCATTTATTTTACGAGACATGTCATTATTCCAAATCGTTTGTTTTCGCATTACAAGTTAACCGTCAGTCTGCTACATGTCGTCGGGGTCCTCCATGGCTCAATGGTAAGATGTAGAACTCGTGACCTGGAGGCCCCGGGCTCGAGCCGCACTGGATCCATTAGGCTTTTGTGGAAGTGTCCTTGGGCAAGACACTTTCAGGGTCCCAGGCTAGTTCTGGCGAAACCCAAGAAATACATGAGTAATTGTGTGAGCTGTTGCTGTGATATGGCTGAAATAATGTTAAAAGCGGCGTAAAACACCATTCAATCAACTGCTTCTTGTCGGGTGGTAAAGAAGGGACCTATCAAGACGGTTTATCCTATGTCAAAATTTCTTTGAAAACACCAATAAGTATTATTACATATGAGCTATGCTTTGGCAAAAGGCTGGGGAATTAATGCATCTCCGTGTTTACCATTGTACCGAGCAAGTCATCCAATAAAATTATGGATAAATAACATCCATTTTGTTGAACAACCGATTGAATCCTGAGGTAGAATGGTCATTTGAAATGCCGAAAATTTACAACTAGCAAAAATTTTGTACCCATGTCAGCCTGCAAAGACTACGCAGGCTGACATGAACCGATACTTTTTACAGATACTTTTTCAGTTATATTGAGGTAGTCAATGCGCTAGTCTATGCTTTGCTGGAGTTTCGTTTACAGCACAGTATTCATTCCAAGCCACTGGCTGTTTACCACGTGCATTGGTAGCTCTTTTCGCTCTTTTTACAGCATTTGTGGCAAGTCCAATATTATTGTCCTCTCTTGAAAGGAGCCAAGGTGGAATATGAAAGAGACAGACAGACAGACAGACAGACAGACGGACGGACGGACAGGCAAACAGGCAGGCAGCCAGACAGCCAGACAGGCCGGCGGTCACGCAGACAGACACGCAGACACACAGACAGATAGGGAGAGGGATGGAGACAGGCACAGAGACACGGCTTCAGTATTTCAACCTTAAAAAAAAACTCATCTGAAATGTCAAAAATCAAATTAATGGAGATAATACCAAAGTTGTTTATCTCGTGTCATTCCGTTATTATTACGCTTAAAGTGCCAGATAAACAAAACAGACACTTTCAGGTTAGAGACAAGACTAAAATACTTGTAATATTAAGGTTGCTCTTGTTCAGAATGTCTCAGCAAAGCGGACAGTGTAGATCAAAGATCAGACTGCATGTTTCGTGCAGTCTGATCTTGATCTACAGTGGCTGAAAAGGCAACTAAAGTAAAAAAAGGCGATTAGAATGGATAAAATACCTAGTAGTCGAACGCTTTAAAAAAAAAAAGGAACCGCATGCATAGTTTGCAGTTTCGAGTTTTTGTCATACCCTAAATTCCAAACTTCTCTAAATTAGGATTGCTCTGTTGTCTGTCTGTTTGCCTGTCTGCCTGCCTCTCTCTCTCCCTCTCTCTCTCTAACGCTGTAAGGCAGGTAGGCAGGCAGGCAGACGGGCAGGCAGGTAGGGTTGTTTTCATTATGTTTTCATTATTATAAACTTACTCTTGCACAAAAAATGTAGGCCCATAATTAGATCTGGAATGTTAGCATTTCTCTGTCTATTAAAGTGGCCATGAAATGAACATAATTTCAGAACTTAATTAGGAAACTTCCGGACTATTCTGGGCTATATAAGATTTGTCTATTGACTAACGGAAAATTGCATTGATTGATTGATTGATCGATCGATGGATGGATAGATAGATGGATGGATAGATTTTCGTTTATATATCGTCGCCACCGATTGCCCATATGGCCGATGCCCTCAGAAAACGGTTAAAGGTTTAAAAATTATTGGGGATAGTGCAGGATACAGAACGAAACGCACACAAAGTTACGCGCCCTTAAGTGGCCTGAGATTTTACGTTCACAGTTCTCGTGCTCTACCATCTGACCTATACGGACTGGTCAGAAATTGTCACGTGATTGATCATTTCAGGTTGGATTTGATTTATATCTTTTAAAGGGCCAGTAAAGGCAAAAATATCAAAGCAGGTGTCAAAATACATTTAAATTCAAATCATACCATTTAAAAGTATGAAAAATATTTTGGAGACGACAATCTGTTATCGTGTGGTCGGGCCATATGTTAGTCGCTGGCAGAAAAAAAGCATTTTAAAATCAGGCAAAAAGTAAACAAAGGACACAGCTACCTGGCAGGTTTTAACCTAGTTTTGAAATTAATTTCTCTGTCAGCAACTAACACTTGGACCGACCTTACAATGACAAATTGTCATCTTCACAATAATTTCCATACTTTTGAATAGTATGATATAAATTCAAATGCATTTAGACACCCGCTTTGTTTACTTTTGGGCTTTATTGTTACTTTAAAGTACGCTGTCCTACACACCACTTTGCATTTACTCTTTACCAGACAACGAATTTTAACTCTTTACCAAACGACAAAATTCTGGACTAGACCAAATTCAAAGCAGTAGCAGACGACACATTCAATGTAGCTAAAATGATGATTTCTGTGTGTGATAGGGTAGAAAACATTGTGGGAAAAGGAGAAAATGCTGGTTACCAGCATTTTCTCCTTTTCCCACAATGTTTTCAAAAGACTTCTTCCCCAGGGTCGTTAAAACTCGGGATTGTGTGGTAAAGAGTTAAACCTCTCCACGCTATAAGTTTTTGCAGACGGCAACTCAAATGCTGCTCAAATGACCGAACTTTTCTTTGACAGTTGGGACAATGCTGCACTAACATTTTTTTCTTTTCTCTAATTGTTTTCAACAGCCTTCTTCCTAAGCATCGTTGATACATGGGTTATTCGGTAAAAGGTTATTTAAAGTACCATACATGGCGCTTTTCATCAAAATTTACGTTATATATGGTACGTGATGGAAAGGCTATAGTCCTTTCCGATAGCTAAAAATCCTTTTCGCGAATTTTAGTTCTTTCTGGTGCCATGGAAAACCGCTCAGCTGCATCACAACAATAACAAAGGGCAAGTATTGGTTTTGCGTTTTAATGACAGAAATGCAAACGATTTTCCAAATATTGCTTGTCAGCTGAACTTCAATACAACGCAATAAAAGTGAGGTTGAATTTATCTGGCTTTTAAAGATGCAAAAACAGATTTGTAATTAGTTTTCGTGCGCAATGCAAATCGAACTTCAGTTTACCCCTCCCCTAAAAAAAATTAGCCCATTTCGTCTCCCCATTTCTTTCTCTCGTACTCGTATACGATATGCAAGTTTATTACTTGCATTATTCACCCCGTACATTACTTGTGTTATTCACCCAACATTTCAGAGTGAAATCTCAATCGATGAGCAGATGACCCATAAATTTTATACACAGACTTTCGGACCATTTACAGTCCAAAAACCACAGTTCTCTTTCTAAACTTTGCCACATATCCATTGAAACAATGATCTACAGTGAAAAAGAAGAATGAATCCTGTCGCAATGACTATCATGACTATCATGAGGCCTTGGAAAGAAATTTGCCAAGCTGGGGATTTGTATACAGTGACCACCTTTTTTCAAGTCCTGTACTCTACCGACTGCACTACAGAGCTAGGCTGTCAAATTTGGTCCATAATTTTCTTTGCACTTATTATATGTTGACCCTTTACCATGCAATCCTGATTCTTAACGATGCTGAGCAAAGAGGCCTTTGAAAACATCGTGGGAAAAGAAGAAAATGCTGGTAACCAGCATTTTCTCCTTTTCCCACAATGTTTTTTACCCTTTCCAAAACAAATTTCAGTTTTTGAATCACATTTATTTTGTCATCTGCAAATTCTTTGAATTTGGACAGGTCTTGTAATTTGTCATTTGGTAAAGAGTTAATTTAGTCGAACCAATCTTTTAACAGTTTCAGTGAATTGGTGATTCAACAGTGGTGTACCAGTAATGGGGAGAACAAAGGGGTCTGGAGGGGGCAGTAAGAGTGCACATTCGGAAGGTCCAAGCCCAGCCCCCTCAGATGTTAGTACTACCAGCACAATTGCGTCAGCTGAAGCTAGAATAAAGGAAAATCTGAAAGAACTATTTACCCTCATTCATCAAGTGCAGGTATGTTTGGCTACTATAATTTTTGACATTTCCCACAATGTTTTCAAAAGCATTTTCCCTCAGAGCCATGTAATTTTGGGATCGTTTGGTGAAGGGTGAAGAAAAGATTGTTTGTTTGGTGTTTGAAGCTTTTTCAACATTATTTCAGGTATATCATGGTGGCCAGTGCAACAGTCTTGCTTTTCAGGTGTTTCATTTACCAGTAAATCACACAATAATCTGTCCAAACACTGGCTGCTTTCCCAAATAGACTCATAGTTGTCATCAAAAACAAAGTTCATCTGTCAGACAGAGGAATTAATCCTGCCACCATGGCTGTCTAACATCAGTTCTCAGAAAGAATTTGCTAGAGCTGCAAATCAAACAAGTGACCACTGAGTTTCAAGCCCTTAACCTGACAAACAGAGCTACAGGGCTCAATATGACTAACAAAGGAACCCAATTAAGAAACTCTTTTAGGACCAAATATAAACTTGACCTCTTTCAAAAGCTGATAATACAATCCTCTGAATTTGGAAAGATTTGGAATTTATAGACTTAGATAAACAAGCAGACTGTACTGATCCAGGATCTGACTGCACATTCTTTACAGTCTGATCTTAATTTGTGGTGGCCACAAAAGGCCCTGTTTTGCTTTTTGCTTCATGAATGCTGTCATTTTAGTCATATTATGGTTGCCAATGCACCTATCGATATGTTCTGTAGTTTCTTTTCTCTTACAACCACTTTGCCCAACACTCTTTTCACACCACTGGTGGCATAAACATTGTTGAAACATTGTTTAAACAATATTCATTGCAATTAACATATCAATCCTCAAAAGAGCTTGATTGAGGAGTGATTTGGTGTCACAATCCCTGGAATACATGCCAGAACATTACTGACTGAGCTACATGGTTGACTACCGTAATTGTTGCATGTACTTTTACTTTTTCACTCTTTCAGGATGAACGTACAAGAGGTGAACAAAATCTGTCGAACATAACAAAAACACATGAAAGGATGCAACAAGAACAAAAAAGTATGTAAGACATTTTTTAGATCAACTGTTTTATAAGAAAATCTGAGTTACTGTATATGTGATAGCCATGGTGTCGCCATCAATGTAGGCATGCAAAAACTTTGGGATTTTCTTATATCTCAGTTATCACTGCAGATTTTTACTTCAAACTCAGGCTAGTTCTTAACTATTAGCCCTTAGAGATCCAAATAAATCATGTGGACATTTTCAATCTAGAAATAAGACCAATATAATTGCAATTTTAAGGCTCTTCTCTTACAGAATGTTTCAGCAGACTGAACAGTGTAGATTAAAGATCAGAGTGCATGTTTTGTGCAGCCTGATCTTGATCTACAGTGCCCTCAAAAGGAAACTGTAGTACTGAAAGGCACTTTAACCCATTACCACTCGACAAAATTTTAGACCTGTCCAAATTGAAAGCATTTGTAGATGACAGTTTGAATGTGTCTCATATGAAATGATTTTTCTTTGATAGGGTAGAAAACATTGTGGGAAAAGGAGAAAATGCTGGTTACCAGCATTTTCTCCTTTTCCCACAA
This sequence comes from Hippopus hippopus, assembly GCA_946811185.2. NCBI lineage: Eukaryota > Metazoa > Mollusca > Bivalvia > Cardiida > Cardiidae > Hippopus > Hippopus hippopus. Next base: position 5,871,993 of record OX328109.1, read on the forward strand.
TGTCTTCAAAAGCCTTCTCTTTCAGGGGCGTCAAAAGTCGTCATTGTGTGGTAAAGAGTTAAGGGTTGAAAGGGGAACCCATACAACAAACCCAGGGAACTCTCAAATATTTTTCACTCATTTGGCACCCACATGTCATGCTTTTGTTACTGGTAGTTTTTGTTTCAAATTTATTTTTTCAGACATGAGTTGTAATAAGATTTTAAATATGTTTTCAAAAAAGACCTTCTGTTTTTATACACTAAAGAAAAAGAGGGCTTTAGAAAACTTTCTCAAAAAGGGGAAAATGTAAGTTACCAAAATTTTCTACTTTTTCCCCAGTGTTTTCTCTTCTTCTGTAGACAAGCCCCAGTCTTTGAGCTGAATTTTTTATGTCCTCTGCAAATGCTTTAAATATGGACAAATTAATTTTTTTTTCTTTTTACCTGTAAAAATTTATACCCTTGCTGGTAGAGACTTGTCATTATATGGATTTATCTCTATACCAAATGACAAAAATTTCTGCTGGTATTCTTACACTTTACTCTTAACTTTCTTTAAACTTTATTTTTACTTAGTATTAGTCCAATCCAACATATTATACTGAATGTAAACAACTGTTATACATACTGAAGATAATGTTTGTATATTATGTAGAAAATAGAAATAAAGTTTAAAGAAAAAAAAACAAGGCTGGTCCAAATCGAAAGCATTTCCAGACGACAAATTAGATGCTGCTCAAACTGTAAAATTTATCTCTATGGTAAGAAAGAACACATTGTGGGAAAAGGAGAAAATGCTGGTTTTTTTCTCCTTTTCCCACAATGTTTTCAAAAGCCTTCTTTCTCAGGATTGTTTGGTTGTGAGTTAAGCCATTTGTTTTCCTTTTGCTTATTTCTCAGTTTTTTCATATTCCAGTTACCCCATACTACAAAACAAAACTTAGAGGGCTCTACAACACAGCTATGCAAGATGCTGAAGGAGAGGCAGAGTATGTTGGCTTGATTAAGTAATCTATAGATGGAATTGTTTTGTAATTGAGTTATGCTCTCGCAAAAGAGGGCTTAAAGCATCAGATCTCCTTGATGCATGATACAGAGCAAGTTGACATATACATGTAATTATCAGACCATAGAATCAATTTTATATAAAAAGGACCAAATCATGAGGTACACTGTTTCTTGGACGCGCAGAAAATTTACCAAGAGCAAATAGTAAAGACCAAGGTCAGCCTGCGCCAACTGTGCAGGCTGACTTGGATAAATACTTTGTGCAAATACATTAAGCAGCCTTTTCGCACAGCATTGCTCAGTTACAATAAGGGGTCTTGCATGGCTCTGTGGTAAGGTGTAGGATTCAGAACCTGAAGGCCCAGGGTTCAACCCTCACTCAAAGGAATATCCTTTGGCAATATATTTCAGAGCCCAGGCCTGGTGCTGGTGAGACCCAAGACATTGTGTGCTCTCTAGAGGCCACTGTCTGATACTCATTAAACATGGGCAGAAAGTTTGTCTTTATGATATCTCAGGCAAAAAGTAGGTTGCTAACACTCATTTGTTTTACATCATCATAACCAGGATCTCTTCAGTTTTATCAGTCCTAGATGACTTTACTCAGGTGAGCACTTTAGGGCCAATGGGCCTCTTGTTTTGGTTTGAGGCCATCAGCATCAAAGACTATCTGTACTTAAACCTTGGAGGACCAAATAAACACAATGGACCTTTTCAATTGATTGATTGATTGTATTGGAGTTAAATGCTGTTTTAAAAGCTTGGGTCATATCACCTACAGTGCACCTATGCATGTGATTCCTGGCTTTCTCACACCAGTACTAACACAACTTTTTTTCCATGTCACTACCTTCTTTTCTCACATGCATAAGCTAACCACTGAGCTACCTGGCCGGGTGGACCTTTGGAAGCTAACAGTGAGACCAAAATAATTACAGTTTCAATATTACCCTTGTCTAGAATATGTAGGTAAAGCAGACAGTGAAGATCAAAGCTCAGACTGCATGTTTTGTGCATTCTGATCTTGATCTAAGTAACCCCTAATAATGGCATAGCTGAGATATATTCAAGGCACAAATTTCAAATGACTGGCTATAAGTATGGAAGAATAACCTCCCCTTTAACTCCAATGTTTTGTGCAACTTGCATGACATATTTTTTTGCAAGATGCATGATTGGTTTAACACCCTTTCAAGACAATTCCAAGTTTTAACAACCTTGGGAAAGAAGGTTTTTGAAAACATTGTGGTAAGAAGACCCATATTCACTATCAAAGCACTAGGCAGCAGTACTAAGATATCAATTGTTTATGTTCATTTCATTCAGGTTGTTAAGAAAAGCATTAGATAAAATATCAGAGATAAAAGCTATCAGAGAGAACAGAAGATTAGGTAAGTTTATTAAACTTACAGATGCTTTACAAAATATCCCGTGTTTTAATCCTTTACTATACAATCCTGAGTTTTAACAACCCTGAAAAAGAAGGCTTTTGAAAACATTCTGGGAAAAGGAGAAAATGCTGGTAACCAGCATTTTCTCCTTTTTCCACAGTGTTTTCTGCCTATTAAACCCTTACCATACAACTTGAGTTTTAACATCCTTGAAAAAGAAGCTTTTTGAAAACATTGTGGGAAAAGGAGAAAATGCTGGTAAAGAGCATTTACTCCTTTTTCCACAATTTTTTCTTCAAAGACAAATTCTTTCATTTTGAACGTCATTTAAATTGTTGCCTGCAAATGCTTTGAATTTGAGCAAGTCTGTTATTTTTTCATGTGATAAAGAGTTAACCAACAGGCAAAAGACTTTTGAAAACATTGTTGGAAAGGGAGAAAATGCTGATAACAGTTGTTTTTTATCTTGTTTATTACTAGAGATATTTACTTCAAACTGGGGCTAGTAGTTAACTGTCTAAAGGGAAACATACTAGAATGGCAGGCAACCATATTTTTTTAACGCTGTTTTCTCCCTTTCTTGGCTATCTGCAGCTGTAAACCTAAAATGTAGCCCTTTATCACTCTATCTCACAGTTCCAAGCTTGAGTAACCCTGGGAAAGAAAACTTTCAAGAAGATGCGGGGGGGGGGGTTTGGAGAGAAAATGTTGGTAGATGTATCATGCAACATATTTACCCTTTTTCTTCCACAAAATTATTTCTAACCTTTTGAATGATAATTGAATTATGTCACACTTGATAAGTTGTCTGCAGATGCTTTCAATTTTGGAAGCCTTAAATTTTGTTGTTTTGTAAAGGGTTAAAGCATTTCTGGTATTGTCTTTCAGATGACAGACCAAAGCCCATAATGAGGCGTGGTGTTTTAATGTCGATGTTACAACAAAATGCAGTCACTCTGCCATTGTGGGTCAGCAAGCCAGGGGAAAGGTACAACCTACGAGTCTTCAGTTTTAGTTTACACTTTATTAAGTCTATGAGATAAGTTTCAGTGGATTGTATCATCAGCCATCAAAAAAGCTTAAATTGATATATTTGGCACAGAGACAGCTGAAGCAAAAAGTCAATTTTATGAATTTAGCGTCAATAAGTGTTTGTAATTTAATGTCGCAAATCAGGTTTAGTGTCTGATCCAGGATTTGGAAAAAAGTGGGGGATTGTCCCCCATCACTCTGAAAAGCGTGAGGGATTTCTAAAAAGTGTGGAGGATCAAAACTAAATGCCAAATGCACAAAACAGAACTAATCTCTTTTGTATTTGTCAAACCCTTTCAATTTTATAGTACTGTGCCTTTGTCTTGTTCTGACATACCTAACATAGAATTTTACTTTGAAATTTGAAAGTCATTACTGTAAATAGAAGCTAAAATGCTAGTCCCTATGCTGTCATCAGTTACGCTCACCTCTGCTTCACACTGGCTGTGACTTGCATGTTGAATAACAGATTTTTCGAAAACTGATTGTTCATCTTCATTGTCACCCTCTCAATGCGTAAAGTTAGCAGTAATTCAATCTTTTCGTCCGTTTTAGAAAACAGAACTGTCAGTATCATCTGCTACTTGTTTGGGTTTACATGCAAAAATTGTCAACTTTCGAGAATTGGTATTTATCAAAACTAATAAAGTAATATTGAAATGAAATAATCTTGACAGCTTTGGTATGTATTTAGTTGGAAAGGCAGTACTTTGCACATATTTATTTGATAAATGAGTGTTGGAGACATGTAATTGATATATTTAAATCCAGAAGAAAAAAATGACAGACTTTTTTTTTTTTCCTGTAAAATCAAAGCCTGTGAGAAGTTACTCTTGATTCATAGGAATGATCTGATGCTGTTGTGCTGGCTGTGATAGTGATTTTTACATCAACGTTCAAGCATTTAACTTGAGTTTAACAAGTGATCAAACACTAATTGCCTACTTATTTTTTGTGCACGATTGTCGCACACTGGTTTTGAAAATATGCGTGAATGGTGAAAATATTCTGGTGATTCTCGCAATCATGCGCTATGGATCAGACACTGCAGATTTCAAAAGATGAAACCTGTTTAGTCACATGAGCCATGGTCTGGCAAAAAAGCAAGCACGTCTTTATTATAAATATGGATCCATAAAATCCAGTTTGTCAAACAATCAAGTGAATTATGAAATGGCTTGCAACACGCGAAAAGGGGCATTCGGACATTTGCATAAAGTGTCATCTCGGATCAGCCTGCACCATCCGCGCAGGCTAATCTGAAACGACACTTTCCGTTTCAGTACAATTTTCTGTTTTGGGCAAGTCTACTGTAGCACAAAATCTAATGTAGTCGTAAAGTGCCGTCTCTGATTAGCCTGCGCAGATTGCGCAGGCTGATCCGAGACGACACTTTACGCAAATGTCTGAATGCCCCTTTTCGCGTGTTGCAAGCCAAATGGAATAGTCTTTTAACATGTAGTAAATTGACAAAAAGTTTTGAACCATGTCAGCCTGTGCAAACTGCACAACGTGACCTGGGTCAATACTTTTTGCAGTTGCATTAAACCCACATTTCATAGAGCACGACTGACAGAGTATGGCTCATGTACATTGACCATTACATCATGAGATATTCTAGCTAATATAGTGTGGAAAATGACAAGATTTGATTGGCTCTCTATTTTGTAGACCACCACCACTCTGTGGGGCTGTACCAGCAGACAACAATTATATAGCCAAGCCAGGCGACAAAGTGGCAGCAAGGGTTAAGTCGTCTGACGGAGAAGAAAACTGGATTTTAGCTGAGGTTGTGATTTTCAATACAAGTACAAATAAATATGAGGTGGATGATATTGATGCAGAGGAGGGCAAAGAGTAAGTAGATTGCTGTTATTGTTAAACCCCCCTCCCATCATAACAACTTTGTTTTGCTGCAGTTAATTTTGGATTTGTTACATAGAATGAAACAAATTGACATGGGTCGAAACTTTTTGCAGATGCATTAAGCCCCCATTTTAGCAAAATTTACTTTGTTGTCTGCAAATGGTTTTAATTTGGTCCAGTCCAAAATTTTGTCAATTAGTAAAGAGGTAAGTTACTTGTCCAACCAGATTTGTTACTCATAATTACAAATAGACAAGTGCAATATTTGTACCCAGATTCTAAGAGTAAATGTTTATTTTTTTATTTTTTATTTTTTTTTTTTCCTTGCATTTATAGACGCCATGTATTAAGTAAGAGAAAGATTGTGCCATTACCTATTTGGAAAGCTTCTCCAGAGACAGATCCAGAAGCCCTATTTCCCAGGGAGACAGTAAGTAGAATGTCAATCATAAATCACCTCTTGTATATGAGTCAAGTTCAAGCATAATGGGTTTTTTGGCATCTTTTTGATGTATTATATCAAACAAGTCATCGCATGATTATGGATCCATATAACCCATTTTGTATAACAACTGATTGAATCATGAGTTTATGGGTCCTTTGACATGCAGAAAATTTACCAATGGCAAAATGTCTCGACCTAGGTCAGCCCGCTTGGACTGGGTAGGGTTACCTGAGTCAATATTTGTTACAGATGTTGTGAACCCACTTTCCACAGAGCATGACTGAAATATTTGAGCCGTGCTCTGGCAAAAGGGAGCTTAATGCATCTCCGTTATACACGATACTAGCCCAAGTCATCACATAATTATGGATCCATAGGAGCCACTTTTTTGAATACCCGACTTAATCATGAGGTATATTGGTCCTTTGACAAACAGAAAATTGACCAATAGCGAAAAGTTTCGGCCCAGGTCAGCCTGCGCGGACTGCGCAGGCTGACCTGGGTCCACACTTTTTGCACATGCATTAAGCCCCTTTTTCACAGAGCATGGCTCATTTGCATTGGACAATTTAGGAAACCAAACAGCCACATAATTATACCCCCGCAAAACGAATGTTTTCGGGGGTATACTGGAATCGGCCTGTCTGTCTGTGTGTGTGTCCGTCCGTGTGTCCTTCCGTCCATGTGTCCGTCCGTGTGTCCGTCTGTGTACAATATACTAGTAATTTTGTGTCGCGAACTCCTCCTACAGTTTTCCTTCAATTGTATTGAAACTTTGCACATATACTGAAGATTTGCAAGACACAATTTTCAAGTGTCAACTCTTCCTGGTTGAGGAATTATCTCTCCTTGAACTTGACACTCTTTTCTGTCAAAGCGCTGGCGGGGGTATTAAGTCACATTCAGTGACAGCTCTAGTTTTTCATGGGGGAACCCTTGGATGAAATGCTTCAGAGTTCTGGCCTAGTGCCTCTAAAAGCATGTAAAACGCATGAATAAGTAAGCTTTGTCCATTATACAACTGAAATAATGTCGAAGGTGTTATAAAATACCATCATATCAATCACTACATTTAACAAGCAATTTCTCCTTTTCCTACGGTGCTTCCTATCCTTCCTAAGACAACTTTTATCATCTAAGCTACAACTGATCTGTTGTCTGCCAAATCCTTTAACTGTTTACCAAACGACAAATTTTGAGACTGGTCCAAATTGAAAGCATTTGCAGACAACGCATTATAAATTTAGTTGAAACGGTAGTAATTGTCTGTGAAAGTGTAGAAAACCTTGTGGGAAAAGGAGAAAATGCTGGTTACCAGCATTTTCTCCTTTTCCCTCAAGGTTTTCAAAAGGCTATTTCCTCAGGGTCGTTAAAACTCGGGATTGTGTGGTAAAGAGTTAAAGAGTTAAGACAGACTAGTCTAAAATTTTGTTTGGTAAAGAGTTGAAGTATTTTATCCATTTGCTTGCAATCAAACCAAAGAGTGGTTTACAAAAGAAAATTCTGTGATTAATTGAAGCACAGGTTTTACAAGTGCTTTGTTGTATTTTCCAGCTTGTTTTAGCACTGTATCCACAGACAACATGTTTTTATAGGGCACTTGTCCATGAACCTCCAAAAAAGGTAAGTTTGGCTTTAATCTATAATTGTACAGGCTGTATTTGGACCTTCCAAAATCGATTTCAAATCACATATAAATTTGTGAACAAATGGGAAAGCATCATTTCTGAATAGTATCAAAAGCACAAGTGGCAGGTATTCATCATTCTTGGGCAAGACACTTCAGAGTCCTAGCCTAGTACTGGTAAAACCCAAAAATTACATGAACATGTGACCTGTTGCCGTGATATGACTGAAATATTGTTGAAAGCGGTGTAAAACACCATTCAAATAATCAATGATTTAACGACCCCAAAAAAACAATTCTGAAAATATTGTAGGAAAAGGTAACCAGCATTTTCTCCTTTTCCGGCAATGTTTTCAACCCTTCCAAATACCAATTTCAATTTGTGAATCAAATTAATTTTGTCATTTGCATGTGCTTAGTTTGTTTGAAAACATCATGGGGAAAAGAAGGAAATGCTTGTAACCAGTATTTCTCCTTTTCCCACAATGTTTTGTACCATTTTTAAAACAAATCTTACCATGGGAGCGGCCAAGCCCTGGTAGTGCAGTTGGTAGCACACAGGACTGTAGGACAAGGGTTCACTGGTTTGAATCCCAAGCTTGACCAATTTCTTTCTGAGGACTGAAGAAAGTGGTTGTGACAGGATTCATTTCCCTGTCATGGCAGATCATTGTTTCGATGATTGTTATGTGGGAAATCACCCAGTGGTTTGGGAATACTATTGTGCATAGTACTGGTACATGTATAAGAAACACCAGGAAAGTATAAGAAACACCAGGAAAGCATGGAGTATGTGCACTGGCTACCGCAAAATAGTTGACATGATATCGAAACAGTGGTTAAACACAATATAAACTATAAATTATCATAATAGCCATTCTTTTCAATTTGGCCAAGTCTGAAACTTGCAACATTTTGTCATGTGCTTTCTTTTTCAATATTTCAGCCACAAGATGATTATTCCGTTCTATTCGAGGACACATCCTATCCCGATGGTTATTCCCCACCCCTGATGGTAGCCCAGAGATATGTGATCCTGTGTAAGGAGGACAAGAAAAAATGAAACAGTATTACGTGCAATTGATGCAGAAAACTTTTGCCATATCATGTATTTGTGTTACATGCAAAACTGACTGATCTCTTCTATTGTGAAGGAATTGAATGAGTTATTGTGTTTATTTAACCATTTGCCACACAATTTCCAGTTTGAATGACCCTGACAGAGAAGGGTTTTGAAAACATTGTGGGAAAAGGAGAAAATGCTGGTAACCAGCATTTTCTCCTTTTCCCATAATGTTTTTCTTCCCTTTTGACAGACAAATCTTATAACTTGAGTCACATTTAACTTGTCATCTGCAAGAATTTTTGATACCAATAGGTCAGCAATTCTCTTGTTTGGTAAAGGGTTAACTTATATCATTTTCTGGTCACATGCAATTTTTGTATTCCCAATTTGAAAACTGATTTTTTTTTCCTGATGTGTTTGAAATTGATCAGTTACGGTAAGGAAGTAAGGGGCTTGGTCAAATCTTGAGAAAAAAAGATATGTACTCTTCAGGGTCCACATTTGAAGTCCTATTTTCTTCGAACTTGGTCAGAGTGTTTGTCTCGATCGTGTTTCGGACAAGTTGAAAAAAGTATCGCCTTCATTGGAAAAGGTCCCTAAGTCAAACCTTGTATGTACTGTACAGGACAGATTTTTCTGCCCATTTTCTCTGTCCAATTTTTATGATAAAAGTAAGAAGAATATGCGGGGTTTTCTTTTATAAATAAACCATTTTTTTTTTTTACTGCTTATTAGGGCACTAGCATAAGTTATTTGTATTAGACAAATGCTGTGTTGATGTTATGGTCTTTTGTTTTGTGAATACTGGTGTGATTATGCAACCCTTTACCTGATAGCAAATTCTTAGGCTCAACTATGTCAGTACATTGTGGACCACAAAATGAATAAAAATTGGCCTAGTTGGTGGGATTTGCATGTGAAACAGTAAAACATTGTGAAAAAATAAGAAAATGCCAGTGTGCAGCTTTTTGCTAGCCACTGGCATTTTCTCCTTTTGCTACAATATTTTCCAAAATGTTAGACTCAACCATGTTGATATCATTTTTAGACAACAAATAAAATGTGGCTACATGGAAACAGTAAGGCATTGTGAGAAAAGGAGAAAATGCTGGTGACCAGCATTTTCTTCTTTTCCCACAATGTTTTCAAAAGGTTTGTTTATACAGAATAATGACACATGTTTGATAAAGGGTGAAACGTTTATTTATTGAAAGTGATTCATAATGAATTCGAATTTTGCTTGTATGCATGTTATGTGACAAGATTGTAAAAAAGACCACATGTCTTGTTCAGCTCACCAGGGACTTAACGCTTTACTACACGAAAAAATTTTAGACCGTTCCAAGTTGAAAGCATTTGCAGATGACAAATCAAACTGAACTCAAAAATTGAAATTTGCCTTTGGAAGGGGAGAAAACTTTGTGGGACAGCATTTTCTCCATTCCTCACAATATTTTTTTTTAAAGCCCTTTTCGCCAAGCTTGTCAAAACTCAGGACTGTGTGGTAAAGGGTTAACTTACTATCTTGTTTATTCAACTTATTGTTGGAAGACTGTGGATTGCAGCTATTTAGCTAATAGTCATGCTTTTCCATAAGGGGCTTTAGTGTATCTTCATGATGCATTGTACCAAGCAAGTCATCATATAATTATGGATCCATAAAATCCAGTTTGTGAAACAACCAACTGAATCCTGAGGTCTTTGGACATGCAGAAAATTGACCACTAGCAAAATGTTTCAACCTAGGTTAGCCTGTGCTGACTGCACAGATTGACCTTGGTCGATACTTTTTGCAGATGCATTAAACCATCATACTATCTGGAAAAGTGTAGTAATAAATACACGTAGCTGAAAGTATCAATCTAAATCAGATTGCATACTTGTGCAGTCTGATCTTGATTTATACTGGCTGCAAAAGCACACTGAATTGCACTTAGCAGCCCTTGTGTTGAAAATAAAAATCAAAGAAGGAATGTGATGTAATTTCATAACTATTTATTACCTTCAGTACTAACTACAATGTACATGTACTAATAAAACTACAAAATATCAGTCTATGAACATCTGTTATAAATGTGCCCGTATTCACCAACCATTCTTAAGAACATTCTTAATCTTAGATTATTCTTAAGAATTTTCAAAAATTCAAAAGTAACACAATTTCTGATTGGCTGAACCAAATGGTTTAGCCAATCAGAAGTTGTGTTACTTTATAAATCTAACATAAGACTAAAAATGAACTTCAGAATTTTTGGTCCAACCATTCTTAATAACACTCTCCAGATTTTTTTTTTTTTTTTTTTTTTTTTATTTTACTCAAATACAACTTCTGATTGGCTAAACCATTTGGTCTATTAGAAATTCTGTTACTTTCTAAATGTAGAATTAGACTGAGTACTGCTATTTAGAATGGTTGGTGAATACAGGCCTAGATCTAGGCTATACAATGTAGAAAAAGTTTTCTGTCCCGGTAAAAGTTTTGAGTCCCATAAAGCAATTTTACCACTCACACTCCCCTTGCCCAAACACAAATATAATACAAATATACAAATAGTTATGTCATTTATCATTTATTGCATGCAGATTCAATATTTGATGAAGACCATCTTCTGTGCTGTCTGATTTAGATCTACAGTGTCTGTCGCAACAACTACAATTGTCTTTTGCAAACAAAGTCTCTTAACTCTTTATGAAAGACAAAATTTTATACTCACCCAAATTGAGAGCATTTGCAGACGACAAATCAAATTTGGCTCAAATGATCAGATTGTGATTGGAAGGTGAGAAAACATTGCAGGAAGGGAAGAAAACATTGTGGAAAAAGGAGAAAATGCTGGTAACCAGCGTTTTCTCCTTTTCCCACAATAGTTTCAAAAGCTCTCTTATTTAGGGTCGTTTAAAGTCGGGAATCATGGTTGGTACACGTACACCGGAAATAGCTCTCTGATAGTTCTCAGAAAGCTGTCGACTCTCAGTAAAGGTTCGATATTTAATCAAATAGCTCGTATTAACTGCTTTTTACGAGAAACTGCCTTGTAAATATAATAGCTGTTAAGAAGTACGCCAGACTGTACGGGTACATAGCAAAATTTAAAAAATCGAATTGTGAAGTATAATTAGTCCACCATAACTGAACATGGGAAAATGTATAATCCACAAAAGGGAAGTCAGCAGAGTTTACTGAAAGTACATATGTAGAAATTAACCAGTCTGTGACCACACTGCCAACTGCAGACGGATGCTTTCTTCTTGCAAAACTGCTCATTAAAACATTGCAACAAAAAGAGGAACTACTAATGAAGACCAATTTCCTATTTTGACACATGTTCTTTTTTTCTGCGTTTAGAAGCAAATACCTGCTTTCAAAAAATCGGTTATGTCGTGTGAAGAATTAGACTTGAAATTGTCGGTCGTATGCGGCCGCCATCACAAATACGTCAGAGCTTCTGAAAATAGAATGAGACATCACGTGATCACGTGACAAAGTCAGTGCCAGGGTTCAAAATCACCTACCATTCCAAACTCTTTTTGAAATTCTAAACCTGAATTCTTATTGGAAGAGACATTCTATATCAGCCAATCGAAATTCAGAATGGTCCGATCTGACTTCCGGTTGTACTCCATATATACTTTTGGAAACCGCTTTGAACTTCATAACAAATCTCGGTACGGAATGTACGAGTATATGGATCTATCCGAACAAATTCGATACTTAAACCATGATATATCTTTAAAACTTTTTTGAGAGGTAGATCTAGTGAGTTTGCTAATAAATTAGGTGTTAATATTGAACATGTTTTGAATGCTTGCTTGAACACCTCTTTCAACAATATTTCTATCAAATCAGCACGCTGATTTTAGGTCTACTCCTTTGCGCAAAGCCCAAAAGCAAGCCACTGAAAGTGGAAAACAATTAAAAAGGTCCACCAATAATTTCGATCAATATCAATTAATGAGCCGTGCTCTGGCAAAAGGGGGCTTAATGCATCTCCGTGATACACGATACCAAGTAAGCCATCACATAATCATAGTTCCATAAGATTCATTTTCTCTAATAACCAATGGAATTATTAGGTAGAGTGGTCCTTTGACACCCAGAAAATTCACCAATAGCGAAAAGTTTCGGCCCAGGTCAGCCTGCGCGGACTGCGCAGGCTGACCTGGGTCGATACTTTTCGCAGATGCATCAAGCCCCCTTTTTACAGAGCATGGCTCATTTCTATTAGACATTGTTTAAACTTACTAAATATAGCGCGATTCCTTTTCATCTTCAACCGTTGAGGTATCATCATCGTCGGCTGTCTGGTAACCTTTCTCATCAACGGAAACGATGCTGGAACGTTTACCACGTGACTCATCTGTGTCCGGTGATTCGGTATTCTTCTGACCCGGAAGTGAAAATTTTATTCCACGCTTCGTGCTATTGTCACGCGGTGGAAGGTCCGGTGTGACGTCATAAGACACAGTCTTTAGATTAATGGTTTGTATCTGGACTTTTTTGGTATCTTCATCGTCATCCGAATATGTAACTACCTTCTTATCTCGGAAATGTGCGAGTTCCTTTGCACTGTGGCGTATATTTGACGTGTAGACTACGTCATTGAACCCGCCAAAATCAATCTCCCATCTTCCGTTTCCGGAATCAAATTCTTCTATTCTATCAAATCTGTGCCCCCACAAAAACTCACGGGGCGTGTAGGAGGTTCGAACCTGACAGAATTCTCCTGTGCTTTCAATAGTTCCTTCCACGAAAACGATCAGTTCATACTTCTCGTTGGTCAGGTCGGCCGGTTTGATGTCCCAGAACGGACTATCTTCCGTGATCTTATGTGTCAGTACCATCGGCCACATCAATACCAGAGTCTCGTCCATGTCGTCGGCTTGAAATTTAACTTTATTTAAAAATAACGGATACAGCACACCTTCCTCGGACACGTGACGTCTCACGAGACATCCATGTACCTGTGCGGCAAGCAGATGGCTCTTTCTAATATCACCAATACGTATCTGAACGGCTAGCTCTCCGTCATGATGGGTGATGCAAGCATTTTTGCTGAATATAATTGTGTTCTGACGCCGTTTTGGCTGAGCAAACTTCACAAAGATGAAGCCAAGCAATATATTGTCCAGCAAAATACCGATCGTAATCTGTAAGTACACCATCAACAGGACGCCGTCGCAGTCTGTATTCGGGTAGGCGACGCCGTAACCAATTGTCGTCTGGGTCTCAATGGAGAATAACAAACATTTTGGAAAGTTATAGACGGTGCTGACGCATGGCTTCCAGTTGGGATTATTGACATTATCGAAGTCGCCATGGTTATAGGCGATGATCCACCACATGACGCCGAAGAAAAGGAAGACGACCAAATAAACGTTGAAGAAGACGGCGAATGCGTATCGCCATTTTAGGTCAATAAGACTGATGTAAAGGTCGTGAAGATATTTTCGTCTGTAACTTGACAAACCGCTGTATCTGAAAAGAAATAAACATTGCACGACTTTCAGAATGAAACCTACACCCGACGACAAAATGTTGAGCTTGTCCAAATTCAAACCACGTGCAGACGACAAATTAATTGAAAATAAAATAATGGATCTTGTCATTGAACTAGTAAAAGATTTTGTACGGGACGGAGAGCATCCTTGTAACAAGCATTTTTCTCCTTTTTCGGAGGGTTGGCTGTTTGAACCAAAATAAGAGAGAAATTTTTAATTCATGGCTTCGAGCTAATAGTCTAGTTCGCAAGAAATTTTATGATTGGTTTAACCCTAAGGCTGGTAAGTGCGACTCACTGACCTTTTGTGGACAGTGTAGATCAAGATCAGACTGCACAGAACGTGCAGTCTGATCTTGGATCTACATTGTCCGATAAAGGGATATCTTTCAACCAAAAATAGCCAGACTTTGGTTTATACTGTCGGTATGAAAGTTTTATTTGAAGTTATTTTTAGCAACCTAAGGGTTAATTGTTTCCTTCGCATAAAGAAATATTGGTCATCAACTCTACCAAACGACAAAATGTTAGACTAGTCCATATTGAAAGCATTTGCAGACGACAAATTAAAAGTGTCTCGATTAATGAAATTTGTATCTGAAGGGGTAGAAAACTTTGTGGGAAAAGGAGAAAATGCTGGTTACTAGCATTTTCTCCTTTTTCCCAACAGGTTTCCAAAAGCTGTCCTTCCCAGGGGTCGTGAAAACCAGGGCTTGTTTGGTAAAGAGTTAAGCGCATGTAGAGTGATTCAGGCCCTCATTGGATCCTTGTTCTAAGTTCAAAATCTGAATTTTAATTTCGAAGACTAGATATCTGATTAGCAAAGGCAGAGCGTCTGGACAATAATTCTTAAATTTTTGACGTGGAACAATATTTAGAATCGTCGATGAATACGCCCCAAGATTTGTTTTCCCAGCTGGGCCATTTTTTTTTTCGACGATTGATAATAGTCATCGCATTCATTCCTCTCTCACCCCTTATCTTTGTTTGACGATAGTTAGGTGGGAAAGCAGTCCGTGGCTTGAGAAGATAATTGTTTGAAGTACCGGTAAAAGAAACACAATGAAAACATGGGTAAGTGCAGTGGCCGCCGGAAAATGACTAAAATAATGTTGAAAACGGCGTTAAACGACATACAAACAAACAAAATTTGTTTTCGCCTATTTATACATACCTTATTCTGTATCGTCCATCTCTCCTCAAAATTGCCTGTCTTCTGGCCTCAATCTCTTCTGCGTCCAGGTTGAGCTTTCGCCTATACAGAAAGAATTTTAAAAGATGCATTACCGTTTGAAAAGAAATTACAGCACACGACCTTAACAACACCGTTAAAGATATACATGTAAGATCATGCTCTGTGAAAAGGGAGTTTATTGCGTCCGTGCAGGCTGACCCTATCCAAACGTTTTTGCTTTTGGTAAATTTTCTGCATCTCAAGGGACTAGTCTACCTCATGATTCGGTCGGTTGCTAGACAAAATGGTTTTAATGGATCCACAATTATATGAGCACTTGCTTGGTATAATGAGTTACGAAAATGTTATAAACCCCCTTTTGCCAGAGGGTGCAGAGTATTATATTAGTTGTACGGTCAGGTGGCAGGGGACTTGGAAACTTGTTCATGGTTGTGGTGAATCATATCGCCCCGAGCCGAAGGCGAGGTGGCGACATGATTCACTACAGCCGTGAACAAGTTTCCAAGTCCCCTGCCACCTGACCGTACCACGAATTTATTATACTGCAAAGTTTTACCATTCCAACGCGTGTTAAGCGAAATTTACCTGTTTTTTTTTTTTTTGTTTCAAAAATTGAGTACGCTGACGAAGTAGAATTTCTCTTCTGAGTGCCCCAATTCAATGAAAACTGATGTCACTGGGAACTGACGTCACTGAAACCTTGGAGAAACGTGCAGTTTGGTGCATAATCTTGATGTTTATCTTGATCGACGCCGCCATTTTGGATGTTGTGTTGAAAGTGTAGTCATGTATACGGGGCTCCCGAAAGGGAAACTGCTTTCACGTTGGTTTTGCCAGTGTATATGATATATATATGTTCGGGGCATATTATCCAATCAGATCACGAGAAATTTCTTTGCAGTATAATTATGTGGTTATTATCGATTATCGTTATGATAAATGTACCAGAACTGAAAAAAATCGCTTTCTCATCAAATTAAACCATACCATACAATCTCGAGTTTTAACGATTCTGTTAATTCATTGTATTGTTTTTTACGTATTTTTCTGTGGGATTCTATGTTAAGATTAACGACTCTTAAGATCGTATTGGAGTTTAGGGCCATTTTAACAGCTAAGGTCATATCATGGCGGTCAGTGACGCACCCATGTGTTTCCTGGCTTTCTCACACCAGTGCTGACAGAACTTTCTTTCCAAAGCCACTTACTGTTTTTCTCACATACATCAGAGGTGAGAGGCAAAAAGTCGCCGGAAAGAGAGTTCGCCGCAACCGGGTATCGAACCAACAACCTCCACGTCACTAGTCAGATACGCTAACCACTGAGCTACCCGGCTGGGCCGACTCTAAAGAAAAAGCCTTTTGAAAAAAGTGCGGAAAAAAAAGCATTTTCTCCTTTTCCCACAATGTTTTCCATCTTGCAAAAGACAAATCCTATCATTTGTATCACATGCTAAAACTTTGTCTTTTGGTAAAGAATTAACCACGAATTCCTCATTTATCTGACCCGTCGTGTCGGAATGAATTCAAAATTCAAAATTTAAAAAAAAAAGGGGGGGGGGCTGAAATAATTATGATACTGTTTTGGGAGAGACAGGCACTAATTGAAGTTAATTCTTAAAAATCACAAATAGATAAAACAGGGAAAAAAGTTCTTTTTAAAAAAAAAGTGCATTAAGCTCACCTGAAATAGTTTACAAAAGGTATTTTATCCCATCTCGATTTAACCGGGTCCATGTCTTCATAGAGGTAAATATTCCCAACCTCCGGTATCTCCTTCGTGCTCGGCATTGTCTTCTGCTTTCTCCCGCGTCTGTGTAGATGTCGCAAAAACCGAAGCGAAAACCGATCAGTCAAACGTTGTTGATGACTTACATGAAATTTAATGAAAAGCGTAAAGTAATCCGAAACGTATGTTTTATTGATTTTTTTTCTCTCAAAAATTTACTTTCCTTCGCGTTTTATATATAGATATTTTCTGTAGGTCAGTGCCCCTCCACTTCGTGCAAACGAATAAATTCAAACTTGTGAAATTTAGAACTTAATGCACTTAAAGACAACCCCGAAGCTGGAATGCCATACTTGTCACGTGATCATTTAAAATTAGAAACTAATGACACTTTCAAAATTCAGTGAAATATACATAATTATGAAGTTCTTGAAAGACAGTTTACAGATTGACAGTTACAGATTGACAGTTACAGATTGTTTTTCAGGGGTTTCAATACACCTTTTTTATTGTCAAATAACGAATTTGACAAACGAAGGTGTCACTGGTTTGAATAAAGACCGCTATGTCGCCCGGAGCCCTGAACAGACCCCAAAGCTTTAAGGGCAGACCTTCTCAATTCTTTAGTAAGCGATAAAACTTTGCACTCGACCAAATTGAGAGCGTTTGCAGACGACAGATTAAAAGTAGCTCAAACGACCATGTTTTTTGATCATGTAGAAAACATTGTAGGAAAAGAGAAAATGTTGGTTTACCCGCATTTCCCCTGGTTAACCAGCAATTCTTCTTTTTCCCACAATGTTTTCAAAAGCCTTCTCTTTCGCGGTTTTAAGACTTGCGATTGTGTGGTAAAGGGTACCATATTTCTTTTGTTTTTAATTCTTTTAAAAACGACAAACTTGTAGACTTGTCGAATACGAAACCACTTGCAGTCGACAAATTAAAGCGGAGCTTATGATGGGATTTTCTCCTTTTCACACGATGTTTTCAAAAGCTTACCACCTCGGGTCGTCAAAAACAATCTCTAGATTATCTGATAAAAGATTAATTCAAAGACTGCGAAGTAAACGAAACTAAATTTTCTGCAGACAAGATCCGAGTACATGTATACACAGCGAAAATTTCGATGCTTTTTATTTCTTTTAACAGAATATCATAATCTCTCAAAATATCATAATCTCTCACAATATACATCAATGATTAATCTGCACGTTCTTTACTGTCTGATCTTTATCTAACATGTTACGTGTTTTGAGATACAGGACTTAACATCATCAAGTTCTAAAAGATTATTCTTCTGCATTATAAAACACACAGCTGAGAGACGTATCGATGTTCGCCATCAATAATCATTACCAATCTATTACAATTTAACATTTCAAAAAAACTTGTATAATGTATTCTGAAGTCGATTAAAACTGAATAAATTGTCTGAATAGTTATTGATACGCAGTGTAGATTTTCTTTTTAAAGACATGTTATACAAGCAAAAATGTAAGGCAACGTTGCTTATTTAACAATTTCCTCTTTTTTCTATTACAAAAAAAGAACTAATCATAACTGTTTTTGTGAATGAAGCAGTTAAAGTTGTTATGATATCATAACTTTACTCATGAACTCTTACGAGTGGATAATAATAATTACAAGAAGAAGAGGAGAGAGAATGAAATGAAGACAGACAAAGAGAGACACAGAGAGGGAGATGATAACCACATTGTCAGTGTAAAGATTTTGGGGAAAAAATTGACAAGTTCGCTATTTCTAATTTAGGCAATTTCTACGTTGCCATGTAAAACATTCATGAAACAATCTGATACACAACATAAATGGCAAGGAATGTTTGTTTCTAGATTTGTATAGTGTTTTATACCACTTTCAAAAGTGTTTCAGTCATATCACGGTGACAGCTAGCCTGGGTTCTAGCCCGATCATTTTTTCTTTTTGTAGTATTCGGACTTTACTTTGTCATTTTTGACAAATTAACGTCCAAATATAAAGAGCAAAAAATGATTGGACTGGAACCTAGGCTAGGTGACAGCTTACTTACTATATATTCTCTGAGTTTAAAAAGAACTGAGATGGGAGCTTTGCAGAGTCTTGCCGTACAGCACCCCGACATGACTTGTATGGCACAACAAATATGCACTGATAATTTGTATATACCACAAGGAGTTCCATCCGCTACCCCATCATATGGGTCCGGCGTGTTTCGGTACTGAAGGTGTATGATTTGCAATCGGTAAGCCCCGAGTTCGATTCAAAGAATAAATTGCAATTTGAGATTAGCCAAATTATTTATTCTGTGAGGTCTTGCAGAACTATCTGTGGGCACATCTATGGCACCAATATAAGAGTTCCTATCGATACCCTAGGACGCTTATTCACAGCATAGCTAATGAATATGGTGGGGAATAATCATTCCTAGTACAAATAGGTATTTTTACATCTTCTTAACCATTTCCCTGTGACTGATAAGTTTATGTCTACATATGTTTTCAGATTTGTACATTTTTGGGAGCAAATACTCTTTTTTCAACGATGATTTGGATTAACGTCTAATTTTAAAAAATGTATCTAATTTAAAATTTCACTTTTCAACAATATGCAAATAGTGAGGAAAAAGGCAATTCTAGCGAGGTTTCTTGCTTTATGGACCACAGAAGAAGTTTCACTATTCATATTCAAATACCTCTTACGCCATCTGTTTTCTTTAACAAAAAGATATTTCTTGTTTTCAATATGCTGTGATGGAACGGCTTCTTGGAAAATTAATGTGTTATTACGAAGTATTGTTATTACATCCTCGGACTGCATGTTGTTTTGAGTTTCAAGTTAGCTTTATATATTTAGGCTAGGCCCTGGGTTTTCATGGTGAGAAATATGGAATATAGGCTAAAATGGCATATTTTGTCATTTTCATTCCCTACCGGCATGCAGCTTGACTGTGTTAGTCAGTATAGTCACCATAGTCACTATTTCATAAGTTGAACATGATTTATTAATAAATACTTAAGGGTTAGAATTATAATGCTGCATTTAAGTGCTCTTTGTCATTTCAGACTGATTCTATAGACTTTGGACAGCAGAAGTTTTGTTCGGAGTGTTATCGGCAGAGACGAATTAAGCCCAAGACCGTGTTACGGCGTCAAATAGTATTAAACTTCAAAGAAATATGGCCCGTAATTAGTTCCGTTCTAAAGTGCATTCTTGTACTAATCCTGTTATTTTTCTAAATTTCAAGGGCATGATTTTTATCACGTAACTACTGTTGTTTTCAGTGTGATTTAACCGATACAAATATTCTTATCTTACACACGTTTGAGGTAAGAAAATAGTGCTGTATTTGGTCAACACCATAATCATACGCCTCATTTCTGAGACGTTGGAGACTCATATTTCTTTGCGAAATTAACTGTCAAAATTGGTGATCATGACAAAGCTACGAATTTATCATCTTTAGATTCAAAACAAAATCATTATATGCAAGATTCTTTGAAATTAGATGTATTTTTCGTCCGTAATGTACCTGTCACAGAGGCGAAAAGTCATCATGTACACATACATATATATACATGTAGTCGCATTATGAACTATAATTCTTTATATACAGTTATGTGATAAAAAGAATCTTACATTCGTTGGCTTTTGGGGTAAAATGATATTAACCTCGTCCACAAAAAAAAATGCATTAAGCTCACCAATGGCTCGCTTATATACCTAACCTTTTTTGTAGACTCGATCAATAAACTTGCATTTCAAATGCCAACAAATGTCAGATCCTTTATATCCCATTCAAAAACTGTGCTTCTTTCTAAATTTGAATTTTAACTTAAGATGCAATTTAGAATTGTTTGTGAACACGGAATCCAGGGAAAATAAAACTTATACTTGAGCAATGCTCTGACATAAAGGGGTTTAATACATATTCGTGATGCAGTATATAAAGCAAGTCATCACATTATAATGAATACATAAAACATAAAATTGTCTAACAATCGATTGAGCCATGGGGTAGAATACTCGTTGGACACGTAGAAAATTTACAAATAGCGAAAAGTATCGACCCATGTCAGCCTGCGCAGGCTGATGTGGGTCGATAGTTTTTAGACCCCCTTTTCACACTTGTTGGCTTGTATTTGACTTAAACACCGTTTTAACGGCTTAGGTCATATCACGGCCGTCAGTGCACCCACGCATGTATTTCCTGGCTTTCTCATACCAGTACCGATACAACTTTCTATCCAAGCCCTTTTTTACAGAGAAAGGCTCAAAAATTCTGTTGACAGGGGCATAAAGCACCCCAAATACAATAGACCTAAAAAGTGTGATTAGTAGTGTTTGACAAGAAGGTTTGGACACCAGGTGATAGATCGTTATTGCAGTCCATGACAGGACCAATCATGGCCGTTAGATTTTATTGTCAAAATACTTGGCATATGTTAATGTACATAATATGCTGAGCAATGCTCTATGAAAAGGGGGCTAAATGCATCTGCTAAAAAGTATCGGTCCATGTCAGCCTGCGCAGTCCGCGCAGGCCGACATGGGTCGATATTTTTTGCTACTAGTCAATTTTCAGCATGTCAAAGTACCAGGATACGTAATGATTCTGTCGGTTGTTTTACAAAATGGATTTTTATGGATCAAACCCCCTTTTCCCAGAGCGAGGGTCTATTGTACATATTATGTTACATATCTCTCATCTCTATACCAAACAACAAAGTTATAGAGTTATCCAAACTGAAAGCATTTGCAGACGAAAAATGAATGTGGTTCAAATGATGTAAATTGTCCTTGGAAGTGTGAAAAAAAAAATGTGGGAAAACGAGACAATGCTTGTTACCAGCATTTCTCCTTTTTGCTCAATGTTTTCAAAAGAAAAACATCGCCCGAGCTGGGAATTCGAGTCACCAGCGGTTTCAAGCCCTGTACGCTACTGACTGAGATACCAGACTCGGCCATAGGGTGAATCTGGAGAACAACAGCGCAAAAGTCTACACAGAAAATCAGCCAAGTCTGTAGAGAAAATCAGTTTATCTCTGGGCAAAGTTCAACTGAGAAACCCAGTTATTCCTGGAGTATCCCAACGAAAAGATCTGTTGAGAGCTAGTCCTGAAGTATTCTTTTGCAAAGAGAAAATTAGCATATTCTCAAGTACTCTGGGGCAAAGATCTGCTGAGAGAATTGGGCTAGTCCTGAAGTATCCCGTGGAAAAGGTCTGCTGAGAAAATCAGCTAGTCCCGAAGTATTCTGTGGCAAAGATAATCAGCTAGTTCTGAAATATTCTGTTGCAAAAGTCTGCTGAGAGAAATCAGCTTGTCCTGAAGTATTCTGGGGCAAAGGTCTGCTGAGAGAAATCAGCTAGTCCCGAAGTATTCTGTGGCAATAAGAAAATCAGCCGATTCTTTAGTGTTCTGGGACAAAGATCTGCTGAAAGAAATCAGCTAGTCCTGAAGTATTCTGGGACAAGATCTTCTCAGAAAATCTGCTAACCCTATAGTATTGTGGCGTGCAATGGCCCGGTCACCCATCCGGGCACTAACTATAACCACGTCGCTTATCTTGCACGGAGAGCTACACCAAACAGCATCGCTGTAAAAGCTAGCTTTACAGCTAGGCAGATTTAAAGTACTTATATATATATAACCTCTCTCCGTGACAGTATTCCAGGACAAAAATCTGCTGAGAAAACCAGCTTATCCTTGAGTATTCTTTGTCAAAGTTCTGATGAGAAAATCAGCTTATCCTGAAGTATTCTGGGGCAAAGTTCTGCTGAGAAAATCAGTTGAGTATTATGGAGCAAGATCTGCTGAGAAAATCAGCTAGTCCTGAAGTATTCTGGGGCAAAGTTCTGCTGAGAAAATCAGTTGATTTTAAAGTATTCTGGGCCAAAGATCCGCTTAGAAAATCAGTTAATCCTGGGGCAGTTAATCCTGTATTCTGGGGCAAGATCTGCTGAAATAATCAGCTGATTTAAAGTATCCTCAGACAAAGTTCTGCTGAACAAAGCAGCTAACTCTGGATTAGTATGGAGCAAATTTCTGCTTAGAAAAATCTGCTAATCCTCGAGTATTCTGGGGCAAAGATCTGCTGAGAAAACTCAGCTCATCTTCAAGTATTTTTAGGCAAATTTCTGTGTGAAAATATAGCTTGTCCTGAAGTTTTCTTGATGAATTTTCTGTAGAGAAAAATCAGCTTGTCATGGAGTATTCTGGAGCAAAGTTTACAGATAAAATCAGAAAATTCTAGAATATAATAAGGTAAAGTACGGCTGCAACGTTTCTTTGTGAAAGGGAAATCGCATGCAGTGTTGTGAAATTACTGCAACAAGGATGTCTCGTGTTCTGCTGGAGACGAGCACTTTTTAAAAGGAATCTGACAAAGGAGAAATTACTGGTAATTCAAAACAATGCTCCTTTGCCACAATGTTTAAACGTTTGCTCTTGTATCAGAGAAACTTTTACTAATATTTTTCGGGTCGTGGGTTTAAGTCATAACACATTATTACGGTCCCTCCACTGACACCCAAACAACTAAGTCTATGTGATACAGAAAAAAAGTGAACAATAACACTTTTAGAAAAAATACCAATGATCTCACCCAACGCCAGGGGGCGCCTGTCAATAAGACGTGTGGCAAGTATCTTGACAAAAAGACAAAACATAGTGTGATCGATTTGTTCCTTAACCCCTACCTTCCTTGGCAGATTTTTTTTTTTTTTCAATGACCAATCTCCTATACAGTTATAGGTTACTAAAGGTTCGGGAAAAAATACTTGTTTTGCTTTTTTCCTTTTAATTTGGATTTGGATAAGAGATTGAATCGGTCACTCAAGTTGAGAATTGTTTAGTTGGTACATTTTTACATGAATTTCAATCAAACTTGAAACTTCGAAAACTGATAGATACAATTTAGATGATACTGGTTTGATCCTTTGCCCAACAATCCCATGTTTTAACGACCCTGGGGGAAAAGCCTTTTGAAAACAGTGTGGGAAAAGGAGAACATGCTGGCTACCAGCATGCTGTCATTTTTCCATAGTAATATTCACCCCTTTTAACAATAAAATTTATCAACGGAGCCACATTTGAGTTGTTGTCTCTTAATGCTTTTAATTTGGATACGTCTAAAATTTTGTCAATTGGTCAAGAGTTAGCCCTTGGAGTATCTGATACAACATCCATTTTTTAATACAATACAACAATACAACAATACAATACCTTTATTCACTCTGTTCCTTTCACAGAAAACAAGAGGTAAATGTACATAAAAAAAAAAAATTAAAACGAGGCACAAAATGTATTTGAACAAACATAGATCGAGTTCGTAATGTAAAGGAGAGAGAGAGAGGGAGAGAGGGGGGAGGGAGGGAGTCTTACTATTAATAATAAGTTGCAGAGATTAGTTAATTAAATCGTACATCAGTTAAAAGGGATTTATGATGATTTTGATAAATTTACACAAATTAACGATTTCAGACCGGTCTGTAGAATTTACAAGGCGTTCAAATTTAACAACATTATGTCGCTGTGAATATTTCTTAGAAATGAGGGTTTTTCTTTGATCACTGAATGAGTTGCACTCAAAAATAAAGTGATAGTCGTCACCAATAGAACTGTTACAGAGATTGCAGATTCGTGCTCTGGTTTCAAGATTTGACCATCTTCCTACTTCAATAGGTGATCTATGATTATTTGTTCTAAATTTCATGAAGGTAGAGCAGATCAAGATCAAATTGCCCGGTCTGATCACAGATCTCCACAATTCGACATTCTGTTAAAAACAACAACACAACAACAACAACAAACCGGCGTTATAACATTAATATCATGGTCTTTCTTAAAAAAAAAATATCTGTATCATACATTAACCCTTTACCACGCAATCAATTAAAAAGAAGCCTATTGAAAACATTGTTGGAAACGGAGAAAATGCTGGTTACCAGCATTTTCTCCTTTTCCAGCGATGTTTTCTATTCTTCAAAAGGTGGATTCCAAATTTGACTCAGTTATTTTGTTGTCTGCAAAAGCTTTCAACTTGGACAAGTCTAAAGTCCTGATTATCAACGACAAAGAGTACCTTGAAAACATTATGGGAAACATTATGGGAAAAGGAAAAAATGCTGGTTACCAGCATTTTCTCCTTTTCCAACAAAGTTTTCTACTGTTTCGATAACATTTTTTATTATTACTAATGTTATTATTTCTGAGTCAGTTACTTTGTCGTCAGCAAAAGCTTTCAATTTGGAAAAATCTAAAATTTTGTCATTTGGTAAAAGATTTATAGATCTCATGCAACAGCCATCTTTTTCATAGAGGGAGTGTAGATTAAAATCAGAATGCGCAGTCTGATCACGGGTCTTCAATTTTATTATTTATTTATTTATTTTTATTTTATTTTTTTTTTTTAATTATTATTATTATTTTTTTTTTGCAAAAAAAAAAATAAATAAATAAAATAAATAAAGATAAAAACTGCATTGTTATACCAATATCACAGTCTTTCCTATAAACTAAAGCTGCTCGCTTAAAGGGTAAACATTCCATAAAAAAAAAACATTGACAGATGAACAAATCGACACTCATCAAACATGCCAATACATCAACACGTCGAATTAATGAGGCGAAAACAGAAGACTTATTTATAAAATGGCCACCGATTTAAACTTATAAAATCCCATTTTAGTTTTAGTT
The DNA here is from genome assembly GCA_946811185.2 of Hippopus hippopus. Lineage (NCBI taxonomy): Eukaryota > Metazoa > Mollusca > Bivalvia > Cardiida > Cardiidae > Hippopus > Hippopus hippopus. Next base: position 5,897,523 of record OX328109.1, read on the forward strand.
TAAATTTGTAAGCCCTTGCAATAACTTCTCGAGTTTTCTACGGCGCCCATGAATTTTGCCTGTTAAGTTAATTTTTATTCATGCTGCATTGGCTTTTTAATAATTATTTGTTTGCTTTACGTATTAAATGACCAAAAAATCAATAGTTTATCTGAATGCCTTTTTTCAATAAACGCAAGGGGAGAAAAGATGTCGCCCTGACGGAATCCGCTGACTTTCACAACCACAAGTTACGCAGTTTGTACACTTCTTCGAGTTCTTCCTTAGACAAAATGAAACCCCAGGAAACATTTCAGATGATCGAGTTCCCCCCAGCGGCCGAAGGGAAATACCACAGGGGCTACCAAATGGGGCGTCCAGCACTCGTCAGAAAAGGGGGCCAGTACAGGATTTCATATAAAGGTGAGAATTATTTACTTTTGACGCTGGTTTGATTAGTTGTACTTACAAGCAATGTAATAATGTTAATTATGGTGATGATGATGATGATGATGATGATATGAATAGGCCATGCTCTGTTAAAAGGGGGTTTAATGCATGTACATTTGAAAAGAAAGTTTAATGCATTTGTAAAAAATATCGATTCAGGTCAGCTTGCGCAGTCCGCGCAGGCTGACCTGAATCGAAACATTTTGCTATTGGTCAATTTTCATCAGGTCAAAGCACCAGTCTACCGTATGATTTAGTCGGTTTTTAATCAAGATGGATTTTATGAATCCATAATTAGATTATATGATGACCTCCTTTGTACGATGTCTCACGTAGATACATTAAACCCCCTTTTCACAAAGCATGGCTCAATTCTAACAATTGCGATAATGCTTAATTCCAAGGCTAGCCGTCTAATTGGTCGAGGCAGCACGCCGCGGCCAATCAGGGGCCGTATTCACCAACTATTCTAAATCGTACTCTTGGTCTTAATTCAGATTAAGAATGGAGCGCAACTACTGCTTTGCAAGATTTTCAAAATTTAATTAGCCATACTCTGACAAAAGGGGGTTTAATGCATCTTCATTATATTTTTTCCGAATATGGAAAAAAAAAGTGTACATGTATTAGTCAATTGGTATTCGATTAGTTAAAGCAGCATAAACTAGATTTTAATAATCATCATCAATCTCATTATTATTATTATTACTATTGTTATTAATTTTATTATTATCACGCGTATTATCATTATAAAAAAAGAAGAAGAAAGTTTATATTTTTGTGATGAAAAAACACATTAGGACATGACTGTTTACTCTCACGATCAAAGTTGTTAGCCATCCTTTAGATGTAATTAGTGTGCATGCACATTTGATAGAATTACCAGTACTGCAAAAAGAGGGTTATATGCATCTTCAAAATGTATCGACCCGGGTCAGCCTGCGCGGATTTCGCAGGCTGCCCCGAGTCGATACTTTTTGCTACTAGTAAATTTTCTGCATGTCAAAGTACCATTCTTCTTCATGATACGAGAATAGATCTAGCTGGTTTTTAGACGAAATGGGTCAATAACATGCGATGACTGGCTCGGAACAATGCATTACGATAATGTAATAAACCCCCTTTTTCCCAGAGCGCTTTTGTTTTAAAATTAAAGTTACGGAAAATTCGGTTAAATAATTTCACACGGACATATCCTTTTTTCTAACAGGAATGGGAGAAAGAGGAAAAAGATTCATCTTAGACTTGTACCAGACATTAGTCGATCTTAAATGGCGCTGGGTTCTAATCATCGTCGCCATCATGTTTCTGCTGTGTTATTTAGTATTTGCCATCCTATGGTTCCTGGTTGGCTACACACACGGCGACTTTCAACATTTAGGGGACCCCAATTGGCAGCCATGCGTCGTCAACATGAGGAACTTTGCGGATGCGTTGTTGTTTTCAATAGAAACCCAGACGACGATCGGATACGGCACCCTGTGGCCCGACACCAGATGCATGATAACGTTACCACTTGTTTATCTGCAAGTTACCGTAGGTTTCATGTTAGAGACTTTACTTCTAGGTTTTGTTTTAGTCAAAATCGCTCGACCGAAGAACAGACGCAAGACGCTGATGTATAGTAGCGTAGCAACCGTTGTCAAGGAAGAGGGCGAACTTGTTTTGCAAGTGAGACTGGGAGATCTGCGCCAGTCACATTTGGTCGACACGACAGTCTACGGAATCTTTATCAAAGACAAGGTATCAGACGAAGGGGTACATTATCCGCTCTTCCAACACCATATGGACTTCAAAGCTCATGGGATGAATGACAGAGTTTTCCTTACATGGCCGTTAGTTCTAAACCATCGCATAACAGAAGACAGTCCTCTGTATAATATGAAACCAGAAGAAATCTTGCATGCTAATAACTTCGAAATTGTCGTTGTTTTAGAGGGAACCATCGAATCCACAGGCGAGATATGCCAAGCCAGAACATCCTATACGTCAAAAGACTTGCTATGGGGTTACAGGTTCGCCAACATCGTCGAGTTCGATCACGAACATGGTAAATGGCGCGCCAACTTCAAACTTTTCGATGACGTGGTTGCCAGTCCGACTCCTAAATGCAGCGCAGCGCAGTTCTACGAGCTACATAAAGGTACGGGGACTTTGAGTCGCGACACAGAGAATGGTCAACCGATGCTTCGAAAGGCTTTTTCCCATCGAGATAGCTTGAACAAGGACCATGGTGACGTCGGGAACAGTAGTTTGGTGAAAGAACTGAAACAGAGCCTGACTGAAAATAGATACTAGAGCCAATATGCTGTTTAAATAGCTTATTGAAAAAGGTAATTGTTTGTCAATCTTTCATTTTAACTAATTGCGTATTATTTCATGCTTTCCGGTAGGTTATCGAGAAATATCAGTGAAATATTTTTCGATATTTCACAGTTACGTCCAGTGAAAAATACCGATTTTCATAACTCTTCAATTGAACACGGAAACAGTTGTTCCCGCGCACTAGTTACCTAGGTAAAATGCGCATGCCTCTCAATCAGATGGAAATATGACGTAATCTACCCTACATTTCTCGCGCTTGACGTAATATTGTAATGCGTTGCTATGCGGAGGGGGGGGGGGTACGCCACGGGGAATAACCGAAAAGAACTGTTCTGGATTTTGCTGTAAGTTCCTCCAAAAAAGGGTTAAAAGCATGAAATGAATAGAATATTTGTTTTTTTCGGTGAAAGATCGAAATTTATTTCATTGAGTGAACATCATCGGTAATATTTTGACGAGTGGCGCAGCCACGAGGTAATATATTTGCACGAGTGGCGCAGCCACGAGTGAAAATATTAGGCCTACCGATGATGTTCACTCGATGAAGTAAATTTCGATATTTCACCGAAGAAAAAAACAAATATCCTCTATATATTTAACCCTTATCCTGCTAAATAACTAAAATTTATTTTTAAATTCTACAGAAAAAACTTAAATATTGCTATTTCAAAGTTATGTTTTTGGGAATAATATCTTCTTATCGGACAGTGTAGATCATAGATCAGACTGCACAGGTCAGTAAGTCGCGCTCAGCATCCTAAGGGTTAACGCCTTTTTTTAACATTATTTCAGTTATATAGCAGCGATCAGTCCACCTATGCATGCTTTCATTGAAAGTCATTGAGATTGGTGTGAGAAAGCCAGGAAGCACATAGCTAGGTGCACTGATCGCCGTGATGTGAACTTAGTAGTTAAAACGGCGTTAAACTCCAATCCAAACAAACAAGAAAATGGAAATACTATTTATAATATTCAGTTTCCTGTCAACAAAAATGTTTTTTGAAGCAGGAAACAGATGCCAAGGTGCCCTGACCGCCGTGATATGACCTATGCCGTTAAAACGGCGTTAAACTCTAATACAAAAAAAAAAGCAAGAAAATGGAAATACCATTTATAACATTCGGTTTCGTGACAAGAACGTTTTTTGAAGCAGATAGATGACATTTTGTCTTTGAAACACTGACTACTGAATTGCATTTCTGTATGTTCATCTTTTTTTAACCTCGTGCTTATGGAAAACACATATAGAAACTGACAACGAATATATATACGAGTAAATATAAATACATGTACATTTATTGTACAATGAAAATTGTGACGAATTGGGTAATTGCTCATTCTGAGTGAATTCCCATTAGTTACATTTTTTTTATCTCTTTATCGTCAAATGAATGAATTTGTGGTTCCCAACCCCACTCGATTAAGATATAATACGGCTGCAAACGGAGGCATTCTGGTTGCAGTCTTAAGTCAAGTAGAAGCTGACATAAATCGAAGATCAGGTTGCACGTTCTGTGCAGTCTGATCTTGATCTATGCCGTCCGCAAGTTGCACTGATATTACCTTTCGTCGTGAAAGGGTTAGTCCAATGCAGCCACATAAAGGGGAAGGGACATTTTACAGCTACTGCTCAGATGAATCAAGGTAACCCTCAGCCAGCTAAATGCGACTCACTGACCCGTTTTGCGGACAGTGTAGATCAAGATCAGACTGCACAGAACGTGCAGTCTGATCTTAGATCTACAGTCCTATAAAGCGATATTTTATCTCCGAAAAATAAGCTTGAAAAAAGCATTATTTACTATTTTTACTGTCGGCCTTAGAGTTTCGTTTAACTTATTTAGAAGGGCAAGCATTAAGTTTAATTACTTTTCCATGACTCACAAAATACGAAGATTTACACACAGGGCAAAGTTTGCATTTTTTTTTTTGTCTTGATTTCTTTTTCTTATAGCAGGTATTCTATTATCTTACCTAAGTGTTCCGTTTTAAAAATACATCGAAGTTGTTAAAAAGTACGGAAGTTGTAAATTAAGCCTCGCTCTGAGAAAAGGGGGCTTAATACATCTCCGTGATGCATTAAACCAAGGAAGACATCACATAATTATGGATCCATAAAATCCATTTTGTCTAATAATCGATTATATCTAGAAATTGAATGGTCCTTGGACATGCATAGAATTTACAAATAGCAAAAAGTCTCGATCCATGATAGCCTGCGCGGATTGCGCAGGCTGTCATGGGTCGATACTTTTTTGCAGATGCAGTAAGCTCCCTTTTCACGGAGCATTGCTAAATAACAAGTAATTCATTGCCTTGAAAAGCATTCATGCATAAAAACACAAAGACACCATTTGAAGTGGTGACAGAAAATACCATCAAATGAGTCAAAAATCAAACCTCCAAAAAGTTGTCTATTTCAATGACGTAATGACAGAAGAATGCGACAATGGCGCATCATTCGAGTCTTCAAAGGTTTTTTGTGGAAATAAAAACTTGTCATTACCATTGTCTAAACACATCTATCCGTCATCCATCACCATTCTTACGTAACAGTCCCGCAATATATATCGAACCTATCGATGATTGGTCATTTAGTTGGTGATTTAGTCAGGTGATCTACCTCTGATAGACGGGTTGTCGAAAGGATGTTTATCGGAGTGATTTCTGTGTGCGCGTAAACATGGTACAAGTCGAGGATATTTCGTTATTTGTTTATACATATTTTTTATACCTCTTTTTTGTTAATTGTACATATTTTTTTCTTCGTTTTTTTTTTTTGATTACTTGAATACTTTAATTCTTTACTAGACGATAAAATCTTAGAGTTGTTAGACTTGAAAGCATTTGCAGACGACACAGGCCTATATGGCTCAAAAGAGGAATTTGTGTTTGAAAGTGTACAAAACATCAGTGGAATAAGAGGACATGCTCGTAAACCAGCATTTCTTTCTTTTCCAACGATGTTCTCAAAAGTTTCGGTAGAAAACAAAACTATTTGTGATAGAAAATTCTTTTATTGACGATGTTTTCAAAGTGCTCTGCTGTAGACGTTCACGGGGGTTGGATGTAAATCCTTTACCACACAATTCAAGTTTTAACGACCCCAAGAAAAGACACTCATGAAAACATTGCAGGAAAAGGAGAAAATGCTGGTAACCAGCATTTTCTCCTTTTCTCACAATGTTTTCTACCCTTCCAAAAACATTTTTTAAAATTTTTTTTGAGTCACGTTTATATTGTCTGTGAATGTTTATTTATTTGGACCAGTCTAAAATGATGTCGTTTGGTAGAGAGATAAAAGGGGATATCTAACTGAACCTCAAAACTTGCATTTTTTTTTTCAATGTAAGTTTTTCTACGGCGCAATGAATTGAAAGAAAGATCTTTGAGGAACTTTGAGTGAAGCAGTTATTTTTCCAAAATAAAATGGCGCATATATATACAAGTCTTTTAAAAGCATAATAATGTATGCTTATTATAATAATATCAGTATGATTATAATGACTGATTGAAGTAAAAAAATTAATCGAGATTTCGGACGGAATTCACCAGACACTGTGACAAAGTGGACATTAAACTGACTCGGCCAACAACACAAGTAATGAGTGGGTTAAAAGGGTAGAAATAGCAAGTCAACAAAACAAGTAACGATAGACCTACGGGGAAAATACTAACAGAACAACTGGGCAAGTAACGATAAGTATAGAAAGCGAGGTAAAATTGACGAAACTTAACATGTAAGAAAAGCCAACGGAAAAACTAACGAAAAGCCGACGGAGCTGGAAAAAATGCTACGGACCAACGAAACAAAAAAAAAAAGAACAACGGAGCAGGTAACGATAGGCCAACGGAGCTAGTACTTAACGATAGACAAATAGAGAAACTATTGATAAAGGAACAGAGCAGATTACCAAAGACAAACGGGGCTAGTAACGATAAACAAGCGGCGCAGGGAACAAATAACGCTAATGGAATAAGTAATGAAAAGCCGACTGAGCAAGAAACGGTGGGCCAATGGAGCGAGAAACGATAGACGAACGGAACAAGTTAGGATAGAATAACGAAGCGGATTAGGATAGGCATGGATAGAGATAGATAGATATGGAACAAACGTTTGATACAAGACTGAGCATTTCTCCTATTGTGTCCGTTTCTGCAATTGTAGTGATGTCAGAATTGTAGAAAATGACACAATATAGGTTTTTGCTTAAAACATCGATCACGTGATCCGGCAGAACAACAGAATAATGTGAAGCTTACAGAGAGGAATATTGCAGACTTTTTTGTCTTTAATGTGATCTGGATTAAACTGGAGAGAGCTTTATTTAGTAAAAAAAAAAAATCAGAAAAAAAGTACCAGGATATTGAAAACTCCGAGCTGTTATGATCAACATAATTTATCTCACAAATATTGGACCCTAAATATCTATAACGATTCTTGAGTGCAGTCTGTTTTGATCCATACTATCTGCAAAATTAATGTTGACAATTATCGGTCGAGAAAATTTTACACTTGTCCAAACTGGAAGCATTTGAAAACGGAAAATCAAATGGGGCTCAAAAAGTGGACTTGTCTTCAAAAGGTTAGAAAATTGAACATGTAGGGAAAAGGAGAAAATGCTGGTAATCAGTATTTTCTCATTTTCCCACCATGTTTTTAAAACCTTTCCTTGGCAAGTTCGTTAAAACTTGGGATTGTGTAGTTATAGGTTAAAATTCGTGTTAAAAAAGGATTATCCGTAAGTGAAGATTTCTTTACAGGCATGAATTCTGATTAGAACATTAAGTATATCGATGGTACAAAGATGTACTGCTCGTTTTGAATAATTTCGCCTAGCAAAATATTTTCAAAAAGTGATTTGCTGAAAGAACAACAACTCGTCTCCCTGTAGTAATATGTTATACATCAGATTGGCCAATGAAGCAAAAAAAATTGTTGGCCAAAACAAAAATCATGGAATGGGAGAAAATTGGCATTATACAGGGGCGTAGCCAAGAATGTAGCAAGAAAGAAGCCCATGACTAAGGCCTGGGACAAGCTTCTGTGTATTCGGCTATTTCGTTCGCAATTTTTCTCGAAAACGCAAACTTTAAAAATTGATGTTGACGCAAGGGCTTCAAGGCTTCCGTCATGCGCCTGTTATAGCAAAACGAATACCTCGACAAAATCCCTCGAATTTGTCTATTGTTATAAAATCATGTCTGAACATTTATGGATCTTTTTTGTTTCATTTCAGATTTAAAGGCCAAGTCATACATTCGACACAATACCAGAGTTAGATCTACAGAACGTTTGTGAATCCGGTGCAAGTCCCTCAATCCTCATACAGAGAGCTTTCATTCCTTGTAAATAACTTCACTTCAGCTTTATAATTGTTCATACCGATGCTTCAGAAGAACAAGAATATCAGTGTAATTTGCGACCTTATATGATGCATACATAATTTGACCATGCGCTATGAAAAGGGGGTTTAATGCATCTTTAAAAAGTAACGATCCAGGTCAGCCTGCGCAGTCCGCGCAGGCTGACCTGGGTCAAAACTTTTTGTTATCGGTCAAATTTTTGCATTTCCATGAACCATTATGATTCAGTCAGTTGAAAGACAAAACTGATTTTAAGGATCCATTATTCTGTAATGACTTGCCTTGTATAATGCATCACAGAGATATAATGAAACACCTTTTGACAGAGCGCGGCTCATCGGAAAAAAGCATTTCGAAATCTATCATACCATGACCGCATCATTTATCGGAATCGGACCCTGCTAGGTTCACCAAAATAAGCACTTATCTCTTTCCCCACACAATCCCAAGTTTTAACGACGTTTGAACGTTTAAAAAAAAAAACTTAAAAACATCGTTAAAAAAAAGAGAGAAAATGCTGGTAACCAGCGCTTCCTCCTTTTTCCACAATGTTTTATACCTTTTCCAAAAAAAATGAAATCATCATTTGAATTGTCGATTGTTGTCCTGAAATGTTTGCAATTTAAACAAGTCTAGAACGTTGTTATGTGGTAAAGAGTTGAACTGGTCATTTGTAAAAGGTCATTGTAAATATATATATATATATATTTTTTTCTTTTTCAAGTTTCTAAAACAGTACTTGTTCACTTACAACCTTGTCATTCTAAGGCATCGATCTACATGTATATTTTCCCTTTGTGTAATTTTATCAAAGTAATAAAGTTAGTCAAAGAAAGTCTGTAATGTTGTTATTATGCTAAGAAAGTTTTTGTTATCGCTTCTCCCTTTACCACACAATCCCGAGTTTTAACAGCCTCTGAAAACATTGTGGGAAAAGGAGAAAATGCTGGTAACCAGCGTTTTCTCCTTTCCCCACAATGTTTTCTACCCTTCAAACCTTCCCCCACAATGTTTCTACCCTTCCAAAGGCAAATGTAAATTTTTTGAGTCATTCATATTTAATACGCCATCTACAATTTAATGCTTTCAATATGATCCAGTCTAAAATTTTGTTTTTTGACAAATTGGTCGGTCCCTTTCATGAAGAGGTCTAATCAATATACATGTGTACATGTATTTTTTGAGATATTATAAAGATATTTAAAAAAAATCTAACGTTTGCTGGTTTTTGAGAACAACATTTTTTAAACTAGCCTGGGAAAAAATGTTATGTTAAAGCCTGCCAAAGGCTCATATAGGTACATGTAATAACATTATAACATTTAATCTAAACTTGTTTAACAAAGATTCATCTCAAATGCCAACTTTGGTCAGATCCCATATGTCTCAAATGCCAACTTATGTTAGATCCAATATGTCTGTACACTGCATTTAGTGCTTTTTGTGGGCCATGCTGTCGAATTTTGGACAATTGGTTTCCTATTCTGTGCCAAAATTTGTTGTGGCCATAGGTCCAAAGAATACATTCTAGATCTTCCGGAACTGTGTTTGTTGAACAGAATTTTAATGAACCAATAAAAAAGTAACAAGTTACAACATATAAACTTTTTACCAAACAGTTCCAGCTTTTAACAGCTCCGATGAATTTCACTGTAGAAAACATTGTGGGAAAAGACGAAAATGCTGGTAACCAGCATTTTCTTCTTTTCAGACAATGTTTCCTACCCTTTCTGAGACAAGTCAAATCGTTTGGAGCCACATCTTATTTGTTGTCTGCAAATATTTCTAATTTGGACATGTCTACAATTTTGTCACCTGGTAACTAATTCCTATAAGTTACCTTTTATATCTCTCTCAAGTTTTGCGTTTCCTGGCTCATGGACTGTGTACACAGAGCAGTAAGTTTGACTCCCAGTGACCTTTCTTTGTCAGAGGCTGAACGGACAGACGAACATTTCAGAACATCTTTGGCTCTGTCGTATGTCCCAACCACCCTGTAAAAGCAGACTTAAACATGTGACCCCCCCTGTAATTGACTTCACTGTTATGCAGCAAACCAAATTTCAAAAAGCATTGTTTGATAAGGCCCATTTTACCAGTATTAGGCCAGGGCTCTTAAGTGATAAGGTGGTCCCAGGTAAGGATTGAATCCAGGCTCTCAAAGGTTTTAAATCCTACACCTTCGCCACTGTGCTATTAATTGTACATTTTACAGGATATATCTTTTATTTTAGTTTCCATATAACTCAGTACCCATGATAACAAAATTTTAGATTTCACCTTTTTGAAAAAAAATGAAAATGTACACAATTTTGATATCGCTCACATGATGGGATTTGTCTGTGATAGGGTAAACAACATTCTGGAAAAAGGAAAAAATGTGCTGAAAATCAGAATTTTCTCCTGCTCCTATACTGTTTTCCACAACTTACTTTCTTCAGGATTGTTGAAACAGAGAATTGCTCGATAAAGAACTAAATTTACCTGTATATCATACCACGAGTCATCTTGGGAATCTGTCTGTCCTGAAAAATAAAAGCATGGAAGTCATTTGGTATCCTTTTTTCATTTTATCACACTATTTCCCACATTTTCAGTGTCATACTGCTGCATGGTCTTTTATGTCCAATTGTACAGGGAAAAAAAAAGAGCCATGCTCTGTGAAAAGGGGGGTTAATGCATCTGCAAAAATTATCAACCCATGTCAGCCTGAGCAGTCCGTGCAGGCTGACATGGATCGAAACTTTTCGCTCTTTGTCAAAATTAAGGATATCCAAGGACCACTCTACCACCAGATTCAGTTGATTTGTTAAACAAAATGGATTAATTGATTACTAATTATGTGACAATGTGCTTGGTATGATGCATCTCGGAAATGCATTAAGCTCCCTTTTGCCAGAGCATGGCTCACATACATTTATACTCACATACTTTACATGCTTTTTCAAACAAACCCAAAATTTCCATTATTGCCAAGCAGTGACTCAAAGGATTTTTTAAGGACAGTAAAGGTGCATTTTTCAATCCTGAAAGCTCCATATTAATGAATCAGATCTTTTTAATTAAGTAAAACAGCCAACTAACGCTATTTCAAGCCAGTTTCTGCCAGTACCCGACAGTGTTGATCTAAGATCAAAGTGCACATTCTGTGCAGCTTGCTCTCAGTTCAAGCTGACCACAAAAGCAAACTTAAGTTGTTTCTAGCCCTCAAAGGCTTAATATATATAGAAAACATTGTGTGAAAAAGAGATACTTTTTGTAACAAACTATAGTTATTTATTTGGGGGGCGAGTAATAACTACCTTTTCAAAATCTTTCCAAAATCTGCTTATCCCCAATAAATGATTTGTGCGGACCTTAAAAATAAACATACAGGACCTCTTCTTACTAAGGCAGTTTAGCCCGAAGGCATTGCTGTTGATAACCTTGTTGACGTATAGATCATAATCCATAAAACAGTAGGGTAACAGACAAGTGATAGAATGATTGAACACAATGTATTTTTATGGAATATTTGATATTTTGATGACATTGTCACTTGATCAAGGGAGAGTTCGATAGGGTGAAATTATTGACCTTTGTCCAGTATAAACATATGTATGTTATGCCATAAACCTTGCAAAGATTTTTTTTACTATGGGAGTGGTAAATATACACATCCAATAAATACATATGGAACCACAGTAAAACATTTCTTGGTGGCCAATTCTATCAAGCAAGCAATTTGTATTAACTACTTACCACATGACAAAATTCTAGACCCATCCAAATTCAAAGCACTTGCAGATGACGATTTCAATATTGCTCAAATGAAGAAACTTGCCTTTAAGCCTTTACCAAACAAACCCGGGTTTTAACGACCCTTGGAGAGAAGCCTTTTGAAAACATTGTGGGAAAAGGAGAAAATGCTGGTAAGGTTACCAGCATTTTCTCCTTTCCCCACAATGTTTTCTACTCTATCAAGGACAAATTCTGCCATTTGAGCCATCTTTAATTTGTCATCTGCAAATCCTTTCAATTTGAACCAGTCTAAAATTTTGTCGTTTGGTAAAGAGTTAATTGAGTAGAAAACACTGTGGAAAAGGAGAAAATGCTGGTTACCAGCATTTTCTCCTTTTCCCACGTTTTCAAAAGTTGGCATGGTGTGGTATAGAGTTAAACAAGCATACCAGTATACTGATTTCACAGAGAAGACAAGTACATGAGCCATGCTCTGTGAAAAAGGTGTTAAATGTATCTATGGAAAGTTTCAACCAAGATCAACATATGCAGTCCACACAGGCTGACCTTGGACAAAACTTGTTGCTATTAGTCAATGTTTTGCCTGTCAAAGGACCAGTCTATCTCATAATTTGCTTGGTTGTGTGACGAAATGGATTCTATGGATCCATAATTATGTGATGACTTGCTTGGTATGAATACATCATGGAGATTGATGCATTAACCCCTGTACTGACAAAGCAGTGCTCATATTGATATCCAGCTTTAGTAACCTTTTACCCAATAATTCCATGTTTTAACGACCCTTAGAAAAAGGCTTTAGGAACAATTGTGGAAAAAGGAAAAATGTTGGTAACTAGCACTTAATCCTTTTCCCACCATTTTTTGTTCTATCCTTTGTGAAAGAAATTAAGTCATTTGAGCTACAGTACTTATCAGTAAGTTGTCATCTGCATATACGGTACTTTGAAGTTAGACAAGTCTACAATTTTGTTGCCTGGTAAAAATATAGTTCTTTATCAAACAATCCCCTGTTTGAAGGACACACAGACGGACACACGGATGGACAGACAGGCTGATTCCAGTATACCCCCGAAAACATTCGTTTTGCAGGGGTATAATGACTCCCAAGGAACAAAACTTTTGAAAACATTGTGAGAAATGCTGACTTCCAGTCCAAGAACATTTTTCCTTTTCCACAGCTTGTCGTCAGGGTCATGCTGCAAGACAAGAAAGTTGTTTTCCTGGGGTAAGGTACTGACCGATTTGACCCTAACCACACAATCCCGAATTTTAGCCACCCTGAGGAAGAAAGCTTTTGAAAACATTGCGGGGAAAAAAAAGGAGAAAACTAGCTTTTTCTCCTTTTTGTACAATGCTTTCTTCCCTATCAAGGAGAGAAATCTCCATTTAAGGAAAAAAATTTTTGTGGCCTCCAAATGCTTTCAATTTTATGGAATATGACAATTTATTTTGTGGTATAGTGTTAAGACAAAACTGTTTGGAACTGCTCAGATATGCAGCTTACAATTTCATAGAAAACACATTTCACTGTATTCCTTTCTCCATCACGTATCATGAATTCTCTGCAATCAGTTAAACTTTTCGTAACAGCAGAGTCCAGTACACCTGAAAGGTAGAAACTAGTATCTTAATATTTCAACCATTAGCGGCTGAGCGTGACTCAAGGACTTTTTGCAGACAATGTAGATCAAGATCAGACTGCACAGAACGTGCAGTCTGATCTTAGATCTACACTGTCCAATATGGCGATATTTTTCTCCAAAAAATTATGTTTGAAATAGGAACATTTGAGTTTTTATTATCAGCTTGAAGGTTTCATTTAACTTATTCTGTAGGTTAAAAGTTAACTCTTTGCCAAACAATCCCTGGTTTTTACGACCCTGAGGAAGAAGCCTTCTGAAAACATTGTGGGAAAAGGAGAAAATGCTGGTAACCAGCATTTTCTCCTGTTCCCACAATGTTTTCTACTCTTCTAAAGTCAAGTTTCAATTTTTGAGTCACGTTTATGTTGTCGTCTGCAAATGCTTTCAATTTGGACAAGTCTAAAATTTTGTCGTTTGGGAAAGAGTTAAGTAGCCTTGGTACTAGTCTGATCATTCTTTCCTTTCATTTATTCTGATGTTAGGTATTCAAAAATGACATGGTAATAGTTACAAACATCTTAACAGTTTAGGCCCTGAAAGAAGATCGCAATAAAGAAGTGTTAAAAAATTATCAATGCCTGGAACTAATCTAGACAACAATGATACTACAACTTTTGAAGAAAAATAATTCAGTAATCCAATTTATTCAGTAATAAATGAATGAATAATGTCCTGCAGTCAAGCTTTGAATCTCAGAGCAAAACAGTGTCAGGAGTCAGGAAATCACTCGTAATTAGTGTAGTCTGATCTTGGATCTACAATGTCCAATATGGGGAGATTTTTCTGGCAAAATGAGCATTGAATCATAAAGGCCATTTAAACATTGTTCAACAACCTGGGCAGGCTAATGAATGAAAGCATACATGTGCTACCATTATTTGTTCTAACCCAAATAGTTTGTATGCTTATATATCTTTGGAACAAAAGTAAAAGTGAGCTACAGAAATAACATTACAAAAATTGCAGTATAAACTATCAACATACTACAGGCAAATCATATCTTACCAAACAGTTCAAAAAGCATGGTGAAAGAATCCTTGAACTTGCTCCATCGTTTCAACCCAGCAACACTGACAGTGAAAAAACGAAGTCCACCATCTTGCTTACTGTACTTGTTGGTTGGTGTTGGCTTTTTCTGTGGTATGGCCTAGTATCAATTTTTTGTTTGTTTGTTTATTACTAGTGTTCGAGGCTACTCTCATAAGCATTATTTCATACCGTGGCACAAGCTTATACATGTAAGTTTGTACATGTTGTTTGAATTGGACATGTGTAAGCTTCTGTCTGTGAGCATTTTAAGAGATAACAATGCTTCCTAAATTTCCTAAATGACAAAATTTTATACTAGTCCTAATTGAAAGCCTTTGCAGACAACAAATTAAATTTGGATCAAATGATAGGATTTATCTCTGAAAGAAAAGAAAACATTTAGGGAAAGGAGAAAATTCTGGTAACCAGCAGTTTCTCCTCTTCCCACAATGTTGTCAAAAGCCTTTTTCCTTAGGATTATTAAAACCCTGAGATTTTGTAGTAAAAGATTTATGAATCATATTATGCATAAGAATACAAAGATTCTATCGTCCAGATTCCCAATACATTTTTTTATTGAGGCTAGGAAAAATTAAACTGAACAGAAAAATTATTGAATTGCTCAGCATTGAAAACAGATTGCAGATTCATGATTATGACAATACTGGAGCAGAATTAAAGAACAAAGAAAAAAGTATGGAAAAACAGAATGTGCTCGTTCTAGGAAATTCTCTATTTACTGCAATGTTGTCAAAAGCTAACAAATGGATAAGTAGCAATGGTTAACCCTTTAACAAATGAAATTTCTAGACCGAACCAAATTGAAAGCATTTGAGAAGACAAATGAACTGTGACTCAAATTATGGGTTTTGTATTTGAAAGGGCAGAAAACATTGTGGAGAAAAAGAGAAAATGCTGGTATCCAGCATTTTCTCTTTTTCATCACAATGTTTTCAAAGTCTTTCCGGTCACTGGATCGTTCGGTGAAGGGTTAAAGAGGACTGTCGCATAGTTTTTCTATGACTTTTCCTGCCTTTCATAACAACAAAACAAGGGCAACAAATGTGGCAGCCAATGCTCAGCTGTAGTTTACTTTTCAGTGAAAAAAATCTCAGTTGAAAAAAGGACCATAACTGTGTTAAAAAGATTCTGAGAGTTACCTACCCTTTTGGGATGAGTTCTCCCTCTGATAGCTAACAACTAGCCCAAGTTTGCAGTAAATAGCTTCAGTAATAACACAGATGTGATAAAATATCAAGTTTTTCCACCACTACAACACAGACAAGAACAAGGTAATCAGAATACAGTGTTCTTGGAAAACAACCCAATTCATGAAAACACTTCCAGGTACCGGGTTGGCATTCAAGAACCATCCATGCTCTCATTCTTCATTCCAAGACCAGACATCTGGGTCTGTATTTGCCAACCATTCTTAAGAACATTCTTGGTCTTATTCTCCAGAATTTTCTAACTTTGAAAGTAATGCAACTTCTGATTGGCTAAACCAAATGGTTTAGCCAATCAGAAATTGGATAACTTTCAAATTTAGAAAATCTTACAATAATAAGACTAAAAGTTTTCTTAAGAATGGTTGGTGAATATTGACCCTGATTGGCCAAGATGTTATGTATCATCCAATCATATGGAAACTTTTGGAATAAGAATTTAATTTAGAATAGTTGGTGAGAAGTAAGTATCCTGATTCTATCAAAAAAATCACATCTGACTCCTAGCAGGACAACAGAAATTTAGGCTGTCTATATTGAAAGCATCTGTAGAAAACAAACTAAATGTAGATCTAGAGATGAGATTTGTCTCTCAAAAAAAAACAAAAAAAATCAGAAAACATTGTAGAAAAAGAAGAAAATGCTGGTTACCAGCAATGTTCTCAAAAGCCTTTCTCATCAGGTCCTTAAAATTGTGATTGTGACGTAAAGGTTTAAGCTTACTGCTTTTTGGGAGATAAGAGACATTCCTGGACTGTTGCCTTCAAATGGCTTGTCCCACTCATCCCAATTATAGTCATTATTGATCAGTCCACCCACAGCCTGATGCTCAGAAGCTCTAAACTTATACTGGCCTGTTGCTCGTTGACTGCAGGGCTTGTTTGTGTTGTTGTAGTTGTTGTTGCCTGAAAAGAGACTAACATCTGCTTTCCTGGGTGTACTGATGGTATTCCTCTCAGATCAAGCTTTACTGTTTTCATTCCATTTTTAGGAAATTTGGCTTAATTAGATACTACTTCTTTGATGGAATTCATTGCTGAAAGGGTAAAAAATGTGGAAACTTGTAGAAAGATGAGAAAATGCTGGTCACAAACCTTTTTTCCATTTACCACAGTGTTTTCAAAAGCATGCATTTTTCCTTGAGGTTGTAAGAACACTGAATTGTTTGATAAAAGGTTAATGTAAATTTCCTATATCACATGAGCCATGCTCTGGCAAAAAGGGGGCTTAATGCATCTCTGTGATGCACTATACCTATCAAGCCATCACATAATTATGGATCCATAATAACCATTTTTTTTTAAACAAACAACTTAATCATGAGGTAGAATGGTCCTTGAGCATACAGAAAATTGACCAATAGCGAAAAGTTTTGGCCCAGGTCAGCCTGCGCGGACTGGGCAGGCTGACATGGGTCGATACTTTTCGCAAAAGCATTAAGCTCCCTTTTCACAGAGCATAGCTCATATGTATGAGTCATATACTCCTGATATAAACTTGAAGAAGATGAGTTTGCAAGCATTGTTGTAAAATATAGATGGTCATCATGAGTAAAGGTTTAACCCTTTAGCAACCAGTCCAGAGTTTTAACCCTCATGAGGAAAAAAAGAAACTTTTGAAAACAATGCGAGAAAAGAAGAAAATGCTGGTGACCAGTGACCACCATTTCATACCCCATACATGGACAAAGTGCATCATTTGAGCCACAATTTATTCATCATCTGCATGAACTTTCAAGATCTGATTCACAGGGAATGACTCAAATACATGTAAGCATTTGTGATTGACATTTATTTCTAGGTATCTAATATCTTACCTGCATATTTATTGTTCACATGACCAGAACTTGAAGTGGCCACCATTTTTGTACTTAAACCATAATAAGGCTGTGTACTATACACATTTCCAGCTTCTCTGAAGTTCTGTTGATTGCTCTGAGGGTTGGTCTTGCTGCCATATCTTTGACTGGTGCTACTTTGATTCCCAACATTTCTGTTCCAGGCTGACTGTGTATTTCTAGAACCAGTCTTGTTGCTGTTGTTTGGGAAATTGTTTGGATTGCCAGGCCAAGACGATGATGTTTTTGTTGCAAGTTGTTGGCTTGAGTTGGATCTATTGACCTGTTGGTATCCAGATCTCTGGTGGTTCCACTGCTGGCTGGCTGATGATGATTGGTTGCTTTGGCTTTTCAATTAAAACATTGATACATATGGATAAATAATTCTGATTGACATTTTCAATCAATTTTCCCTTCCAACCCATACCTGAATTTTTGAACCTCTTTTTGCACAACTATTCAAATTTTCTTGGACTTTTAGACACCTAAATTAATTTTGAAAACATTGGTAGAGGAACGGTAATTGTTAATATTTTGCTCCTTTTTCACAATGCTTTTCATGTCATTAAGAACAGAACTAACCCAACAACAAAAGTTCAAACTTGTCCAGATTGAAAGTTTATGCACACAACATAATAACTGAGACCCAAAATTAGAAATTTGCCTTGGAACGGGTAGAAAACTTGTGTGAAAAGTAGAAAATGCTGGTTATCAGCATTTTCTCTTTTTCACACAATATTTTCAAAAGGCTTTTTCCTTCGGGCCATCAAAACTTTGGATTGTAGTATAAAGGGTTAGCCTTATTCCTTCAGTTGTCCTTTATGAAAGTTTTCAGTGTAGTGAGAAATTGCCTGTACAAATACAGGTTCTTCAAGATGTTGAAAATAATAGGAAGGTGGAAAAAAACAGTTGTAAGTTGTCTATTAAAGACACGTACTAGTATGCAATAGAATCTCCCTGTAAAGAAAATTGTATCCCACAATATACCAGACCCTAAACTTCTTAAACCTTCCAATAGGAAAAGCTTTAGACTCCTCCAGACCGAAAGATTCTGCAGATGTCAAAATGTGATACAACATTTTGCAGGAAGAAAACATTGTTTCTATAGGAGAAAATGCTGGTAACCAGCAATACTGGTGGCCACTACCAATTGATTTCCAACGTGGCTCTGGTTTAGATATTAAAGGTCCAGTAAAGGCCAAAACATCAAAGCAGGAGTCATAATACATTTACATGTAAATTTAAGTCATCTTTTAAAAGTATGGTAAATATTGTGGAGATGAGATTCTGTTATCGTGTGGTCGGGCCATATGTTAGTCGCTGGCAGAAAAAGAATTTTAATATCAGGCAAAAAGTAAACAAAAGACACAGCTACCTGGCAGGTTTTAACCCAGTTTTGAAATTAATTTCTCTGTCAGCGACTAACACTTGGACTGACTGTACAATAACTGATTGTCATCTTCCCACTAAATTCCATACTTTTAAATGGTATCATATCAATTCAAATGCAGTTAAACACCCACTTTGTTTACTTTTGGCCTTTATTGTTACTTTTAAATTAGTACCTTGGAAATGCCAGTTTGATCCTGCTTGCAGCACCAGCTACTTTGCCGTGTCCCTAGCGAAGACACAGCAGAGCATCAGCCAAGTAGTGGTAAAAGACACCTGGCATGATATGACTGAAATACTGTTTAAATGGTATGAAATGTTCCTTCAAATGAGCAAACATACCAAGTGAATATTTGATTTTGATTTCGCTGTCCAGCTTGTTGACTTTGGGAACTGTAACTATTGTAACATTGTTTAGTGTTTGTGGCAGTCCTATTCTGAAAACTGTCCAGAGTTGTCTGCCTTGCTTTATTCTGGTTAGTTCCATCTGAAATATATGGGAATGTTATAAATTTTGATCCCGAAATAGCCCAACATCCATAGAAAAGTAAGGATGAATGTACCAGACTGCTGTGGACTTGGTACCCAGTATATTAGTCTTTAACTCTTTTCAACACAATTGGGAGTTTTAATAACCCTGAGATAGACGCTAGTTTAAAACATTGTTAGAAAAGGAGAAAATGCTGGATACCAGCATTTTCTCCTTTTCCCACAATGTTTCTAACCTTTTGGAGTCAAATCCTATTGTTTGAGCCTCATTTTATTTGTCAACTGCGAATGTTTTCAATTTCGACATGTATACAATTTTGTTATTTGGTAAACTCTCTACCAGATGATAAATTGAAAGCGTCCTAAAACCTCACATTGACTGTGGCTCAAAAGCTGAGATTTCATGTTTGCAAAAACTTGCGACTGCTTGGTTCAGGGTTTTTGTAGGCACACAATACCATTAATTTACCATACAATCCCCAAGTTGTAACCAGCCTGACAGAGATGGCTTTAAAAAACATTGTGGGAAAAGGAGAAAATGCTGGTATCAGCATTTTCTCCTTTTCCCACAATGTTTTCTACCCTGCAAAAAATAGATCCAATCATTTGGTCAGTATTTAATTTGTTTTCTGCAAAATTTTAATGCTTTCAATTTGGACCAATCTAAGATTTTGTCATTTGGTAAAGTATTAAAGGATAATTCTCAAACATAGCCTCTTAGAACATTGATCAACAAGACACCAAACAAATGTTCATGTACTTCTCTCACAACATGTAGCTTAGCCTAGTAGCTTGGCGTATTAGGCACATGGCTTGAAACTAAGGGGTCGATGGTTCAAATTCCCAGATGGGCCAATTCTTTCCAAGGGTTGGTCATAGTCATTGCCCCAGGATTCATTCCTCCCATGCCACTGATCATTGTTTCAACAAATTTTATGTAGGAAAGTAGCCAGTTTGCTTGGGAAGAATATTGTGCATAGTACTGGTAAGAGAAACCCCAGGAATGCATAGATAGGTGCACTGATCACTGTGATATGATATTGAAAATGGCATTAAACATCATTCGAACAAACAAACAAACAATATATATGTCAAATTCTTGAAAGAAAAAGGGCAGCAACTCTTGCATTCTTACATGAGTTTTGCCTGGAGTAGAGTGCTGCCCCTTGGCCAGATGTTGGTTGCCTCTGTTGAGGTAGGTTTCTGTTGTTTCCAAATCCTCCAGGTGGCATCAAATCTAATAAAGAAGTAAACAGAAAAGTTTACATAATTTTGATAACTCTATCTACAAATCTATATATCCAGAAACTTTTAGATTTCTTTAAAAAAAAAAAGATGAAAGCGAACTTCTTTAACTCTTGACCAAATAAAGAAAATGTAGATTGTCAAAATTAAAAGTATTTGCAGACTACAATTAAAATGTGACTCAAATAATAGAACTTGTCTTAAATAGGGTAGAAAACATCGTGGGAAAAGGAGAAAATGCTAGTATTAAAACCAGCATTTACTCAATTTCCCACCATGTTTTCAAAAGGCCTCTCTCTCAGGGTCTTTAAAAGTAGGGACTGTGGTAAAGGGTTAACTCTTTATCAGCCTACACTTTTTTGAATTGTCTGTATTGAGAGCATTTGCAGCAAATTTAGAAAATCTCAGATATAAAGATAAATAATGTTCTTGAGAATGGTTGATGAAAACGGACCCAGGATCTTGTTTATTTTTTTTTTTTCTAATGACATTATGGCCAAGAAAAGCATAATTCAGTTTTCACTAGTGACTGAAAATATCAAAACTGTCCCAACAAAAAAAAACTAGTAAGAAGATGAAATTTTTGATATGAATACTATGATAAAACTCTCAAAGACTGTAGACAAAAATATACTGGTAAAATCATTGTTCCCCCTTGTGTGTAATGAAATCAAGGATGCACAGACGGAAAATGCAGTGGCAGTAATTATGGTCTGCCAAATTTCTTTAATCCTTTACCACGCAACCTCTTGTTTAACGAACCTGAGAAAATTGCCTTTTGAAACCTTGTGGGAAAAGAAAAAATGCTGATAACCAGTTTTTCTATACTTTCCGAGACAATTACCATCATTCTAGCTATGTTTAAATCATCACTTGCAAATGCATTCAATTTGGACAAGTCTAAAATCTTATTTTATGGTAAAGACTAAGGAGTTACATGAGTATAAGGAAAGCATAAAATACTTATCAAATAACCATACAGACTGAACAGACCATTGTACATAGCTGCTCCAGCAGGCCCTGGGGCAGATATGGTACCAAAATTTTGTTGAGGATCAGCAATCAATGATTGTCTGGGACGCTTCCTGTGGTTGAATATCGGAGCTGGCGTACTGGACATTTTCCTGGAAAATATACATTTTGTACTTGCTTCTGTGATTTTCAGCACATAACCAATAGCCGAAAACTTTTTTACTTTGCAGCAGACTGCTTTTAACCCTTTACCACACAATCCCAACTTTTGACAACCCTGAAAGAGAAGGCTATCTAAAACATTGTAGGAAAAGATGAAATGCTGGTAACCAGCTTTCCTCCTTTCCCTTCAATGTTTTCTACCCTATCAAAGACAGATATCATCATTTTACCTACATTTATTTTGTTGCCTGCAAATGCTTTTAATTTAGTCCACTCTAAAATTTCGTTGTTTGGTAAAGAGTTAAAACCTTGTAGCAGAAGAAGAAATTGCTCTAGGAAGGCAATTTCTACTTGTCCTACAATGGCTCTTGATCATTCTTTTTTTTTTACGTATTTCCCCTACAGAGAAAAAAATCATCAAAATAATATCTGAGCTACCCTTTGAATTGAGGGTAGAAATAATCCATACTTCAAAAGGGTCTTTTTAAAATCATCTGCTACAGATTTGTTCCAGAGGGAATTCATGGATTACAGTTGTAATGCTCCTTTTCCTACAATTTTTCAACCCTTTCAAAGCAAATGCCTTCAATGTAGACAAATCTAAAGTTTGAAAATCTGGTAAGAGTTTAGTGTATCGATGCTTGAATCAATTCTATAATATTACTTGAACCCCTAACCTATAAAGCCTGCTTGAATCAATTCTATAATGTTACTTGAACCACTAACCTATAAAGCCTATGTTTTTTGTAACGACCATGATTGTATATGAGAGCCTTTTTGAAGGATTGTGGAAATAAGAGGAAATGTTGATAACCCACAATAATTTCTATCCAAGATGAATCCAACCATGTGAGCGACATTTGATGTTGTTTGCAAATGCATTCAATTCGAATGAGTAAAAGATTTAACCCTTTACCACACAATGACGACTTTTAATGTCCCTGAAAGAGAAGGCTTTTGAAAACATTGTGGGAAAAGGAGAAAATGCTGGTAACCAACATTTTCTCCTTTTCCCACAAAGTTTTTCTACCCTATCAAAGAAAAATCATTTCATGTGAGCCACGTTAAAATTGTCATCTACAAATGCTTTCAATTTGGAATAATTCAATATTAGTTTTTTTCATGAGCATTGGCGAGTTCTGATTGGCTGAAAAATTTTTTTCATAGCTCCATGAAAAAAAAAATAAGCAGTGCCGGAACTACTTTTGCAGTCAAACTAGTGTAAACAAACATGTATACGAGATTCCATAATGTTTTTCTGTCTGATTTTATATCCAGTCCGAATTTCAAATTGCTAGCTAAATTTATTTTCTCTGAACATTGAAAAAAATATCCAACAGTAAATTCAAAGAGAGAGCTTAAACTCATTGTCACTTTGCTGGGTCCTAACAAACTTACTTTCAACTTACTTCTGGCGTATTGAACTTCTAATAATAAATCTACTAAATCTGCCAATGTTCAATACTATAATGACGTCATCAGTTACGTTATTATTACGTCATGAACGAGCAGATTTACCGCGCTACGAATTATCAATGAAATGGACATTAAATAAATACGCAATGTTGGATTTACAAAAAAAGCAGTAGAGTAAAATTTAAGTGCATATTTGTTGTCTGTGATATTGAATTATAAGGAACGAAGAGAATTTTTTTTGTTTTCATGGAGGTATGAAAAAAAAAAAACCTAATCACACTTTTGTATGAAACCACCCTGAAAAAAAAACTCTGCTGAAAAAGTCATTGTTGAAAAAGGAGAAAATGCCGGTAACCAGCATTTTCTTTCCCCCATTGTTCTATACCAATCCAATGACAAAGTCCAGTTTTTGAGACATTTTATTGGTGGTCTGACTAAATGCCTTCAATTTGGACAAGTCTAAACCTTTGTCATTTGGTAAAAAGTTAACAGAAGGCATAATGTTGAAATCTGAAAGCATAAATCTGGCCCATAAAGGGTTAAAGTAAGCTCTGCTTTTGATGAACCCCATCTGTTGGAATTATGTTTACAACAGATGAAGTTTATCATACAGCGCTACAAACAAGGTACTAAAATCATTACCTGTAAAGAGCCTTTCACAACTCTAACAGCTTTTGTGGCCAGTGTAGATCAAGATCAGACTCTGCAAAATGTGCAGTTTGATCTTTGATCAACAGTGTCCGTTTAGCTTAAACAATACAAACAAAACCAACCATCAATTGGGTCTTATTCCTAGTCCACATATGTCTGTTGGGTTTATCTGGTGCCCTTAGGTTTAAATTACTTACATAAGAACAGACTTTCAAATGATATACAGGAACTCCAGACAACTTGTAACATCTAATAATATAGATAATAATAGTACAATAAATTTGTGTTAGAAAATTTATGAATGTATCCAACCCTTTTTTGGGACTAATATATCAATATTTGAGGTGTGTCAAATTTCAAGTGTTTAGGGCTCAAACTGACAAAAAAAAAGCAAAAACCCTGCATCATTTAACTTTACCACACAATCTCTATTGCAAGGATCCTGAATCAAAAGCCTTTTGAAAACATTGTGGGAAAAGGAGAAAATGCTGGTAACCAGCATTTTCTCCTTTTCCCACAATTTTTTTCTAAATGTACCCTTCCAAACCAGTTGCTAATTTTTTAGCCGCATTTATTTTGTCATCTGCAATAAGCTTTAAATTTGGACAAGTCTAAAAATTTGTTGTTTAGTAAAGAGTTAGATCTAAGCATCAGATTTCTTTGCACAAACTCTAGATGCTTTAGTGATCCGTTAACTGTTGTGAATAGTGTAGATCAAGATCAGACAGCTCACTACCCTGCAGTATTATCTGAAATCTAGACTCTCTGTCAAGTGATATTTCCCCCCCCCCCCCATTTAACTTTGAAATAAGCAATATTTGAGTTTTTGCTGGAAATCGATTGACTGTATGGTGTTCAATGTCGTTTTCAACTTTATTTCAGTTACGTTGCGGCGGCCAGTACAACACAAAAGGATAAGATCGGAGCAAGCCTCCGAGTCGGGGGTAGTTCAAACTCTCTTCATCGACCAAGCTAGCAGACGACAGGGGTAAAAACTGAATCCAGTTAGAATCTAGATCCATCATCGATAATTAGATACATATTGATTTTTAAAAACCTTACAAAAGTGACTTCGACTGTTGTTATATAGAATTCCTCAATAAAATCGTTGCAAATTCTTTTTCACGCTTTTAATGTTTGGTTTATTTTTGCCCGCTAAAAGTCATTGAAATAGGCTTTTTTCTGTCTTTAAAATAAAGATCTCATTCAAGGGAAATAACTCAAAATCGTTCTTTTGTGTCGGAGGAAAAGAAATTCGAATTGCCAAAAATGGCCGCGGAGTCGGATGTTGTACGAATAACCTATCAAGAACTTCAAGATATTGTCAAAGACAGAGTTGAAAAGGAGTTAAAGGAGCAAGAATTGAAAATTGAGGAAGGTTGTTATGCAATGAACGAATTTTGTAAATTCGTTTTGGATGATTTTCACACACGATTAGTTTTCTTTGATGTTAATTTTTATCGAATTCTGAAACTAATGAAAGTGACAGTTGAACCACTTCGGATATTTTTTCAGATCGGACCTGCCAACCACAAACTCGTGTCTCCTATGATTAAACCAGTCAATACATGCCAATGGAAAATGACACTCTTCACTTTTTGTCAGATTTGACTTTCATGGTGTGACATTACTGAGTATTTCTCAACTCATTAAGGGTCATCATTCTTTGTTTGATCTGGAACTTTGGGTTATACTCAAACTTTACAGTACTCTCCTTTATTTTATTTATGCTAGAAATGCTGTTAACTTTTTACCAAAGAACAAAGTGAAGACCTGTCCAAATTCAAAGTATTTGAAGATGACCAATTGATAATAGAACTTACATGATCTTGTACCTTCAGTCTGAAGTGTTGCTCCGATGTTATTTTTGTGATTGGGTCTCCGCAACCCTTCACAGCAGCCCTTCTTTAATACCATCTGGAAATCTCAAAATCTTAGCGGTCATTTTTCAGTCGGCTTAATGTGTCTTTAATCTGCTTGTCAGCTATGAAAATGGACATGAATCGATAGATAAATGATTTAACTTCACGTTGACATCAAGTTTAGTGCAAGGTTTTCATTGATCCTTTTGTAATTTACTATTTATTTGACGTAAACGAATCTGGCTAATTTATAACAAACACTCATGATAAATTCAGTTAACTGCGCATGCGTGGTCACTTTGATTTGAAAAAATGATATTGTGTGATCGGCAATTTATGTGATAAATACGACTCCTCATAAACGAAATACATCCTGTACATTTAGTTTTCCTTTCAATGCCCAAGCTGATAACACAGAAGCCGATAAATTGTGAAAAGAAAAAAAAACTTTAATGTACCGGAAGCGACTTCCAAAGCATGCGCAGTAAATGTCAAGCCTAGTTTCGACCTCATGGGAAGTAGGTCAATGGATATTTACATTCCGAAATAATGGAATTACAAGGAGGTAACACTGTCATTTTTTAATTATTTCGGTGTTTTTGTAAAGATTAATCATTAGTCTATCGATTCAGGACCTTATTGTTCACTGACAAAAAAAAGATCGAAGCATACGACCATTGGAAACGATGCCGGTATTTTGATTTTTCACTCCAGATGGGTCATAAGAGTGGCTGCTGCGGGGGCTAGCGGAGAAACAAAAGCAAAAATAACATCGGAGTTAGTCCCCGAATCGGGGGTAACATGATGGGGTTTGTATCAGAAAGGGTCAAATACATAGTTGTGAGAAAATGCTGGTTACCAGCATTTTCTCCAGTTTCCATAATATTTCAAAAGCCTTCTCACCAACTGTGATTAAAACTTCAGATTGTGTATTAAAGGATTTTATACCATATGAACAAAGAAACTTTACTTAATTTTTTTCTTAATTCTAAAATTTACACTTATCTAATTTTATGCATTTGCAGATGTCAAATGAAACTGACTTAAATGATGATTTGTGTCTTCAAAAGAAAGTGAAACATTGTGGAAAAAGAAAACACTAGTTGCTAGCTTTTTTGACACCCTTGCAATGTTTTCATTTCAAAAACCATTTTGTCAAAACACAAGGTCGTTTGAAAAAGGATTACCCCATATTGATTATCCGTAGTAAAGAAATATATTTTCAGAAGCATATGCTGGATTTCCTTCTGCAGGAGGTAAAATGTTTGGAGATTTCATTAAGTTCATATTTTATGCATGTTTTCATATTTTTCAGCCAATAAAAAATGTGCTTTTCAAGACATGTATTACATTTTCAGAAGTCAAAAGAGCAAAGAATGAAGAAAGAAAAAAGAAGCGACCCACTGTTGGAATATACAGGCCTCCAAGCCTCTTACGTCACATGCAGGAACAAAAGGACAAGGACAGCAGCCCGTCAGGTAAATGAAAATAGAAGAAAAACATTTTAAGTCATGCTATGGTCCATATAAGAGGAAGTTAACTATTTAAACAAGAAATATCTTTAAAAAAAGATAGATCGCGTAATTTGCCAGCAAATAGGCAGGGGCCCTTAGAATAAACATATCTACATTTTTGACCAATCACAAATTTCTACTTTTTGATTTGTTATCAGTACCCAGAAAAAGGTCAAAAGCCAGTACATTCAGCTACGCCTGAAAATTAAATGCTACTTTGATTTGTTAAAACACTTCGTACTTACACTATTGTAAAGGTATTTATTTTTGAAAGTTTATTTGCATCAGGCTATCTGTCATATGGTATGTACATAGGTTATTGTGTGGCATAACCCCAACCTCAAATCTCCTGTTATTGTATTGAAACTTTGTCTAGTTATCCACGAGGGAGTGTGGTATGAAACACAGTTTTTTGATTTATCCAATTATGAAGCCCTTTACCAGACAATCATGACTTTTAGCAACCCAGAGGAGAAATGTGTTTGAGAATATTTTGGGAAAAGGAGAAAATGGTAACCAGCATTTTCTTCTATTTCCACAATGTTTCCTACCTTTTCCCAAACAAAAACTTTCCTTCAAGCAATATTTTATTTGATGCCTGCACATAATTTCAGTTTGGACCAGGTTGAAATTTGTCACCTTGTAAAGAGTTAACCCTTTATACCACACAATCCGAAGTTTTAGCAGCAGTGAAGAAGAAGGCTTTTGAAAATATATTAGAAAAAGAAGAAAATAGTGGTAACCAGCATTTTCTCCTTTTCCCACAAAGTTTTCTACCCTTTTCCAAACAGAAATTTCCATATGAGCAACATTTATTTTGTAATCTGCATTTCTTTCAGTCAGGTTACATCTTGTCATCTGGTAGAGAATTAAGCATTGAAGACTTTGATTAAACTCTTTACTAAGTATTCCTGTGTATGACAACTCGTAGACAGAAAGCTTTTGAAAACAATGTGGAAAAGGGGGGAAAATGCTGAAAACAAGCACCTTCTCCTTTTCACAGAATGATTTCCATCCTTTTTATGAAAAACCCATATTTTGAGACATAACTGGATTCATCCATGGCTCAGTAGCCAAGTGTAGTACATGTACTTATAATCTAGAGTTCAAGCCTTTACTGGAAGCACTAGGGTTTTGTGAAAGTGTCCTTGGCAAAGACACTTCAGAGCCCTAGCCTAGAATCAGTGGAACTCTGACATACATGAGTAAGTGAGCTATTGCTGTGATATGAATGCATAAAAATACAAGCAATCAATCAATTTAAGACATATGGAATTTGTTGCCTGCAATTGCTTTCAGATTGGATTAGTCTGAAGTTTTGTCATCTAGTAAAAAGTTAAATAAGATATGCAATAGGCCTGAACGTCTATTCTATCAAAGCATTTGTGTGTGTGTGGGAGGGGGGGTATTATCCCCTTAGCCTTGACATGCTGGAAACCACAAAGTTTTTTTCCTTGTAACCCTTTATCGCAAAACAAAATTGTAGACCAGTTCAAAGCCAAAGCATAATTATGCTGACGTCAAATTAAATGGCTTGCAACACGTGAAAAGGGGCATTCGGACATTTGCGTAAAGTGTTGTCTTGGAGCAGCCTGCGCAGTCCGCGCAGGCTAACCCGAGACGACACTTTACGACTACATTAGATTTTGTGCTACAGTAGACTTGCGCAAAACAGAAAATTGCATTAAAACGGAAAGTGTCATTTCGGATTAGCCTGCGCAGACTGTGCAGGCTGATCCGAAACGATACTTTACACAGATGTCCAACTGTCCCTTTTCGTGTGTTGAAGGCCAAATGTGGTTAAATTTGTGGATGCAGTCTTTGATAGAGTAGAAAATGTGGGAAAAGGTTAACAGCATTTTCTCCTTATTCCACAATGATTCAAAAGTCTTCTTTCTCAAGGTCTTTAAAAATCAGCATTGTGTGGTAAAGGGTTAAAGACAAAATCTGTTTTTGAATCATACTTGTTTGCAAATGCTCTCAATTTTGTTGTCTTTTTCTGAGTGTGCTTGATTATTCTAATTTTTGTTTTATTGTACATGTAACAGATGATAACAGGACCACAGGTTCGACAAAGAATTTCCCGATGGACTTGCGCATCTCTGAGGAAGATTGGGACAGTGAGGTTATTAGTTCAGAACCTACATCTAAAGAAAACAGTGTGGAAAAAGAGGTAATAGGATTTCCATAGAAATACCAGTAGCATTTGGAAAGATAAATTATTGAGTGTTTCAGAAAATTTTAGATCATTTGTTGAAAAGTTATGTCTTGGATTGATAGATGAATAAAAGAGATGTTTTTGCTTGTAGAAAAAGACATAATTATGGAAGCATATTGCAATTTAAAGGCCCACTAGCTCCAAAATGTAAGCTATTCAAGGGTCAAAGCAAAGACAAATTTAATTCATACCATTTAAAGGTATGGATACTATTGTGAATCTGATGATTTGTTTCAGTGGAATCTGTCAAAGTTTAGTTGCTTGCAGAAAAATATCTTGTAAAACTAGAACAAAAAATGGGCAACTTTGTTTCTAGTTTTACAATACATTTTTCTGCATTTTGACTCTTGAATTGTTTACTTTTGACTGCAAGTGTGCCTTTAAGGCTATTCTTGCTTGCATGTTGAAGTAATCACAAAATGTTACAATCTACTGGTAAAATCAATAGTAGACTGCTGCTCCTGAGAGGAACTGAAATTAGGCCACAATGCACATCCCATTGGGTCCTTGTTATGTGTAATGGCTATTGCGTATTGAATTCCATAGCTTAAATTGTCTTGAATGAGATAATATTCAACACAGTGCTTCACAACTTTAGATTTTCAGGCCCCTGCAATTGACACCTTTTGGTAGCATTCTTGTGAAAGAAGTATGCACAGTTTGCTGGTGCAAGCTTATGTTCCTTAATCAGTGATGTTTTTTGTATGGCTCAATTTACTTCTGCTGAGCCCCGCTAGCTCAGTCAGTAGCGTACAGGACTTGAGAACAGGGGGTCATGGGTTCGATCCCTGGCTCGGCCAATTTCTTTCCGAGGATTGATGATAGTCATTGCGACAGGATTCATTCCTCTCCCACCGCTGACCATTGTCACGACGATGGTTATGTGGGAAAGCAGCCAGTGGCTTGGAAAGAAAATTGTGCGGAGTACTGGTAAAAGAGTCTCCAGGAAAGCATGGATAGGTGCACTGGCGGCCGCGATATAACTGAAATAATGTTGAAAACGGCGTTAAACACCATACAATCAATCAATCAATCAATCAATCAATTTACTTCTACCAAACAGGCTTTGTTAGGTCTAAACTATGCCTGAGTGGTAAGAGTGTATACAGAGATAATGAGTATGTGTTTGCTTAACTCTTTCCCAAACAAAAATATTTTGGACTGGACCAAATTCAAAGCATTTGCAGACGACAAATCAGATTTAGCTCAAATGACAAATTCTGTCTATGATAGAGCAGTAAACTTTGTAGGAAAAGGAGTTAAAATTGGTTAACAAGCATTTTCTCCTTTTTCCACAATGTTTTCAAAAACCTTCTTCTTCAGGGCTGTTAAAGCTCTGGATTGTGTGGTGGAGGGTTAAATCTTGGCCAGATGACAAAGTTTTAGACCCATCCATTACAAAGGCAATTTTAACCTTTTCACCTTTTCCTAAATTGTTTTCAAAAGTACCGTAAATTTTCTCAGGGTGGCGAAAATGCATAATTATTTGGTTAAGGTTTGACCCTTTATCCACACAATCAAGACATAACAACCCTGAAAGAGAAGAGTTTTGGAAACATTTTGGGAAAAAGAGAAAATGCTGATAACCAGCATTTTCTCCTTTTCCCAAAATGTTTTCTATCCTATCAGGGACAAATTCCATCATTTGGGCCACACTTAATTTGATGTCTGCAAATACTTTTCATTTTGGACGGGTCTTAAAATTCATGGTGTAGTAAAAGGTTACAAGTAATTTATTTTTCTGCACACTAATTACAGGTAGAGGGAGTCAATGCTAGTGTTGCAAGTATGGCCATTTCATCTTCAAAAATGGTAAAGCCAAAATCTGAAGAGACTCGAAAGCGCTCCAAGAGGCCAGAGATACAGCGTTACATACCAAAAGGTAGACTTGCAGAGAAACAAGCGGCTGACCTCAGTGGAGAGGGGTCAGGAGATGTTGATGCCGAGTCCAGCCCGAGCCACAGCGCGGTACACAGTCCAAGCCCTGGTCCAGGAAAAGAAGCTCATTCACCTTCTCCTAGAAAAGTAGATATCAAAAACATGCAAGTAACTGTAGTTAATGCAAAATCTGCTGACGACACTCAATATGAAAGTAATGATAATGTAAAAGAACCTGAACAGCAGGGTGTGAATCGAAACCAAAGAGAGCAAACTGGATATCACCGGGGCAGGGGTAGAGGTCAAGGTCAATCATATTCAAGAGGTCGAGGTCAAAGAATGACCCAGAAATCAGACAGAGGTCGTGGAAGAAATGAAATGAGAAGTGGTGGAGATTCTGTTGGGAGCCGTGGAAATTCTCAGGAAAAGAGTGGTTTTTCTTCAGATACAAATATGCACAGAGATGAAAAAGATACGAAAGACACATACATTGTCCCGTCTAGACCTAATACGATTGGTCAGGAGGCAGACAGGGTAGATACGATAGGCAGTGATCAACAACTCGTGCAAAATGATGAGTTATTAATGAAACATGAAAATCTTGGTGTAATGTCGGGGCTTAGTAAACATTCTTCTAATCGAAGTAAGTCTCGATCATTTGACAAATTGAATCAGGCAGATCGATGGGAAGAAGAGGGATATTTTCCTGACTCAAGTAATCTGGGGACTTTGATCTTTGAGCGTAGCAGGAGTTCAGAGCAACTTAATTTGACTGGAAAAAATGCTAATAAACCACCAATGCCTAGAAGTAGCTCAGGAGGAAATAAACAGGGAAAGAAATATCCTTTCCAGTCCATGAGACCAAGGAGGGACAGCTTTAGTAGTGATATAAGCACAGGTATTGCTCTTATCTCTATACCACCCAATCTTTAATGACCCTGAGAAAATAAGCTTTTGAAAACAATTTTGGAAAAGGAGAAAATGCTGGTAACCAGCATTTTCTCCATTTCCCACAATGTTTTCTACTCTTTTCGACAGACCAGCACTGGTCTCCAGCATTTTCTGCTTGTCCTACAATGTTTGAAACAATGTCTTCTTCAAGGTCCATAAAACATCACACATTGGATCAAGCGGTAAAGCACCTTTAAGAACTTTAGTTGCCTTTCCAGCAAGTGTAGAGTAAGATCACCTTGTAGACACAGAATATGTGGTCTGATCATTGATCTACACAGGCTGCTTTACTAAGACATTCTTGACATGAGCAATTATTTGGGTCTTATTTCTAGAACAAAGATGTGATAGGTTTATTTGGTGCTCTTAGGGCTAAAGGTAAATGAGCCATGCCCTCTGAAAAGGGGGCTTAATGCGTTTGCAAAAGTATCAACCCATGTCAACCTGTGCATTACGCACAGGCTGACATGGGTAAAAACTTTTTGCTCTTTGTAAATTTTGTGTATTTCCAAGGACCAGACTGCCTTATGATGCAGTCTATTGTTAGACAAAATACATGTGTAGATTTTATGGATCCAGAATTATATGACTTGCTTGGTATATTGCATTACGGATATGCATTAAACTCCCTTATGCAAGATTGATTGTATGTTGTTTAATGCTGTTTTCAACATTATTTTAGTTAACTCATGACAACCAGCGCACCTGTCCACGCTTTCCTGGACTTTCTTTTACCAGTACTCTGCACAATTCTTTCCAAGCCTCTGACTGCTTTCCCACAGTCCCATTGTCAGAACCCTTTTGCTAGAGCATGGCTCATTAATACATTGCAGGAACAGGAAGTGATTGGAGTACAGAAGACCTGGATTTTGACAAAGAAATTGAAGACAGAAAAGTGGACTGGACGGAGGAAGTAGATACTCAGCTAGCCTTGCAGGTAGGCCCTGGCCCGAAAAGCCCTCTTTATTGACCCTTTTCAGTCTTTTATTGAACAGTCCTGAGTTTTATTGATTGATTGATTGATTGATTGATTGTATGGTGTTTAACACCGTTTCAACAAAAAAATTTAGTTATATCATGGCAGCCTGTGCTCACATCCATGCTCTCCTGGAGTTTCTTCTACCAATACTCCCAACTATATTCTTTCGAAGCCACTGGCTGCTTTCCCACATAATTACTGTCGAAACAATGAACAGCAGTGAATGAGGAATGAATCCTGTCACAATGACTATCATTAATCCTCGGAAAGAAATTGGCCGAGAGGGGGAATCAAACCAGAAACTCACTGTTCATGAGTCCTGTGTGCAAACGAATGTACTACCTGGGCTTTGCCCTGAGTTTTAATCACCCTGGGAAAACAAGGTTTTGAAAACATGGCGGAAAACATACATGGTGCTGGTAAAGAGCATTTCCTCCTCAACCTAGTTTTAAACCATCAAAAGGGAAACCCATACCAGGACAAGTGATTTTGAATTCCTTTTGACACAGTTTTGCCCCTTTTTCAACTGAAAATTTTCTTTGTAAAAGCTAATGTAGCAGAGCCTTTGCACTTGCATGCATGGGTTAAGTCTCTTGACCCTATACCAAACAACAGTTTATAGTTAGTTTCCTATAAACTTAACCCATTCCCAAACAACAATATTTTAGGCTTGTCCAAATCGAAAGCATTTGCCGACGACAAAATAAAAGTGACTGAAAATTTAAAATTTTGTTTTGTGTAGGGTAGAAAACATTGTGGGAAAAGGAGAAAATGCTGGTTACCAGCATTTTCTCCTTTTCCCACAATGTTTTCTAAAGGCTTCTTTCTCAGGGTCGTCAAAAGTAGGGATTGTGTGGTAATGGGTTAAAGCATTTGAACCATGCTCTGTAAAAAGATTTGATGCATCTGCAAAAAACATTGACCAATGCGCAGTCAGAGCAGGCTGACATGGGTGGAAATTTTTTTACTACGAGTGGTGTTTGTAAACTTTCTACATCTCTAAGAACCATTCTATCGGAGGATTGAGACAGCTGTTAGACTAAATGAATTATGTGGATCGGTGACTATGTGATGACTCGCCTGGTGATATGCATCACAGAGATGCATTTAAACCCCCTTTTGCCAGAGCTCTGCTCATTTGTTGATAGCATATTAAATGTGCTACAAATGACAAAATGTCTTTGACAGAGTAGGGGGAAAAAAAAATGTAGGAAAAGGAGGAAAATACAACATTTTGAAAGGTCTACATCCACCAGGGCCCCATTTTACTAAGGTAGTTACGAACAAAATTTGCGTAA
Organism: Hippopus hippopus; assembly: GCA_946811185.2. Classification (NCBI taxonomy): domain Eukaryota; kingdom Metazoa; phylum Mollusca; class Bivalvia; order Cardiida; family Cardiidae; genus Hippopus; species Hippopus hippopus. The sequence goes on from OX328109.1 coordinate 5,932,147, forward strand.
GTTTTACGTAACTATAGTATAGTGGCATTAATCTGCCACGAGATACATGAAAACTATCATGATTATTCTAGAAAGCTATTACAATAAATCAAAGTTTCCTGGAAAATTTATCTGGATAAAATGAAAAGATAAAATTTCCAGGAAACTTTGATTTATCACAATAGTTTTCGAAAATAATCATTATAGTTATCCCGTATCTTGTAGCAATTAATGCCACTATACTATAGTTACTTAAAACTTATGCAAATTTTGTTCGTAACTACATTAGTAAAATGAGGCCCAGGTCTGTAACTCTGTATGCCAAGCTGTAAGACTTGCCCAAATGGGAAGAATTTGTAAACCACAAATTATATAGATCTTACATGATATTATTTGACCTTCGATGAGTAGAAAATATTGAGGGTAAAGGAGAAAATGCTGGTTACCAGTATTTTCTCCTTTTCCCACAATGTTGTCAAAAGCTCTCTTCTCTTTCTAGGGTTGTTAAAGCTCAGGACTTGGTAAAGAATTAAAACACAAAATTGTTTGGTAAAGGGTCTATACAGCTGTATTGCACTTTATAGGTACAAGACGAAACACAGAAAATGAATGCATGGTTTGCCAAGCAGGAATCTGGCTTGTCTCAGAGTGCTGACTGTTTGGACAAGACAAACAATGCAGTCAATAGCAACAGGATGGATCGGATCCCAAATTGGGGCAGCTTCAATCAGCAAAGTGAAATGACTGAAGAGAAATCTAATACCTTGCCATTTACACACAGACGGAAACATACAAATGTTGACAGTCAGCTACGAGGAAGGGCTGAAGATAGACGGAAAGCATCATTAGGTAATAAGTGGTTTTTGCCTTTTAAACCACTTTACATATTTTGCAGTTTTAGACTGATTAAAGAGTGCATATACTTACTCTGTGATTATTAGAAATTTTTTAAATGACAAAAATCAATATGTACATTTCTCTTGGGGATGAAAATTTCTTATGATTGTTTACTTTCACAAGTTAGAGGTCATGAATTGCATCCAAATACAAAGTACCATCCACCAATAGATGCCAAATGTGCCATTACCACACGATCCCGAGTTTTAACATGACCAAGGAAAAGGACTTTTGAACACATGCTGGTCAACAGCATTTTCTTCTATTCCCACAATTTTTTCTACTCTTTCTGGTATAAATCACATCATTTTTGCTGCATATGATTTGTCATTAGCAATGCTTTCAATATGGCAATGTCTAAAACCTTTTCCTTTGGCACAGAGTTAATATGTTTTGTTTTTTGAATTGAGTAAAAGTGCATTTCTGAATGTAGAAAAAAAATGCAAGTTAGACTGGTTGGCGAATGGGGCCCCTGACATGTCTTACCAAACATGACAAGAAAAGACTGTGGTGACATTTTCCATTCATCCTTCCATCCATTAACTCTTTACCAAATGAGAAAATTATGGACCAAACCAAATTGAAAGCATTTGCAGATGACAAAATAATTGTTGCTCAAATGATGATATTGTCGTTGATGGGGTAGAAAACATTTTGGGAAAAGGCCTCTTCCTTAGGGTCGTTAAAAGTTGGGATTGTGTGGTAAAGAGTTAAATGAATTATCTATCCGTTCTGAGAGTATGATTTGGCTGTCCCTTTTTATTGCAGTCAGTACTTTATCTGCAATATTTGAGAAAAGGCTACTATAGTTTTGTGTTGCACACTAGGGATTGAAATAAAGGAGTAAAAGGGAATCAGCTATCTTTTGTCATAAATTTTTCTGGTTTCAGGTTTCCGTAGTCGTGACTCAAGTGTCTCTAGTGTTCAAAGTTGTCAGAGTGTTCAAAGTGTTCAAAGTGCTTACGGAAGTGAAGGAAGAAGAAGGCGCAGACGGCGCAGAAAAAGTTCAGGATCCCAGAAAATTAAGAGTGGGTCAATGGAAGCAATGAACATTCAAATTAACTGTGATAGTCCAAATAAGAGAGAGGTCACGGTAGACCCAAAGGGTAAAGGACCTGATGGTTTTAAGAGAATGAATTCCTTTGAGAAAAAGGGGCAAGTAGAAGACTGGAATCAGACAGGTGACAGGAGAGGAAAGGATCAAAATAGGGGTGGTTTTAGGAATGAGAGAGGTTTCGGAAGTCGAGAAGATGTTTACTATAGGGGTCAGCAGGATAGTTGGACGAGAGGTGGAAAACAACAAAGGCCACCCAGGCACGGTCCAGATAGACCAGGTCAAGATGGAGGTCAAAAAAGAGAACGGGAGAGGTACAGGCAAGATGGGGGTCATAGGGGTGACAGAGGGAGACAGGATAGTGGGGGAAATAAGGGGGATCAGAGGTCTAGACATGGATCTGGAGAACATTTCAGACAAGATGGAGGGGGGCACAGAGGGGGCTGGAAGCACAACAGAAAAAATGACAGGCACAAAGATGAGCAATATGGTGGCTACAGACAGGATAGACGGGGGAGTGATTACAGGGAGCGGGGCGGGAGGAGAGAGGACGATAGATTTATGAAGTATTCCCATGATAGGAATATTGAAGGACCCAGTGAAATAGGTAGTGAGAATGTGGAGCAGGATAAACATCATCAACATGGTGGTGGTATCTTACATTTACCACCCAAATCAAGAACACCGGATCCTGCTCAAGCTGATAGACATACCCAAGGAGGGGGTAACTGGGGTAGGGGGCAAGGTAAGAATAATTGGGGTCGGGAACAGACAAGTAATAAATGGGGTCGGGAGAGTGAGACAGTGAAGGGGGCAACTAGAAGACAAAGTGAAAGACACGACTCTGGTGGACGTCAGAAAACTTTGTTTGACCCCAACAACCCTAGTAAACCTATTCTCATAGAGGAAGCTAAACCAAAGTTAGATTTTAAAGACCCAGATAGCATGTATGGTTCTTCACCACAGTCACCCTCATATCCACCCAATGCTCAGTCACCAAACCTCCCCTCAGGACATCCACTGAATCCTCAACAAGTATATCCAGCTGGGAGCCCTAATTATGGGCAAATGTACCCACCAGGGTATGGCTATGGTTACAATATGCCCCCACCCCATCTCATGGTATTTCCTGGGGGAGGGATGATGCCACCCCCAGGCCCTGAAGGAATGTTTTATGGGTACCCACCTCAAGCTAGAGACTGGAATATGTATCGTGATGATCCCTACTATCAGGGGTAAGTGATTTTTAGCTCAGCTGTTATCAAAAAAATGTCAAGGTGTTGTCATATTCCTGTCATCATATGCATTTATCACAGAGCTCCAGATAAAGGGAGTGATTTTGATTTCAAAATTGACAAAATTAATTATTCTCCACTAAACCCTATGTTGTAGGTACTCATTAGAATCGTCTCACTGAGACGATTCTAATGAGTACCCACAACATAGGGTTTCAAAGAGAAATAATGACTTTGGAATACCATCACTCCCTCTTATCTGGAGCTCTGATTTATTGTATCCTACCTTTTTAGATAAAGCTGATATTTTGAGACAATCACATAACATTTTAACTTGCAACATGTACTTTATTGCATTGTTATCGTCTTTGTCATTGTCACGCAAAAACTTGGACATTTAAGAATAATTGTCATTAATGACAATAATTACCGGTACTTCGAACTCAGACTAGTTGTTAACTATCAGAAAAGGAAACCATCAGTAAGGCAGGCAATCACCAAATATTTTTGACAGTTATATCCCTTTTCAGTATAGATTTTTCAGTGAAAGTCAATTTCTTTTCTGAAAAGCCACTGCAGCTGAGTGTTGGCTCTTGCATGCGGTGCTTGTGTTTTCCACAATTTTAACTGTATTTTTCCTTGATGTGTTACAAGCGTGTATGTAGCTCACTCCACAATGAAGAGTAAAAATAAGAGAAGTTATCCAAATTTGTGAATTTAAATTTGATAAGAGGAAACTTTGCTCCTTTTGGTCAATATCTGCATTTGTCATTTTGTTTAACTCTTTACAAAACAACAGAATTTTACAGTTGGCTGAATTGAAAGCAATAGCAGAAGACAACTTAGACATTTGCTCAAAGAATAGAATTTTTCTTCAAAAGGGTAGAAAACATTGTGGGAAAAGAGAAAATGCTAGTAACCAGCATTTTCTCCTTTTCTAACAATGTTTTCAAAAGCCTTTCTCTTCAAGGTTGTTAAAATTCGGGATTGTGTGGTAAAGAGTTTAGTAAGCAATATACTTTTGAAAAGTTTAGCAGTGTATATACATAGCAGGTTTATGGATATACACGTACCTTATTTGATTCTTTAGTAGTCCAAACCCTGCAGAATTTGGATACACATTTGACCGAATCCGAAGCATTTGCAGATGACTAATTCATTGTAGCTCAAATGGTGGAATTTGACTTTGAAAGGGAAGAAAAAATTGTTATGCTTGTAACCAGCATTTTCTCTTTTTATCACGTTTTCAAAATCCATCTTCCTCAAGATAGTTAAAACTTTGGATTGTTTTGTAAAGGATTAACTTTTTTATTATAATCTCAGCGGTGGTATGGACACTGATGTAATGATGGGTGATCGTAGCAGATCCCAGTGCAGAATGATAGCTGAACAGATACTGCGGGAAGCCTTGCCAATGGAGAAACAACTGAACGCTTTAGTGGTGAGGCGTATAGGTGGGGAGGATACTCTACAGATGATTAATCAATTAAGGTAATATCTCTGTTTTATCATTTTTTTCTATTCAGGGTTGCATCTTGGCCACAGCATTATGCTAATCCTGCAATTAATTAGTGGTTGACTCTGTGCAAAATACAAACCAAGTCCCTTCACGAAGTAGTTTGTTAGAACTTAGGCCTTTGAAGCTCTTTTGTTGTATCGTGGAATACTGAAATTTATCTGTCAATCAATGAACATTTTTACTAAAAATAGCACATTTGCACATGGTCTCTTCAAGACGTGCAATGAAGTCTGAGAAAATTTAACGGCCTCTCTCTTTTAAAAGAGAATATCTAACCAAAAAGGGGGGAAAAAACAACCTTGTCACTGGTGTAGATGGGTTCAGAAATGATTCTTTGTTCCAATCCTCCAAAGGTTTCAAACAGCTCTTGCAACCACATTTTCCGCATCGTTAAAAGGCTGACATCATGATGTTAGATGATAGACTAGCAGATCTTCAAGGCCTTTGATAAGAATGACATGTCACATTGATGCTGTAAACAAACTGAAGGCTTGTTTTATCAACCTTTGATCATAATTGCACTGATTGGTTCAGGGGATTATAGTCATTTAATCTTTTATGAGATAACAGAAATTTAGACTATCTATATTTAAAGAAAATGCAGATGACATCTTAAATGTGGCTTTATTGATAACATTTTCTCTTTTTTCCCACAAATCTTTTGGAAGCCTTTTTTTCTGGTTCAGAAAACAGGAGGTCATTTCATAAAGAGTTAACGCTTTACATCACAGTCCCAAATTTTAATGACCCTGAGAAAAAACACTTTTAAAGACATTGTGGGCAAAGAAGGAGATGGTGGTAACCAGGATTTTCTTCTTTTCCCATAATTCTTCAACCCATTTAACTCTTACAACATGACAAAAATACAGACTTGTCCAAATTTAAAATATTTGCAGGCGATAATTTCATTGTGGCTCAAATGACGCAATTTTGCTTTGATGGAGTGGAAAACATTGTTGGAAAAGGAAAAAATGCTTGATAACCAGCATTTCTTTTTTTCCCTCTATGTTTTCAAAGGGCATCTTCCTCAGGGTTGTTAAAAATTGGTATTGTGTGGTAAAGGGTTAAAGACAAATCCTTATTTCATGCTTTCCGGTAGTTTATCGAGAAATAACAGTGAAATATTTTTCGATATTTCATGGTTACGACCAGTGAAAAATACTGATTTTTATCCTCTAACTCTTCAATTGAAGGCGAAAACAGAAGTTCCCGCGCACTAGTTGCCTCTCAACAAGATGGAAATATGACGTCATTTACCCTACATTTCTTGCGCTATACGTAATATTGTAATGGGTTGCTATGCGGAGGGGGTACGCCACGGGGAATAACCAAAAAGAATTGTACTTGATTTTGATGTAAGTTCCGCCCAAAAAAGGGTTAAAAGCATGAAATAAATAGAATATTTGTCTTTTTTTTGGTGAAAGATTGAAATTTATTTCATCTTGTGAACATCATTGGTAATATTTTCAAGAGTGGCTGTGCCACTCTTGAAAATATACCGATGTGCACTCGATGAAATAAATTTCGATCTTTCACCACAAAAAACAAATATCCTCTATATCTTTTGAGCCGTATTTGATTTGTCGTCTTCTAATGCTTTCAACTTGCACAAGTCCAAAAATTTGTCCTTTGATAAAGAGTTATACTCAGTCCTTTCTGACAAAGCTGTATGCCACTTTTACCTGTTTTCAGAGGTGAACTTCAGCGTAGATTTGAACAGCTAGTTTTACTAGACCCAGAACTATCCAACAAACACAATGTAGAGCAAATGTTATGGAAATCAGTGTTCTATCAAATGGTGGAATTGATACGACGTCAGATGGCCGAACAGAATGATGAAGAAAGTGGTGTGAGGCTGAATAAAGTTCTAGATGAGGTAATTATTGTGAAGTCTTTGTTGTAACATCTTATACTTTAAGATACATCTTTACAGCAAGAGAGTAAACAAATGCTGCTAAAACTTTACAGTGTGTAGAATCTAGTTACCTGTGTAAACATACATATAAAATTGATATAAGGTGTATGGGATAAAGAAACTCTAGGGATTTGTCTTCGATTGAAACTGGAAACTGTGGTTGTAATGTCTAGGGATAGCCTCCAAAGAATGAAAAGTATTTTCTATCCATCGTAATCTGTTTAACCTTACAACTGTCAGGGGTGACATTTGGTACAAAGATACAAGAATGATTATAGTTTCATAAAATAAAGATAAAATCGGTTAAAAAACTGGATGAAAATGAGTAAAGATGTATCTTTAAGTTTAAACCTATTTATTTGGCTGACACCCCCCCCAAGAAAAAAAAAAAAAAATTCTGCTTGTCTGTGTCAGTCTGTCATTTTCTCAGCCTCCTTTCTTCTCTCTTTTTTCTCCCTTGGCCCACAGATTCTAGATCAAAATACAGCTTTTGCTAAACATGCTTTTTTCTTTTCCTCCCAAATAAAGATTAGATAACATTTTAACGTCATTTCTTATTTTTCAGGGCGCTACATTTTATGAGAACCTACTTGAAAAGTTGCAGAAAACTTTCAGCTTTAATTTGGACACTTTCCTCGACCCCAACACACTACCTCCAGAAAACCTCAATCGCACAACAAAACTGGCCTTACTTAGTGCTCAACGAACGATGATCTGTCTGGGTGATATTGCTCGATATAAAGAGCAGAAAAACGATGGGGGGAAAGTAAACTATGGAAAAGCTAGGAGGTATGAAGTTCAGGATAATTTAAGACCTTTTTGAACCAAATTTGCTGCTAGGACATAAAAAACAGTTATAACCAACATAAAGTATGAGCACTTCTGTAGTTTTTAAGTCTTTACCACACAATTCTGTATATTAACAAAGCTGAAGAATAAAACTTACGAAAACATTGTAGGAAAAGGAGAAAATGCTGGGAACTAGTTAGCAATAGTCAATGAAGGAGATGTCTACTTCTGGGGAGCTGTCTTAAATTCTTTTTCCTTTCTCAATCAGTGATCTAAATCTTAGCAAGACAAGGCAAGTTTTTACCTGTCCATACTGAAAGTGAATGCAGTGCACAATTCAGTGGTACTTAAACAATTGATTTATGCTCTGTGAGAAGGTAGTTTAATGTACATGTATCTGCATAAAGTATTGGCAAAGGTCAGGCTGCGCAGTTGGCACAGGCTGACCTGGGTCAAAACTTTTTACTATGGTTTAAAATGATCAGTTTGGGTGAAGTTTGTCACATATTGTTACTTGAGAAACAAGTGATAGGTACACAAATACACTTTAGACAGAATAATTGTAGAAAACTAATTTTCAGTATAAATTACCTGTACTTACATTCATAAATGTAAATCTCTTTTCAATTGCAGCTGGTACACCAAAGCTCAGCAGATTGATCCGAAGAACGGGCGTCCATATAATCAGTTAGCTATTTTAGCTCTGTATACGGTAAGGGTCTTTTATCATCAGCATTAAACCTTTACCATGGTTTCCTGTGTTTAAAACCCAGAGGAAGAAGCCTGTTTAAAACATTGTTGGAAAAGGAGAAAATGCTGGTAACCAGCATTTTCTCCTTTTCCCACAATGTTTTCAACCCTTTCAAAGGCTATTTCAGTACAGTGAAATCTCTGTACAGCAGCCTCTGAACGGAAGTTCTGATAGTGGCTGCTGCTTACAGATTGGTTGTTATCCACAATATGCACTTCTCGCACTTCTCTTCTTAAAATACACACAAATAAGATCGCAAAGAGAATGAGGAAAGTTGAAAAATTGTTTTCATTTCATAGAACTCCATTTTCATTTTAACACAATTCAATAAAAGATTATTCATCACAGTATTCTTTAAAGTACACGCTGTATGAAAATTTTGTTGCATGCCATAAAGGTGGCAGTTGTGTAAATGTCATAAACAGTTAAATCATACAAATTAAGGTGACCGCTGGCTGCATTTGGCAGATTAATGCAATACACAAGGTATTTAAAGAAGAAATGTGCACCAGTGGACTTGTGTAGGCTGCTGTTCACAGATTGGCTGCTGTTCATGTGTGGCTGCTAGCCCAGATATGACTGTATTTGGGCACATTTAAATTTGTTTTCTGCAAATGCTGTCATTGTGGGCCAGTCTGAAAATTTTTCATTTGATAAAGTGTTAATATCTTATCTAGGATTGATTTCAGATTTAGTCTTGGATGCACCATTGGCCCCTCAATAATCTTTAAACACACCCACCAGATTATACAAAGGAGCCCATTCTTTTAAACAAGGAGCTTTTAATTGCTTATAAGTTCGCAGTAAATGAATGAGATTTAAACACCAGTATTGAAAGTAACTCTTTTGCCACATTAACACACTAAACTTTTATTTAAAGGTTGAAAATACAACCACAGGCCTTTGAAACTCCATTTTTCCATCATGGAACACTGAAATTTTCATTGGTTGATCACTGAACACAGTTATGGAAAATAGCAGATTGACCCATTACCTCTACAATGTACATAATGTTATTATATACAGTATGGAGCAACATGCTATTTTAGTAACAGTGATAGATGATCTAGTGATGAAAGTATCAATATTCCGTGTTAGACCAATGGAGTTTCAGTGGCCTATGATACAATCCACAGAAAATGATGAAGATCTTTACTGTAATGGAAAAAAGCAGTTCACACTCATTTATTTTCAGCAGTATTCTGCAAGGTTTTTGTGTCATGGTTTTGTTAACTTTAATCCAGCCACTGTACTTTTCCCTCTGTTATGCCAGCTGCTTATTATATTTGTTTTTTCCCTACAGAAACGTAAACTAGATGCTGTTTATTACTACATGAGAAGTTTGGCAGCCAGAAATCCATTCATAACAGCTAGGGAAAGTCTTATGTCACTATTTGATGAAGCAAGAAAGAAGGTAAAGACATACAGGATCTGATGCAAGTTGGCATTAGGGATAGAAATTTATCAAACGAGTTTGCAAAATGTTATTAAGCAATCTTATGGTTAACCTTCACCCTAAAAGGGCCTATCACTACTTTAGTTGCTTTTGGGGCCAGTGTAGATCAAGATCAGACTGCACAAAATGTGCAGTCTGATCTTTGATCTATGCTGTCCACTTTGCTGAAACATTCCAGAAAAGAACAATGTTAACATAGATCTAATAAGATGTTATTTGTAGGATGAAAATGACTATTTGGTTTATTCGGTGCTCTGTTGGTCAATATCATTTTTCTGTACAAGTTTGATAAAACTTTATCTCTATAGCCAACAAATCTCATATTTTTTTTATCACAAATCAATTCACTGGATTGCTTAGAATATGCAAATGCACTTATTATACTGCAACGAAATTTCTCATGATCTGATTGGATAATATGCCCTGAACATATATATCATGTACACTGGCAAAAGCAACGTAAAAGAAGTTTCCCTTTCGGGAGCCCCGTATACATGACTACACTTTCAACACAACATCCAAAATGGCGGCGTCGATCAAGATTAACATCAAGATTATGCACCAAACTGCACGTTTTACCAAGGTTTCAGTGACATCAGTTCCCAGTGATGTCAGTTTTCATTGAATTCGGGCACTCTGAAGGGAAATTCTACTTCATCAGCGTACTCAATTTTTGAAACCAAAAAACAGGTAAAATTCGCTTAATACACGTTGGAATGGTAAAACTTTGCAGTATAATAAATTCATTGTACGGTCAGGTGGCAGGGGACTTGGAAACTTGTTCACGGCTGTGGTGAATCATGTTGCCACCTCGCCTTTGGTGAATCATGTCGCCACCTCACCTTTGCGAGGTGGCGACATGATTCACCACAGCCGTGAACAAGTTTCCAAGTCCCCTGCCACCTGACCGTACGGCGAGGTGGTGACATGATTCACCACAGCCGTGAACAAGTTTCCAAGTCCCCTGCCACCTGACCGTACGGCGAGGTGGTGACATGATTCACCACAGCCGTGAACAAGTTTCCAAGTCCCCTGCCACCTGACCGTACAACTAATATTGTATGTAAGCCACACTCTTGCAAAAGGGGGTTTAATGCATCTGGAAATTCACTATACCAAGCAAATCATCATATAATTATGGATCCATAAAAATCTATTTTTTTCTAACAACCAACTGGATCTGGAGAAAGAATGGTCCTTTCACATGCAAAAAAAAAAAAAAAAATCTACCCATGTCAGACTGTGTGGATTGCACAGGCTGATATTGGTTGATACTTTTTGCAGATGCATTAAACCCCCTATTCCCAGAGCATGGCTTAAATGTTTGTTTTCTCTATAACATTCATAATATTGGCGAATGATTTGAATGAAAACATCCGATGATTCAAATTTGGGTTTTGTTTTTAAGATATCATTTGTAACATATTTTGTCTAAGTGGAAGAATGTAAATGTAAACAAATTGTGTAAGGCAAGGGTAAAAATTTTGTTGATATTTTTTTCTTGAAATACCCTTTAGCAAAAGGAAGCCTTACCTTTTTCAGCTAGCAAGAATAAAGGTTTGTTGTTCTCTAGTTTTCAGAACAGACTATGTTAAAAGTTAATTCTGACTGGTTATTTCAAGTTTCTTGTTAATGAACTGAAGACAGAGTAAAATTTCAACCTGAAATAGAAATTACAATAAGAGGAGAAGCCTTTGCCTAAAAAAAGCAATGTATTTGAAAAAGAAAGTGCTGTTATCAGTTATGAAGCAGGCCACTTGTATTTTTTGACATTCCATTGAATGACAAACACTTGATAGGAAAAAAACATTTGAAGAAAGGAAAGTAACTGATATGACAACCAGTGTGGAAAAAGGAGCAATTTCTTGCATGGAGCATTTACCCAGTTACTCTTGTCTTCATGGTGTTTTCAATAGCTGGTATTTTGCAGGAGTTTAAAAAGTTGAAATTGAATAAAGTATTTATTGTAAACAGTTCCTGGTAGGTTTCAAGATTTATTGAATGTTCTTGTTTCAAAGTTTGCTTTTGAAGTGCTGGTAACTAGCATTTTATCCATTACCCCCAATGTTTCCTTCCCTTTGAAAGACCAATTCCATTGTTTAAGCAGTATTTACTTCATTGTCTGTAAATGCTTACAGTATGGACCTTTCTAAAATTTTGTTGTCTTGTAAGGAGTTAAAGGTATGGTATCATTTGGTAAGAAGTTACCGTAGTTCGTATTGTTATCAATTTCTTATTTATATTTTATTTCTTCTTTGCTATTGATTAGTGATAGATAAGAATACCCCTGTCTTTTTTTTAAGAATGATTATTTGATGTAGATGAGGATGGATCATCCACCATTAACCACATCTACAAGTTTTGAACTCTAGCTCTTTTTTTCCCTGGAGCCAATGATACCTTTTTCTCCTTTTCCAACAGTTTTCTTGCCTTTCAGAGACAAAGTCCATTATTTTAGCTGCATTTAGTTTTTCATCTGCAAACGCTTTCAGTTTGGACCAGTCAAAAATTTTGCTGTTCAGTAAAGGGTTAATAGGAGATTTTATTCTGACACATAGTGTAAAGAAATGTTTAATAAGTGTTTGAATATAATACATAAACATGTATTATGTTGCGTAAAATCCTCTTTTCTTTTTAACTCTATGACCCAATTTACTATTAATACAGGTTTTTCACGCATTCTGTATTGTAAGATGCTTTTTAAAAAAGTGACAGACTTATGTAGACTTATGTACACATAATCAATATTCTCTTTTGTTTACTCCTCAAACTGCTGAAAAAGTGAAACATATTAATTTGTTAGGACAAAATATGCAATTTAAATCCAAGATAAGGCTGCACATTCTGTATAGTCTAATTTTGATATACACTGTCTGCAAAAGCAGGTACAGCGGGTTCATGGGTATATATTTTTGTCATTCTAATGGTTAGCCCTTAAAGTGCCTTTCACAACTGTTTTTGCCTTTGAGGCCCCTGTAGATCAAAATTAGACTACACAAAACATTTAGTCTTATCTTAGATCTACACTGTCTACTCTGTTTTGACTTTCTTGACAACAGTCATCTTAAAATTACAATTATTGGGGTCTTTTTCCTCAACTAAAAGCCTTTGTTGGGTTTATTAGGCACTCTGAGGGTTAAACCTTCACTACACAATCCTGAAGTTTAACGACATTGAAGGAGAAGGTTCTTGAAAATGTTGTGGGAAAAGAATAAAATGCTTGAAACCAGCATTTCCTTCTTTTGCCACAATATTTTTTACCCTATCAAAGACAGAAATCACCATTTTAGATACATTTATGATCTGTAAATTATTTGAATTAGGATGAGTCTAAGCGTTTGCCATCAGGTAAAGAGTAAAGTGTACATTTATTATTTCTATCAGGCTGAAGAAAATGAGAAGAAGAGGATCGAGGAGAGAAAGAAACAACAGCAAATAAAGAAGAACAGAGCGCTGAGTAAACACAGGGTAGAAATCTGGATAAAAAATGATGGTACAAGTAGCGAATCTAAGTTGGATGATAATTACGATGAAGACCTGTCAAAATTAGATACTGTTCAGGTATGTACAATTGAGTCATGCTCTGTGAAAAGGGAGTTTAAGGCATCAGCACAAAGTATCAACCCATGTCTGCCTGCGCAGTCCCCAACTGTAGTAAGAACTGTTGTTTGTGAAGTCCCCCTTCAGTTTTGCTGTTACTGTCTTGAAACTTTTTATATGCCCAAAAGGATGTGTTACTATGCCTCTGGCTGTCTGTCTGTCCATCCTTTAGCAATTTTGTGTCTGCTCTATCCCTTTACTATACATTCCCGACTTTTAACAACTCTGGGGGAAAACTGTTTTTAAAAACATAGTGGAAAAAGGAGAAAATGCTAGTAACCAGCATTTTCTCCTTTTATACTCTTCCCAAAAGGAACGTCAATTTGTTACCAATGCTTATTTTGCTGTCCAGAAAGGCTTTCAGTTTGGACATGTATAGAATTTTGCAGTTTGATAAAAGGCTTTATCACATAACCACCCTTGTTTTCAGTGTAATATACCCATTACGAATTTTCTTATCTCATACACGTTTGATATCACATTTGTGTGACATCATTTTTGACGTCATTTTGTACGTATTGCATAGAAGTGAATGGGTCTTATGGATATTACCGTGGGTGCATTTATGGATGTTTTTACATCATTTAATCTATATTTTGTGAAATGTCGTTATGTGATAAAAAGAATCTGACATTCGTGGACGTTTGAGATAAAATTTTATTAAACTCGTCAAGGAAAATGTTATTAAGCTCGCCAAAGGCTCGCTTAATAACATTTCCCTTGACTCGTTTAGTAAAATCTTACCTCAAAAGCCCACTCATGTCAGATCCTATATATATCTCTTGTCTGATGTTGAAAATATTTCACACATGTGTGCTACTTGAAGAGACAGTGTGCATAGCAGATGTTTCAGATGCAAGGCTCAAAGCCCAAGGTCACAACAGGGATCAAGGGCATCCTGCTCTTGAAAGTGTCCCTTGGGCATATATTGCCTCTTTTAACAGAGCTCTTGTTTACAAGTATCAATCAGAAAAGGTTCAGGGAGCAGTTTTATGTTTGGAAAAGGGTTGAAATTATCCATGCACTCTGAAAAGGGGGCTAAATGCATCTGCAAAATGTATAGACCCATGTCAGCCAGCACTGCACAGTCCTTACAGGCTGATATGGGTTGAAACTTTTTGATGTTGGTTAATTTTCAGCATTTATATGGACCATTCTACCTCAGGATGAAGCGCTTTGCTTAAACCCATTACCACACAATCCCTACTTTTGACGACCCTTAGAAAGAAGCCTTTTGAAAACATTGTGGGAAAAGGAGAAAATGCTGGTAACCAGCATTTTCTCCTTTTCCCACAATGTTTTCTACCCTTCACAAAACAAATTTCAAATTTTCAGTCACTTTTATTTTGTCGTCTGTAAATGCTTTCGATCTGGACAAAGTGCATCATGGAGATACATTACACCCCTATTTGCTAGAGCATTGGTCAAATCAATCATCATCTGTGTCATCTGCACTGTCATTGACATTTTATATCTCTGTTATAACTGAAGATAATTTACTTCAAACTCAGACAAGCTGTTATTAACTATCAATATGGGAACCATACAATGACCCAGAAAACTATCAAAGTAACTTTGACACATTTAGCCCCTTTTTGATTTACAATTTTCACAGAAAATCAGGCAACTGTAGCCAAGCATTGGCACCAGTATGCAGTGCTCTTGTTAGTATTTTGGTACATTTTTATACCCCCGCAAAACGAATGTTTTCAGGGGTATACTGGAATCAGCCTGTGTGTCCGTCTGTTTGTCAGTCCGTTCGTCTGTCCGTGTGTCCGTCCGTGTGTCCGTCCGTGTGTCCGTCTGTGTACAAATAATTGCCTGTTTCTGTCAAAGCGCTGGCCGGGGTATTAAGTCACATTCAGTGACAGCTCTAGTTAGCTCTGCTGTTTTCATAGAAAACATCATGCTATTGTCATAGCTAACTTCAAACTTGGGCTAGTTGTTAAATATCAAAAGTTTAACCCATACCAATAGGGCAGATAGCCCTGAAAACATTTTTTTACACAGGTATATTGTTAATTTTTCTAAAAAATTTTACAGAAAAATAACAGCAGGGTTGACTCCAGCAGGTGTTGCTCTTGTTTATTTTTTGTTACATGTTTCTTTTCAGCTTAATAAAAGATTTGTTCTCAGTTTCCTCAATGTACATGGAAAGTTATTTACCAAAATCGGGTGAGTACCTTATATTTTGCCTGCAGATTGATTGTAAGTGTACAGTAACTGATGATTATTATGCCCCCCTTCGAAGAAGTGGGGGTATATTGCTTTGCACTTGTCGGTCGGTCCGTCGGTCAGTCCGTCGGTCCGTCGGTCTGTCGGTCCGTAGACCACATTTTTGTCTGGAGCATAACTCAAAAAGTATTTCAGGTATCATCTTGAAACTACATAGGTGGATAGATCTCATTAAGGAGAAGTACAGTGCACAAGAATCATAACTCTGCCCATCATATTTATGGAGTTATTGCCCTTTGTTGATTTTCATACTTAATTTTTGTCCAGCGCATAACTCTAAAAGTATTTCAGGTATCCTCTTGAAACCTCATAGGTGGATAGATCTCATTAAGGAGAAGTGCAGTGCACAATTACCATAACTCTGCCCATCATATTTTTGGAGTTATTGCCCTTTGTTGATTTTCATACTTAATTTTTGTCTGGAGCATAACTCAAAAGGTTTTTCAGATATCATCTTGAAACTTTATATGTGGATAGATCTTATTCAGGAGAAGTGCATTGCACAAGAACCATAACTCTGCCCATTATATTTTTGCAGTTACTCCCCTTTGTAGATTTTCGTACTTATTTTTTTTCCGGAGCATAGCTCAAAAAGTATGCGAGGTAAAATCACGAAACTTTAAAAGTTAATAGTTCACATAAATGGGAAGTGCAGTTCCCAAGAATTTATCATTAATGATTTTTGAGTAATTACCCTTTGTTCGTTTTTACACTTTGAACTTAACAGTTTATAATCACATGTTATATTTAGAATTGGATGCCATTAGGGGGGCATACATGTTTTACAAACATCTCTTGTTTGCTTTAAAGGTAAAATTCTATGCTAGGAGCCTAGAAAAGCATTACAAGCCCTTTCCTTAACATGCTAGAATTTTAACAACCTTGATGAAGAAGAATCATTTGAGTGAAATTCTAATTGGCATCACAAATTTTCCACTGTTTTATGTCTGACAAGGAGTAAACGCTTTACCACATGAGAAAATTTTGCATTCATCCATAAAGCATTTGCAGATTACAATTTAAGTATGACTGGCGTTTTGAGATTTGCTTGTGAAAGAATAGAAAAGGAGAAAATGCTTGTTGTGATAAAGGATTAAATACCAACATTTTTCTCATATATTTGAATCTAAAATTAATATAATTTTTTTTTTAATACAGAATTTCATACTTGGCTACAACTACGAGTGACAATAAATTTGAGCTTGATGCTCTGGTAAAGGGGGGTTTAATGCATCTCTACATGTTTGATTCATTATACCAAGCTAGTCATCTTATAATTATGTATCCATGAAATCCATTTTGTCTCTGACACAACAGACTGAGTTGTAATGTAGACATGTTCTTTGACATTCAGAAAATTGACCAGTAGCAAAAAGTTTCAACCCAGGTCAGACTGCGTGGACTGACCTGGGTCAATACTTTTTGCAGATGCATTAAACCCCTTTTCATAGAGCATGGCTTGTTTTATTTTATCACAGCATGGAAACGTTTGAAGACAGTTGTGGACAGATGTTAATGGAGTTCAAAGTACTACTGAAAGACAATGCAATCACTCCTCTCAGGTTACTTCAACTCATGGCCATCAATATGTTTGCGATCGAAAACACAGCTCTGAAAGGTAACCAGAGAATTCATCCTTTTCTTTGCAGCAGAAAACACATTTCGTCAGTGCTTTACCAAACAATCATAGGTTTGTACTACCCCCGAGACAGACAACTTTTGAAAACATGATTTTATGACCTAGGAGAAAAATATCATTCTGAGAAAAGAAGAAAGTGTTGTTAACTAGTATTGTCTTCTTTGACCATAATGTTTTTTATCCTTTCAAAGAAGGTTCACTTCATTTCAGCAACATTTTATTTGGAAGAGTCAAAAATTTCATTGTCTGGAAAATAGTTGAATATGGTCAAGGAAGTCATTAAATGAGGTCCTTTTTCAATATTCTCATCAGTTGTGCTCTGCTTATAGTTATATAGCCAAGCCCCGGTAGCTCAATCTGTAGCGTGCAGGATTGGAGAAGAGAGGGTCGTGGGTTCGATCCCTGGCTCAGCGAATTTCTTTCTGAGGATTGATAATAATCAGTGCGAAAAGATTCATTCCTCTCCCAATGCTGACCATTGTTTTGATGATGGTTATGTGGAAAAGCAACCAGTGGCTTGGAAAGAAAATTGTGCGGAGTACTGTAGAAACTTCAGGAAAGCATGAATAGGTGCTCTGGCTGCAGCTATATAACTAAAATAATGTTGAAAATAGACTTAAACACCATACAATCAATCAATCTATAGTTATACAGTTTTATTAGCTCAGCTCTTTTCGAAGAAAACGTTGAAGTATTTCTGTAGCTTTGTCTGCTTGGTGTGCAAAAGCTTTGATATTTTGTAATATCTCTGTTCTTACTGAAGATGTTTACTTATCTCTTGGACTAGTTGTTAACTATTTAAGGGAACTCATAGAATAAGGGCAGGTAACCATCAAAGTATTTTGACTCAGTTATGCCCCTTTTCTGACCTTGAATTTTCACTGAAAATTAAACAACTGCAGCCCAGCGTTGGCACCTACTTGCAGTGCTCTTGTTGTTTCTTGTTTCTTTTCATTTCTCGAAAACGTTAAAGACTGTTTAACCATGTACCTAGCAGTCCCAGTTTTAAGTACCCCTAACATAGAAGGCTTTTCAAAACATAGGGAAACAGGAAAGTTCTGATAACCAACACTTTTGCTTTGACCACAATGTTTTTGGTATATGCAGATTCGTTCAATATGGACAGGTCTAAAATTTTGTCATCTAGTAAAGATTTAAAGTCTATGAAGAGGTTGTTTTTTACTACTGATACAGCTGTGGTATTATGCTAACCAGTCTGAACTTGATCTCTTACAGCTACTAAAGATAGCTGTGACACTATTTGAGTCAGATGGGTTTTTTTTTTTAATCCATTACAGATGAGTCTTTAGAATCAATGTGTAAATCCCTGTTACAACAGCATTCTGTACAGTTAGGACTAGACATGTTTGGTATCATGGTAGAACGATGCTCACAGTTACTTCAGGAACATATCAAATCCAGCGACTACCCGGGGAGACTGCTGTGTAGGGAACTCGAGGAGCTGATCCCCGGGGTCAAGGTGTGGATTGGTTGGATGATGGGTAACCCCAATCTGTGGAATCCCCCTCCCTCTGTCAGAGATCCAAGTATGGGGTGAGTGTACTGTTTCCTGCCTGCATGTAAAGATCTTTTACCCTGTTTGCAATTTTGGAATACATGTACTAGTGTTATGCTTTGGGAAAAGGGGTTTTAATGTATCTCCATGATGATGATACCAAGCAAGTCATCACATATCCCTGAAAGTCCATTTTGTTTAACAACTAACTGAATCATGAGGTAGACTGGTCCTTTGACATGCTAAAAATTTACCAGTATAGCAAAAAGTTGCAACCCATTTCAGCCGGTGTGGACTGTGCAGGCTGACCTGGATCGAGACTCTGCAGAGCATGGCTCACTTAAATTTGAAGGCTTTTGGTTTGCAGAAAATCATTATTGTCAATATGATTAACTCATTTCTTCTTTTTCCCACAATATGTCTGACGCTGAGTTAGAAGTTTATCATTGTCATTGACAATCAAAGTCATTCATTATTGTATTGTGTTTCAGACCAGAAGTTGATGTTTGGTCTTGTATTGCTACCTTGTGTAACATTCTGAAGGAAGTTGACATCTCTGACATGGAACTGTTACGAGAGAAAACAGAAAGTAAGTCCAAATATTACATGATAAGAGTCATGTTTTTGTCATGTCATTATTTTGCTGCCTCTGTCTTTTCTAAATCTGTGGAAAATAAACAAGCAAGGGTATTGAACACTATACCAAACGACAAAAATTTTAGACTGATCCATATTTGAAGCATTTGCAGAAAACAATTAAATGTAGCAAAAATTGTGAAATTTGTTTCTGAAAGGGTAGAAAACATTGTGGGAAAAGGAGAAAGTGCTGGTTACCAGCATTTTCTTCTTTTCCCACCATGTTTTCAAAAGTCCTTTTCCTTGGGTTCGTTAAAACTTGCAATTATGTGGTAAAAGGTCAAGAAGACAGAGCTACTTTTTCTGGTTGTATTTGTTGTTTTGAACTAAAGGTGTATTGTGCTCAGAACTTCAGACAAGTTATAAAAAATTATGGTGCTTGTTTATGATCTTTAGTATACTGCTGAAGTCTGATTTTGATCTACACAGTCTGCACAAGCAATATATATGTGCATAACTTTAATATTCAGGAAATAAGCCATGCTCTGTGAAAAGAGGAGTTAATGCATCTGCAAAATTCTCGACCCATGTTAACCTGCGTAATCCAGGCGTGCAGGCTGACATGGCAAAACTTTTTGCCATTTGTGAATTTTCTGCATGGCAGACTAATGTATTTTATGGATCCATAATTATATGATGACTCGCTTGGTACAATTCATGTTGGAGATGCATTATGCCTCCTTTTGCAAGAGCATGACTCAGTTTTGTAATCCCTTCAGTTCGCAGTGTAGCTCAAACTGTTTACATATTTTCAAATTTCCAGATTCTGAAGTTGTGATTCTATCAGAAGACACAATGATGGCTGGTTTTGTTCCCCTACTGTCTACCCCTTACACCAGTACCATGTTTGTGGAGAAGTCTGTAGACAAGGTAAGATGATGTTTGGGATATTTATATGCATTGTAAGTAGTTACAGGTTTATTGGAATCAACTTTCAAACAGTTTGAAAACAATTATAGCAATAGGAAAAGTTACCCGTAACAAGTAGTTTCTCCTTTTTGCCTTAAAGTTTTTACTTGTGTAAATGTGTTCAACCTTTATTTATGTTGATTTTTTATTGTTTCAATGAAGGAGTTAGTGTCAAGCCAAATAGTTTAGTTGGAAATGTGCAGGCTTGAACCCCAGTGGTCAATGGTTTGTTTCCTGCTCTGCTAAATTTTTCTGAGAATTAGCTAGATTCATTGCAACGGGATTCATTCCTCTCCCACCTCTTGAAATTGTTTTTGATGATGTGTATTTGTCCCTTTCAAAGGCAGATCCTATCATTTCAGCCACCGTTGATATGTCATCTGCAAATGCTTTCAAAATGAACAAGTATTAACTTGTAACTACTTGTTTATTAAATTAATTTTTTTCCCTTTAACTCTTTATCACATGAAAAAATGATACGCTGGTCTAAATTAAAAGCATTCACAGACAACAAAATTAAATGATAAATGATAGATTAAATTTTGAAATTTTTAAATTTCTCCTTTTCCGACAATTTAATTTTTTCAGAAGCCTTTTACCTCAGGGTCATCAAAACATAGAATTGATTGGTAAAAGGTGAAACAAAATTGTGTCAAGAGTTCTGATTTCTCAGAAAATACTTAACCATGAAAGCTTTTTCTACCAAAGCAAACTGATAAATTTTCAGGAACTTGCAAGAGATTGTTTGCGGCTGTCTAAGTTAAAGCTGTTTGAGCAGTATCTATGTGGGATAGACCCTCCGATGTTGGCGTACGATGGTACAACCAGACTTTGCTGTAGCATCGCTCCATCTCAGGGCTATGAGAACATGGATAACAAAGAAGAAGAGAAAGTAGAGTCAGAGGTAAGTAGATCTAGAAGTAAGTTTGACTGTATCTGATGACAAAATTTCAGACTTGTCCAGATGGAAAGCAAGACATTAGATGCGGATCAAGTTATGGGAATTTTTTTTTTTTGAAAACAGCTGTTGTAAAAATTGTGGAAAAAGGAGAAAATACTGGTTACCGTCATTTTCTTTTCTTAGAATGTTTTTAAAAGCTGTTTTCCAGCAGATTGTTAAAACCAAAGACTCTTTGCTTACTGTGAAATGGATTAACTACATACTGTTAGCTTGTGTGTTCATTTCCAGCATTTTCTGTGTACAATGTTTTCAAAAGCTGCTCTCCTCAAGATTACTTTAACCAAAGATTGTTTAATGAGGGTGAAATGGATTAATTCTATACTATCTACTTATTTTGTCAAGCCTATATTATAAAAACATGGGTGAACGTCTTCAGGATTATTCCTGACTTACAGGATTTTTAGGCCGTCTAACAGCTATTTTTTCTCCATTTTCCCCCCATTTAAAAAATTGCTTCATTTATAGGTTTTTAGGATTTTTTTAAAAATCTTACTTTTGCCCTTGCAAAAATCTTTCTGATTTTCAGTGGACTATATTTTCAGCTGTTGAAATAGGTCAAGAAACTTTATTAGTTAATGATTTTACTGAAACTGATTTATTTGATACGACCCTGTTTTTATGCTATACATAAGATAATAATAAGTTACCATAAGAATACACAAAAACCCCCTTATCGTATGATAAAGAAATTAATTGAGACAATAGACCAAAACTATCTGTTTCTAGGAGGATGACATTGTGATAGAGAGTGAAGAAGAGATCATACAAGATGATGGTGTCGACGATGAACATGTGCAACATTTACGAGCAAAACGAGAAGAGCTGAAACGTAAAATGGAAGAACAGATCAGACAGAAAGAAAATAGAAAGGTATCTAATAAATAAACCATGCTCCATGAAAAGGGGGCTTAGTGAATTTTCAAAAAGTTTCGACCCAGGTCAGTCTGTGCAGTCCGCACAGGCTGTCCTGGGACGAAACTTTCTGCTATCAGTCAGTTTACTACATGTAAAAGGACTATTCTACCTCATGATTTGGTCGAAATGGATTTTATGGTTCCATACTTATATGATGACTTGCACAGTATCATGTATCATAGGGATGCATTAAACCCCCATTTGCCAGAGCATGTCTTATTAATCTTGTTGGTTCTGTGTATATTGACTCAGACTCTTTGTAAGTGTTATGACGACTATTTGACATGGTTGTGGGCTCAAGTTTGAGGAGTGTTTATCTATTCGTACGAAAGTTGTGTATCAAGAAATATGAAAACCATTTTAAGCTTTAAGGTAGGGTTTATGCAGAGTGGAAATGCATGAGAAAAATATATATGGGTATAAAAGCCATTATGAGGAAATGGTGTCAAACATGTGCATAGAGATCACCAAACAGAAGTAAGAATGGTGCTCTCTCACAGCAGGTAGTCTTGTAACCTGTAACGACAAAATTTTAGGGAAAAGGAGAAAATGCTGGTTACCAGCATTTTCTCCTTTTCCCACAATGTTTTCCAAAGGCTTCTTCCCCAGAGTCGTTAAAACTTGGGATTGTGTGGGAAAGGGTTAACTCTCAACCAGACAAAAATATTTTTGACTGATCCATATTGTAAACATGTGTGGACAACATATCATGTTTGGCTCAAATGATAAAATTTGCTTGTGTAAGGATAGAAAACACTGTTGAAAAAGAAAAAATTGCTGGTCACCTTCATTTGAGCTGCATTTAACTGGTTGTCAGGGAATACTTTTGACATAGAAGTTTCTTAAGTTTTGCCAGCTGGTAAGGAGTCAAAAATATGGTTTGTTTAAGACAGCTCAACTGATTATAAAGGTTCTTTCTTCAGACAAACATTTCTATACGGGAAAATTAGTGTGAATTTGGATAAGACACCCTCTAGCGCTTGCCATCTTAAATAATTCTTAGACATTTGATGCTAAAATTTAGTGTGTGGAAGTTTCAATTTATGTCCTTTGTACAATGACAGTTGAAAATAATCCCTAATCCTTAAGGCTGTACTGTCCTTCCATTGTTAATGCTATTGAGATGGGCTATATTTCTTTTTGCCATATTGGCTAAACCATTTTAAACCAAATGGTTTAGCCAATCATAAGATGCATTACTTTAAAATGTAGAAAATTTTTCAGAATAAGCCTAAAATATTTATATGAATGCAGAGCTCCAGATAGGGTTTTTTTTTTTTTTATTTCAAAATTGAAAATATTAATTATTCTCCACTAAACCCTATGGTGTGGGTACTCATTAGAATCGTCTCATCGAGACGATTCTAATGAGTACCCACAACATAGGGTTTCGAAGAGGAATAATGACTTTAGAATACCATCACTCCCTCTTATCTGGAGCTCTGATATGAATGGTTGGTGATCATGGACCCTGGTATTTCTGATGTTAATTGCTGTTGGACATTGGAAAAAAGTTGTGTAAAGTCATATTTGTCAGGTAATGAGTTTAGGAAAGATGTTGCTTAAAACATTATCATATCTCATAAGATGTACTTTCTATTAATTACAGAAAATGTTAGAGAGCAATCGTCACAGATCCATCGAAATAGAAATCCGTCCCATTTTCCTCATACCAGATACCAACTGTTTCATAGACCATCTACCCAGTATGCAGAAACTTATCTCTGGTAGACAGTATACTGTAGTCATTCCTCTAGTCGGTAAGTGTCAGTTGAATGTTCATTCACCATGATAATGTTTGTCAGAAATTCAAAGTGTAAACTAAGCAAGAAACTGTACTGTCAGATTATTGTATATTTTATATAACATGATGAAAATTAATGACATCATATATGTAACATAAAATTATGAAATATTAAAAACATTGGCAGGATCCTGTCTAGTACATGTGTATGTGTCATTTAGAGTATATGACATTATGTTACATTTACATTACATTGTTTTACATGTAATATGAAATTGGGTATTGGACTATTTTTGAAGTTAAAAGAGATTGAGGTGTTTTTAATCACATAGGCAAATCCAGAATCTGCTTAGCTGAATTGAAATTCCAATCTGGACTAGGCAGATTCTGGATCTGGACCAAATTAGAACTCCAATTCCAGACAGATTCCATATCTGCCTAGATTCCAATCTGGGCTATGCCATATGGCCTGCAACACGCGAAATGGGGCATTCAGACATCTGCATAAAGTGTCATCTCGGATCAGCCTACACAGTCTGTGCAGGCTAATCCGAAACGACACTTTCCGTTTTTATGTAATTTTCTGTTTTGCTCAAGTCTACGGTAGCACAAAATCTAATGTAGCTGTAAAGTGCTGGTAACCAGTATTTTCTCTTTTTCTCATAATGTTTTCTACCATTTCACAGAAAAACCGCAGTACCTATGTTGTCTGCAAATACTTTCATAATGGACACGTCTAAAACTTTGCTCTTCGGCATGAAGTTAAATCCTTTACAATTTTGTTTGTAGTTATCAATGAGTTAGATGGCCTGGCTCAGGGTAAGAGACAGGGCCAGTATGACAGCGAAGAACACGCCCACAAAGTGAAAACTTACGCTAAAACCACTGTTGAGTATCTAGAGGAAGAGTTTGAGAAAAAGAATTCTCATTTAAAGGCCTTGACATCTAAAGGTTCGGTGATGGAGACAATCTCGTTCAGAAGTGAGGATACAGACATGACTGTAAGTGGTTTGTTTGTTTGTTTTTTTTTTTGTCGTTGTTTTTCTTTTTTTAATCAGGAAGTTAAAAGAAAAAGCAAACTAGACAAACCCACAAAGGGGAAGGTGCCTTGCTTAACTCTTTACCACACAATCCCGAGTTTTAACAACTCTGCAAGAGAAGGCTTTTGAAATCATTGAGGGAAAAGGAGAAAATGCTGGTAACCAGCATTTTCTAATTTTCCAACAATGTTTTCTACCATATCAAAGACAGAAATCATCATTTGAGCAACATTTAATTTGTCGTCTGGAAATGCTTTCAATTTGGTTCAGTCCAAAATTTTGTCGTTTGGTAAAGGGTTAAGCACTTAATGCATACAAGCAGACTAAGGCATGAAATTTTTCAGCCCCAGCCGATACACCTACACTGCCACCCCAAATGTTTTGCCTAAACTTGTTTATAACATTAAATTGAGAGTCGAGGAAAAATTCTTTTAATTCTTTAACCATACATCTAAATTGTAAGACTGGAATATACTAAAAAAAAATGCTATATCGCTCAAATGATGACATTTGTCTTTGAAAGGATAGAAAGCATTATGGGGAAAAAAATATAGTTACCAGTATTGTCTCCTCTTCCAACATTTTTCCCATACCAGCCAAAGACAAATTTCATCATTTGAGCCGCACATAGTTTGACTTTGCTCTGTGAAAAGGGGGCTTTATGCATCTGCAGAAAGTATCAACAACGGTCAGCCTGTAGAGCCCGGGCAGGCTGACCTTTTGCTATTGGCGAATTTTTGGCATGTCAATGGACCATTCTACCTCAGTTGGTTCTTAGACCAAATGGATCTTATGGATTCATGATTATATGATTGCTTGCTTAGTAAAATGCATTACAGAGATGCACAAACCCACGGATTTTATAGATCAGTCATCATGCGATAACTTGCTTGGTATCATGTATCGCAGAGATGCATTAATCCCCCTTTTGCCAGAACATGGCCTCGGATGCTTTCAATATGGTCCAGTCTAAAACTTTGTCAACAGTTAAAGGACATAAAGTACTAGTTCAACAAGATATTAATTGTGTACAAATTCAAATACATGTATTGTGAGGTATTATATTTTCGTCTTTATTTTTTTTTCACAGGGTAATAATGATGATCTGATTCTATCTTGCTGTACATACTATTGTAAGGACAAGGCCAGGGATTTTATGCCAAAAGATAAAGGTAGAGTAACCATACCATGAGCTATGAAAATTATTTGAGCCATGCTTTGTGAAAAGGGGGCTTAGTGCATCTGCGAAAAGTTTTGACCCAGGTCAGCCTGACCTGGCCTGATACTTTTCGCTATTGGTCAATTTTCTGTTTGTCAAAGGATCAGTCTACCTCATGATTAAGTCAGCTATTAAAAAAGTGGCTGTTATGGATCCATAAGTATGTGGTGGCTTGCTTGGTATGATGGATGACAGAGATGCATTAAGCCCCCTTTTGCCAGAGCATGGTTCATTTATGTCTATTTTACATTCTACTTACACAGTTTTATCCCTTATCCTGCTAAATGACTTGAAAAGAAACTTTCAAACCAACTTTAAAAACCCAAGTTTTGCTATCTTAAGGTTATTTTTGGTGGAAAGATATCTCCTTATTGGACAGTGTAGATCAAGATCAGACTGCACGTTCTGTGCAGTCTGATCTTGATCTACACTGTCTGCAAAAGGTCTTTGAGTCGCGCTTAGCAGCCTAAGGGTTAAGCACTATTGAAAATATTTTGGCATATTATTATTATTTAGAAAATGAGCAGTTTCTCCTTTTGCCAAAATGTTTTCACATCTACTGATCTGTTAAGCCTTGATTGATTTTATTTATTCATTCTTTAGGTCGGCTGTTTTCAAAGAAAATGTCTAGATATTTGTCATAGTCCTGGGGTTGTCTGCATTGCCCTGCAAAAACTGTGACAATTTTATAGTATCTCTGTCAATACTGAAGATATTTACTTCAAACTTGGACTTGTTATATATTTAAATAGGAACACATACAACAGGGGCAGGTAACCACCAACAAATTCTAACACAGTTATGCCACTTTTTCAACTTAAAATTTTCACTAAAAGCAACTACAGCAGAGCATTTGCACACATATCTGGTGCTCTTGTTTACAATGATTTTTTAAAAGTCATCAGTGGTAAACTTGTTCATTTGGTATACTTATTAGCTCCACTGGCCGAAGGCCAGCGAGCTATTGTCATGGCGTTGTGTCCGTCGTGCGTCCGTCCGTCCGTTCGTCCGTGCGTGCGTCCGTAAACTTTTTCTTTAAAAAACTTCTCCTCAGAAACTATTGACTGGATTTTTACCAAATTTCACAGGAATGTTCCTTTGGTGGTCCTCTTTCAAATTCCTTCAAATAATTGTGTTCCATGAAGAATTCTGGTTGCCATGGCAACCAAAGTAAAAAACCTTTAAAAATCTTCTCCTCCCAAACCGCTATTTGGATAGCATTATTATTTTGCAGGAATGTTCCTTAGATACAGGTTTACAGAATTCCTTAAAAAAAAAAAGATCTGTCAAAAAACATGGCTTTTATGGGAGACTCATTTTCCTTTTATGGTATAAAGTAAAATCTTTGAAAAATTTCTTCTCTAAAACTATTCATTGGATTTCATTGTTGTTTTGCAGGTAAGTTCCTATGGTGGTTGTCTACCAAATTGTTTCTTCAGTGAGCTAAAATGCAGGATTGAATGATAATTGTTAAAAACTTCCTTTCGCCATTATAGAAATATCAGGCCTGTGGAGCGATACAGGCGCTCAAGCGCCTCTAGTTGCCAGTCCTATAGAGTTATCTCTCCTTGAGCACTCTTGTGCATGTATGGTAAAAATATGAACAAGTCTCACAAGACAGCGTGATTGCATCAGAACCTACACGGTGCCTGTAACATAGCCAAATGGTTAACTGACCCATAATGCGAAAAGCAAATGAGAAATGATAGCAGAGAGATATCATTTGAACCTACACAATGCCGGTAATATAGCCAAATTGTTAACCCAAAACAGGAAAAGAAAATGAGAAATGAAAGCCTTAATATACTTATTAGACGCTGCTTTGCAGTGAAATTTGCCTCTGCTTGTATAGATGGCTGCATTTGATTGTACATTGTACTTCATATATGATGTCAAATGATGTTCGTTTATGCAAAGTCACGGGAGTCAGTTTCTACACACCTCTAACTTGAAGGTTCGGAGTTTGATACCCTGGAGCGGGTGTCAACTTTGGGATTGTTCATTGGCTCACACATTCGGCGCAAATACTAATGTAGTACCCAGGAAGCAGAATCGATAGAGATTAGCATAAGTTGTAAGAACTTGTTTCTCAATCGATGTAAGATAAATATGTTTAAACTAAACTAACTTGAAGAGTTCCTCTTATGGAAGTAAGAAAGATTGAGTTTAACTGTTGTGTATTTATAGATGCTCCAGTGAGGTTATACAGGGAGGTTGTTTTACTGACAGATGACAGAAATCTACGTCTGAAGGCTCACACGCACAATGTACCCGTCAAAGAGTTACCAGCTTTCATGAAGTGGAGCTCAGGGACTTGAGATATCTCAGTGAAACACACATAGCTTCAAGTGCTCTTCTTTTCCCTCCGGAACCTATGACATGATAAGGGTTACTGAGCCCCTTTTCCATACAGGTTAACCCCATATGAGACAAGTTAGAGTGTTGATGCCTGATAAGTAAGGCTGTAACTCTTTACCACACAACTAAATGTTAGAGATGTCCAGATTTAAAGTATTTAAAGACAGCAAAATCAATCTAGCTCAAAAGATGATTTCTGTCATGGACATTGGAAAAAACATTGTGGGAAAGGAAAATAATGCTGCATAACAGCATTTTCTCCTTATTCCACCATGTTTTCCAAAGTCTTTTCTGTCGGGGTCATTAAAATGTGGGATTGTGTGGGAAAGGGTTTAAAGATATTGTGGGAAGGGAGGAAATGCTGGTGACCAGCATTTTCTGCTTTTCGCACAATGTTTTATGAAAATTTTATGGCAAACTTCATAATTTTAGCTTGGTTCAATTTGTTGTCTGCAAAAACTTTCAATTTGGACATGTGTAAAATGTTGTTTGTTGAATACTTGACCCATTGTCTGATATGAGTAACACAGCTTCTTTAGAGTGCAGGGCCCGAGTTCATCAATGATTCTTAATATTCGTTTTTAGTCCATTTCTCAAGAATTTTTCTACATTTCAAAGTAGCACAATTATTTTGGTGTATCCAGTCAAATATTGCGTTACTTTCTACATCTGGAATTAGATAGAGAATGCTATTTATAAAGGTAAGTGAATATGGGCCCAGGGTCTGTATTCACAAACCAATCTTAAGAAATTTCTTTGTCTTGTTATCAAAGTTTTTCTAAATTAGAATGAAACACAACTTCCTGATAGGTTAAACCAAACGGTTTAGCCAATCAGAAGTTTGGTTACTTTCTAGATCTAGAATAAGACTATAAAGAATGCAATTTAGAATGGTTGGTGAGTATAGGCCATGGTTAATTTTAGGTGCACCAGTATTTAGTGTAGGTGACACAGGGTTAGAAATTTATACATTTAAACCTGTGCCAAGTAGGCAGCTAAGAAATAATTGAGCCATGCTCTGTGAAAAGGGGGTTTAATGCATCTGCAAAAACTATCGCTCCAGGTCAGCCTGCTCAATCAGCGCACGGTCAGACAAAGGTCAAAAGAATTAGCTATTTGTAAATTTTCTGCATGTCCAAGGACTGTATTTCCACATGATTCAGTTCGCTGTTAGACAAAATGGATTTAATGGATCACTATAATAATATATTATATTTCATGTGTCTATTTTTAGAAATGTTATGGGTAAAGAAATGTCGTAATTTAAGCGGGGGGGGGAATTATTTCCCTGTCACAGTGAATATTTTCCTCCTGCCGAAAATCTGGAACTACTTTTTTAAGTTTTTTAAGTTTTTAAGTTTTAAAAGTGGCATTTGTTGACAAAATAATCAGAGGAAATATATAATTTATTTCATCAGCTTGTGGTTAATATGGGAAAATGTTTGCCTCAAAAGGGAAAGGTCCGCGAAAATAACTCGTGCCTTACCGGACTCGTTATTTTCGCATACCTTTCCCTTTTTCGGCAAATATTTCCCCATATTAACCACAAGCTGATGAAATAAACTCTATGTGATGACTTGCTTGCTATAATGCATCTCGGATATGCATCAAACCCCCTTTTGCCAGAGCATGGCTCAATTGTAAAGTTCTTGCTTAACACTGTACCAAATGACAAAATTTAAGATTCCTCCATATTATCAGAAGACAGATTAAATTTGGCTCAGACAATGTAAATTTTCTTTGGAAGGGTAGAAAACGGTTGGACAAAGTGGAGAAAATTCTAGTTACATGCATTTTTTCCTTTTCCCGGTTTGTGTCCAAGTTAAGGAGGTAGCAAAGAAATAATTAAAATTGCTTTTTCAACTCTTTTCTTGTCCAGCAGACAAAATTTTAGATTTATCCATATTTAAAACATAGTCAGACAAGAAGTTAAATTTGACTCAAATGATGTGAGTTGTCTTTGGAAGGGTAGATAAAATTATGGGAAAGGAGAAAATGCTGGTTATCATCATTTTCTCTTTTTTCCACAATGGTTTCAAAAGGCTTCTTCCACCAGGTCATTAAACCTCAGGATTGTATGATAAAAGATTTAATGCAAACATGCAAAATGTTGAACTGATATGATGAGCTGGGTTTTTTTTTTGTAGAATGTGCAGTCATATCTTTGATATACTCTGACATTTTTGTGTAATGTTCTTGCCAGAACAGCTGTGCATTGTGTTTTCCTATGGCTTTCCATTCTGTAAGGAATAGTTTGTTGACAGACTGCTCTTGTAAATGGTAAAGCAGGGTACGAGTTGGAATAGTAGAATGTAGAAAATGCCTAGTTGACCTTGCCTTTCTGATATATAGAAAATGGACTTTATCAAAGTTTTGAACAATTGTGTATTTCATATGCATGTTGAATGAGTTGAGAATGGAATTTGATTGACCCCGTTTTTCTTAGTTACGGTAAGAATTGTTCATTTCATCAATTTGTAGAACCTTTTTGCATTTGGTTAAAAATTAAAGGCCCAGTTGGAGCCAAAAGTAAATAATGCAAGTGTTTAAATGCATTTAAATTTTACATCATACCATTTAAAGGTAGGAAATTATTTTGAAGTTGACAATCTGTTATT
This sequence comes from Hippopus hippopus, assembly GCA_946811185.2. Lineage (NCBI taxonomy): Eukaryota > Metazoa > Mollusca > Bivalvia > Cardiida > Cardiidae > Hippopus > Hippopus hippopus. Next base: position 5,963,132 of record OX328109.1, read on the forward strand.
GTGTATTGGGTCCAAGTGTTAGTTGCTGGCAGAAAAATGAATTGATAAACAAGGTAAAACGTTTGCCAAGTCACTCTGTCTTTGTTTACTTTTTATCTGGTTTCTTAAGTTCATTTTTTCTGCCAGTGACTAACACTAGGACTGGCTGTACAGTAACAGATTGTCACCTTCACAATGATTTCCATACTTTTATCCCTTAAAGTGCCTTTTAAACTGAAAGTTGCCTTTGCAGCAAGTGTATATCAAGATCAGACTGCACAAAACATGCAGTCTGATCTTGATCTACACTGTCCACTTAGGTGAAACACTGCAGATAAAAAATCAGTCACAAAATTGCAATTATCTGGGCTGTAGAGGTCCGTTTGGTTCATTTCACACTGTAAGGGTTAAGTCGTGGAATGAGTACCTAGATAAGTAACTTGAATGAACTTGAGGATTCGTTATAGTAACAATAGCTGCCAAAAGTAAACAGCTGCAGTTAAAATGCATTTAAATTTAAATCATACTATTTAAATGGTTGGTCCGAGTGTTAGTCGATGGCAGAGAAATTAATTTCAGACCTAGGTTAAAACTGCCAGGTCACTCTATCATTTGTTTACTTTTTGCCTGATTTTAAAATTCATTTTTTCTGCCAGCAAATAACACATGGACTCACCACACAATAACAGATTGTCATCTTCACAATATTTTCCATACTTTTGAATGGTATGATTTAACTTCAAATGCATTTCAACACCTGCTTTGATTTTTTACCTTTTAAATTTCAGAATTTTGCAGAATGTGTTTTGTTTATAGATTTGCTTTACTGTGATTTATTTTTAGCAGGGCTGTTCACAAAGAAATAGCGAGGTATTAGCAAAGCCCTAATGTCATTGTCATGCAAACAATTTAACATTTTCTGACATCTCATATCTTTGACTTTGCTGTAGATATTTACTTTAACCTTTTATCACACAATTACTGGTTTTATTGACCGTGATAGAGAAGGCTTTTGAAAACATTGTGGGAAAAGGAGAAAATGCTGGTTACCAGCATTTTCTCCTTTTCCCACAATGTTTTCAAAAGTCTTCTATCTTTGGGTCATTTAAGTCAGGATTATGTGGTAAAGGGTTAAGCTTGGGCCGGGTTTTAACTGTCAAAAGGCCATACCAAAAGACAGGTAACCCTTAAAATATTTTTTATGCAGTTATCCCCCTTTTTGCAAATTACTACTGAAAAGCAAGTGTGTACACCATTCTGAGTCCTGGCACCTGCATGCTATGCCCTTGTTAACTCAGCTGTTTTCGAAGGAAATGGTGAAATATTGTCATAGCCCTTTCGTTGTTGGATTTGTAATTATTGTCTGCGTCATCCTCGTGCAAAAACTTTTGACATTTTATGATATCACTGTCATCATTGACGATATCTTTTTTTAAACTTGGACTAGTTGTTAACTATCAAAAGGGGAACCAAAAGAATAGGGGCAGGTAACCATCAAATCATATTTGATACAGTTATGTCCCTTTTTCTACTCAACAAATTTTGCTGAAAATCAGTCAATATCTAAAAGCAGTTGCATCCAAGCATTGGCACCTGTAGGCCATGCTCTTGTTTTAATTACTATTGTAGCCACATTTTCCTACATTAGAGTCATCAACAGTGCATGACTTTGGAACTTAGATTGTGTAGATTTTGTTCAATTAAGTCATTATTGTTTTGATCTCAGTTTGAATTAGAGGTTTTTGCTTGTTGTCGTCTGAAAAATGGCATTGTATGCCTATTTCTCTGTCAGTCTGTATGTCTTTCTATCTGTCTGTCCTTCGTTTCATCCTGTCCTACCTTCTGTTCTTTCTTTTTTATGTAAAAAAAAAGGTGTGACCTTTTTTGTCTCGGTGTTAATCATAATTATCTCCCTTCATTGAATCCAAATGGGGATAGGCTAAGCAAAGTGTTGGGATGCTTTTGAAGGTACAATATGAGCCATGACAGAAACATTTCTGTTGAGATGTCAGATGCCTCAGTTTGTCTTCATCTAGTGTCCCAGTTAACCCTTAACCCGACGACAAAATTTTAGACTTGTCAAAATTTAATGCATTTGCAGATGACAAATTTGATATTGCTCATATCGTGGGATTTGTGTCTTAAAGGGTAAAAAACAATGTGGGAAATTGAAAACTGCATTTTCTCCTTTTCCAACATTGTTTTCAAAAGGCCTCCTTCTCAGGGTCATTAGAACTTAGGATTGTGTGGTAAAGTGCGAAGGGCCTCTCTGGCATGTTTCATTTGCTCTTTGTTGCCACTTGCTGAATGTGAGCAATATCATTTCAACACAGGTAGTTAATCATTTTGTATCTGTTTCTATATAATATGCTAGATATGGACAGATCTAGTATGTTAAATGTGGACGGACCTAGAATTTTTGTCTTTTTCTAAGGAGTCAAGGCATTTTCAGGGACAGAATGCAGAAAATGAGAGATTTTATAAATCTGGTGTTTTTGTAATTGCGTGTTAGTGAATATTTTTTTAAATGAATGTGTCTTTCTTTGTACTCTTTATCACACAATCACAAGTTTTATTGACCCCCAGTGAAGGCAGCTTTTGACAACATGGTGGGAAAAGGGGATATTGCTCATAACAAGCAATTTCTCCTTTTGCGATAACATTTTCTACCTAATCAGATAATGAGATTCAAAAGATGACAGAACTTTACCCATGTCTACAATGACAATATTTACAGATTTCAATTAAAATGTGGCCTAAAAAATTGAAATTTGTCTTGGGAAAGGTAGAAAACATTGTGGGAAAAGGAGAAAATGATGGTTATCAGCATTTTCTCCTTTTCCTATGATGTTTTCAAAAGCCTTCTTCCTCACGGTCATTTATACTTGGGATTGTATGGTAAATGATTAAATTAATCATCGTTTTTGTAGAGAAAGTTTGACCATAATATAAGAAATGTATGCATTTACCCAAGATGATTTTACAGTAATTTGTGTGTGAGTCTTCAGTGTGTAGGACCCAAGTCCTAAGTAGGATCTCAGTCTTTACAAAACCACAAAAATGTGGACTTGTCCAAATTGAAAGCTTTTGCAGACAACGACTTAAATATGGCTCAAACAATGTAATTTGTCCTTGATGGAATAGAAAACCTTGTGGAAAAAGGAGAAAACGCTGGTTACCAGTATTCCTTTTTTTTTTTTTTTTTTTTTCAAACAATGATTTCAACAGCCTTCCGAGTCAGGATCATTTAAACTCGGGATTGTGTGGTAAAGGTGAAAAAAGACTGTTTTGTCAGGGTAATAAAACATTATTTTGGCTAGTATTGTTGCTAAACTTACTGGTATTCTGATTGGCTTTGATATTTATTGACAGGAGTTTCGTAACTTCATGATTGTAAATAATAGATGTGAAAAGAATAAATGAGTGTGCTCTGGCAAAAGGGGGCTTAATGCATCTCCGTGATGCATGATACCAAGCAAGCGATCACATACTTATGGCTCCATAATAGCTACATTTTCTAACAACCGACTTAAGTATGAGGTAGACTGGGCCCTGAACATACAGGAAATTTAACAATAGCGAAAAGTTTTGGCCCAGGTCAGCCTGCGCAGACTGCGCAGGCTGACCTGAGTCGATACTTTTCGCAGATGCATTATGCACCCTTTTCACAGAGCATGTCTCAAATGTAGTGGAAATAAAATGCCAATATCTACAGAATGACGAAAAATACTTATATGCCAATGTTCAGTATTCGAAGTTATTTTTTCTTGAGAGCTTTTAACCAAGGTACATAAACTTCTGTAAAAAGCAATGCCTTTCCTTGTTAGCACCATAGGTGAAAACAGGAGCTTTTATAGACTGCATAGATCAAGATCAGACTGCACAGAACTTGCAGTCTGATCTTTGATGTATAGCCTCTGCTTGTTTAGTCAAGCCTATAAGATAAAAAATTCTCTTGAGTTTTAGTGGATTGTATTTACAGCTGTAGAAAGAGATTGAGTTTAAATGGATGGTGCTGAAATTATTGATTATAGACTATTATCTGACTCTTTACCATACATTCCTGAGTTTTGATGAAAGAGAAGGCTTTTGAAAACATTGTGGTGAAAGGAGAAAATGCTGGAAGCCAGCATTTTCTCCTTTTACCACAAAGTTTTCTACCCTTTCCAAAACAAATTTCATTTTTTTTTTGTCACATTTTTTTTTGTTGTCTGCAGATGCTTTTAATTTGGACTGGTCTAAGATTTTGTTCTTTGGTAAAGAGTTACGTGATTTGGATATTTAAAGGATCAAGGTTTGTATATTTGTTTGTGTTTTAAGTCTGTGTAAGAAGAAAAAATATCAGAATTGTCAAAATTGAAAGCATTTGCAGATGACTAATTGAATAGGATTCATATGATTGCATTAATTTTGCATTTAAAAGAGTTGAAATCAATGTGGGAAATGAAGAGAATGAAGCTTTTTCTTCATTTTCCACAATATTCATGCAAACTTTTTTCCTGAGGGGTCGCTGGTTTGTTAGGTTAACTGGAGATATTTCAGCACATTGCATGAAGAGAATGGTCATGTATGAACTTGTTATGTATTGGTTCTATTTAATAAAATTGTTCTGTTTTTGGTGCAATACAATTAAATTGGATGATTTTATAAACCTTACAAAATAATATTTCTTTCGTTTTTATTAGAGCCATGCAGGGGTTTGACGAAGAGGGCTTTGGAAAAAACTGTTGGAAAGGAGAAACACTGATAACCAGCATTTAAAATACATGTACTTTGTCGTCTGCAAATGCTTTCAACTTGGATCAGTATAAAATTCTGTCATTTGGTAAGAGTTAACACCAAACGACAAAATTTTGGACTGGACCAAATTGAAAGCATTTGCAGACGACAAATGTAGCTCAAATGATGACTTCTGTCTCTGATAGGGTAGAAAACATTGTGGGAAAAGGAGAAAATGCTGGTTACCAGCATTTTCTCCTTTTCTCACAATGTTTTCAAAAGCCTTTTTGTACAAGGTCATTAAAACTCAGGATTGTGTGGTAAAGAGTTAACTTGTTTACCACACAATCCCGAATTTTCACAACCTTGATTGAAAAGAACTATAAAAAACAAAGTTAGAAAAGGAGAAAAAACCCTTGTAACCAGCTTTTCTCCTTTCCCACAATATTTTCTTCCCTTTCAGACACAAATTTCATAATTGTGCTGCACTTTAGTTGTAATCTGCAAAGCATCCAATTTGAACTGGTCTGAAATTTGGTCGTCTGGTAAAGGGAGGTAATTATGCCAGCTATAACAGTGTGCCTATGGCCCTGTTTGCTACTACCTTCCATACCAAAGGAAATGAAACACAAGCATAAAACATAATGATAAAAGTCTTTTTTTTTTAATGTAATCATAAATAACACAAGAGACCAAAAAAATTGTTCTGTAAAGAAAACTTGCTCCAAATTGCACTTGTACTATTGTACCTTGCACTTTTCTTTAAAACTGCTAAGTTTTCAAAGTTCCATAGGGAAGAGACAAAATTTACCTTGCCATTTTTGCCCTAAAAATTTCTGATATTTTCCAAATTATGTAACAATAAAATGACCCTGAAAAAGGAGGCTTTTTGAGAACATTTTTGGAAAACGAGAAAATGGTGCTCACTAGCATTTTCTCTTTTTCCAACTATATTTTTTATCACTTGAATAAAATTTAATTTGTTGTTGGCAAATACTTTCGATTTGGACCATTTTAAAATTTTGTTGTTTGGTAAAGGGTAAATCTGAAAAATCTATGGGATGAACTTTCACCTCATACGTTCAGAAGATGAAATCACACTTTTGAGCATCACACTTCAACAAACAAAACCACACACTGAAAAGCTAATAGATTGTAACAGCAGATTTAAGACAGATAAAGATATATATTTAAAAAAAAAGAGAGGTTTATACATATAAAGATAAATGTGTCATATAAAAAAAAAAAATGTAAAAGATCAACATTTAAGAAAAAGCTGAACTCCTATATAATATTTAATGACCCTAACAGAGCGGGCTTGGGAATACAGGAGAAAATGTTGGTAACCATTGTGCTTGAGTCTATAATTTTGTCTTTTAAAAAAGGGCTTATAACCATTGAAAAAAAACAATAAAAAGCTATCGAGAATCTTTTTCATATATATTTTTATACTGTTTGAGCATTAGATGGATCACTGTATCTTCATTTAACTCTTTTACTGCCAATGTTGCCTTGAATAGCCTTTGAGTATGGTGTAGATCAAGATTAGACTGCACAAAACGTGCAAGCCTCAAGTAAAGAAAAAAAAACATTTAGTTGGCATCAAAAGAGTTATACAATAAAAAAGTAGCAAAAAATAATGATAAAAAACAGCACAAGGATTGTTGTGCAACAGTGTTTTATAGACCTTTTTTTTTAACCACAAGTAAAAAATAAGGTTGTAAATAGATAACAGATTGTAAAAGCAAATTTTAGACATAATTATGAAGATATCAACAAAACTATCTGTATAAATTTAACTTGATAAACCTTTCAGTAACACTTTATATTATTGCTTGCTTTTGGGAATACAGGTTTAAAACCTAGAACCGTGATGAGATAATATAAACATTATTGTGCTGGGTTTTTAAATTGTCTGTTCACGGTATGTGATTTTAAACTTGTTATCCCAAACGCAAACAACAACATAAACTGATTATGAAATGTTTTTCGAGTGAGAGTAATAGAACTGTGATACAGAAGATAATATTTAAACATAACAAATAAATACAAAGGATAGAACTGTACATACTAGTAATTGAGCATGTGGTCTTTACTTTGAAACTCAAAACACATATAATCTTTACCACACATTCACGACTTTTAACAACCATGAGGAAAAAAGCTTTTGAAAATATTGATTGAAAAGGAGAAAATGTTGGTAACCAGCATTTTTTCCTTTCCCCACAATGTTGTCTTTCCTATGACAGACAAATTTCATATTTTGAGTAACATCTAACTTTTCGTCTGAAAGAGCATTTAATTTTGACAAATCTAAAGATTTGTTGTGTGGTAAAATAATAAGCTTCTACACAAAATAAGTAAAGGAAGTTGTGATTGTAAGATAAGACACTATTAAATATTTAGACCAGTCCAAATTGAAAATGTTAGCAGACGACAAATAAAATATGGCTCATTTAGAGGAATTTGCCTTTGAAAGCGTAAAAATCATTGTAAGAAAAGGCTGATTAAAAGCATATTCTCCTTCTCAAACAACGTTTTAATCCTTCACAGAACAATCCTGATTTTTAACAACCCTGAGAATAAAAGCTTTTTAAAACATTGTAGGAATAGGAGAAAATGATGGTAAGCAGCATTTTCTCCTTTCCCCACAATGTTTTCCACCCTTTCAAAGACAAAGTACATCCTTCAAGCAATATCTAATTTGTCGTCTGCAAATGCTTTCAATTAATATTGAAAAAGCATTATATCAGAATAAATCTAACAATCATAAAAATTCACCTATAGTCAATAGTCATCTTGAAAGCTTATTTAATGCTTATATATTTAAAAAAAAAAACAAATAAAAGCAATAATTTCTATTACAAAGGCTTTAATAAACATGGTAAAGTAAAATACATTCTTCAATAATAGTCCTCAAATGGCATATTGCCATGTCTATTATGTTGGTGTGTCACACCATAAGTGGGTTCTCTCTGCATTGGTCCCATGATCGAATAAACAGGTCGTCTATACTGTGATGTCATATAATTCGAAAAAGGATAAAGATTTTCATTTCTAGGAATCAACAATCTATTCATGCCTCGTGCCCGCATGGTTTCTGCTGGGGGTCTGCCTTGAGGGGCAAATTTCGTACTCACAGGCCAGTCTTTTCCTGCTTTGTCCCACTTACTGACCGCGGATGTTCCGATGTTGTATTGCCATGGCTGAGAGCAGGGTTCATGGCGGTCTGCTATTTTAGGGAGTTCTTCTCGTCTTAGTGTCGGATAACCAGAGTCATACCATTTGTCTGTCCAATGCTGAAAAAGAGAAATCAGGGTAGTTAATTTTTTCTATTAAATATTAAGACACAAAAAAATTTTAGACTTAACTCTTTACCAGTCAACAAAACTTTGGACTGGTCGAAATTGTAAGTATTTACAGAAGATAGATTAAATGTTAAATGTTTTGAATAACAAAGGAATAAAGTGTAAAGTTTTCATTTTGGGTCCGTGTAGATAATGAAACATACCTGATGAGATGCTCTTCCTACTTTTGCTGTGAATTTGTCAACCCTATCAAATCTGAAAAACAATGGAATAAAATTGAGAGATAAGTTCCTGCTTTACACTTTTTCAAACCAAGTTTGTGAAAGAAGGGCATGCTTAGTCTGTCGGTACTTTTGCAGGTACATTTTGGATGCCTATAAACAAGGGACTGCTACCTTTAACTGATTCTCCTGCTGCTCTTGTCAACACATTGTGTAATAAATTGATTAATATGTTGTATACAATATCCATTATCTATATATCGGTATACCATATTTCTCCTAATAAAAGCTCTCGGGAGCTATGCAAAACAGAGATAGGGAGCCTTTATTTTGTACCCAATTTGCAAAAAAAAAAGTCTGTCCAATTTTGTATTTCTTTGTGTTTTAGTCATTGTTAAGAGGAAATATTAATCAAATTTGAGGAAATATTCATCAAATTCTTCCAATATTGTCATTTTAATCAACTAATGTACATTAGGTTATCATGATTTAAGGGTTTTTGTGGGAGGGGGGTGAGCTACTATTATGGGGGGCGCTTTTATAAGGAGAAATATATGTCCTTAACTCCATCTTTACAAAATGACAAATCTTTAGACTTGTCCAAATTGGGAGTATTTGCAGACGAAAAATTACATGTACCTAAAATTCTGGAATTTATCTTTAATAGGGTGGAAAACATTGTGGGAAAAGGAGAAAATGCTGGTTGCCAGCATTTTCTCTTTTTTCCACTATGTTTTCAAAAGCCCCTTCCCACAATGTTGTTATAAATCAGGTTTGTGTGGTAAAAGGACAATAAACAGCATAATTCAAAATTTAATCTTTTCCCACTCAAGACGAATAAGCAGCAGAGAACTTTTATACACAAGTTTTACATGGTTTCTTCAAAGTACATGGAGTATCAGCGTAAAAGTTCATAATGATCAAAAACTGAAAGCATTGTGGCAAGGGATGAAAATACTCTTTTTAAACTATAAACCATATCATTCAATGCTGTACTATAGAGATATCCACCCCCTCTTAGTTATAATAATATAAAACTGAATTTAAAAAGGTTGCTTTTAGATAACTCTACCTTTTTTCTTTTGATCATACATGTATTAAGCATTAGGCCAGACCGATCAATTTAGTGATTATTTTCTTGAATGGCCACTTCTGGTTTGGAGCACTGAGAAGTTTTTGATTTTCAATCAGTGAATTTAAAGGAATTATCCACTATCATATCCATAAGCAATGTTTGTCGGTTGTTTTTTAATTTTTTTTTTCATATTAACTGCTAGCAGTTCCTTAACCCTTTACCACACAATCCTATGTTTCAATCACCCTTGGAAAGAGACTTTTTTAAAACATTGTGCAAAAAGGGGAAAATGCTGGTAAACCACAAAGACAGAAATCATCATTTGAGCTCAATCATTTTGTTATCTGTGAATGCTTTAAATTTGGACAAGTTCAAAATTTAATAGATTGGAAAGGAGTTAACCCTTAACCACACAATCCCAACTTTTAACGACCCAGAAAAAGAAAGCTTTTGAAAACATTGTGGGAAAAGGAGAAAATGCTGGTAACCAGCATTTTCTCATTTTCCCACAATGATTTCTATCTTTCCTAAAACAAATTTTCATATTTGTGTCACATTCATTTTGTTGTCTGCAAATGCTTTCAATTTGGACTGTTCTAAAATGTTGTTGTTTGGTAAAGAGTTAAACCATTAAAAACAAACCCTTGTGTTAATGAACCTAGGGTAGAAAGCTCGTGAAAACATTGTGCAAAAAGGAGATAATGCATCTTCTCCTTCCCACAATATTTTCAATCTTTCCATAAACAAATTGCCAACAAATTTGAATTTCTGAGTTACATTTGTTTTGTAGGCTACAAATGGTCTCAATTAGGACGAGTTTAAAATTTTGTCGTTTGATCAAGAGTTAAGCATCGATGTCAAAGAGCCACTACCAGTAAATGTGCTTCAAAGATCCGAAGAATAAACATGTCCTGAATACAATCTGAAGCCAGCAGCGCTTTATTCTTCAAAAGTTTTCAGAACAGTTACTTATGTGATTAACTTAACAACAAACCTGAACATTTCCTGAGAACTTGGGTATTTCGGTGTGGTTGGAGGGTAATTAACCCAATACGGAGCCTGCGTTTGGGTCCCATTAAAAAATAGAGTGCTGGCCTGAGACATCTTTACTGTTGTCAATTACGCTCACCGCTTATATCAAGTAAAAATGGATATTATTTGTCTTATTTGGCAATGAAGAATATGGATAAAAGCCAAGCTAAGAGCAATGTAAATTGTATTGAATGATAAAAACTATATTATTACCGAGATACATCTTGAAAAATTTAGCCTTTTAAATGGCTATTTGTCGAATTAACTTAATCGGAATTCGTTGTTGCTATGGCGGCTCGTATACACATAATTGCTTAAAGCATTTACAAATTATAATTCACAAATGCTGTATATAGAGAGACAGTTTTCGGTCCATTCTTTTACTGCATTTTTTAAGTGACGGGTCATATAAATGTGAATTTCAGGGACTGTTGAGGAGATCAGAAGCGTTCCTGCCTGTCAGTAAAGGTGTTACATCTGGCGCACACAGAGCATTTACTTTGTCCTTTCATTTTGTATACTTGTAGTCAAAATCCATTTTTAAAGAAGATGGCAGCCTATGGATTCTTATCGAAACCTGCAAAATTACCAAAGGAATGGTAAGTGAGCTAAAGTAGATTCGGTGTAAGTCACATGAATTCATGTTAAGGTATAGTGGCAAAAGGAGAAATTGCTCCCCATTACCCCCAAATCAGACCATGTAAATTAATAATTCCGTAATCTTAAATCATTTCCAGAGACAACTGGCTTATGATTCCACTGATAGGCTTTAACCTGCTGCCATGGCAAAAACAGTGACTTTTGCAGATGGCATAGATCAAGATCAGACGGCACAGAACTTGCAGTCTGATCTTTGATCTATACCGTCCGCTTGTACAGTCAAGCCTACACATTCATAATCTTTGTAAGTTTCAATGGATTGTATTTATAGCCGTTGGAAGAGGTTGAATTTACTTATTTGGCACTGAGAGTTAACCTTGACCAAATAAAATAATTTCAGACCTGGCAAAATTACAAGCATTACCATGTGACAAATGTGGCTCACATTATCTCCCGCTAGATGGCATTCTGCTAATACGCATCTATCTAATTTGGGCATTCTGGGTACAGAACCGTACTACTTTTCAAAACGACAACTGTTACTTTGAATTTCAAAATAAAATAAATGTTTACTCAATAAATCACTACCTAGTGTGATTCATTCAGCTATGATCAGCTAGCATGTAACCTATGCACCAGCCATTTATTAAAACAGCCCCCTACAAGCTTGGGTAATAACATTGGTATAAGCCCTACTTTTCCTATGTATATTGGATAGGTAATGGGTAATAGCAGACAGGTCGAATCTTCGAAGAATTTGAAATGAGAAGACAACGATGTGGCTCAAATATTTGAGTTGTTAAGTTTTTGAAAGGGTAGAAAACATTGAGGAAAAAGGAAAAAATGCTTGATACAGCATTTTCTCCTTTTTCAAAATGTTTTCAAAAGCCCTCTTTTTCAGGAACCTAACAACTTTGGAATGTGTAGTAAAAGGTGAAAGGTAAAATTGTTCGTTGCAATGTTTTCAAATTTGTGTTCTAATGCAAAACATAAAGACTTGTTTGCAAGTGGTTTTATGTCTTAACATTTTACCAAACAACAATCTTTTAAACTTGACCAAAATGAAAGCACTATGAAAAATAACACTCTAATGTTCAATATTTGGGCTATTGCCTTTTTCAAGAGTTAGAAACACTTTATCCACTAGAACATTTTTTTAACGTGTATCATTGCAGGCATATTGTTTTACTAATAAGAAGTGACGTCAACTCTGGTACGCAACGTAACGTCAATGTTCCCGCGCTCTGTCAAACATCAATTAACGTTATATGAAATTGCGCGTCATTGACATTACAACCCACTGGTTGGAGGGTCTGCAACTTTTTAATCCATGCTGATTCGTGTATTTGACGTTTTGTCTTGTCTGTGGAGTACATTTTTTTCAGGATAGTGAATTTTAAGTTGGAACTCAATGGTTTTCTTGGGAAAAATGGAAGTTTATTGGCTTGTCTCTTTCTAAATGGACGTCTCTCAAGTGTTCCCGCATCCTTTCATGTAGCTGTTTCTGAGTTTCACCGACATACACTACTATTTCACAACGCCTGCAACTGACGGCATACACCACGTTCTTCGCATACATTCATGCACATACATGAGAAAATGGGATGTACAACTTATGAATGCTCCAAAGCGGCCAGTTTTCAACAAAAGATTCATTGATGATGGTTTCGGATTATGGGTCGGCAGCAAGGAAGAACTTCTAGAGTTTGCTAGACATGCCAACAGTATCCACGACAATATCAAAATTGAACTGCGTTACAGTGACCGAAAGATAGAATTCCTCGATACAACTGTAAAAATTGAAAACGGTCACATATACACGGACCTATATGTTAAACCAACAGATAAAAAGTTGTATCTGAACAACAAATCATGCCATCCCCCATCAACAAAGAAAGGGTTAGCCTATAGCCTAGGGCTTCGCCTTAAAAGAATCTGTGAAAAAGATGAAGACTATAATAAACAGAGAAGAGCTTTGAAACAAAAACTAAGACAAAGAGGGTTCACTGGGAAAACCATCGAATCACAGCTAGAGAAAGTCGACATCTTCGATAGAGACAAGTTGTTGAAAGAAAATAAACATAGGACTAACAAGAAGAAAATTACACGGGTACCACTGGTCCTGACTTATTCACACCTTTTACCAAATATTCACAGAATAGTGTCGAAGCACACCAGAGTGTTACATGAATCTGAGCGTGTGAAACAAGTTTTTCAAGAACCTCCCATAGTAGCATTTAGAAGGAACAGGAATCTCAGTGACACGCTGGTGCATAGCAAAACAAATCGGGCTATACGAAATAATAAGGATATTTGTAAATCCAACTGTGAAATGTGTGAAATTATTTCAGACAATCAAGTTGTAGGCATTAATTCTAGAAGAACGTATAACGTCCCATCAAACGTCAGTTGTAAAGTGAAGAACATGGTGTATGCCATCAGTTGCAGGCGTTGTGAAATAGTAGTGTATGTCGGTGTAACTGAGAGACAGCTACATGAAAGGATGTGGGAACACCTGAGAGATGTCCGTTTAGAAAGAGACAAGCCAATAAACTTCCATTTTTCCCAAGAAAACCATTCGAGTTCCGACTTGAAATTCACTATCCTGAAAAAGATGTACTCTGCAGACAAGACAGAACGTCAAATACACGAATCAGCATGGATTAAAAAGTTGCAGACCCTCCAACCAGTGGGTTGTAATGTCAAAGACACGCAATTTCATATAACGTTGATTGATGTTTGACAGAGCGCGGGAACATTGACGTTACGTTGCGTAGCAGAGTTGACATCACTTCTTATTAGTAAAACAATATGGCTGCAATGATACACGTTAAAAAAATATTCTAGTGAATAAAGTTTTTCTAACTCTTGAAAAAGGCAATAGCCGAAATATTGAACATTAGAGTGTTATTTTTCATAGTGTTTTAATTATTCCCTAAGGAATTCAAAGTGTCAAAATGAAAGCATTTGCAAAAGTCAAATCAAATGTGACTCAAATAGTTGCATTTTCTTCATTTCCCAATGTTTTCCACTCTTTCAGACATGAATTCCATCTTAAGAGCAACTTTTAAGTTGTTGTATGTAAATGCTTGCAATTTGGACCAGTCTAAAATTTTGTTGTTTGGTAAAAAGTTAAGATAACCTTTGTCACAGATATCATTTCCTTTCATTACAGGCAACCAAAACTACATGAGTGGAGTGTTTATCATTCTAGTCACCCAGATGTTGCTAGGGTAAGTTATTCGAGTCATACACTGTGTAAAGGGGATTTGAGACATCTGCAAAAAGTATCGACCCATGTCAGCCTGCGCAGTCAGCGCAGGCTGACATGGCTCAAAACTTTTTGCCAGTTGTAAATTTTCTGAGTATCCAAGGACCATTATACCTCATGACTCAGTTGATTGTTAGACAAAATGGATTTTATATATCCATAATTATGTGATGAATAGCTTGGTATAATGCATCATGGACATGCATCTAAGCCTCTTTTTCCAGAACATGGCTGATTTATTTTCTTCAAGTTTATGACCAACAATCATTTCAAAATTGCAATTTTTATTTCATGCTTTCCAGTAGGTAATCGAGAAATATTGGTGAAATATTTTTCGATATTTCATAGTTACCACCAGTGAAAATACCGATTTTTATATTCTAACTCTTCAATTGAAGGTGGAAACAGTTGTTCCCATGCACTAGTTACTTAGGTGAAATGCGTGTGCCTCACAACCAGATGGAAATATGACGTAATTTTCCTTACTTTTCTCGCGCTTGACGTAATATTGCAATGCGTTGCTATGCGTAGGGGGTACACCATGGGGAATAACAAAAAAGAACTGTACTGGTTCTTTTGATGTAAGTTCCCCCCAGAAAGGGTTAAAAGTATGAAATAAATAGAATATTTGGTTTTTTTTCGGTGAAAGATTGAAATTTATTTCATCGAGTGAACATCATCAGTAATATTTTCACTCGTGGCTGTGCCACTGGTGAAAATATTACCGATGATGTTCACTCGATGAAATAAATTTCGATTTTTCACCGTTAAAAACAAACATCCTCTATATATTTTACATCATATTTCATTTCTACTTCATGTCACTTATTTTGTTTTAACTCTTTCAAATGTCTTGTTGAAATATTAAACTGCATAGGCCCTACGCCTACATTAAGATGACAGGTATTTTCGCCTTTTCCCACATTTTCTACCCTTTCACAAACAAATCTCCTAATTAGAGTCATATTCAATTTGGCATCTGCAAATGCTTTTTAATCTTGAGAACTCTTAATTTTTTATCAGGTAAAGGGCAAATTTTTTTTTCAAATCTTAATTCCCAAACTAGTCAAATGATTGGCTGAGTTAACATTAGAATAGAAGTGTGTTTTTTTTTTTACGTAATCCCAATTTTAAACAACCTTGAGAAAGGAAGGCATATGAAAACATTGTGGGAAAAGGGGAAAGTGTTGGTTACCAGCATTTTCTCCTTTTCCCACAATGTTTTCAAAAGGCTTCTTTCTTAGAGACATGAAAACCAGGGATTGTTTGGTAAAGAGTTAATTCTGTCCCTTGTAGCTGTATGTCATCCCATATGAACCTTTACCACTCACTTAGATGATATAGAGGATATTTGTTTTTTATGGTGAAAGATCGAAATTTATTTCATCGAGTGAACATCATCGGTAATATTTTAACGAGCGGTGCAGCCATGAGTGAAAATATTACCGATGATGTTCACGAGATAAAATAAATTTCGATCTTTCACCTAAAAAAAAACAAATATTCTATTTATTTCATGCTTTTAACCCTTTCTAGGAGGGACTTAATCAAAATCCAGTACAGATCTTTTCAGTTATTCCCCGTGGCATACCCCTTCCGCATAGCAACGCATTACAATATTACGTCAAGCGCGAGAAATGTAAGGTAAATGACGTCATATTTCCATCTGATTGTGAGGCACGCGCATTTTACCTAGGTAACTAGTGCACGGGAAGAACTGTTCCGGCCTTCAATTGAAGAGTTAGAATATAAAAATCTGTATTTTCACTGGTCGTAACCAGGAAATATCGAAAAATATTTCACCGATATTTCTCGATAACCTACCGGAAAGCATGAAATAATATGCTGTAATATACAGGCATTAAACTTTTTCAGGCTGGATGGTGCAAGTGGAGCGCAGAAAGACCCGACTGGTACGCATGGAAAGCATCCTCAAAAAATCCAGACTGGTACAGACGTAGAGTGAACACAGTCAGGAGAGGTTTGTGGTATCTTTTGTTTTTGGTGTTTTTAAGGTACTAAGGCTATTTTGAACAATATTTCAATTATGTCATAGGGGCTAGTGCACCTATCCATGCTTTCCTAGAGCTTCAGGGTCCGTATTCACCAACCATTCTTAATTTAATCCTAAGTTTAATTCTGGAGTTAAAAAGTAACAAAACTTCTGATTGGCTAAACTATTTGTATCACTTTCAAATTTCAGAAAAATTGTTGAGAATAAGGTTCAGAATGGTGAATGAATATCGACCAATATTCTTTCAAAGCAACTGGCCGCTTTCCCACATAAACAGTGTCGAAACGATATTCAGCTATGAGAGAGAATGTATCTTGTCACATTGGTTATCACCAGTCGTCAAAAAGAATTTGTCCCAGCTGGGACCCAAACCAGTAACCCCTGGGTAGCTAACACTGTACATTATGGACTAAGCTACCCAGTCGGTTTTGTCACGTCTTAACTTTTTACCACACGAAAAAATTTTAGACCGGTCTAAATTGAAAGCATTTGCAGACGACAAAATAAATGTGACTGAAAAATTGAAATTTTGTTTGGGAAGGGTAGAAAACATTGTGGGAAAAGGAGAAAATGCTGGTTACCAGCATTTTCTCCTTTTCCCACAATGTTTTCAAAAGGCTTCTTTCTCAGGGTCGTTAAAAGTCGGGATTGTGTGGTAAAGAGTTAACTTTTTACCACACAATCCCAATTTTTAAAGACCCCACCCAAGGAAAAGGACTTTTAAAAACCTTGTGGGAAAAGGAGAAAATGCTGATAACCATCATTTTCTCCTTTTCACACAATGTTTTCTACCCTTCCCAGGACAAATTCACATTTATTTGATCGTCTCCAAATGCTTTAAATTTGGAGAAGTCTAAATTTTGTTGTTTGGTAAACACTTAACTCATTACCAAAAATTGAAACTTGTCCATATTTAAAGTATCAACAGATTACAAATTCAGTGTGTTTCAAATGATATAATTTGTTTTTGAAAGGGTACAACCCATTGTGGGAAAAGGAGATAATGCTTGGGTAACCAGCATTTTCTCCTTCTCTGTTAGTGTTTTCTGCATTTTAAAGGACAAATTTCATATTCTGAATAGCATTTAATTTGTTGTCTGCAAATCTCTTAAATTTGGACAAGGCTAAAATTTTGTCTTCTGGTAAAAAGATAAAGGATAAAAAAAAATTACTTTTCTTTTTCTCTCTCACAGCCGATTACAAGAATATAAACTGGTCCTACGAATATCCCTCAAAGCCAACCAGTCGTGTCCATGACGACTTTATATCTGTCACAAATGAAGTCATGCAGAAAGACACATTGACACCAATACCACCAAACAGAGCTTACATGGGCTGCAATACCTTCCCCAAACCTGATCCCATCCCAAAGGAGGTGCCTGTACCAAAATGGGGATTGTACAATCCACCTAATTATGAGGAACCAATTAGATATAACCATTTTCCACCAATCAAATATGATGGTTATAAATAGATTTGTGCCTAATTGTGCTGTAGTAGTTGTTATTTTATTACATATCAATTATTGTTTATTAATACTATATTGAAATAATGCTGTAAACTTAGTCACTATTTCTATGGTTAGTTTGTGATTAACATTTCATTTCTGAACATCTCATATTTCTTATAGACAATAATGTATTTATACCCCCGCAAAACAAATGTTTTCAGGGGTATACTGGAATCAGCCTGTGTGTTCGTCCGTTCGTTTGTCCGTCCGTGTGTCCGTCTGTGTACAAATAATTGCCTGTTTCTGTCAAAGCGCTGGCGGGGGTATTAAGTCACATTCAGTGACAGCTCTAGTTTTTTTTTTGATAACTGCTTGTACAAAATAATGTAGACTTTCTGAAATCAAGGGGACTTTCAAGACTTGAATTAAATACTTCTTTGTTTTGAAAATAGATGTTACTAGAAATTAAACAATTTTTGTAAATCAGAACTTTCTTGATGCATGCGTGTTTCTTCATACAATAATGTTTGTGCAAATTCAGACATGCTGGTACATAGATTTTATCCGACACTGAAGTGAAAAGTTGACATGCCATCAACACTTTGAACCCATTTATAGAAATTAAACATGTGCCTTTATTTGAGCCATGCTCTCGCAAAAGGATGTAAAATGTATCTCCGTGATGCATGATACAAAGCAAGTCATCACGTTGCTATGGATACATAAAAATTCATTTTGTCTAACAGCCATCTGAATTATGAAGCAGAATGATCCTTGAACATACAGAAAATTTACTAAAAGCAAAAATTTTCAGCACTAATCAGCCTGCACAGGTTGACCTTAGTTAGTACGTTTTGCAGATGCATTAAGCCCCCTTTTCCCAGAGCATGGCTCATATGTAGATACAGTAACACGAACAAGCAGTGAAATTATAACTAAGATGTCATCATGAGATATTTTCATTTTCTACTGAACTGCATGAAAGGACTATAGAAAAGCTTTCAAAAGGTGCTTAGTGCCAAACGGACTTAACTCTTTACCACACAATCCCGACTTTTAACGACCCTGAAGTAGAAAGCTTTTGAAAACATTGTGAGAAAAGGAGAAAATGCTGGTAACCAGCATTTTCTCCTTTTTCCACAAAGTTTTCTACCCTTCCCAAAACATGTTTCAATATTTGAGTCACATTTGTTTGTCATCTGCAAATGTCTAAGATTTTGTTGTGTGGTAAAGAGTTAAATGTTGTCTATAATATTAAACTTTCACCAGAGAATAGCCTTCACCAGCACAGGCTGACATGGGTTGAATTTTTTGCTATTGGTAAATTTTCTGTGTGTCAAAGAACCATTGTAGCTCCAGATCATGTTGAATGTTAGACTTAATGAATTTTATGGATCCATAATTAAACAATGATTTGGTTGGTATAATGCATTATGGAGATGCATTAAACCCCCTTTGCCAGATTATGGCTCCTTTTTTTTTTTTTTCAATGAGTGCAAAATCTTGTGTTACAATGGAGTACAATTGATGTGTAGTTTTAAGTGTTGATAGAAATATCATTGTTGAGTTTTTGTTGAGGTTTGCTTTCAGTTCTGTTTTGTTGTAATCTTTTAGTGTAAAAATAATTGCATATATATAGTATGTACTTTTTTTTCTACACACTTTATTTTATCTATTTCTTATACTTCTTCATTTATTACTGATAATCTCTGAAAAGTTATTTCGATAATCACTTTTGAATTTTGTTGACCAGGGTCAGAATTTACCAAATATTCTAAATACTGTTTGTTTTTTTATTTTGTTTATTTATTTGTTTTCTTGTTTATTTATATGTTTGTTCAACACAGATAACTCTTTACAGCATAACACAATTTCAAACTTGTCCAAATTCAAGGCATTTGCTGACAACAAGTTGAAGGATGGCTCAAATGATGGAACTTTGATCGAGTAGAAAACATTGTGGGAAAAGGAGAACATGCTGGTTAACAGCATTTTCTCCTTTTCTCACAATGTTGTCAAAGGTAATTTTCCCTGGGGATTGTATGGTAAAGAGTTAAAATTATGTCAGTTGTATCACGGCAGCCAGTGAACCTTATTTAGAATGTTTGGTAAATAGGGCCCGCCCCTGTATCAATTAATAGGTTTTTAACCCTTTACCACACAATCCCATGACTTTACACCCTGTGATGAAGTACTGGTAGGCTTTTGAAAACATTGTGTAAAATGAAGAAACTGTTGATTATCAACATTTTCTCCTTTTCCCACAATGCTTTCTACCCTTTGAAATACAAGTCCTTTTATTCTAGACACATTTCATTTGTGAATGTGCAAATGCTTTCAATTTGGACAAGTCCAATTTTTTTTCATTTGGTAAAGGGTTAATACTTTGTATCTATTTATAGATGAGACATGTTCTGGCAAAAGGGGGTTAACTGCATTTCTGTGATCCATTATACCATGCAAGTCATCATATATATGTAATTACAGATCCATAAAATCTGCTTAGTCTTACAATCAACTGGATCTAGAAGTAGAATGGACCTTTGACATGCAGAAAATTTACATATAGCAAAAAAGTTTCGACTCATATCAGCCTGTGTGGGCTGCACAGGCTGACATGGGTCAATACTTTTTACAGGTACATTAAGCCCCCTTTTCACAGAGCATGACTCAAATTAATTTTTGTTGTGTTTTTCTTGATATCTAAGATTTACAACTTCGATAATCTTGTGAATGAATTTTGAAATTATTTTTCTTGTAAATCTACTTCTCTGTCTTTGCTCAGTAGGATTATGTATTGCTGAACTGAAGGATTTTATAATGCACTATTACAATATCAGTTTATTTTGTCACTGAATTCTACCGTCACCTCAATAGATTATTAAGTTACAATCGACTGTTTGTATGTTGCGATTGCATGTCCTTTTCCAAGGGTGTAACCAGGATTACACAGAGGATATTTGTTTTCTTCAGTGAAGGATTGAAATTTATTTCATCAAGTGAACATTATCTGTAATATTTTCATGAGTGGCACAGCCATGAGGGAAAATATTAACAATGATGTTCACTTGATGAAATAAATTTAAAAAAAAAAAAAAGAAAGCAAATATTCTATTTTTTTCATGCTTCTAACCCCTTTTTTGTTGGGCCTTTCATCAAAATCCAGTACAGTTATTTTCGGTACAGTCTTCAGTTACATTTGTTCATCAGTGACTATCATTAATCCTCGAATATAAATTGGTCAATGACTCTTTATCAAACAACTGGCCAAATTAGAAGTATTTGCAGACAGCAAAATAAATTTGACTCAGAATTTGAAATTTGTTGCCAGAAGGGTAGGAAACATTGTTGGAAAAAGAGAAAATGCTGGTTACCAGCATTTTCTCCTTTTCCAACAATGTTTTCTGAACTCTTACAGACAAACTCCATCATTTAAGCTACATTTGTCATGTCATCTGCAAATGCTTTCAATTTGGACAAGGCTATAAAACTTTTCTTGTTTGATAAAGACTTAATGTGGTCATAGAGAGTGGGTTACACAACGATCCCTGTTCCCTAGATTCACACATAACTTTGAGTCCAAGACTTAAGCTACATGCATTCTCGTCAAATATAAAACCCTTCAGCACAGAAGAGCCTGTAATTTTTTTAAAAGGTTTTTACAGATTTCCAGTTTTGTTGCCACGGTAACCAAAGTTCAAACTCTTTGAAAAAAGCCTGAAATAGACAACAGTAGGACCATTAATTTTGCATGAGGTTTGGTCAAAAAACATTTTGAAGTTTTAAAGTATAAGATGTTTGAAAGCAAAGTTAACCCATGGACACAAGGGAGACTTGGTCATAACATAAGCTGACTTTCGGGTCTGAAAATTAGCTTTTTACGGCAAGAAATATCTTATGAAAAATAAGAAGAAAAAAAAATTGTCTGTATTTGACCCATTTTATTTCAATGATAGAAAATATAGAAACAACAAAACAATACCACACAATATTACATGGACTACCTTGTCCATTCTTTTCACCCTCAGACATACACACAGGTATGGAATACTGAAGTCTGTTTATACCACAGCTTCACTGTCTATCACAGAACACCGAAATTTTCATTTTAGTTTAAATATATTTATTTTACATCTTTTGAGAAACAAGTTCTTGCAACTTATACTAATCTTTCTCGTTTCTGCTTCCTGGAACTATACCAGTACTCATGCTGAATGTGTGGGCCAATGAACAGTCTTGAAATTTTCATAGGTCTATCATCGAACATTGTTACTAAAAATCTCATATTGGGCAATGTCTCTATATCATATACAGTAGCAACTATACACATTAATATATATGATGTAGAGGCCTTGCACAAATGTGCTATTTTCAGTAAAAGACCAATGAAAATTTCGGTGTTTCATGATAAACCAATGAATCTTCAGTGGCCTATATATGGTTCCATGCAAAGTCGAGGTTTTACCTCCAAAAATGTACACCAGCACCGTTGCTTGACACTGCTGTGGTCCACTTATTTGGGGATGTAAATTCAATTTCATATATACATTATCTTATGATTAACTTTTTACCATACGACAAAATTTTAGGCTGGTCCAAATGAACCCTTCACCAAACAATCATGGATTTTCACGACCCTGTAGAAGAGGCCTTTTGAAAAACATGGTGGGAAAAGGAGAAAATGCTGGTAACCAGCATTTTCTCCTTTTCCCACCATGTTTTTTACCTTGTAAAAGATCTTTAGTTCATTTGTTCAACCTGCAAATTTGTTCTGTGCAGATACTTTCAGTTTGGAAGGGTCTTAAATTCGTTGTTTGGGAAAGGGTTAAAGGCATTTGTAGGTGACACATCCAAGTAGCCGAGTGAAAGGATTTTTCTTTGAAACAGTGGAAAGCATTTTGGGAAAAAAAACAAAATGCTGGTAACCAGCATTTTCTTCTTTTCTTTTTCCTCACAATGTTTTCAACTACCAAATGCTTTCTTCCCAAGGCTCATTAAAGGGTTTAGTTTGAACATATTGCAGCAATCAATCAAGAGAAACCCATTCTTATACCCCCACAAAGGGGTAAGAGAGGGGTGTAGGGTTTAACACTGGAATGTTTGTTTATCTGTCTGTCCATTCATAGGCTTCTCTCTCTCTCTCTCTCTCTCTCTCTCTCTCTCTCTCCTCAATCTTTCTCTCTCTTATCCTTACCACTCAATCTGGTCCTTACACATAAATGACCCAGTTAAAAGACACTTATAAGGCTTGCCTCGACTTTTCAGCACATGAACCCATAACCATGTAAATGTGACCTTCATCGCTACAGTTATAAGACAGTTTTGGAAACATTATGGGAGGAGTAATAGCTTGTGAATTCTTTACCAAATGACAAAATTTCAGATTCAGTCCATACTGAAAGCATTTGCAGACAATGAATTAAACCTGACTGAAACGGTGAGATTAGTTACGGAATGTGTCCAAAACATTGTGGGAAAAGGGGAAAATGCTGGTAAGTACATCTTCTTGTCTCACAAGATTTTGAACAGCCTCTTTCCTAACGGTCTATAAAATACGAAATTGTGTGGGAAAGGGTTAAACAAGCAATTGCCCCTTTGGTCATAATATTTTCGATTCGAGCCATGCTCTGTGAGTAGTTCATTTCATCTGCAAAAAATAACTACCTAGATAAGCCTCAGTATTCCACACAGAGTTACATGATACAGAACATTTCCTTAACTTCCCACAACATTTCTATCTGATTTACGACAAACCTTTTTGTTTGAGCCTCATTTCAACCCTTACCAAATAATCCAGCATTTCAACAACCCTGAAAAAAGCCGCTTTCGAAAATATCATGGTAAAAAATGCTGGTAACCAGCATTTTCTCCTTTTCTTATATTTCTCTACACTTACCCAAGTCAAACTTCATCATCTTAGTAACAATTAATTTGTCGTCTGCAAACTCTTTCAGTTTGGACAAGGCCAAAATTTTGTCCTTTGGTAATGAGTTTAAGTGTAGTCTGCAAATGCTTTCATTATAGGGGAGTCTAAATTTTGTCCTCAGGTACAGGAATAAGATAGACTGCATGAAGGAATTTTAAATTGTCAAACCAAAATTATAAACGTATTGCATTTTTGCCCAAAGAAAAGGATTGTTGACCTACTCATATTGCCTCCACTCTTTCACTGTCGCTTCCTTCACACATCTTTTCTGTTTCCAAGGCAACATCCTGCACTGGACAGTCACTTTCTGCATTATTTCTTGTTCCCATGACAACATTATCACCGGACAGAGGTAACAGCGGCGACGGTAATTGATCTAAGCTTTCCGAATCTTCATCAAGGTCCACTTTCACTTTACGAGGTTTGATAATTAACGGAGCTCTTTCTAATACACTTTGTACTTCTTGTTTGAAATTTTCTTTGAAGTCTTTGATATCTTGCTGCAATTGTAAAGCCTCTGCCATAACTTTTTCCTGTCGCTGTCTCAAATCGGTTCTTGTTTTCATGTTATCATACATCAGCTGTAGCCCCTCACAAATATATTGGTTCCCGCTTGATGGTGGTATGGCTTCCCCTGACATGTAGCGGTCAAACTCATGCTGGGTCAAAGCCAGGGATTCAGCTGTTATGTTCTCAATAAAAGAAACTGCACAACACTGCAAAAGAAACAAATTAACAAGTTACCAAATAAGCCCAAATTTCAAAATCCCTATGGAATAAAGCCTCTGAAAACATTGTAAGGAAAGGAAAGTATCCTGTCCCTGAAGATAACCAGCATTTTCTTCTTTTCCCACAATGGTTTCTACTATTTCAAAGACGAATCCAACTATATGAACACTATTTGTTATCTGTGAATGCTGTATCAAGTAAAACAGTATGAAAATATCTAGAAAGGCTTCAAATAGCATGAAAATATCTTACAAGGTTTCAAATAGCATGAAAATATCTAACAAGGTTTCAAATAGCATGAAAATATCTTACAAGGTTTCAAATAGCATGAAAATATCTTACAAGGTTTCAAACAGTATGAAAATATCTTGCAAAATTTCAAAGAATATAATTTTGTTTGTTTGTATCAGAGTTAACCCTTTACCACACGACCAATTTTAGACCTGTCCGAATTGAAAGCATTTGCAGAGGACAGTTTCAATGTGGATCATATGAAATGATTTTTCTTTGACAGGGTAGAAAACAGTGTGGGAAAAGGAGAAAATGCTGGTTACCAGCATTTTCTCCTTTTCCCACAATGTTTTCAAAAGCCTTCTCTATCAGGGGTGTCAAAAGTCGTCATTGTGTGGTAAAGGGTTAAATGCTGTTTTAACAGCTAAGGTCATGTCAAGGCCTGTGCACCTAAGCATGTGTTTCCTGGCTTTCTCACACCAGTACTGACACAACTTTCCTTCCAAGTCACTGACTGCTTTTCTCACATGCATCAGAGGTGATTGCCAGATAGAAAGTTTGCCACAAGAAGGTATCAAACCCCAAACCACCAGGTCACAAGTCAGATACACTAACCACCGGCCAGGCTTCAAAGAGTATGAAAATATTTTACAAGGTTTCAAATAGTATGAAAATAGCTTACAAGATTAGTGAAGTAATATCCTGCCTCTCCTTTCATGAGCCGACTTGGATTCGAAAACCTGGTTATGAACTGTATATTGGACTGTAACAGGGGCGGATTCGCCTTCAATATGATGTATATAAGTGATGGTAGAAAGTCGTCGGCATTGGCAGGTCCCTCTTTCGATAACTTGAGAATTTCAAAAATGTGTTTGCAACATCGAACTATACATGCCAGTTTGTCCTGCGGTGCCTTTTTGGTGTTCATCTCGATCATTTCTGAAGAAGCAGATAGGAAAAACAGTCTTAACACATTCCCAAGTTTTAACAACCCTGAGATAGAAACCTTTGAAAACATTGTGGAAAAGGAAAAAAAATTGTAACCAGAATTTTCTCCCTTTCCCACAATGTTTTCTTCCAATTCAAAGACAAATTCTATCTTTTGAACCATATCTTACTAGTTGTTTGCAAATGCTTTCAATTTGGACAATTTTAAGATTTTGTTGTGTGGTAAAGAGTTCACTCTTTATGTGCAGACTTTCAACTCCTTTTCCCACAATGTTTCCTACTGTTCTGGATACTTATCCAACCATATAAGCCGTATCTAATTTGTTGTATGCAATTAATGCTTTCAGTTTGAACTAGTCTAAAATTTTTTCAAGTGGTAAACAGTTAAACTGGATGCTTATTTGGTTGATGTTCACTAAAACCTATTCAATGGTACTCACTTGCACTTTCTGAATAAATACCTAAGTTGTAGTCACAAGTAATAGGTTTTTGAAATCGAAAATTCCAATTTCATAACACCCCATAGCAGAAAAAAGCCAGTGATCCTAGGTTCAATCTTCACTGGGTGCAATGGATTCTTCATGGGAGTGTCCTTTGGCAAAACACTGCAAAGCCAAGGCCCTTGTGAAAATCGGGAAACACAAGAATAAGTGAACTGTTGCCTTCCTATCACTGAATGTTGAAAATGACAAAAGTTGTGAGCCATGTAAACATCAACCAATCAGTCACTATCTTTCTTGGATATATGAACCATGCTCTATGAAAAGGGGATTGAATGCATCTGCAAAAAGTATCAACCAATGTTAGCCTGCACAATCCACACAGACTTAAACGGGTTGAAACTTTATACATGTACTTTAAGTCAATTTTCTGCATGTCAAGGAACCAGTCCACCTCACAATTCAGTCGGTTGTTAAGAGAAAATGGAGTTTATGGATTCATATTACTGTGATAACTTGCTTGGTATATGGCCTGCAACACGTGAAAAAGGGCATTCGGACATTTGCGTAAAGTGTCATCTCGGATCAGCCTGCACAGTCCGCGCAGGCTAATCCGAGACGGCACTTTACGACTACATTAGACTTTGTCCAACAGTAGACTTGCGTGAAACAGAAAATCACACACGATCGGAAAGTGTCGTCTCGGATCAGACTGCGCAGGCTGATCCGCGATGACACTTTACGCAAATGTCCGAATGCCCCTTTTCACGTGTTGCAGGCCATATGCATCACCTAGATGCGTTAAGTCCACTTTTGCCAGAGCATGGCTCATATATTTTAGTGTACTTTTATAGTATTCATAAAAAAATAAAATTTTTTCTAACTCCTTGATCCCTGAAACCATAAAAGCTGTACCACCCACCTGTAATAGACTGATCAACATGTGTTCTTGTTTCGACATCGTTCTCATTCATCAACGTGTCGAGCTGCTGAGCGGTGACCCAGTGCAGGCTGCGGATCTGAGTTTGTATCTGTAAGTCTTTGGTCTCATCGTCAGTGGTCGGGGGACAGAACAGGTGTGTGTACATTTTAATGGTGACATACTTCTCGGCATAGTCTAGCAGACCTTCACAGATCTCGGGATCAACATCTGTAACAACAAAGTTCTACTTGTTTAGTTTAGTTTGGACATATTTATTCTAAATTGATTGAGAGACAAGTTCTTACAACTTATACTAATCTATCTCAATTCTGTTTCCTGGGAACTACACAAGT
Source organism: Hippopus hippopus (assembly GCA_946811185.2). Taxonomy (NCBI): domain Eukaryota; kingdom Metazoa; phylum Mollusca; class Bivalvia; order Cardiida; family Cardiidae; genus Hippopus; species Hippopus hippopus. The sequence continues at coordinate 5,990,350 of OX328109.1, forward strand.
ACTGGCGCCCAATGTGTGGGCCAATGAAAAGTCCCAGGTCTTGAACTAGGGCCCTATTGGTTACGAGGCCAATGTTCTACCTCACAACCACAGACACCACACTTGTTTACTCTTTAACCATTTACCACACAAACCTGAGATTCAACTATCCTGAAAAAAAAAAAGAGGCCTTTTGAAAATATTTTGGGAAAAGGAGAAAATGCTGGTAACCCCTTTTCATAGTTAACAACTAGTCCAAGTTTGATGTAAAGATCTTCAGTAATAACAGAGACAGAGCTCCAGATAAGAGGGAGTGATAGCATTCTAAATCCATCATTTCTCTTCCAAACCCTATGTTGTGGGTACTCAATGAGACGATTCTAATGAGTACCCATTACATAGGTTTTAATGGAGAATAATTAATATTTTTAATTTTGAAAACAAAATCACTCCCTCTATCTGGAGCTCTGAGAGATATTATAAAATGTCAACATTTTTGCATAATGACTCAGGCAACAAATGCAGACGACAACACTAGGGCTATGAAAACACCTCTCAGTTTTTTCCAAAACAGCCATGGGAAAAATATCTAGCAGGGAAATCAGCGGACCTTTATAAAGTGAGTTTGATTCCATCCTCTCCAATAACTCCTGATAAAAATCCATGACCAGTTCCGAGAGGTCCTCGACAGGCATGTCAATATGCTGATAAAGTCTGTCGACAAGAGACTGAACCATTTTCTTGAAATCTTGCCCTATTGGTTTTCGAACTTTCCGCAGATACTCCATGAGTTCCCCTTTCACTTGCTGTGTGTCTTTATTGACATGGCGATTGGGATCTTTACGGGGTTTCTGTTCTGGGGCAGTTTCTGTAATACAAGGAATTTGCTTGTCATTAACTCTTTACCATACCATAAAGTTTCAGACTTACCCACATCAAAAGCATTTGCTGACAATAAAATAAATGTTATTCAGATCTTTTGATTTGCTATTGAAAAGGTAGAAAATGTTGTGGGAAAAGGAGAAAATGCTGGTTACCAGCATTTTCTCCTTATCCCACAATGTTTTCAAAAGCCTTCTTCCTCAAGATTGTTGCAATTGTTTGGTACTGGGTTAATGTTTGCCTTCAGGTGTATCAAACAATCCCCTATTTCAACAACCCTGCAGGTGAAAGCTCTTGAAAACATTGTGGGTAAAGTAGAAAAATTTTAAAACCAGCACTTTCTCTTTTTCCAACAATGTTTTCTCCCCACTCTGAGAAATTAGGCTCATTTGCGTGTGTTTAGAATTTTGAACAATTTAAAATTTGATTTATCTGCACATGCACCCCAACACTTTGCCTAGCTATGCAATTTACATTCGTTAAAGGGAGGTAATGATGCAATACAGATCAAGATTAAAATGCACAAAACATGCAGTCTGATCTTTGATCTACCCTGTCCATTTTGCTGCAATACGAAAGACAAAAGCAACCATAAAATTGCTACTCTTTAACCCTTTACCAAACAATCCCAGGTTTTAACGACCCTTGGAAAGAAGCCTTTTGAAAACATTACGGGAAAAGGAGAAAATGCTGGTAACCAGCATTTTCTCCTTTTCCCACAATGTTTTCTTCCCTATCTAAGACAATTCTCTCCATTTGAGCTATGTTAAAATTGTCGTCTGCAACTGCTTTCAATTTGGACCGGTCTAACATTTTGTCGTTTTGTAAAGGGTTAAGTCTTATTTGTAGACTAAAAATGTTTGATGGGTTGTTTGGCCCTCTCAGGGTAAAAAAGACCAGACATACTGCATTTTCTGTTCTGTTCTATTCTGCATTAATTTTTTACCAAACTATCCCAAGTTTTAACTCTTTCACTCCTGAATAAATAAATTGCATTTTCTCAAAGGCTACAAATACAGTTCTGCCCCAAGATCAAGGGACAGTTCATCCATAATTTAGAATAAAGCAGTGGACAGTGAAGATCAGAGATCAGACTGCACATTCTGTGCAGTCTGATCTCTGATCTACAGTGTCCACAAAAGCTTCTGGTGTCATCTATGGTATGAAAAGAGCTAATGACCTTGACTTATCCTTGCGGAAGAAGGCTCTTGAAAACAGTATGGAAAATGGAGAAATACTGGTAACTAGCATTTTTCTTTCTTCCACAAGGTTTTCTACCCTTTCAATGACAAATACCAAAATTTGTGCCACATTTAACTCTTCAATACACACAAAAAAGTAATCTTATCCAAACTGAATGCATTGCAGACAGCAACTTAAATCCTACTCAAATGATGGGTTTTGCCTTTGATAATATAGAAAACATTGTGGGAAAAAAAGAAAATGCCGGTTACCAGCATTTTCTCCTTTTCCCACAATGTTTTCAAAAGCTTTTTTTTAAAAGGTCATTAAAACTCTGGATTATTTGGTAAAGAGTTAATTTCTTGTCTGCTAATACTTTCAATTTTGACAAAATGAAAATTATGTTGTCTGCTTTTAAGTTAACACAATCAATCAGATCTTACCTAACAATAACTTGTAAATATCTATCGTATCATTTTTTTTATTTTGCTCCAGGGTATAAAACATCCCATCCACACTGCTTATCAGCACAAAGTCATCACATGGATCTCCCATTTCAAAGAATTTTGTGTTTATAATATTTATCTCTGAATAACAAGTCCTTATTTTCTTGCACAAATTTTACTGACTAATCTTATTATTAGACCTGATTAATTGGTATTCCAACTTGAACAATTGCAAAGAATGATTATCATGCTTTTCAATAATTATTTCAATAATAATTATAAACTGTCTTTGTGAATTGTAAGCAATTGTCTATCTAGTCATGGATAATGAGTAAGACTATATTAATCAGTCTATTTTTAACAGCACTATTCTATATATATTGACAATAGTTTCAACATTATGCAAAAATGAAAAAATCAGCGGGTAATAAATAGCTAGTTATCCATATATTACATTTCAAAAAGTTTAACTGATATGTTATAATTTCAGGCTCAAAAAAGAACTATTTCAGCCTCCATAACGATTTTCAGTCTCCAAAAAGAATATTTCAGTCTCCAAACAGATTTATCAACTTTTTCACGTTTTTATCTGTCACAAATATCCTGTATTTCTGCCATGATGCAATCCTCTCGTCCTTCATCTTCTTTGTTCCAAGATGTCGGTAACAACTGCCTACCAGGCTGTGTAACAAGCCATTTTGCAGTCTTTCTCCACAAAAATTCTGTGATTGTTACTATGATTTATATCCAACAAGTTTTCACCATCTGCAACGCAATTTCTGTTTTTGATGAACTATTGACCCCTTTGAGTCCAATAGTAACAGAGTTTGCAGGCAAATCGTCCAATCAAAAATTGTCTTACAAAATATCAAAATATCACGATCCCAATCAGTAATCACCGCAGATAATTTCCAAATGAGTTCACTTATACTTTAAATATACAATATAACACCCAGTGCCACTTGTAAAAAAAATCTTATTTAAACAGATTAAAAATTAGGTAAATGTATGTAAACAATAATGATGTAAGCCCAGCCCTGTAACAACTGGGTTAGGTCGGTCTGAACTTGTCACTCGGACACTACATGGTATGCTAAACATCCAATACCTGGTTAACCCTTTACCACACAATCCCCAACTTTTAACGACCCTCAGGAAGAAGCCTTTGGAAAATATTTATGGGAAAAGGAGAAATTGCTGGTAACAATGCTGGTAACCAGCATTTTCTCCTTTTCCCAACAATGTTTTTTTTTACCCCATGAAAGAAAAATTTAATGTTTTGAGTTAGATCTTATTTGTCATGTGCAAATTTTTTCAATTTGGACAATACCTGAAATTTGTTGTTTGGTTAAGAGTGAACCAACATACCACAATCATGTAACTGACCATTTACCCCAAGGGCATACTCTGGCTCAACTCAATTTTTGAACAGCAAGGATGACAAATGCCAATTTCAATGACCGTCTTCTTTATGCCCCAAAAATGCTTTTTTTTCTTCTTTTTTCCAGTAGATCGACCAATCACTTAAGAGCCTCAGAGTTACATAACCCTTTACCAGACAATGCCAGATTTTCATGACCATGGGGAAGAAAAACCTTTTGAAAACATCTGTGGAAAAAGGAGAAAATGCTGGTAACCAGCATTTTCTCCTTTTCCCACAAAGTTTCCATCCCTATCAAAGACAGAAATCATTATGTGAGCTACATTTATTTTGTCGTCTGCAAATGCTTTCAGTTTCATCTAGTCCAAACTTTTGACATTTGGGTTTGTAAAAAAGTCAAGCCCTTTTTTACGAATCTTGAATGTGTTGTCTGCAGATGTTTGAATTTAAAAGAGTCCAAAATTTGTTATTTGGATACAGGGAAAAGGATGTAATATATAACTTTCCTTGAAGCAAAAAATGATGCAAGCTGTTCACTGATACCTTAATGAAGCAGTAACCCAGACAATCTGCCCTATTTTCCCAGTATGTCATACGTAATTGCATCCTACTAAATTTATCGTTTCATCTACAACAATAAACTGACCACTGCAAGGTGTAATTAGCACACCCAAAACTGTCAAAGTGTAGTCACCTGACAGGATGATGCAATCAAACTCAGGTGACCACTGACCACTCTTAGGCTACCAAACAACAAAATTTTATACATGTGCAAATTGAAAGCAATTGCAAATTACAAATTAAACTTGGCAAAAAAATGATTTCTTACGTAAAATGGTAAAAAAGCATTCTTGGAAACTGAGGAGAAGTTGCCTATTGTCAGAGTTTAGTCCTTTTCCCACCATGTTTTAACTCTTTAACTAATGACAAAATTTTAGACTTATTCATATTGAAAGCATTTGCAGACAACAAATACAATGTAAATGTCACTCAGATGATGATTTCTACTTCAATATGGTAGAAAACATTGTTGAAAAAGGAGAAAATGCTGCTCAACAGCATCTTCTTTTTCCGCAAAGTTTTCAAAAGCCTTCTTCTTCTGGGTCGTTAAACTCAGGATTGTGTTTGTAATAGAGGGTTAACTCTTTATTGTGTGATGTACCGATAAAAGAAAATCCAATGGCGCATCTCAAATAGGTGCACTTGCCACCACATTATAACTAATGGTAAAACAAGAGCACAGCATGCAGGTGCCAAGGCTTAGCTGCAATTGCTTGTTTTTCAGAGAAAATTTGAAGTTGAAAAAGGGGCATAACTATCAAAAAATACTTAGATGGTTACTTGCCTTTGTTGTATGAGTACCCCTTTTGGAAGTTAAGAACTCATCCAAGTTTGAAATAAATATCTTCAATAATAACAGATATATTATAAAATGTCAAAGTTTTTGCCCAACCACAACCATGACGTAGATTCAGGTGCAGACAACAACAGGGCGGGCCATGACAAAAAGTAGACCTTTTCTTCGAAAACAGCCAAACTAAAAATGTTGAAAGCCCTCTTGTTTCAAGCCCTGCGCTTTAGTGACTAAGCAACCAAGCTCGACTATAGAATTAGTCAACGCTGTAAAATAAACACAGTACAACAGAACAAAAAGAAACAGTTATGAATCAGCAATGTGAACATCTGCCAGCTGTCAATATAACAATAATTCAGAGCTTTTGTCTTGTTTGGTTTCAATATAAATAATCCTTTTCCTCCTCCATACGGAAATAGTTTAACCCTTTGCCAAACAATCCCGACTTTGAACATTTCTCCTCCTCTCCTCCTTCCCCCCCCCCCGGAAGAAGCCTTTTGAAAACATTGTGGGTAAAGGAGAAAAATGCTGGTAACCAGCATTTTCTCCAATTCCAACAATGTTTTCTGCTATTTCTCAGACAACTTTTTCCTTTTACCTACATTCCATTTGATGCCTACACATGCTTTCAGTTTGGAAAAGTCCCAAATTTTGTCATTTGGTAACAGGTTAAAGTGATGAATAAACCTTGGAGACATTTTCAACCTGAAAATAAGACCCATATAATTGCAATTTTAAGGTCGCTCTTTTCAAGAATGTCTAGATCTAAGCAAAACCGACAGTGTAGATCAAAGGTCAGACTGCACGTTTTGTGCAGTCTGATCTTGATCTACACTGCACGCAAAGGCAACTGTAGTTGTGAAAGGTGCTTTAAGGTTTGACACTTTACCAAAATCTTCCATGTTTCAACTCTTTAACCGAAAACAAATTTAGATTTGTCCAAATCGAAAACATTTGCAGACAACAAATTTGGTATGGCATATATCACAGGATATGTCTTAAAAAGGTTAAAAAACACCAGCAACACCATTTGCAACATTATATCAGCTATATCACTGCAGCCAGTGAAGCTATCCATGCTTTTCTTGAGGTTCTTTGACCAGTACCGAATCATGGTAACTTTTTGTATAGTACATGTATATATGACCCATGCTCTGGCAATAGGGGGGGTTTAATGCATCTCTGTTATGCACTAAACCAAGCAAGTTGTCACATTATTATGGATACATAAAATCAATTTTGTCAAAAATCTGACTGAATCATGAGATAGAATGGTCCTTTGACATACAGAAAATTAACCGATAGCAGAAAGTTTTGCAGATGCATTAAACCCCCTTTTCACAAAGCATGGCTCATATACATATATTTATATTAGGGAACTTCAGCAAAGCCTACAATGTGGATAAAAGATCAGTGTAGATCAGCCTGCACGTTTTACACAGTCTGATCTTGATCAAGACTGGTAGCAAAGGCAACAATAGTAGATGTGAAGATCCTTTTTAAATAAAGTTTTTAGCAAATGGCAAAATTTTAGACTTGTCCAAGTTAAAAGCATTTGCAGACAACATATCAAATGTGGCTAAAAATGAATGGATTTGTTTTTGAAAGGTTAAAAGCATTATGGAAAAAGGAGAAAATGCTGGTTACCAGCATTTTCTCCTTTTCCCAAAATGTTTTCAAAAGCTTTCTTACTAGGAGTTGTTAAAGGTGATGGTTGTGGTGGTTTTGGCTAATATGAATGGATTGTTTTTGAAAGGTAGAAAACATTGTGTAAAAAGGAGCATTTTCTCCTTTTTCCACAATGTTTTCAAAAGCTTTCTTACTCAGAGTCATTAAAGGTGGTGGTTGTGTAGTATCAGGTTAAAGGGATTATTTTTTTAGTCTACAATGAAACTACAAATTGCTGGTTACCAGCATTTCCTCCTTTTCCCAAAATGTTTTCAAAAGCTTTCTTACTCAGAGTCGTAAAAGGTCGTTGTTGTGTAGTATCGGGTTAAAGGGATAATTTTTTTTCAGTCTACAATGAAATTACAAATTGCTGGTTACCAGCATTTTCTCCTTTTCGCACAATGAAAAGCTTTCTTGCTCAGAGGCGTTAAAAGTGGTAGTTATGTACTATAGGGTTCAAGGGATGATTTTTTTCCAGTCTGCCATAAAATATACAAAAACCAAGGATTTATCTCCAGACATAAAATATTATTATTTCAATTTTACGCAGTTGTCTGCACCTAGCCTTGCATTTATTTTAACCCTTTTAGCTTTACCACATAATTCCAAGTTTTAACGACCCGGAGGAAGAAAACTTTTGAAAGCATTTTGGGAAAAGGAGAAAATGCTGGTTACCAGCATTTTCTCCTCTTCCCACAATGCTTTCTATCCTTTCCAAGACAACAATAGTTATTAAAGCAGCATTTGATTTGTCTTTTGCAAATGCTTTTAGTTTGAATGCTTCTAAAAGTTTGTCGTGTGGTAAAGAGTTAAAATACCTCATATTTTGGTCACTTTCCTTCGAAAACGATTCTGAGTTTTCATGACTCTAAGGAAAGAGGCTTTTGAAAAACATCGTGAAAAAAGGTGAAAATGCTGTTAGCCTTTTCAAGAATGTTTTTCAAACCTTCAATGACAACCTGGTAGTTTAAGCCGAGTTCAATTTGTCACTTACAAGTGCTTTTAGGATGTGCTGGTCTAAAATTTTGTCATTTGGAAGGAATATACCCTTTACCAACAATCCTGGTTGACTGATTGTATGGTGTTTAAAGACGTTTTCAACATCATTTCAGTTGTATCGCAGCAGCCGGTGCACCTATCCATGCTTTCCTGGAGTTTCTTATTCCAGTATTCTGCACAATAATCTTTCCAAGCCACTAGCTGCTTTCCCACATAACCATTGTCGAAACCATGATCAGTGTTGACAGAGACAAATGAATCCTGTCGCAATGACTATCTTAAATCCTCGGAGAAATTGGCCGAGCTGGGGATTGAACCAGCGACCCCCTGTTCTTGAGTCTTGTACGCTATCAACCGAGCTATTGGGGCTCGGCAACAATCCTGGGTTTTAACAACAATGAGGAGTAAGGCTTTTAAAAACATCGGAAACGTGAAAATGCTAATTAACAGCATTTTCTCCATTTCCTACAGTGTTTTTCAACCATTCAAAGACAACCTGATTTTTTTAAGCTAAATTTGATTTGTTTTCTACAAATGCTTTCATTGTGTACAAGTCTAAATATTTTGCCATTTGGCAAAGAGTGAAAGACTTAACTCTTTACCAAACAACAAATTTTAATACTGGTCCAAATTGAAAGCATTTGCAGGCAACTAAATGAATGCCACTGAAATAGTGAAATTTATTTTGGAAGGGTACAAAACACTGTGGAAAAAGGAGAAAATGCTGGTTACCAGGCTTTTTTCTCAGGGTCGCTAAAAGTCAGGACTGTGTGGGAAAGGGTCTAGTGTTTCCCAAACGACAAAATTTTAGACTTGCCCAAACTGAAAGCATCAACAAACAACAACAAAGTCAGTGTGACTGAAATTGTCTTTGAAAGCACAGAAAACATTGTTTGAAAAGGACAAAAAGCTGTTTATCTCTTTCCCAAACTGTTTTCAAAAGCCTTCTTCTTCAGGGTCATCAAAACTTGGGATTGTTTAGTAAAAGGTTCGATATTATGACTGCATAGTAACAGTCTGTGAGTTAACCCTTTACCACACAATCCCGGGTTTTCACAACCCTGAAGAAGAGGCATTCTGAGCACATTGAGAGAAAAGGAGAAAATGCTGGTAACCAGCATTTTCTCCTTTTCCCACGATGTTTTCTACCCTTCCCAAAGTGGATTTCGATTTTTGAGTCACATTGGTTTTGTCCTCTGCAAATGCTTTGAATTTGGACAATTCTAGGATAATGTTGTTAGGTAAAGAGTTAAATCTTGCAAGTAAAATGGTTACAACACAATGTGCTTAAAATACAAGGTCAGCAGAACATTAACTTTACAGGTCAAGAGCTAAATTGGATGACGTCAAATTGGTAATGTCAAACAAGTAACAGCAATATAATTCTTTAACTCGTTACCAAACAACAAATATTTACTTTAGGTTTGCCCAAATTGAAAGCATTTGCAGACGACAAAATGAGTGTAACTCAACAATTGAATTTTTTTTTCAAAGGATAGAAAACCTTGTGGGAAAGGAGAAAATGCTGAATACCAGCATTTCCTCCTTTACCCACAATCTTTTCAAAAGCTTTCTTTCTCAGTGTCGTTAAAACTCAGGATTGTTTGGTAACGGGTGAACCCTTTAACTAACGACAAATATTTTGTTTTGCCCAAGTTGAAAGCATTTGCAGACGACAAACTTTGTATGGCTGAAATGATACAATTCCTTTTTGAAAGGAGAATCAAAAAATTGTGGAAAAAGGAGAAAATGTTGGAAACCGGCATTTTCTGCTTTTCCCTACATTTTTTTTTTTCAAAAACCATCTAACTCAGGGTCATTAAAACATTTGATTGTTTAATACAGGGTTAATACTTTTAATCCACCTAAGAATTCATCAAACAGTTACCGCAATAATTCATTAATCTATTAATCCACTTAAGAGTTGTAAAACTTTTCTTAATCTCATTCGAATTCTTTACCCAACAAAAAATGTTAGACTTATCCCTAATTGATATATGTATAATGCAGATGAATTAATAAGAAAGTAGAAATAAACCAAAGAGCTTTGAAAGACTAGTAAACATGATGGGTTACCAGCACTTTCTCCTTTAACCACAGTTTTCAAAAGTCTCCTTCTGCAGGGATGTTTAAACTCATAATTGTTCGGTAAAGGGTTAACATTGAAAGTTTTTGAAAAGGTCAACAAGTTTCAGTGAAACTGAGCATGCAATTCTTTATTACTTTGCCCTTTACAACAAAATCACCAGTTTTTTTACATCCCTGATGAGAAGGCTTTAGAAAACATCGTGGGAAAAGGAGAAAATGTTGGCAATAGGCATTTTCTCTTTTTTCCACAATGTTTTCTATCCTTTAACTCTTTACCAAACAATCCCGGGTTTTCATGACTCTGAGAAAGAAGCTTTTAGAAAACATTGTGGGAAAAGGAGAAAATGCTGGTAACCAGCATTTTCTCCTTTTTCCAGTATGTTTTCTACCCTTCCAGAACAAATTTCAATTTCTTGAGTCAGGTCTATTTTGTCGTCTGCAAATGCTTTCAATTTGGACCAGTCTAGAATTTTGTCGTTTGGTAAAGAGTTAAAAGCAGAATCTCACCCACCATAAGTGCCATATTTATTTTGCTGTGTGAAAATGCTGTCAATTTAGACTTTTCTAGAATTTTGTCATTTGGTAAAGAGTTTAGTTTGTGGCACACAGAAGTGTCAATCAGTATCAAACAAGCAATCTGATCTTGTATCTACATTTGTTGTGATGGGGCCCATGCGCTTGTTTGGTATCTAATGCTGTTTTCAACATTACTTCAGCCCCAGATATAGATTCAATATTTGTCAACTACGAATAAGCCATACTCTATACAGAGGGAGCTTAACCCTTTACCACACAATCCCGACTTTTAACGACCCTCAGAAAAAGGAGTTTTGAAAACATTGTGAAAAAAGGAGAAAATGCTGGTTACCAGCATTTTCTCCTTTTCCCACAATGTTTTCCACCCTTCCCAAAACAGATTTCAATTTTTGAATCATGTTTATTTTGTCGTCTGCAAATGCTTTCAATTTGGACAAGTCTAAAATTTTGTCATTTGGTAAAGAGTTAATACATCTGCAAAACGTATTGACCCATGTCAGTCTGCACAGTCTGCACAGGCTGATATAGGTCGGAACTTTTTTTGCTGTTTGTAAATTTTTCTGCATATCCAAGGCCATTTCTACATGTGGATTCAAGCAGCTGTCAGACTAAATGGATTTTATTGTTCCATAATCATGTGATAACTTGCTTGGTATAATGCATCATGGAGATACGTTTAGCCCCTTTTTGCTGGAGCATGGCCCAAATGCTTTCAAATCAACCAAGTCAAACATTTCAACAAGTAAAGTGTTTCCGGTATTATGTTGTTCGTATTTCCCACTTTTTTTCAGGCAAAGGAAGATTTAATCCTTTACCATACAATCCAAGTTTTAACAACCTGGAATAGGACTGCTTCTAGAAAACACTGTTGAAAAAGGAGAAAATACTGGTAATCAGCATTTTCTTCTTTTTCCAGTATGTTTTCTACCCTGTCAAAGACACATGACATCATTTGAACTACTTATATTTTGTTGTCTTTTTTTTTGTTTGGTGTTTAACGCCATTTTCAACATTATTACAGTAATATTGTGGTGGCCAGTGCACCTATCCATGCTCTCCTTGAATTTCTTTTACCAGTACTCCACAAATTTGTTGTCTACAAATACTTTCAATTTCGTAGAGTCCAAAATTTTGTTGTTAACTAAAGAGTTAAAAGCAAAACAAATGCCCTCTGTTTTAGGTACAAGCTGATCAAGAAAGTTTCAGGTGACATGCTTTACAGAGTGCAAGAACATCAATCACTTCATTAAACAAATCTTTGACAGACCTTAACAATGACATTATTGCATCATCCCTCTATGTTCTATTTTTAACTCTTTACCAACCAACAACATTTTTGACCTATCCAAATTCAAAACATTTGCAGACAATAATATAATTAATGTCACTCAAAAATTGAAATTTGTTCTTGTATGGATGGGAAGAAAACACAGTGGTTACCAGTATTGTCTCCTTTTCCCACAATATTTTCAAAAACCTTCATCTTTCGGAATGTTAAAACATAAGCTTGTTTGTTAAAGCGGAAAGTAAGTGATAGAGACATGTTTGGTCTGTCAAAAGACCTCCATCATTCTTGCAAAAACTTTAAGCTATTTCTGTTGAAATACATGTGTATCGCAACTTTTTTCTCTTCACCAAAATGTTGAATGTTAAGGCTTGCAGATATCTTTTGCAGACAACAAAATATGTCTCGAAAAATTGAAATTTGTTTCTGAAGGGTACAAAGCTGTAACATGCAACGGCCTGGTCACTCATCCAGGCATTAACTGTAACTATGTTGCTTAACTTGCTCAGTGATAACTACACTAAATGGCATCACTGTAAAAGCTAACCCAACAGCAAGGCAGGTTTAAAGTGCTTATATATCTAACTTCTCTCCTCGACAAAACATTGTGGGGAAAAGTACAATGTTTTCAAAAGCTTTCTTCTCAGGCTTGTTATAACTCTAATAGTTTGGCAGAGGGTTAAATTTGTGCTGATCTAAGATCAGACAGTCCACATTGTACCATCTGTTCTTAATCAATCTACTAGTATTACCTAAAATTTCAGTGTTCTTATGCTGGTAACCAGTATTTTCTCCTTTTCCTGCTGTTTTCTGCCCTTTCACTGACAAATGGCATCATTTGAGCTGTACTGTCAGTTGTCTACAAATAGTTTTAATGAGGACAGGTCTGCAATTTTAGCCTTTGATACAGATGAAGGGTTCAAGTCATTACCAAATAACCAAATTTCAGACTTGTTCAAATCAAAAGCATTTGCAGCCGACCAAATAAATGCAACAAAATAAATGAGACTAAAATTCTGAAGTTTGTTTTTGGTAGGGTAGACTTACCCTTGGTAGGTGTCATCCTAAAGATTGACTTCACTGTATGAGCCCGCTTATTGACCTGTTGTGTTTTCTTTTCAGCAAACTTGGAGAAGAGTGGTGTCTTCTCCGGACCTTCTGTTAGTCTGCAGTGTGAGAAACATTGCAATTCTTAGTCTTACTTTCTTGAAATCAGGGAAACAACATGATAAATTCTTTACTGAGCAATAACAAGTTTTGAGGATGCTAAAGAAGAAAGCTTTTGAAAACACTTTGGGAAAAGGAGAAAATGCTGGTAACCAGCTTTTTCCCTTTTCCCACAATGTTTTCTACCCTTTCAAAGACAAATCTTATTCTTTAATACTTTACCACACAATCCCAAGTTTCAATGACCCTGAGAAAGAAGCGTTTTGAAAACTTTGGGGAACAGGAGAAAATGCTGGTAACCAGCAATTTTTCCTTTTCCCATAAAGTTTTCTTCCCATTCAAAGACAAATTCCATCATTTGGGCATCGTTCAATTTGTCACCTGCAAATGCTTTCAATTTAAACAAGTCTTAAATTTTGTCGCAAAATAAAGAGTTACATGTACATGGTTAATACTTAAAAAACATTTAGGGAAAAGGAGAAAATGCTGGTAACCAGCATAACCTTCTCATAACTTTAGCTCATAGTAAGCCTAACCCTTTACCAAACAATCCTAGATCTAACATCCCTAAGGTAGAAGGCTTTTGAAAACACTGTGAGAAAAGGAAAACATGCTGGTAACCAGCATTTCCTTCTTTTCCCACAATGTTTTCTAGCCTTTGAAGGACAAATCTTAGCATATGATCCATTTTCAAACTGTTGTCGGCAAATACTCTCAAAATAGACAAGTAAAAAATTGTGTCATTTGGAGTGAAAACATGTTATTTTTCATCTGTTGAAATATTTGAGCTATGGTCTGTGAAAAGGGAGTTTAATGCATCTGCAAAACATATCTACATGTACCATAGTCGGCCTGGGCAGTCTGCACAGGCTGACCAGAGTCAGAACTTTTTGCTTTTGGTAAATTTTCTACATGCCCAAGGACATTCTAACTCATGATTCAGTTGGCCATGCAAGAAAGTGGATCCATAATCATGTGATGACTTGCTCAGTATAATGCATGACAGAGATGCCTTAAGTAAATCCCCTTTTCCCAGAGTATGGTTATTTGTTTTTTAGTTTCATGCAATTAGTATTTGTATACAAGCCTTGCTCTGTGAAAAGGGGGCTTAATGCATTTCGAAAAGTATCCACCCACGTCAGCCTACGCAGTCCGAGCATGCTGACATAGGCCAAAACTTTTAAAATTCTTTGAATTTTCTGCATGTCAACGGACAATTCTACCTCAAGATTCAGTTGGTTGTTTGACAAAAGGGATTTTACGGATCCATTATTTGGTGATGTCTTCCTTGGTATAATGCATCATGGAGATGCATTAAGCCTCCTTTTGCCAGAGCATGGCTCATTATTATCATACATGATACATGTACTGTATTGTCTCAACTCAGCCTGTATGGGAAGAGAGATAAAGATATACCGGTATCCTCCAGGAAATGAAAGTAGCTGACTTCAATGTATCTTCACTTGCCATATGTTTACAAAACTAATTACCTCTCCAACCTGTTTTATGTTTAAATCCTTATCCTGCCGAATTTAAATTCACAATGATTACTGAAACATATTTCTTAGAGTTTTAAAGACACTGAATTGGGTTTATTTGTTAGAAAGTACAGACGGAGCAGTGGAGAGTGTACAGCAAGATCAGACTGCACTTACGGTATGTGCAGGCTGATCTTGCATTACACTCTCCGCAAAACACAACTTTGGTCATGAACAGCAGGATAAACGCTTACGATACTTTTAAAACTTTAAGGAAATCTTCAGAAAGAAGTCGGTCGAACTGGGGGTTTGAACCAGCCAACCCCTGTTCTCAAGTCCAGTATGCTACCTACTGTGCTACTGTGGCTCGGAAATGACCCCGAGGAAGAAGGCTTTCCGAAACATAGTGGGAAAAGGAGAAAATGCTGGTAACCAGCATTTTCTCCTTTTCCCAAAATGTTATGAACGGCAAATTCTATGTTTTGAGTTACATTAAAGTTGATGTATGCAAATGCTTTCAGTTTGGACAAGGCTAAAATTTTGTCTACTTTTTCCAAACAACACAATATGAGGCTTATCCAAATTGATAGCATTTGTAGATCATAAAGCTGATTACCAGCATTTTCTCCTTTTCCAAAAAGGTTTTAAAAGTTTATGAATTCAGGGACTGGCTTGTTTGGTAAACAAATTTCATTGTTTGAACCGAATTCAATGTATTGCTTGCAAATACCTTCTTTATATGGACATGTCTAAAATTTTGTCAATAAGTAAAGATCTATATATGTAGCCTACTTACGGCTTCTGTGCATGCTTCTCGATTTCCTGTAAGCTTTTAGATTTGTGCATCTTCTCTCGATAGCATTTTGAGCAATAGCCCTGCCACATCTGATTGCCATAGAAACCACATCCTGTTTTACACTTCAACTCAGACTCCTCAACGTGGAGTTTGGTAGGTTTTCTTGAAGTCATTGTTATGACTTATTTCTTAATCAGCAAACAAGGAGTTAGAATCTTCTTTCGGCTTCAATTTCTATCTGAAATATAAGAAAGCCTTACCCGTAATTAACCCTTAACTAAGCAACAAAAATCTCTTTTGTTTGTTTGTATGGGGTGTGACGCCATTTGAAAAGCTTAGGTCATATCACAGCGATCAGTGCACCTACACGTGAATGTGTTTCCTGGCTTTCTCACACCAGTACTGATACAACTTTCTTCCCAAGTCACTGACCACTTTCCTCACATGCATCAGAGGTGAGAAGCGAAAAATCGACAGAAAGAAAAGTTTGCCCAATTGGGTATTAAGCCGACAGCCACCAGGTCACAAGTCAGATACATTAACCACTGAGCTACTCCGGTGGGCCTACAAAATTCTAGACTAACCAAAATTGGAAGTTTTTGCGGACAACAATATAAATGTCACTCTAAAATAGAAATTTGTCTTTGGATGGGCAGAAAACATTGTGGAAAGAGGACAATATGCTGATTACCAGCATTTTTTTCCTTTTCCCACAATGTTTTCAAAAGGCTCCTTCCTCCAGGTTGTTATAACTCAGGATTGTGTGGTAAAGTGCTTTACCTTTACCACACAATCTTGACTTTTCACTACCCTGTGGATTATGGGCTTTAAAAAACATTGTGAGGAAATGCTGGTAATCAGCATTTTCTCCGTTTCCCACGTTTCCTAACCTTCCAAAAACAAATTTCAGTTTTGAGCAACATTTAATTAGTTGTCTGCTATATGCATTCAATTTGGACAAGTCTAAAATTTTGTGGTTTGATAAAGAGTTTAACAAGTCTGATGTAAATATTTGTTATCACATTTATCACATAACTTCCATTATTTTCAGTGTAATATATATACATTACGAATTTTGTTATCATTTACCCCTTTGTGATAAGAATCGTGTGACATCATAATGGAAGTGAATCAGGTTTTATTTCATGCTTTCCGGTAGGTTATCGAGAAATACCAGTGAAATATTTTTCGGTATTTCTTGGTTACGACCAGTGAAAAATACCGATTTTTATATTCTAACTCTTCAATTGAAGGCAGAAACAGTTGTTCCCGCACACTAGTTACCTAGGTAATATGCTTGTGCCTCTCAACCAGATGGAAATATGAGGTAATTTACCCTACATTTCTTGCGCTTGACGTAATATTGTAATGCGTTGCTATGCGGAGGTGGTACGCCACGGGGAATAACCGAAAGATCTGTACTGGATCTGATGTAAGTTCCTCCCAAAAAGGGTTAAAAGCATGAAATAAATAATATATTTGTTTTTTTTTTCAGTGAAAGATCGAAATTTATTTCATCGAGTGAACATCATCGGTGATATTTTCACAAGTGGCGCAGCTTAATAACATTTTTTCTTGATGAGTTTAATGAAATTTTATCTCAAACGCCAACAAATGTCAGATTCTTTTTATCACATAATGATATTTTACAAATTATAGATCAGAAGATGTAAAACCATCTATAGACCCACTGTTGGTAATATCCATAAAACCCATTCACTTCTATGAAATACGTACAAAATGATGTCAAAAATGACGTCATACAATTGTGATATTAAACATGTATTAGACAAGAAAATTTGTGATGGGTATAATACACTGGAAACAACAGAGGTTATGTGATAAAACAATTTAACTGTGGCCAATCTTTTAAAATTCATCTCTGATGGATTAGAAAACATCATGGGAAAAGAAGGAAATGCTGGTTACCAGACTCTTCACCTTTTTTGCAAGTTTTCTGCACTCTAACTCTTTACCAGATGATACAATTTTACAGTTATCCAAATTGAAAGCATTTGCAGACAGCAAATCAGATTCAGTCCAAATTGTGGGTCTTTACTCTGAAAGGATAGAAAACATTGTGGAAAGAGGAAAAAAAGTTCATTCACAGCATTTTCTTCTTTTTCAACAACATTTCAAGTCATCTTACTGTGGGTCATTGAATCTCTGGATTGTTTGGTACAGGGTTAACTCTTTCCCACAGAAATCCGGAGTTTAACGATCCTGACAGAAAGTAACCAGCATTCTTGTTTTTCCACTATGTTTTCTACCCTTTCATACACAAAAACTTTCATTTGATTGACATTCCATTTTTGTCTGCATATGCTTTCAATTTGGACAAGCCTAAAACTTTACTTTGTGGTAAGAGGTTAATTGATAAATCCCATCATCTGAGCTACATTCATTTAGTTAATCTAAATAAATTTGGATGAGTCTAAGTTGAGTCTTCTTGTAAAGACTGGAAGACACTTACGTCAAAAAAGTTACTTTGAGATCCTGAAAAAATCCTGTATCAAGCACACCAATTCAAGAAATACAGAAATCCTGAACACATGTAGGTACAGTTACAATTGTTAGACTGAGATACTGTAATCAAAGCATTAAGCATATGACAACAAACGTGTCTGATTATCAGTTAACCCTTTGCCACACAATCCCAAGTTTTAACGACCCTTTTAAAGAATGCTTTTGAAAAACAGTGTGGGAAAAGGAGAAAATGCTGGTAAACAGCATTTTCTCCTTTTCCCACAATGTTTTCTACCCTATCAAAAACAGAAATCATCATTTAAGTTACATTTAATATGTCATCTGCACATGCTTTTAATTTGATTGAGTCCAAAGTTTTGTCGTGTGGGAAAGGGTTAATCCTTTACCAACTAATCCCGAGTTTCGCCTACCCTGAGATAGAAGCCTTTTGAAAACATCGAAGAAAAAGGAGAAAATGCTGGAAAAAGCGTTTTCAACATTATTTCTGTCATATCGCAGCGGCCAGTGCACCTATCCATGCTCTACTGGAGCTTCTTTTACCAGTACTCCGCATGCACAATATCCTTTCCAAGCCACTGGTTGCTTTCCCACATAACCATCGTCGTAACAACAGTCAGCGGTGACAGAGGAATGAATCCTGTCGCAATGACTATCATCAATCCTCGAAGAAACTGGCCGAGCTGGGGATAGAACCTGTAAACCCCTGTTCTCAAGTCCTGTACACATTTAATATGTCATCTGCACATGCTTTTAATTTGATTGAGTCCAAAGTTTTGTCGTGTGGGAAAGGGTTAATCCTTTACCAACTAATCCCGAGTTTCGCCTACCCTGAGATAGAAGCCTTTTGAAAACATCGAAGAAAAAGGAGAAAATGCTGGAAAAAGCGTTTTCAACATTATTTCTGTCATATCGCAGCGGCCAGTGCACCTATCCATGCTCTACTGGAGCTTCTTTTACCAGTACTCCGCATGCACAATATCCTTTCCAAGCCACTGGTTGCTTTCCCACATAACCATCGTCGTAACAACAGTCAGCGGTGACAGAGGAATGAATCCTGTCGCAATGACTATCATCAATCCTCGAAGAAACTGGCCGAGCTGGGGATAGAACCTGTAAACCCCTGTTCTCAAGTCCTGTACACTAACGACAGAGTTATCGAGGCTCGGTTGAAAATAATCAGTTAATGTTTAAAGAAACAATTCAGACTTCCAACAACCCCCATGGAAAGGGGCTTTTGAAAACAAAGTGGGAAAAGGAGAAAATGCTGTTAGCAACACAATGTTTTCAAAAATCTTCTCCCTCAGGGTCTTAAATAATAAAATAATAAAATCATGGGATAAAAGTATTTGGTCAAAGGTTAACTTTTTCCCAAACAACAAAATTTCAAACTTGTTCAAATTAAAGGCATTTCCAGACAAAAGATTCTGTGTGGCTCAAATGATGAAATATATCTTTGACAAGACAGAAAAGATTTTCGAAAGCACTCTTTTTCATAGTCTTTAAAATTTCAAGACGGTGTGGTGAAGGGTTACCGTAACTCTTTACCATACAACAAAAATTTAGACTTGTCCAAATTTAAAAAATTTGCAAACAGTAATTTAAATTTGGCTCAAATGATAGAATTTGCCATTAAAAAAAATAGAAAACATTGTGGGAAAAGGAGAAAATGCTGGTTACCAGCATTTTCTCCTTCCCCAACAATGTTTTCGAAAGGTTTCTTTCTCAGAGTCATTAAAACATGGGATTGTTTCGTACAGAGTTGAGAGGCACTCAATAACAATAGGATTCACTGACAATTATATTGTTATATTATATTATATTGTTCATATTGTTCATGTACAAAACTGAGCAAATTATCAATATTGTGCAGATCTTGTTATCTGACCCATCTTCCCAAGTACTATATAATCCTTTATCAAACAATCTTGTGTTGTAACTACCCTGAAAAAAGCGGCCTTTTGAAAACATTGTACGAAAAAGGAAAAAATGCTGGTAACCAGCATTTTCTCTTGTTCCCTCAATGTCTTCGACTCTCACAAGTCACAGACATGATTTTCCTCCTGTGAGCCGTATAAACTAGTCATTTTTAATTGTCATCCAAGGCTGACTTTTTGAGCAATGAACTTTTTTCTTACTGTAGACAACACAAAAAGGTTTTGTGGATAGTGTAGATCAAGATCAGATGGCACAGAATGTGCAGTCTGATCTCTAATCTACACTGTCCAGTACATTATTCTAGATTATGACCAAAGTGGTTCTTCATCTCACAGCGGAAGCATATTAAGGGGGCTTTGGAAAAGTGAAGATTGTTTATTAACCCTTTCCCACACAATAAGATTTTAGCTTTGTAAAAATCCAAAGCTTTTTCAGACCAAAAATTAAATGTGGGTCAAATTATAGAAGTTTCCTTTGATAAGAGAGAAAACATTGTGGGAAAAGGAGAAAATGGTGGTCACCAGCATTTTCTCCTTTTCCCACAATGTTTTCAAAAGGCCTCTCCCTCAAGGTCGTTAAAATCCGGGATTGTGTGGTAAAGGGTTAAGTAGTGAAAGAGTTAAGAAAATAATAATGAGTGACTTGTCCAGTTTTGTAGATGGGTAACCCAGAGCAACAGAAAATTTTATTTACGCATTCACAACAAACCTACATAACATTCTCTCAACATTCTAAACAAACCCACATAAATTTGAGTGTGATGCATTACACCATGCAAGCAAGTCATCAACTATGGATCCATGAAATCTATTTTGACTAACAATTCACTGGTTCATGAGGTAGACATGCAAAAAACTGAACAACAGTAAGTTTTGACTCAGGTTAGCCTGCACAGTCTAAACAGGCTGATCTTGGCAGATACCTTTTGAAGATGCAATCAACCGCTTTTTCTCAGATCATTGTTCATTATTTCATATAATGTCCATGTTTTCCTTGTGAAATCATCATCAATTCAGAGTCTAAACAACCAAAAGGGAGAATTAAGGCTTTTATAAAACATCATGAGAAAATAAGAAAATCCTCAGCTAGTGACCAGGATTTTCTTCTTTTTCCATAACGTTTTCTATCCTTACAAAGACAAATCTGACAGTTTGAGTAAAATTTAGTATATTGTCTGTCAGTGTTTTGAATTTAGACAAGTGCATACATTCGTCATTTGGTAAAGGGTTACACAATTTGTTGAACTACATAGCATAAAACAATGGTTAATTATTTACCACATGACAAACTTCAAGTTTGGTCCAAAGTGAAAGCATTTGCAGATGCCAAAGTTTAAATGCAGCTTAACTCTTTGCCAAACCACAATATTTTATGTTAAATGCACCTACTTTTCCTAAGGGAATAAATAATACACAATTTAGAAATGTTAAAGCTGTTTCAAAATTTGCCTCTATCAAGAAATTTGACGTGAAATTGAGGCCTTCTACATTTTATGGGTATTTTCACACCAACATTTTGAAATGAATATCAAGTCTGAGATATCATCAAGATAAACATTCTGACTATGTTTCATTAGTCTTGAGCTGAAAATGTGGCCTCAGGGGTGCACACAAAGTTTTTGTAAGATTTGCCTTAGTGACCAACTTTTTTGCCCAGCATGACCCAGTTTCAAAGTTGTCTGAAATATCATCCGAATAAACATTCTGACCTAGTCTCTTGAATATCAGACTAAAAAAGTGGTCTCTAGAGTGCACACGATGTTTTTCTAAGATTTGTCCCAGTTACCTACTCTTTGCCCGACTATGACCAAATTTAAAACAAGTCCCAGATATCATCAAAAAAAACATTCTGACCATGTTTCATGACTCTTAGGCGGAAAATGTGGCCTCATGGGTGCCCACAAGGTTTTTCTCAGATGTGTTTTTGTGACCTACTTTTTGACTCTACAAGTCCAAATTTCAAACTTGTCCAAGATATCATCAAGACAAACATTCTGACCAAGTTTAATATGTATCGGATTGAAAATGTGCCCTGTAGAGTGCACATGTGGTTTTTCTAAGATTTGCCCTGGTGACCTACTTTTTAACCTGACATGACCCAATTTCAAACTTGTCAGAGATATTATCGAGACAAACACTTTGACATTTGAATTTTGGACTGAAAACGTGGCCTCTAGAGTGCAGACAAGGTAAATGCTAACGCTTGACAACGGACAACTGACGATGAATGACAGACGACGTAAGACAGACACAGCACCATCACAAAAGCTCAACTTGAGCACTTTGTACTCAGATGAGCTAAAAATGTTTTTCACTAACATATTCTCTTTTTCAAACAGGGTTTTCAAAAGGATTCTTACTCTGGGTTGTTAAAACATGGGATTGTGTGGTGAAGTTTATAAGATTCACCAAGGGACTGACAAAATTGACAAAAATAAACTGTTTCAAAAGAACGAGAATCAGCAATATAATACCTGGGGACATAACCAAAGAATTTTCAAAAAGTAGTGCCATACAAATGTGAGGAAGAATTCATTTTCTCAAAGAATTGTTGACGATTGGAACAGGCTCCCTGCGGACTTAATTTTATGTAAAACTGTAAATAGTTTTAAACGTAATTTAAATGAAGTTTGGAAACACCTACCAGTTAAGTTTGAAGCCGAGTGCTACGGACTGGAACCACAATCAGTAAAGGAAAAAATGTATGAAAATGGATCCCAGAGGCAAACGCCTAGATAGATCCAACAACAGTGTGAACAGTGTGAAGGGGAAAATGAAGGTTTTGTTTTTGAAAGGGTAGAAAACATTACGGAAAAAAGAGAAAATGCTGGATATCAGTCATTTTCTGCTTTTCTCAAAATGTTTGAAAAAGCTTTATTCCTGAGAATCACTGAAATAGAGGACGGTTTTGTAAAATGATAGGCAAAACAATTACCATGTACAAATGACCCACTCAGAATGATGTTGAAATATATCAGTATTTGAAGCTTCGACAAAAAGTCCAAATTTCTATGATTTTGAAAAAAAAAAGGGCTTTCTGAATTAATTAGTCTAAAATTTAGATTTCTGGTAAAGAGATATATCATTTATCACACAAACCAGAGTTTCAATGACCCTGAGAAAGAAAGGTTTTAGAAAACATCATTGGAAAAGGAGAAAATGCTGGTAACCAGCATTTGCTCCTTTTCCGACAATGATATCTACCCTTCCATACCAAAATCTATCATTTGAGCCACACTTATTTTGTGGTCTGCAACTGTTTTCGATTTGAGCATGTTTAAAAAATTGATGTTTAGTAAGAAATAAAGAAAAACTAATTTCCTTTCTTAACTCATTACCAAACGACAAAATTTGGGACTTGTCCAAACTGAAAGCAATTGCAGACAACAAATTAAAGGTGGCAAAAATGAGACAATTGTTCCTTGATAGAGCAGAAAACGTTGTAGGAAAAGAAGGCAATGATGGTTACTAGCATTTTCTCCTTCTCTCACAATGTTTTCAAAAGACTTCTTCCTCAGGGTTGTTAAGTCAGGAATGTATGGTAAAGTGTTAATAGAAATTTACACCATTTTTCTGACTTCTATGTAGTATTCCTTCTCAAAAACTGCTGTGGTCTATTACTTTCTGCAGTGATTTATATTACCCTCCTATTGGAATAAGTCATGCCATGATAACTCAAAAAGGCTGACAGCATGTACCTTTTTTTTATACAAAGGAACATTGACATGACTATCAAAGTAATAATTTTAATATTAATATTATCAAAAGGATTTTTATTTGACAGCAAGTATTTTCTAGTTTATTTCCGTGTGTAAACTCTTAATTGTATCATTTTATTTCCTTATCATGGAATATAGACAGGAAGCAATGTAGAGCTTTTTCCTTTGTTTCCATTGTTTGAGGAAAACTGATGTTCTATGAGCTAATAATTAACTCTTTACCAAACAACGAAATTGTAGATTGGTCAAAACTGAAAGCATTTGCAAACCCCAAAATGAATATAGCTCAAATGTTGAGACTAGTTGATGATAAGACAGAAAACATTATGAGGAAAAGGAAAGAATGCTGGGTACCAACATTCTCTCCTTTTCCCACAGTGTTTTCAAAATAATTCTTCCAAGGCTCATAAAAACTCAGGACTGTGTGGTAAAGGGTAAGCTCTATAATAAAAATTTTCATGATCTGGCAGATGTCATAACGAATACACTACTACCACAGACAAAAACCTCAGAAAATGAAAGTTTTGCAAACAGGAATTTTTTGGACAAAATATCCTTGCGGTATCCAGTCGTTTCGACACCCGGTCATTTCGACACTTTTAGGTCATTTCAACCCCTATTTTGGTCATTTTGACACCAAATAAATTTTTTTTGCAAAAAATGGTCGGTTCGACACCCGCTGATTTTTTGGTAATTAAAAAGATATTATGCAGTAATGTTTTTCACACCTTAACCTGGCTTTTGTTTAACTGTGATCCACAGGTGTTTTCGTCCCTCAGAATAAACACACAGTGAATCGACAGCCTTACAGATATCAAAACTCATAAGAAAGAGTCAAAGAAAATCAAAACTTAGAAATATTTACGATAAAAAAAGAGTGTCCCTGTAGGGCATCTATCCGAACATGTCATTTTACCGAGACTTCCGCGAATCAAGCGCAGCATGATGGTACACTTAGAACTCAGAAATTATTTTCGAATTCCTCATTTCAGAACGTTTTCTTTTCACATCAGTGTAATTAGGAATATAGATGAATACAAAAACGGATTCTTAAATCTTGACCACTCGCGTTATAGAATTGAAATTCACGCAACAAATTTTGGTTACATGCGAGACCTCACATAAGAAAATACATAGACAAAGAAGGCCATTATCCGCTTGTCTTGTGTAAACTGATAGGTTTTGAAGTTACTTGTTACCCTAATTGAAATTTTTTATCAAATCATGCAGAAATACCCATCCAGAAATTAACAGACATGAAAAACTGATTGGTGCAAAAAACGCAGAAACTCATGAAACAACAAACCGTCTCTTTGACAATGTCCGGTCAGAGTCACTTCAGACTGCCATTTCGGCTCTTTTATGACTTTAAGCAGTAAATTTACATAAATATCTTAATATATAGTAGACTTTTCTGGTGCAAATTATCAATATAATTGCTTTACCTCTAGTTGGGAACCACTATTGTCATATGATATTTCATATGTCCTGTGATATTTCTAAATGCTTTTTAATTTCCTCAAGAATTTTTAATTTTTGGGTTGTGTGGTAAGGGATCAATTCATTGCATACAAAATTTCTATAAAACAGGGAGCCACAGAGAAATTTGTCTCAAGTCCTGAAGAAGTCATGGAAGTGACTGTAATATAAAATCTTAACTTCTTTTTTCTAGGTAGTTTTGACATGCGTAAGCTTTTCATTGCTTTTGATTTATTCTGGTGGAGAAAAAAATTGGTTGAACACAGTTAAAGACAGGTGAAGGTGTGATAAACAGTATACTGCATAGTCTCTTTGTAAAATGGTGAAGTATAGATACAGAAAACTGTAAGGACATACTCGTATTCGGGGTAAACGCCTTTGAATAAAGCTATTTAAAAACATATTTTGATCACGCACCAACACAATATCATGATAATATGACATTTTGAAAAATAAAGCAATTTAATTATATAAACTCGAGCCTAAAAAGTGCTCGGAAAAAAAGTGGGTGTCGAAATGACCAAATTTTACAAAAAATTTTCGACTGGGGGTCGAAATGACCAAAAAGTGTCGAAATGACTGGGTGTCGAAATGACCGGGTGTCGAAATGACTGTCATTCATCCTTGCGTATCCATCCATATATTCCTCGTATTTTACTAAAAATGTGAACATGGTAAAATCTTTTACCCAAAGCAATGTCTAGTGAGTGATTTAGCAAGTCTTAAGGCGCGAAAGTAGCAACCATTTCGGTCAAATATTCAAAACCACTTTATTCCAGAAAGATTCAGTGTCATACGATCAATATTCATACGATGAACTTCCGGTCTAATGTCAGAGTGAACAAGGGAGACAACTTTTCGTTACGTAAAGTAACTACAACTACAGCTGATGTCAACAAGTAAGACTGTCACTTTTATCTGTCCTCAGCTGCTTCGTTTGCGATCTAATATATATTGTTTTAAAGGTAGGAGGATTAATGATTATACCGTATAATGAGATAGAGCGGAAAGGCTTAGTTTTTAAAGCTTGATTACGGACTTGAAGATATTTGACATCTAAGGGGCGTGGTTCAGCTTCACTGAGCTTGGCTCGTCGCTATGGTATATGTGGCTAAATTTCGTTATCAGGTTTAGTTTTTTTGTTGTCAAGAAGAGTCCTGCATTGACTTGTAAGGTCAAGTGGTAAAACGTAACTGTTGGTGGTGTTACATGTAGTGTATACATACATGTATAATGAATGAAATGCAGGGTCACTATTTAGGACATCTATAATTAATTAATGTGCGAAGCTCTGGCATAAGGGGGTTTCCGGTGATTTTTCGCCTCTCATCTCTGATGCATGTGAGAAAAGTAGTCAGTGACTTCGAAAGAATGTTGTGTCAGTTCTGGTGTGAGAAAGCAAAGAATCACATGCGTAGGTGCACTGACCCCTGTGAAATGACCTAAGCCTTTAAAACGGCATTAAACTCCAATACAAGCAATCAATCCGGAAAAAGGGGGTTTGATAATGCCTCTCTGTGATGTATGATACCAAGCAAGTCATCACATAATTATGGATTTATTAACGCCATTTTGTATAACAACTGACAATCATGTGATACATTGGTACTATGAAATGCAGAAAATTGATTGATAGCAAAAAGTTTCGACTCAGGTCAGCCTGCGCAGAGTGCACAGGCTGACCTCGGTCAATACTTTTTGTATGTGCATTAAGCCCCCTTTCCTCATAGCATAGCTCAGTTATGGATATGTGACAGATGTTTCGTTAGCAAACAAGTCCAGGAAATTGGACTTGGTAAATGGAGGTTATGGGACAACAAGTTTATTATGTAGTATAATGCACCATGACAATCTTCACAACAAATCCTTTGTTTCGGGATTTGCTTCTTTCTTTTGACGGGAATGAAACCCAGTTGTAAAAGGTAGAAACCAGTTGGACTAATTTGTTTTTAATGTTCAGAAAGAAAAAAGCTAAATATTGAACAAATTGAAATCAGGTCTTGGTCACATTGGGAATAAAACTTTACAGTTATTATTTTTTTTAATTTCCTTGCTACCGAAACCTTCAATTAATTCATTAGTCATTACTGTATATACCATAAGTCTCATTTATCGAACTTGTCCATTACAGAAACTACTAGAAGACTGAATTATTTCTTACTTTAATCGAAATATTTTCAAATCATAATCATGACTAACCAAAAAAAAGGCTCTCAAATCCCGCTCATTCTTTAAGAATTTGTGTTTTATTGTACTTACTAGTTTTAACATTCTTATTTTCTGATGGAGTCAAGGATTTGGAGAACGAAGGGCTGTAATTCCAGTCAATACTTTGTTTGAATCGGGCCTTGCAGCAAATAGATGTTTTGTTTTTGCCAGAGGAATATATTATTTACTTTAGTGCAATTGAATTAAATCTTCAAAAATTATCTAGATTTATGATACTGATTCGTTTAGTCAAAGGGAGAAAACTCGTACACCAAACCTAACTGTGCCGAACAATTTATGGTCAAAGGGAAAAAACCCTTACATATTTCCGTCATTATTAATACAAGAGTCATCTCCCTTATAGTTGTAGACTGCATAAAACGGAAGACGAATAAGAAGTTGTTTTCTGTTTACCAGAGTTTGAAGGGACGATCGTTATAGAAACAATTTTCTTTCTGTCCAGATGTAATAAATTCTTGTACATGTATGTTGTAATCATAGAAACACTTATTTTTTAGATTTGGAGATAACATACAGAAGATTGGACAGTTTAAGATAAACAATTTTAGT
This sequence comes from Hippopus hippopus, assembly GCA_946811185.2. NCBI lineage: Eukaryota > Metazoa > Mollusca > Bivalvia > Cardiida > Cardiidae > Hippopus > Hippopus hippopus. The sequence goes on from OX328109.1 coordinate 6,017,989, forward strand.
ATATACTTTTTTGTAATTACAGGGTGGTCTCCCTTGTAGCCTGTTTGTTAATAACATAACCGCCAAAATTTTAAGTGGAAAATAATGGGTTTATTCATCAAGGTAAGATTCCATCATGAATACAAACTTACCTGGGAATTAAGATTATTATCACTAAATAATCACTCACGACCTCTTACATCAGTAGACGAACACCTAAAAAAACCAAATTGTTTCGATGGCATAAACTTAACATGATCAATCATGTGACAGTGTATTCTTGTCTTTGCTGATTAGATTCCGGAAGTTATCTGATTGATCTTAATTAGGCTGGGAAAGGTTACCAAATTTCTTTTGGCCGGAAAAGTCAGAGGATAATTAGACTTAGAGCCCGCGTGATTTATTAATCTTTCTCAGCGATAATACAGCCAAAATTAGACCCATATATTTTTACACCCGAAACTGTCTTGAATTGTGTGCTTAGATCTAGTATCAATTCATAAACCATTGTCTTTTCAATATTTACTTCGAATTATCCTTATACAGTAAGTATCATCCATACTTAAATACAAGTGTATTCTTGAAACTATTGGTTATTGATTCGAAGAAAAATTTGTCTTGAAACTAATGATTTCATTTTCGGGGAATGGGAGCGAAAAATGCGACAGTAAGGGAGGTCACTCTTCATGAGTCATAGTTTACAGCTGCGTGAGTTTTCTCCCTTAGACCATAAAATAATTGAAAAGAAAGCCATGAATGCATGATCATGACTGTAAGAGATATTTACATAACTTTCGCAACTTGAATTGATTGACAAAATTTAATGTCAAAAGTTAGCACCGTCCAAATCATAAAGCCTTGTTAGGAACCATAACCATTATTGTACATAAAATTTCCGCCTATTTTAAAATTATTGCCAGCATCTATGAATCAAGTGGGCCAGTTGATCGAACTTGTCTGTTACTAAAACTATCGTAAATCACATTCCCATAATATGATTTTTTTAGTACATAATCCCTTTACCAAACAATCCCCTGTTTAAATGACCCTATGGAAAAAAGGCTTTTCAAAACATGGGAAAAGAACAAAATGCTTTTAAAAGGCTTTTTCCTCAGATTTGTAAAAAAGTCAGGATTATGTGTTAAAGGGTTAGGAACATTGTGAGAAAAGAAAAATTCTGGTAAACAGCATCTGCCTCCTTTTCAAACACAATGTTGCTTTCCCTTGCAAAGACAAATTCCTACACTCTAGCCACAATTAACTTATATTCTACAGATGCTTTCATTACCACACAAACATGCCGATTAACAACCCTAAGAAAGAAGCTTTGAAAATATCGCAGTAAAAGGAGAAAATGCTGGTAACCAGCATTTTCCCCCTTTCCCACAATGTTTGATTCCCTATCAAACAGACATTCTATTACTTAAACCCTTTAAAACACAATCCCCACTTTTAACAACCCTGAGAAAGAAGCCTTTCGAAAATATTGTGGGAAAAGGAGAAAACCAGCATTTTCTCCTTTTCCCACAATGTTTTCTACCCTTCCCAAAACAAATTTCAATTTTTCAGTCACTTTTATTTTGTCGTCTGCTAATGCTTTCAATTTCTACTTGTCTAAAATTTGTCGTATGGTAAAGAGTTAACTGTGTTTCAATTTTGTCATCTGCAAAAGCTTCCAATTTGGACAAGTCTACATTTTTGTCATATGATAAAGAGTTAAAGAGAAATTTAAAAAAAAATCATCATCTTGTATGCAGGTAACATTATCCTACTTTTTGATGTGGTTTAATGACTGTGGACCATCCTACCTTTAGAAGTCAGGACCCCCCCTGTTATCACAAGATGGTCACCTTAAGTGCCTCCCTTCAAGCCCCAATCCAGGCTGTGCTGAGACCATCTATGTGGATTCCATGCTGTCACCCTCTACATTCACACGAGGAAAGGTGAGGATGTGAATAAATAAATGATTAATTTTAGTTCAGCTATTTTCGAAGAAAAAGCCTTCCATTATTATCATAGCCCAGTCGTCTATGTTGTCATTGTGCAAAAACTTTAACATTTGTAATTTATAGGTTGTATAGTTAGATTTGAAGTATGTGTATATATATCCTCAGTAATGACAGATCTGTCATTGCTAAAGATATATACATGTACTTCAAACTCAGACTAGTTAGTACATTAACTATCAAAAGGGAAACCCATATAACAAGGGCAGGTAACTTTGAATATTTTTGACACAGTCACACCCCTTTCTTGCCTTAGAATTTTTACAGTAAAGCAACTGCAGCCTAGCAACGGCACCCGCATGCTGTGCTCTTGTTCAGGATAGAGATTTGTTTGTTTGTTTATGTGGTGTTTTGTCTATTTGACACTGTTTTCAACATTATTTCAGATAAATTGCAGCAGCCAGTACACCTATTCATCCTTTCCTGGAGTTTCTGTTGCCAATATCTAACACAACATTGTTTCCAAGCTACTGTCTGCTTTCAGACATAACCCTTCTCAAAACAATGATTAGACTGGAGAGAGAAATGAATCATGCTGTGATGACTATCATCAATCCTCAGAAAGAAATAGGCCAAGCTAGTGATTTGAACCACCAATCCCCTGGTCTCAAATCTTGTACGCTACAGACTGCACTACCAGGTTTGAAGTTAAAGTCACATCAACATTTATAAGCCAACACTGTTGATGGATGAAGCTTGCCTTAAATATGAGCAATGCTCTGTGAAAAGGGGGCTTAATGCATCTGGGGGGAAAATGTATCTGCCCAGGTCAGCCTGTGCAGTCTGCACAGGCTGGCCTGGGCCGAAACTTTTCACTATTGGTCAGTTTCAAAGGACCAGTCTACCTCATGATCAAGTTGGTTGTTTAAAAAAGTGGCTATTATGGATCCATAATTATGTGATGACTTGCCTGGCATCATGTATCATGGAGATGCATTAAGCCCCCTTTTGCCAGAGCATGGTTCAAATATATTTTTCATTTTTGTCAACAGATGGAGAACTTCAGCCAGTAAGAGAGATTTTAGAACAGCTGTTTTGGTTGCCATAGAAGCAGTTATGAAAATGGAGGGAAACAGTGAAGAGTGGGAAGTACAGAAGGTAATTTATATAGAGAATATTTGGTTTTTTATGGGGAAAAATGGAAATTTATTTCGAGTGAACATCATTGGTAATATTTTCATAAGTGGCTGTGCCACTTGTGAAAATAATACCAATGACGTTCACTTGATGAAATAAATTTTGATCTTTCACCAAAAAAAAAACCCAAAAATTCTATTTATTTCATGCTTCTTACCTCTTTTTCATTGGGACTTTTGTCAAAATCTAGTACTGTTGTTTTTCCGGTAATTCCCTGTTGAGTACCCCCTTCACATAACAATGCATAACAATATTACATAAGCACGAGAAATGTAGGGTAAATGGGTGTAAATTATGTCATATTTCTCTCTTTTTTAATTGCATGCATTTTCACCTAGGTAACTAGTGCGCGGGAACTACTGTTTTTGCCTTCAATTGAAGAGTTAGAAAATATGAAATAGGTATTTTTCACTGGTCATAACCATAAAATAAAAAACCATAATCCACCATCATTTCTCGATAAACTACTGAAAACGCATGAAATAAAATGAAATCTTGACATAATACATACAGTATTATACATGTAATTCTGGTCATTTTATTGTTTTGTTTTTTCAAATGCCATTTTCAACATAACTTTAATTATATCATGGTCGCCAGTAAACCTATCCATGCTTTTCCTGGGGTTTCATTTTACCAGGACATTTACTTTACACAATGTTTTTCCCAAGCCTTTGGCTGCTTTCCCAAAGATCATTGGTGAGAGCGGGAAGAATTAAATGTACTTGTTGTTCATTATATAGGCGATGCTCTGGCACAAGGGGGTTTGATACATCTCTGTGACGCACCATACCAAACAAATCATAAAAAGAATGTCAATAATAATTGACAATAATTCTGAAAATAATGATGACAGAATTATGGTTCTTGTGCATTGCACTATCCACCAATGAGATCTATCAGATTATGAAATGACAAATTTATAGCTGATATACTTTAGGAGTTATATTATGATCTGGACAAGTTTGGACAGACGTTAGGAAGAACAGACAGACAAAGCAGCAGCAATATGCCCCCCCCCCCCCCTCCTCCGGGGAGCATAAAAATGAAAATGTCGAATTTCTCTTTTTCAAACTATTTTTTTCTACTTTTTGGGTTCAGTTTGGTACCTTTTTTCAGGTTTTGTCTGAGAATTAATGCTCTAGGTTTTTTCTGCATCTTAGTTTGAGGCGAATCCAGTGCATCATGCGGATTAAATTTGTGCTATGTTCAGTGGAATAAACTGTGCAACAAAGTATTGAGCTTGATCACTTTTTGTTACATTGATTAATCCTTTACCAAACACTTTTTTTTCTGTGACTTTTTTTCCTGTGACTTTTTTTCTGTGACTTTTTTTCCTGTGACTTTCTTCTGTGACTTTTTTTCCTGTGACTTTTTTTCTGACTTTTTTTCCTGTGACTTTTTTTCTGTGATTTTTTTTTCTGTGACTTTTTTTCCTGTGACTTTTTTTCTGTGACTTTTTTTCTGTGACTTTTTTCTGACTTTTTTTCCTGTGACTTTTTTTCTGTGACTTTCTTTCCTGTGACTTTTTTTCCGATCACCAGTCATAAGATAATGAGGATCCATGAAATCCTCTGTGTCAAACAACTGACTGAATCATGAGGTAGACATGTCCTTTGACATGCAGAAAATTGACCAGTAGTAAAAAGTGTTTCTTTTACAGGAGGATGAGGAAGGGGATTTTCTAAGAATACTCGCTTTTACAAGAGCAGAATGGCTAGATGTTATTGAGATTAAATACAAAAATGACTATTATGAGGTAAATTATTTTCTTTAACTGTTTATCAAAGACAAAATGTAAGACTTGTCCAGATTCAAAGCATTAGCAGACGACAAGGGAAATGTGACTGAAATGATGGACTTTGCTCTTGGAAGGGTAGAAAAAATTGTGGGAAAAGGAGAAAATGCTAGTTAACTCATTACCAAACGACAAAAGTTTAGGTTTGTCCAAATCGAAAGCATTTGCAGACAACAAAATAAAAGTGACTGAAAATTTGAAATTTGTTTTGTGAAGGGTAGAAAACATTGTGGGAAAAGGAGAAAATGCTGGTTACCAGCATTTTCTTGTTTTCCCATAATGTTTTCTAAAGGGATTGTGTGGTAATGGGTTAACAGCATTTTCTCCTTTTCCCACAATTTTTCTTTCTTAGGGTCATTGTAGGATGAAGGATTAAATGTGTTACACAAATACACCTATGAAATACATGGCTCTTGTCGATATAGTAGTAAAGGTGTTACCATAAATGTTTGTAACAGAGAACTATTATTTTTCCTGTGATGTTTTCTGATTCTTATCACTAAAATAAGTTTGCTTCCTTTTCCGGAAATGTTTCTAGTTTCCATCACTTTTAGACTGTAACTTGTAGGTCTGAAATAGTCTCCATAGTTCAATGTACTATGTTAACCCTTTCCCAAACAATTAGCTGTCTCTTCCAGATTGAAAGAAACTGCAGACTACAAATTAAAAAACTGATGCAAATGAGCTGTAAATGAGCTATAGTTTTCTGAAAGGATAGGAAACATTGAGGGAAAATGTTGGTTACCAGTAATTTTTCCCACAATGTTTTCAAATGCACCATAACTTGCAGACAGTAATTTTCGGAACAACCAATAGTTGACTCTTTCAAATTGAAAGAAACTGCAGACAACAGATTCAAAATTAATCAAATGAATTGTAGTTCTCAGATAGGATAGAAAACATTGTGGGAAAATGAGAAAATGTTGATTACTTTTTCATGATCAAGCGACAAGGCAAGAAGTAGGGGTATTCCTCTTAGATCCACCTAATATCTGTATGTGCAAAGATTACATTTCATGCAATATTAATTGTATGGCAGAGAATAGCTTGTTGGCTGCCTGTATGTGAACCACTTAACCCTTCACCACACAATCCTGAGTTTTAACGACCCTGAGAAAGAAAGCTTTAGAAAACATTGTGGGAGATGGAGAAAATGCTGGTAACCAGCATTTTCTTCTTTTCCCACAATGTTTTATTTCCAAAGGACATAGTAAATGTGGCACAAGTAATGGGATTTGTCTGTAAATGAAAAGAAGACATTGTGGGAAAAAAAGACAAATCTCATTGCTTGTGCCACATTTACTATGTCCTTTGGAAATGCTTCAAATTTGGATCTGTCTATAATTTTGTTGTGTGATAAAGGGTTAATTGCTTGACTTATTTTGTTTTTTCTTTCCGACAGGTGAAGTCCTTTTCTTCTGGTGTATTGCCTCTCATCATTCCATGTGCATGTTTATGTAACCTGGTAAGTTTGCAGTGTTCATTATGTAGTAACCTTTAGCCTGTTAAATAAGTGAAATGAAACTTTCAAGGCGATTAATGAAAACCCGAAATTCACTATTTCGAAGGTATTTCTGGGAGAAAGATAATCTCCTTATCAGGCAGTATAGATCCAAGATCAGACTGCACGTTCTGTGCAGTCTGATCTTGGATCTAGACTGTCTGCAAAAGGTCAGTGAGTCGCGTTTAGCAGCCTAAGGGTTAATGAAATCTGTTCGGATTAAAGGGGGTTAAATGCATCTCTGTGATGCATTTCATAAAGTAAGCCATCACATAGTTATGGATCTTTAAAATCTATTTTGTCCAACAAGTGATTGAATCATGAGGTAGAATGCTCCTTGGACATACAGAAAATCGACAGATACAGAAAAAGTTCTGACTCAGGTCAGCCTGCACAGTCTGCCCTGACTGATACTTTTGGCAGATGCATTAAGCCCCCTTTTCACATAGCATCAGGGATATGCCTGTCCGACAAAAGCTATGAGAGAAAAATCCCATATAGATTTTTTTAATGAGATTTTTTTTAAAAATTATTATAATTTTTGTCAGTGCCCATGAAATTAATAAAAAAAGGGGGGGGGATACAAACAAGCTTAAAACTAAGCTGAAGTGAAAATAAAGTCACCCACACTCTGCTACAAAGTTCTATCATATTCTTCTAACTCTACTATCTATCAAATAGTAATTTGAGTTGAGTTGAGTTGAATGACACATACATAAACTTAGCGGATCAAAAAGATTCAACTTTGTAAAATTCTGTAACAAATTCAGTGTTCACTCGCGGAAATTTTTGTGTATATCACGTTATAGAATTGAAATTCACGTAACAAATTTTGGCTATACGCGAGACCTCGCGTAAGAAAATACATGGACAAAATAGGCCATTATCCGCTTATCTTGTGTAAAATGACAGATTTTGAAGTTACTTGTTATTCTTATTGATAAGTTTATGTCAAATTATGCGGAAATATATACCCAGAAATTAACAGACAGTAAAAATTGATCGGCGCAAAAAACGCGGAAACGCATGACACAACAAAATGTCTCTTTGACATTGTCCAATTAGTGTCACTTCAGACCATCTTTTTGGCTTTTTAATGACTTAAAGCAGTAAATTTACACAAACATCTTGATATAGCAGACTTTTTTTGTTGCAAATTAGCAATATGGACTGCTTTACCAATAGTTGGGAACCATTATTGTCATACCCTCTTATACGGAATCTTAGACCTACCCCAGATTTAAAGCTCAGGGGTAAGTGTACCCTTGAAATAAAAAGCTTGTGGAAATATTGAAATCTGAATCCTGCTAATCCTTAAAATACAGAGAAGTGCGACGATCTCCTCTGTACACAACCGCATTACACATATTTCATGCATGTTAATACTCCTCTCGATTCCCGAGAGTCAACTTTTTTTTTGACGACAGCTTCAAAATCCGACCGCGATTTAGGTAGATCTAGCTACATCGTATTTGTGCTGCTTACTATCAAAATGTCTTCAAATTGTATCGATTGATACGGTTTTACTTTTAGAACAGTGCCGTTCTTGACAGAGATGGATGACGTTTTTATCTTGATCGTACCGCAACCAGTGGTGGTTTTGAAGCCATTTTTACTCGGAGCCTCGGAGATTGAGCTAATCACTTTGAATATCGTTTGTTGCCCTCTTTGGGCTTCAACTTCGTTTTTAGTGCCGCTTTTGATCTCGAACTCTGTCTGCAAACTTGCGACACGAAAAACGCTTTACAGAACAAAACCTAGCGGTTGTCCGAAACGATAACTAAGATGGCGTAATGTACACTCGTCACAACTCGGTCAATTCCGTACCTACATCAAACTTGATCAACAGATCACCCGAGGTTTGCCGAATGCGTAATGCGGTCTAGATTCGAGCATCTACACGATATCAATTCAAAAGGACGTGTACACCAGTCTGAATGATTTATATCCCTTGGTGACTATCGAAAACGAAAGTAAAAGTTGGTTTGGGATTTTTTCTCACGTTTTGAGATTTTTAATGAGATTTCTCCGATTTTTCAACGATAATATCGCGGAATCGCGGCGTTGGCATATCCCTGAGCATGGTTATTATATCTGGGTCAATTAACACCTTACCAAAAAACTAAGTTTTAGACTTTTCCAGATTGAAAACATCTGCAGAGGACATATCAAACATAGTTACATTGTTTGGATTATCACATGAAAGGGCAAAAAAAATTCTGGTAAAAGGAGTATATGCTGGTTCCAGTATTTTCTCCTTTTTCCAGAATATTTTCCCCTTTTCCCAGAATGTTTTCAAAAGCCTTCCTGCATGGGGTTGTTAGAACTTGGGATTGTTTGGAATAGGTTCAAATCAACATATATTGTTTGCCCTGGTTTTTTTAAGCCATGCAACTGATTTTATTTCATTACTGTTTAAATATAGTTTTGCACCCGTGCATTTACTTTTGAATTCATCATGGGCAAGGAAACTATTGCTTCTAAGCATGAGCAAATTGGTTTTGTCCACTATGTTTTTCTGTCAGAGTTGGATTATATTTTTTGACGTTCTTACAATTTTTGGGTTCATTTTAGTTAGTGCAACCTAAGCTGTTATTAAACCTTTACCAAACAATCCAAAGCTTTGTTTGAGCCCAAATAAGATGGCTTTTGAAAAGATTGTTTGCAAAGGAGAAAATTCTTGTTACCAGCATTATGTCCTATTCCCATGTTTAATTTCCTTTTCAAGACAAAACACATTGTATTAGTCACCCGTAAGTTGTTCACTGCAAATTTTTTTAAATGAGACACACTTCAGAGCCCTAGCCTACTACTGGTGAAACCCATGATATACATGAATTTGTGGGTTGTAACTGTGATATGACTGAAGTAATGTTGAAAGGTTCGTATAACACCATTCAACCATTTAAATTGGACATGACTCAGTCTACCATCTTTTTGCCTGGTAAAGAGTGAATGTCAATTTCTGAATATTTCTGCTATATTCACAGCTTTTCTGTTTTGTGCCTTTTTTGGACAACGATTTCAACAAAAACCGAATACAGAGATTAAGATCAGCCTTGAGTGTCCAGGTTACAGTGGAGGGACGATAGTAGTACAGAGTAAAATTTGTACACTTACAAATGTACTTAACCCTTTACCACATGACAGAAGTTTAGACTTGTCCAAATTGAAAACATTTGCAGATGACAAATTGAATGTGGTTCAATGTTGGAGTTTGTCATTGAAAGGCCAGAAAAAATTTTGGGAAAAGGAGAAAATGCTGGTTACCAACATTTTCTCCTTTGAAAGATATGGATGATCAAATGAGCCATGCTGTGGCAAAAGGGGGCTTATTGCATCTCTGATGCATTTTACAAAGCAAGTCAATCAATAAAATCCATTTTATCTAACAGCCGACTGAATCCTGAGGTAGAATGGTCCCTTTACATGCAGAAAATTGACCTATTGCGAACAGTTTGACTCATGTCAGCCTGTGTGGACCTGGCAGGCTGACATTAGTCATTACTTTTTGCAGATGCATTAAACACCCTTTAACTCTTTACCAGACAACAAAATTGTAGACTTGTCCAAATTGAAAGCACTTGCAGACGACAAAATAAATGGGACTCAAAAATTGAAATTTGTTTTGGGAAGGGTAGAAAACATTGTGGGAAAAGGAGAAAATGCTGGTTACCAGCATTTTCTCCTTTCCCACAATGTTTTTAAAAGGCTTCTTTCACAGGGTCATGAAAACCCGGGATTGTTTAGGAAAGGGTTAACAGATCATGGCTGAAATGAATGTTATATGAAATCCACAGGCCTTTGTTTTGTTGCTTGCAAATTTAGAAAATTCTGGAGAATAATAGAAGATAGTAATAAAAGATATATCACAAACTTTATCGGACGCCAACATTTCAGCATTGAAAGCACTTGTAGACAACAAATTGACCCATTACCAGGTGACAAATTTTAGACTGATTCAAATTGAAAGCATTTGCAGACGACAAATTAAAGGTGATCCAAACAATTAAATTTGTCCTTGATACGGTAGAAAAGATTGTTGAAAAAGGAGAAAATATTGGTTATCAGCATTTTCTCTTTTTCCTACAATATTTTCAAAAGCCTTCTTCATCGGGGCATTAAAAGTCGGGAATTTGTTGTAAAGGGTTAAATTTGGCCCAAAAGATTTGATGTGGATAAAAAAGATAATTAAGCATTGTGGGAAAAAGGAGAAAATGCTGGTTGCCAGCATTTTCCTACATTTCCCACAATATTTTCAAAAGGGTTCATTCTTCCGCAATTTTTTCTGCCTTATCAACGACAGAAATCATCACTTGAGCTGTATTTATTTGTTGACTGCAAGTGCTTTCAGTTTGCTTGCATGAGTCCAAAATTTTTTTTGTTTGGTAAAGGGTTAACTACCAATTTTTGAGAAAGAAAATTATTCCCACAGTTTCTGCTACTTATCTTAACATTCCGTATTGAACTATTTATATCATTTTTTTGTTATTTGATACAACACTGGATAAGTTCATTTTGTCCTTCAGCAAACAATTTGATATTTCTAAGACTTGAAGAAAGAAAGCATTTAAAAATACTGTGGGAAAAAGGAGAAAATTTTGTCTTAACCCTTTACCACACGACAAATTTTTGGACCGGAGCAAACTGAAAGCATTTGAAGTCAACAATTTAAATGTAGCTCAAATGATGATTTCTGTCTTTGATAGGGTAGAAAACATTGCAGGAAAAGGAAAAATTGCTGGTTACCAGCATTTTCTCCTTTTCCCACAATGTATTCAAAAGCCTTTCTTCCCAGAGTCGTGAAAACAAGGGATTGTTTGGTAAAGGGTTAAACCAGTATTTTTGCCTTTTCCCACAGTGTTTTCTACGCTTTCAAAGACAAATTTTAGCAATTTTGTTACATATGATCTGACATCTTGTAAATACTTTTTATATGGACCAGTTTAAAATTTGTTCCTTTTATAAAGAGCTAATCCTGTACAACACAAACCCCAAGTTTAACAACCTTGAGAAATGAGACTTTTGAAAAAAATGTGGGAAAGGAAAAAATGAAGGTAATCAGAACTTTTTCCAGTGCCCCCAATTTTCTAGCCTTTAGATGACAAATAAAATAATTGAGCAATGTCTAATTAATCATTGGCAAAATACTTTCTATTTAAACAAGTCAAAAAATTTCTCATCTGGTAAAGAGTTAAACCTGTACCAAACAATCCCTTGTTTCTCTTGGTAAATCTACATTCCCATATGAATATGACCTACAGTAGTTGTGTTTCTGTCGTTGTTTTTTGTTTCTCCATTTTTTTTGTGTGTGTCATGTTTGTCAATTTGTATTTTTTCCCAATTTTGCTATGTAATATTGTTATTATAATCTATTATACAACTGTGTTACTTTTGCCTGTTGTTTTTCCTTTTTTTTTTGTAATGTTGAAATTTTGAGATGTCCAAAATCATTATTATATCTATCATGGCTTAAGGCTGTACCACACATTCCTGAGTTTTGATGTTCTCGAAGGCTTATTAAAACATTGTAGGAAAAGGAGAAAATGCTGGTGACCAGCATTTTCTCCTTTTCCCACAAAGTTTTCTATCCTATCAAGGACACATTTCAGTTTTAAGTCACATTTACTTTGTTGTCTGCAAATGCTTTCAATTTGGACTTGCAAATACTTTGGACTAGTTTTGAATTTTGTCATCTGCTAATAAGTAAACTTTTGAATATTTAGGTGTGCTTCAATGTAAATGAGTTGGCCAACCCTTTATTTGAAAGAAAAGGCCTTTGAAAACACTTTTAGAAAACAGCAACATGCTGGTAATCATTGTTTTCAGTTTTCCCCACAATACTTTTTACGCAATATTTTTTACAATTTTCAAGACAAATTCCATCATTTCAGCAACATTTCTCCTTTGCCCTACAATGTTTTCATACACTGTTAACTTTGGAGTTGTTATTAAAATATAATGTATTTCAAATGTGGTTGAACAAGATAGAATTTTATTGACCCTGATGAGTATTCAATAGCAGATTCTTGTATTATATCAACCTGTTAGTATATTTTTATATGTATAATTATGTTGGTATTATTTTAATAAAATCTTAAAACAAAGAAATATCAGACGATTTTCCTTGCATATGTATCTTACAAGGGTTGTTCCAAAATTTGCAGTTTTTTTTTTTACACTTTATCTCACAATCACAAGTTTAAACTACTCAGATGTAGAATCCATTTAAAAACATTGTGGAAAAAGGAGAAAATGCTTGTAACCACCATTTTCTCCTTTTTCCACAATGTTTTCTACACAATCTGAGACAAGTTCCATCATTTGAGCCATGTTTGAATTGTCGTCTGCAAATGCTTTCAATTCTAACAAGTCTATATTTTTGTGTGTTAAATGGTAAACAACTTAAAAATTTCAGTCCTGTAGTAATGCAAATTCTAATTAACTCTTTACTAGAGGACGAAATTCAGGACCAGACCAAACTGAAAGCATTTATGGATCACTGATTAAGTGTTGTTCAAATGATGATTTCTGACTTTGATATGATAGAAAACATTATGGAAAATGAAGCTGGTTACCAGCATTACCTCCTTTTCCTGAAATGCTTTCAAAAAGCTTCATCCCCAGGCTCATGTAAAGTTTGTATTATGTGGTGCAGGGTTAATACGAATTTCTGTTATCTGATGAATTTTACAGACTGCTCTCCAACTTTACCATCGTCAAAACAATGATGATGATCAGCAATAAGAGAGGAATGAATCCTGTGGCAATGACGATAAGTAATCTCCAGAAAAAAAAATGGCCAAACCAAGGATTTGAACCAGCAACTCCCTGGTGTCAAGTCCTGTGCATTACAAACTGAGCTACACAGTAGCAACATACTAATTTACACACAAAAAAATAGATATAGATCTAGTTTTTTTTTTTTTTTTTTCTTGCAATCGTTTTGCAAAGGTAACAATTGTAATCTCTGCCCTCAAAAGACTAAAAGCCCTCACAAATATCAGTAGAATAGAGTTACATAAGACTGCACGTTTTGTGCTGTCTGATACCAATCTACATATTCCTAAAAGCATCTGGTTAGTCTGCGATCGTATATCACTGTGTGTCAAGTCAGTGCAGGACTTCTGCAACGTCTAGTCTAAACTAGTCCTTCAATCCTTTACCAAACGACAACTTCGATGCACTTGTAGATAACAAATGTGGTTCAAAATGGAGTTTGTCTTGTATGGTAAAGACATTGTGGGGAAAGGAGAAAATACTGGTTACCAGCATTTTCTCCTTTTCCCACAATGTTTTTATAAGCCAACTTCCTCAAGGTCGTTAGATTGATTGATTGTATGGTGTTTAACGTCGTTTTCAACATAATTTCAGTTATATCGCGGCGGCCAGTGCACCTATCCATGCTTTCCTGGAGTCTCTTTAACCAGTACTCCACACAATTTTCTTTCCAAGCCAGTGGCTGCTTTCCCACATGACCGTCGTCGACACAATGGTCAGCGGTGCGAGAGGAATGAATCCTGTCGCAATGACTATCATCAATCCTCGGAAAGAAATTGGCCGAGCAGGGGATCGAACTAACGACCCCCTGTTCTCAAGTCCTGCACGCTACCGACTGAGCTACCGGGGCTCGGCTCAAGGTCGTTAGAACTCGGGATTGTGTGGTTATGGTGAAAGTACCAGAGTGCCTACATCCCTTTGACTACTTTGAACATTGGATTGTTACTATTTTTGGAAAGTTGCCACATTCGTCCAGTTTTCGTCCTTTGATTTCAACAACAGACTGTTTCGAGCTTGGGATGATTTGCAGAGCCATTCATGCTTACCATCCTTTTCTTTTTCAATTCCAGTTAGGGCGAATGAAATGTTTACAGGGTTCTGTACAATTCACATAGAATGATGTATAAGAAAAGGAGAAATCGTTTGCTATGTAAGTCGAAATACGGGTAGATTTTTCAATCGTAATTTTGCGACGTTCTCCTTTGTAGAGAGTATAACAGGTTTCCGGCTTGTATTTGCGCGAGTAGGAAAACGGGGTTCAAGATCAAGAAATGTTCATTCAGCGGGTATAAAAGAACGTTTTCATATTTTTTGTGGTTTAAATTTTATATTGATGAAGGAAAGTATTATAAATACGATGGAGACTAAAAGATGGGTCCAAAAAGGTAAATTGACAGAACTTTGGTTTTTTTTTTTTTTTAACTTCGAACTGAAAGTCATAAAAAAAAAAAAAAACGATAAAAACAATCGAGGTTTATTGTTTTGATTAACCTGTTAGATAAAAATGTTCAAGAATGTGAAATTCTTTCATACCATATCCGACTAACTTCGCCCCAAATAGTGCTCACACTGACATTTCTTCACTGCAAAGAAAATGGAATTTTCAAGTGTGTGATACAGTTTTTTACATTACTAAGTAGATCCTAAACATGTTGCAACTGTCTGGATTTAGAATAATAAGTGGACTTATCATTTTAAGTACCTCTCTTCACAAGACGGTGGTTTTCAATTTAAATAACAAACTTGTCAGCAAAAAGTGGCTTTTGCTTTGAATATTCATAAGAACTTTATTGCACTAGTGGAACATTATGTACGAAAGTGATCCAATGTTATTTTACTCACTTTTGCTCTTCTGGATATGGTATAAATACAGATGAGCAATGCTTTGTGAAAAAGGGGTTTTATGCATCTGAAAAAAAACTATCGACCCAGGTCAGCCTGCGCAGGCCGGGCAGGGTCATCCGGGTCAAAACTGTAAACCTCCTTTTGCCAGAGCATGGCTCATATTCAACAAGATAACAAGATAACAACACAACCTATAACAAAATCACAGCTTACTTAACCTTAAAAGCGCCTATCCCCACTATGATTGCCTTTGCGGCCAGTGTAGATCAAAATCAGACTGCACAAAATGTGTAGTCTGATCTTTGATCTACAGTGTCCGCTATACTGAAACACAACAAAAAAAATTGCAACGAAATTGCAATCATCTGATCCTATTCTAGGCTCAAAATGTCCATAGGATATATTCGGCGCTTTTGGGCTTAATCTATGCTTTATCTGTCCCATCTGTTGATTCACCCGGGAAAGCAAATCCCGCAATGGCATGGTATGCAGGAGGTGGTGCGATTGAGCCTGTAGCCTGCGAGGCTGACATCCTCTGCAGATGCTGGTTCAAAGCTTTCATCTGTTCCAACTGATCTTTTTGGATTTGATTCTGCTCTTTCAGTAAGTTATTCTGAGTTGTTAATATCTTTATTTCATCGTCAGTTTCCTGAGGCTTCTTGGACTGTGCTGGTTTTGGTTCTGCTTTTGGTTTAGGTTGAGGTTTGGGCTGAGAGGCAGGTTTCGGGTCAGGCGGGGGTACAGTTGGTTTTTCGGGGATACTCAGTACTGTTCTCACTTCGCCGTGCAAGCAAATAGATCGAAACATGGCGAGTAATGTTATTCCACTGAACACTGCAATAAGAATACCAATCACCTGGTTTTCTTTGATGTTGACGTAATCGTTGTCGTCGTTTGATTGGTCGGTCTCGCTGGAAGTTGAGTTCTCTTTGTCGTCATGGTTGTCATTTTTACCATATTTGGCTCCGAGTGAAGCGGCTACGGCGATTCCAGCAATACACGCACCCATACATAGAAGAATGTTTAAACCCTGCCAGTTAAACTGAAATGAAACATATTCTTACTATACTATATACAAGACTTTGAAGTTCCATTAGTCTGTCACGGAACACTAAAATTTTCCTTGGTAGATCATTCAGCACTTGTTAATCAGCACATTGGTGTATCGCCTGTATATCACGGAATACTCCAATTTTCATTAACACCGTGTCTATAAATAGCACATTGGCGACTCCCTCTATACTGTTTATAACAAGACAAGTTTTTTTTTTTTGTCTTACTATATACGATACAGAGGGAATCGGCAATGTCTTATTTATAGTAACGGTGTCCGATAATGAAAATTTCGTTATCCCTTGATAGACCAATGGAGTTTCAGAGCCCTCTGACTATACATGGGCGTAGCCAGGATTTAAATATTCAAACGCAATGTGATGAGGTGATGACATTTGCTTGACAGCATGACGTCACACGAAACCCGTGTAGTAAAGCATAGAGGAATAGTCGTCAGTGCATCAATTTAACCCATCTGTTTAGTTTGAAAATGTGTGCATATCTAGAGAAAAGTCAATACATGTATAATATACATGAATGGTGATTTACAACTTTGGCCGAGGATTTTTTTTATGTATACGCACGTGCGTATAGTGCGTAATGGGCGTTACGCCCTTGCTATAATAATTATAGGATCTCCCGTAGGCGCTTTTAATTTGTACAATATTACGGTCGGGTGGCAGGGGACTTGGAAACTTGTTCACGGCTGTGGTGAATCATGTCGCCCCGAGCCGAAGGCGAGGTGGCGACATGATTCACCACAGCCGTGAACAAGTTTCCAAGTCCCTTGGCAACTGACCGTACAACGAATTTATCATACTGCAAAGTTTTACCATTCCAACGTGTGTTAAGCGAAATTTACCTTTTTTTTGGTTTCAAAAACTGAGTACGCTGACGAAGTAGATTTCCCTTCTGAGTGCCCCAATTCAATGAAAACTGACGTCACTGGGAATTGACGTCACTGAAACCTTGGTAAAACGTGCAGTTTGGTTCATAATCTTGATGTTAATCTTGATCGACGCCGCCATTTTGGATGTTGTGTTGAAAGTGTAGTCATGTATACGGGGCTCTCGAAAGGGAAAATGTTTTTACGTTGGTTTTGCCAGTGTACATGATATATATGTTCGGGGCATATTATCAAATCAGATCACGAGAAATTTCTTTGCAGTATAATAAGTCTAAATGAGCAACGCTCTGTGCAAAGAAGATTTAATGCATCTGCAAAAGGTATCGTCCCAGGTCAGCCTGTTCAGTGTCGAACGTGAAGTTTAAATATAGGAGCCATGCTCCGACAAAAGGGGACTTAATGCATCTCTGTGATCCATGGTACCAAGTAAGCCATCGCATACTAATGGATCTATAATGTGAGCCGTTCTCTGGCAAAAAGGGGCTTAATGAATCTCCATGACGCATTATACCAAGCAACCCATTACATAATCATGGATCTATAAAATTCATTTTGTCAAACATCCAATTGAATCATGAGGTAGAGTGATCCTTGGAGATACAGAAAATTGACCAGTAGCGAAAAGTTTCGGCCCAGGTCAGCCTCTGCGGACTGTGCAGGCAGACCTGGGTCGATGCTTTTCGCAGATGCATTAAGCTCCCTTTTCACAGAGCATGGCTCATATTTTTTTTTTTTTTTTTTCAAGTTATAAACAACCGACTTAATCTTGAGGTTGGTCAATTGGTCTTTGGACATACGGAAAACTGACTAATAGCAAAAGTTCCGGTCAGGGTCAGCCTGCGCGGACTGCGCAGGCTGACCTGGGTCGATACTTTTCGTAGATGCAATAAGCCCCTTTTTAACAGAGCACAGCTCATATTTATTTTACATCAATATAGAAACAAGTTGTTGCAACTTTTACAAATCTCTCTCAAATATTCTTCCCGGAAACTGCATGTACACTAGTACTCGCGCCGAACGTGTGGGCCAATGAACAGTCCCGAAGTTGTCACCCGCTTCCGGGGAATCGAACTCGGGACTTATGGTTGCGAGGGCGACGCTCTACCTCATCACGGACACCACTAGTCCAAACTTTTTGCATGTAGTAAATTTTCTGCAAATTTAATACAAGGAGCATTCTACTTCAGAACTCAGCTGGTTTTTAGACAAAATGGATTTTATAGATCCATAACTGTGTGATGACTGCTTTTTATTTCATGCTCTCCAGTAGGTTATGGAGAAATATCGGTGAAATATTTTTCGATATTTCATGGTTACGACCAGAGAAAATACCTATTTTCATATTCTAACTCTTCAATTGAAGGTGGAAACAGTTGTTCCCGCGCACTAGTTACCTAGGTAAAATGCGCGTGCCTCACAACCAGATGGAAATATGACGTAATTTACCTTACATTTCTCGCGCTTGACGTAATATTGTAATGCGTTGCTTTGCGGAGGGGGTACGCCATGGGAAATAACCGAAAAGAACTATACTGGATTTTGATTAAGTTTCCCCCAGACAGGGTTAAAAGCATGAAATGAATAGAATATTTGATTTTTTTTTCGATGAAAGATCGAAATATATTTCATCTCGTGAACATCATCGGTAATATTTTCACTCGTGGCTGCGCCACTCGTGAAAATATTACCGATGATGTACACTCGATGAACTAAATTTCGATCTTTCACCGTAAAAAACAAATATCCTCTATGTATTATACTCCCTTTTGCCAGAACATGTCTCTTTTTTTTTTATTGTAAATGGGTAAACTCAGCATACTAACATCACGTTATATTGAACTCTTAAAAAAGCACAGATTGATGATAATCATTGCGATAGGATTAATTCCTTTCTCACCGCTGACCATTGCTTCGACAATGGATATGTGGGAAAGCATCCAGTGGCTTGGAAAGAATATTGTGCGGAGAACTGGTAAAATAAACTCCGGGAAAGCATGGGGAGGTGCACTGGCCGCCGCGATATAACTGAAATAATGTTGATAACGGCGTTAAACACATACAATCATTTAAGGAAAGGGCACCCTAACGGGATTCGTGTAACATCGCCTTTCATCGTACGGATTCGGCTTAAGACTCGGGTAATCAGTAATCGATGCGGGGAACCAGCATCTATCGGTCGATCGATTACGGATTACGCGAGTCTTAGCCGAATCCGTACGTATTTCGGCGATGAAAGAGGATGTTACAGGAATCCGCATTAGGGTGCCCTATCCTTAAAAAAAGAGTACAGAAAAATTACCATGTCTGCAAACTTTCTCCTTTCCAAATCATTTTTGTCATGCGTCCTTATCGATCTAAATATAATAGTTGACTGTACTGCCAGGATCCCTGACTGAAAATATATAAAATAACGTATTGAATATTAATCACACAAGAAAGCATTTTCAAACAACAATTTAAATGTGGCTCAACTGATGGAAGTTCTCTTTAATACGGTAGAAAACATAGTGGGAAAAGGAGAAAATGCTGATAACCATCATTTTCTCTTATTCCCACAATGGTTTTAAAAGGCTTATATACAAGTGAATATAGTACCGATGAATTTCACGAGATGAAATAACTTTCGATCTTTCAGTTGAAAAAAAGGACATTCTATTTATTTCATGCTTCTAACTCCTTTTTTTTTTTTTGTTGGGACTTCCATCAAAGTCCAGTGCAGTTGTTTTCCGCAATTCCACGTGGCGTACCCCCTCCATGTAAGAACACGTTATACGAGTAATATTACGTAAAGCTCGAGAAATGTAATGTCATATTTCCGTCTGGTTGAATCTAGTGCTCGGGAACCACTGTTTCCGCTTTCAATTGAAGAGTTACGGAAATATTTACGGTTAATTTCACTGCTCGTAACTATTACTTATTACACCTTATATTCCAACATTATTTCCCCATAAATTACCGAAAAGTATGATATAAAGTGGCGCTAACTTTCTTTTTTACACATGGTGCAATTTTTTAAAATCTTGTTGCTAAATATTCAATTCAGAACTGGTTAAGCCCTTCCATTCTGAATTCTAGATCCGTCCTAAATAATTCGTATATTTCTTGATATCATCTTGTTTTGCTATAAACCAAAGTCGTGACTTAAAAAAAAGGTCATCATCTGTTTATGGCCTATCTTGCAAAAGTTTGAATTTCATACGTATATGAAACCAAGCACGACAAATTGTCTTTTTGCTTTGAGATTAAAATTTTATTGTCCACTACTTTCCCCCCCCCCCCCCCCCACACACACACAGACACACGCAAACATCTTTTTTAATACCATTCGATTGTGGCAGGGATCTTATATAACATGTTATATACGATCCCTGATGGTGGCTAGCAAAATGTCCTCTCCTAGTGTCACACCCTGCCCTACTAAGTTTTATAGACGATCCAAAAACCTTGACTTAACTTCCTGATGTAGATCTAATTAATCCAAGTATATATATTCAAATAATTGCATGACTGAACTATTAAGCTTTCATCGTAAATGATATCTGATACTGCATCAGACGAAAATTTTCTTGTTTCGCATTCACTTTTTCAATTCACTGTGTGTTTGACACAAAACATGAAGCCAGACACGAATCGGTTATCTTACCATGACGGCCACAGCCACGCCTCCTCCCCAGTACCCGGATGTACCTTCGGCAAAGACTATACCAAGTATGTCGAGTACCAGCATGATAACAAACGGGATCCAGTGGAACATAAGGAAGAATTTGTAGGTGTAACGAGCATGCTGCTTCCCTGTTTCTGTAAGCAAAACAAAACTAATGTTCTAAATACTTTTCTCAGTCTGAATTTCAAAACTGCCATCTGATTGGCTGAGGCATAACATGTATACCACTTAGATCTGCAAGTCTTGGATTTTAGAATGAGCATAATGTTAACCCTTTACCACACAACAAAATTTTGGATTGATCCATATTGAAAGCATTTGTGGATGACAATTTAAATTTTAGTCACATGATGAAATTTCTTTATGACAGGATGGAAACATTGTAGGAAAAGGTGAAAATACTGGATACCAGCATTGTCTCATTTTCCCACAATGTTTTAAAAAGGCTTCTTTCTCAAACTCCTTAAAACTCGGGATTGTGTGGTAAAGGGTTTAATTAAAGCAAGCATTTATTAGGTATTTACCTGCAAAAGATTGGGTAATGATCAGAGGAAGAAACGAAAATAAAAATCGATGTCTTATTGTTCATCTTTTTAATTAATAAAAAAGTAGTTCCGGCAAAAAATGATATCGTCTCTTTAAATACGTGATATCATCACTTGTGACGATATCAGTTGTTGCATATCTAAAAATAAAAACCCTATTGACCCCTGTAAATCATTGGTAAGGTTGAATTACATGTGTATAAGCTTAATCCTTTGCCAAAGAACTCTCGTGGTCTGACGACCCTAGGAGAAAGGGGTTTTGAAAAAAATGTTGGAAAGGAGAAAATACTGGCAACCAGCATTTACTCCTTTACCTACAATGTTTTCTACAGTTTCAAAAATAAATTCCGTTATCTGAACCAAATTTACCGTCATCTGCAAGTACATGTACTCTCTATGTAGAATCGTGTAAATTTTGTCGACCTGCCGTATAGAATCTACATTTCGTTAGAGTTCTTATTTGTTTGTACATACCAATGCTTAAAGTGGGCGAGAAACAGGAGGAGAAAAAAAAAAACAGATTATTTATACCGTATATTTCAAGAGATCCCTGTGAAAGTGATACCAAAATCGTATTTCTATTTCAAATCAAGTCATAATCCATTAATACACACAAGCTATATTTACATTTTAAAAAAACCATCACAAATCACGCATAGGACTTACATTTTAAGGAAGAGAAAATTACGTGCATTTAAAGGAAAAGTTTCGACATATTATCTTCAATATATACACATGTGTTAATAGAAGTACAACAAAGCAATGTGAACAGGATTGAAATGGAACCATCATTTGAAGCTTACACTTCCTCTCCTAAAGATAAACCAAATCAGAAGTTGTGTTACTTTCAAATTTAGAAAATTCTGTAGAATAGGGCAATGAAGTTATGTTACTTTCAAATTTAAAAAAAAAAAAAAAATCTGGAGAATAAGACAAATAGGGTCTTAAAGAATATTTAGTAAACAGGCCTAAGGACCCTAATCGTAAAACAAGAAATATACTTGATAAGACAAATGGCGTTAATTTGCCGGCAAATGGGCAGGGGCCCTTAAAATTAACATGTCTACATTTTTTATCAATCAAAAATTTCTATCTATTTCATGCTTTCCGGTAGATCTAGGTCATCGAGAAATAACGGTGAAATATATTTCGATATTTCATGGTTACGACCAGTGAAAAATAACGATTTTATATTCTTACTCTTCAGCTGAAGGTGGAAACAGTTGTTCCCGCGCTCTAGTTACTTAGGTAAAATGCGCGTGCCTCTCAACCAGATGGAAATATGACGTAATTTACCCTACATTTCTCGCGATTGACGTAATATTGTAATGCGTTGCTATGCGGAGGGGGTACGCCACGGGGAATAACCGAAAGGAACTGTACTGGATTTTAATGTAAGTTCCTCCCAAAAAGGGTTAAAAGCATGAAACAAAAAGAATACTTGGGGTTTTTTTTCTGTGGAAGATCGAAATATATTTCATCTCATGAACATCATCGGTAATATTTTCACTTGTGGCTGCGTCACTCGTGAAAATATTACCGATGATGTTCGCTCGATGAAATAAATGTCTATCTTTCACCGTAAAAAACAAATATCCTCTATTTATTCACTTGTTATTAAATCCAAAAAGTAGGTCAAAAGCAAGTACATTCAGCTTCACCGAAAAAAACAAACAGAAAAACAGAAGAAATAAATCATTATAATGTAGTACACAATTATATGCCCAAAAACACTATTCCAAGTTTACTGTTTATGGAAAGAAAAGACAAGAAAAGAAAATTAAAAATCATATAGATCTACATACCCGACGCCATTTTAGGTTAAAATACGCTATAAAGGTGTACACAGCGTATATGTATTGGAATACATGTTTAGCCCTTTTACAGCATCAAAGGCGTACAAAGTGGCTTTTGCAGACGGTACAGATCAACATCAAACTGCACAGAACGTGCAGTCTGATCTTGGGTCTATACCGTCTGCTTGGTTAATCAAGCCCGTATAATAAACTTTTTTCTGGGTTTCAGCGTTTTGTGTTTAAGACCTTCGAAACAGGTTGAGTTTATGTATTTGGCGCGTAAAGAGTTGTTGGTTTACAAATTACAATAGCCAATTATTGCGAAATACTTCCCTCTCGTTGTGAAAAAGGATAAAATCTGGAACTTTTCCAACAATACCTGCATAATAAGGTGTTACCCTTTTGAACTTTCAATACAGGTCTATAAATAAAAGTGGCCTTGTAAATTATACTTTATTTCATGCAGACCACCCTTATCTCTCCATTTCTTAATATTGTTAATGACAATTTCAAAAACATTGTTGTAATAGGACGACCTGCTCTTAGCGGGCAATTTATCTTTTCTTTTTGCGCATGTATACATGCATCAAGCCTATTTCGTGTTGTTTATCGTTGTTTTACAGGGACACTTTTGTTTCTTGTTTTAAGGTTTTACGTTGTTTCCAGCATTTCAGCTATATATCAACGGCCAGTGCGCCTAGCCATGCTAGTTGTCCTCGAGTTTCTTTTACCAGTAATTTGCGCAGTATTCTTCCAAAGCTACAAGCTACTTTCTCAGATAAACGTCGTCGAAACCGTGAATCATCAGCGGTGAGAGACGAATGAATCCTGTAGCAATGGCTATCATCAATCCTCGACAAGAAATTAGCCCAGTCGAAGAGGGTACGAATTCAAAAACCATTCTTAATTTCATTGTTTGTCTAAATCTATAATTAGAATGTAAGACGACTTCTGATTCGCTTGACCAAATGGTTTAGCCAATCAGAAGTTGTTTTACTTTCAAACTTAAGAATATTCTTGAGAATAAGATTAGCCAAACAGAAGTTTTGTTACTTTCAAACCTAAGAAAATTTTTAAGAATTTGACTACATGTAGATCTAAGTGTGTTTCTAAGAGTAGTTGGTGGTTTCAAGCCCCGGCCGTAACCAACTGAGCTTTTGGGCTCGGCAAAATGATATTTTTTGAGATCGTCTTCTGCAAACATATCTAGGGTGTGAAGAGTTTATACAGGTTTATGATAATAGATCTACCTGTGATACAGAAATTCGATATCGATCTTTTTTTGTTACATCTTGTATCTATACACACATGGTTGCTAAGTAAAGACAGGCGGATGCCAATCGTCTTAACTCGGCCGACTCCGTAACTACATCTATTGAATGATTGATTGAATGATGTTTTACGCAGCTTTCAACATTATTTCCGTTATTAAGCGACAGATCACGTGTCATTAGTACTTGGCTAGGCCTCTGAAGAGGCTTGACCAAGGACACTCCCATGAAAAACTCCAGTGACCCCCAGTGAGGTCCGAACCCTCATATTCATTTGTAGCACAAATCTAATTTCAGACTTCCATTAAAACCAGAATTCGTATACTGGCAGCGAAAAACTACGGAGCCCTGTAGGTGTCATGATGAGTCATCTCACATGGCCATGGCGGACGATGACAACCAAGAGTTCCGAACATACCCATTTCGTTTTCTCGAAATAGCATTTCGTTTTCTCGAAATAGCATTTCGTTTTAACGATTTAGTATTTCGTTTTCTCGAAATAGTATTTCGTTTGAACGATTTAGGACTTCGTTATTTCGAAATAAAAAATGTGTAGAGCATGACACCTACCGGGCTCCGTAAAAAACACAACTCTTTACCAAACATTTACACGTTTAACGGCCTTGAAGAGGAAGACTTTTGAAAATCTTGTGGGAAAAGGAGAAAAGTGCTGGAAACCAGCATTTTCTCTTTACCCCACATTGTTTTGTATCCTTTCATAGACGAATCCCAGCATTTGTATTACATTTAATTTGTCTGCTACAAATACTTTCAATTTGGACAATTCAAAATTTGGGGAAAGAGTTAAGCCTTTACCAAACAATCCCTGGTTTTCACGACCCTGAGAAAGAAGCCTTTTGAAAACATTGTGGGAAAAGGAGAAAATGTTGGTAACCAGCATTTTCTCCTTTTCCCACAATGTTTTCTACCCTATACCAAAACAAACTTCAAGTTTTGAGTCACATTAATTCTGTTATCTGCAAATGCTTTCAATTTGGACAAGTCTTCAATTATGTTGTGCACTTCTAGTGCAGGTTTTTAAGGCAAATATTGTAACGCTTTTCAAAATATTAAAAAAAAAAAATTCAGACACTTCAAGGTTGAAAGCATCTGCAGATTACAAATTAGGAATTGGTATAAAATGAGCTAAAGTTCTTTATAATGACAGTAAACATTGTAGGAAATGGGGAAAATGCTGGTTACCTACAATGTTTTCAAAAGGTTTCTTCCTCTGCGTCGTTAAAACACGGGATTGTATGGTAAATGGGGTAAAAGCGTACAAAAACTTATATATCGGTTTGTTCATGACTGGAGTAGAACTAAAGCGAATAATATTGCAAAACTGTTTTTGACTTTTATTAACAAAGCGCGTCACAGCATATTTTCCTAATTTATATACCTTAACAATGGAACGAAAATCCGTTTTATGTTGACACATCTGTAAGGATTAACAAGGAATAAGCAAAGTCATGGCTAGCGGTAAGATTTTATTTATTTCCTCTAATTAATTAATCAACTGTCTATTTCTTTATTTGTTTATTTATTTATAAGTTGAGTATGTGTTGGAAAGGATTTTAATATTTGTTTATGCATTGTCTAGCCATGGCTAGCGGTAAATTTAAATTTATTTCTTCCAATTAATTAATTGTATATTTCTTTAATGTTTATTTCTTTATAAGGTGAGTATATGTTTTGAAGGATTTTAATATTTATTTATGTATTTGATATTATTGTTTTTATTTTCTGTTCATTGGGGTTTTTATCACGGGTTGGGCGGGGGGGTCAATATGCTTGGTAATAATAATAATAATAATAATAATAATACATGTAATAACTTTTACACCGTCCACAAAAGAGAGAGGGTTTAGAAACCGTTCTAAATATATTTGTACATGCCATGCTCTGGGAAAAAGAGGTTTAACGAATTTGTAAAAAGTATCGACCCATGTAATAATGAAAGGACCAAAGCTATGTAGATGTGCAGTCTGATCTTGGATCACCACTGTAATGTATTTTTTGATAAATTCTGACATTTCTAGAAATTACATAGATTTTTTTAACGATTATGACGATGACGATCCAGAGAAAAACATACTATACCCGTGTTTTTTATTGACAATGTATTATTAGTTCTATGGTTGAACTAAGATTGACCTTTTTCTTAGCCTCCCTTAACTCTCAACTCTTTACCAAACGACAAAACTGTACGCCTGTCCAAATCGAAAGCAAATTACACGGGGGTGCAAACGGTGCGATTTTTGGTTGAAAGGGTAGAAAACATTGTGGGAAAAGGAGAAAATGCTGGATACCAGCATTTTCTCCTTTTCTCACAATATTTTCTACGGCCATTTTAACGGGTCGTTAAAAATCGGGATTGAGTGGTTTAAGGTAAAAACGCCGAATAAACCCAAACCACATTTCGGTCTAGAAATAAGACCCAAATGATTGAAATTTCAAAGTTGCTCATGTTCAGAATGCCTCAGCAAAGTGGACAGCGAAGATCAAAGATCAGAACGGACGTTTTGCGCATTCTGATCCAGATCTACACTGACCGCAAAGGCAAATAGAATTGTTAAAGGCTTTTCAAGAGTCAACTTTGTTTCTTCGGTGTTCAACGCTGTGTTTTCAACATTGATTCCGTTATATAGCGGCAGCCGGTACATCTATCCATGTCTTCCTGGAAGTTTTCTTAACAGTATCCCATGCAATATTCTTTCCGAGCCACTGGCTACTTTCTAACTTAAACAATGTAACAATGTTCAGCGATGAGTGATCGATTGATTGTTTGTTGTTTAACATGGTTTTCAACAATATTCAGTCAGTTATATTGCGGAGGCCAGTGCATCTATCCACGCTTTCCTGGAATTACCAGTCCTTCGCACAATTATTCTTCTCAAGCCACTGGCTGCTTTTCGACAAAACCGATGTCAAAACTATGATCAGCGGTGAATGAATCCTGTCGCATTTACTATGATCAATCCACGAAAGATATTGTCCGATCTGAGGATTCAAACCAGCGACCCCCTATTTTCAAGACCTGTCTGCTGACGAATGCGCTTACCGGGGCTAAGCACTCAGCGATGAAAGAGGAATGAATGCTGTCGCAATGACTATCATCAACTCCGAGAAAGACGCTAACCGAGCCAAGAATCGAACCAGCGACCCGAAAGATTACAACCCCTGTACGTTGCCAACTGAGCTAAAGAGATCGGCAATTCCTGAACCTTGTACGAAACTGCAAAATTTTAGACTTGTTCGAATTGAAAACACTGAGAGACGACAGATTCAGTCACGGTTTAGGATCTAGCAGCTATCGCTGACCATTCCATCGGCGATGGTTATGTGGGAAAAGCAGCCAGTGATTTGGAAAGGAAATTGTGCGGAGTACTGGTAAAAGAAACTCCAGGAAAGCATGGATAGGTGTGCTGGCCAGCGCGATATAACTGAAGTAATGTTGAAAACGGCGTTAAACACCATAAAATCTATGTAGCAACTGTCGGCGGTGATAATGGATCAGACTACACATTCAGTGATCTACACTGTCCACAGAAGAGAGAGGGTTTAGAAAACCGTTCTACATATACTCGTATATGCCATGCTCTGGGAAATTGGAGGGTTAATGTATTTGCAAAAAAGTATCGACCCATGTCAGCCTGCGCAGTCCGCGCAGGCTGACTTGGGTCGAAACTTTTTTGGTATTACTGAATAATGAATTTTCTGCTTGTCGAAGGACCATTCTACCTCAAGATTTGAAGTCAGTTGTGAGACAAAATAGATTTTTAAGGATCCATAATGATGTTGATGTATTTCATCAATTGATTGATTGAATGGTGTTTTACGCCGCTTTCAATATTATTTCAGTCACATTACGGCGACAGCTCACATATTCATGTATGTCCTGAATTTTACCAGTACTAGGCTGGGGCTCTGAAGTGTCTCGTCCAAGGACAATCCAACGAAAAATCCAGTGCTTCCAGTGAGGCTTGAACCCAGTGCCTCCAGATTTTGCATCCTACACTTAACCACTGAGCAACAGCGGACCCCCATAATTATGCAATGACATGCTGGCATAATGTATTGTGGAGATGCATTAAGCCCCCTTTTGCCAGGGCACTGCCCTCTACAACGATTTATCAATCCATATTCAATGAATATTGTATGTCGCTACTAAACCCTTTTCAGTACAAAATATATAAACTGGACCTCTTCTGATAATATCAACCGAAAACTCATCAAGGTTTTTTTTTTCCTGATAGGCCTGACCATACAATCGGAAAGTATAGATGCTAGATCACACTGCACGTTCTGTGCAGTCTGATCTGAACCCATAACCTACTAGATAAGTGAAATGAAACTTCCAAGCCAACAGTAAAAACCAAAGTGTCAGTTATTGCAAGATAGACCGTCGGCTTCGTACCATAAGGTCCCGAGTTCGATACCCGGGAGCGGGTGTCAACTTTGGCATTGTTCATTGAAACACACATTGAGTACTGGTGTAGTTCCCAGGAAGCAGAATTGAGAGAGATCAGTATAAGTTGTAAGAATTTGTTTCTCAATCGATCTAAAATAAATAAGTTCAAACTAAATGTTGCTATTTCAAAGTTAATTTTGGGGAAAAATATCTCCTTATCGGACAGTGTAGATCCAAGATCAGACTGCACGTTTTGTGCAGTCTGATCTTGATCTACACTGTCCGCAAGAGGTCAGTGAGTCGCGCTAGGCAGCTAAAGGCTTAATCTAAGCTGTCAGCAAATGCCATGTTTTCGTTTATGGCGCCACAAGGGTTAACTCTTTACCAGATGACAAAATATTTTACTTGTCCATAACCAAAAGACTGCATTCGCGACAATTTCAATGTTGCTCACTAAATGGGATCTGTCTTTGAATTTCAGATTCATATTCAAATTCAATTCGCCGAATGTGGATGCTTTAAATTTGTACCTGTCCACGGATCCTTTATACACTATATACGGTCTCTGACCTGTCTAAAATTTTGTCGTTTGGTAAAAAGTTAACCTCGTTTTTGCAGTCACAGAATTTTACCATATGGGTGCATGACACAGTTACGTTTCATCATAAGGGTGCGGTATACAGTTACGTTGGTGTATTTCTGTAAAGTCCGAAACGAGCTAAATGGACATTTCTAAGCCAGGAAAAACGGTTTAAATGTATAAAACATCTATTATTTTAACGTCTCGGTCACTCGAAAGTATCCGTTGAGTCTACTTTTACTATTAGGTGCAGTACACAGTTACATTTGTCGTTACATTACGCATGTACAATGATCAATAAACAAATCGGACGATTCAGCCTGAAAAAATGATTGATTGACTGTATGATGTTAAACGTTGTTTTCAACATTATTTCGGTTATATCGCGGCTTCCAGTGCACCTATCCATACTTTCCTGGGGTTTCTTTTACCAGGCTCAGCACAATAGTCTTTTCCAAGCCAGCCTAGAAAAAATGAGCCAGTAATTTAAGATTTACTACTTGCCGAATAGATCAACGTATATATGTATAATTCCAATAGATCAGTTTTTCAGGATATTTATTGATGAATAGAGAAACCATCAAAATAAATACTAATTCAGATTGTTATGAATAGTAAATGGCTGGGTAAAATTAAGAGCCTATGTATAGTTTGAAGTCAAACTGCTTCATTAAGAACCTGAGAGAGAGAGATTAAGATTTGTTGTTGACATTTTTAGGAAGTTTTCGATGATCAACGTTCGTACAGGTTGTTTGAAAGATGTTGACTATATACGATTTATTCTATGCATGAAAATTACCTGTTTTTTTTTTTTTTTTTTTTTGTAGAAACAGCCATGTACAAAAAATATAAAAACTGCATTTGAGCCATGCTCTGTGAAAAGGGGGCTTTATGCATCTGCAAAAAGTCTCGACCTAAGTCAGCCTGCACATGCTGTCCAAGAACTGCTGTACCTCAGGACTAACTCGGTCGCAAGACAAAATGAATTCTATTGATTCATAATAATGTAATGACTTGCAAGGTATAATGTATCACGGAAATGCTTAAAACCTACTATTGCCAGAACACGGCTCATTTTATATTATGGGTTGAAAACTAGGTAGATCTAAGCAGATATTTTGTTTGTGCCGTTGTTTGTCCACTCTGAACAAATATTGACCATGGTCAGTGGGCTAATAAGTGATTCGATGTCAAGCGTGGTCAGTTATCGATCTTGACCCTTTGCATTTATATATGAGAATAAGATCTATTTGTTTTATTTTTCTACCCTGTTAAACGTACTTGTATTCTTCGTTAAATTGTGAATCGATGTCGATATTTGCGAAATAACCTTTTGACAGGTAAATCTCGAGTTAAACACCCTTAAGAAGAAATCGTTTGAAAATAAAGTGACAACACAATACATAAGCAATAACAAGTAAACGCTTGTGACCAGATCATTTCATTTTCCAACAATGTTTGTGTGTGTGTGTGGTTTTTTTTTTTTTTTTTCCTTTCAAAAACGACTGGTGTTCGCCTATACATCTAATCTTGTTGCTTGAATTATTGCGAGGTTCGGCTATGATTTACGTCCGTTTTGAATTCAATCATATGGCTCATGTCATGTTGCTATGAAACCTAGAACAATTCTTTTCTTCAAGAAAATTTGACAATTAGACACAGAATGGTATCAACCCCTAACCTTGCTAAATAAGTTAAATGAAACTTTCAAGCCAATAGTAAAAAACAAAAAAACCCTAAATTTTGTAATTTTAATGTCATTTTTTCAGGAAAAATAACTCCTTATCGGATAGTGTAGATCCAAGATCAGACTGCACTTTATGTGCAGTCTGATCTTGGATCTACACTAGCCGCAAAAGTGCATTAAATTGCACGTAGCAGCTTAATCTTTAATCTGCTAAGCGCGACTCTCTGACCTCTTGTGGACAGTGAAGATCAAGATCAGACAGCACAGAACGTTCTGTCTGATCTTGCATCTACACTGTCCGATAAAGAGATAATTTTCTTAAAGAAAGTAGTTTGAAATAGTATTATTCGGGTTTTTACTATCGGCTTGAAAGTTTTATTTGATTTATTCAGCAGGTGAGGGTTAACAGGGTTAAGTATGGTGGGTAAAAACGGTCAAAACTGTAGCTTGCTACACGTTGGGTATCGGTTAACAGTTTCACATGATATTTTCAGAGGGTGCAAAGAAGCATGCGAGTTACGTTTACAAAATTTTCTGTGTGATCCATTGGTTATTATGTATCGGCATGGCGGTACTAATCATTCTGGCAATCTATTTTGCCCGAGCCACGTCAGGATACTATGGAGGAGCCCTGGCCGTCCTCTTTATGGTAAGCGGGCATTATATGGTGTGGTATCCATTAGTTTCTTCCTAAGCTTAGCTTGGGTTCCAGTCCGTTCATTTTTTTTCCCTTTTTTGTCATTCGGACTTTTCTTTGTCGTAAATGACGGTAATTATGACGGAAACGAAAAACAGATAGCTGCCCGAAGATCACTAGCAGCCCACGATTGAAAGTGATGTGGAGTAATTAAGATTTTATTTCATGCTTACCGGTAGGTTATCGATAAATATCGGTGAAATATTTTTCGATATATCATGGTTACGACCAGTGAAAATACTGATTTTTTATATTCTACTTCTTCAATTGGAAGCGGAAACAGTTGTTCCCGCGCACCAGTTACCTAGGTAAAATGCGCGTTCCTCACAACCAGATTGAAATACGACGTAATTTACCCTACATTTCTCGCGCTTGACGTAATATTGTAATGCGTTGCTATGCGGAGGGGGTACGCGACGGGGAATAACCGAAAAGAACTGTACTGGATTTTGATTAAGTTCCCCCCCCAAAAGGGTTACAAACACGAAATAAATAGAATTTTTCCTTTTTTTCGGTGAAAGATCAAAATTTATTCCATCGAGTGAACATCATCGGTAATATTTTCACTCGTGCCTGCGCCACTCGTGAAAATATTACCGATGATGCTCACTCGATGAAATAAATTTCGATCTTTCACCGTTAAAAAAAGTATCCTCTATATCACCGCCTGGACCCAGGCTACCCCAAATTATTTATTACACCAAAACATTTTAGCCATGCATTGGGAAAAGGGGTTTAATGGACGTCCGTGATGCTTTATACTTAGCAAGTCACCACGTGTAATACTGGATTCATAAAATCCTGTTTGTCGATCAACCGACTTGATCATGAGATAGAATGGTACACTGACATGTAGAAAATTGACCTATAGCAAAAAAGTTTCGATTCATGTCAGCCTGCTCGGACTGCACAGTCTGACATGGACCGATCCTTTTTGCAGATGCATTAAGCCCCCTTTTCACAGTGCATGTCTCATTTATACTAAATTGAGCATTTTTTTGTTAGTTATTGTATAAGTATTCTGTACGGGAGCACTAGCCAAAGTCATTACGGCAAGCAAACATTTTACGCTATGCTTTCTGGTATTCGCAGGAAACTATATTTATTCCATGCTTTACAGTAGTATCGAGAAATAACGGTGAAATATTTTTCGATATTTCATGGTTACGACCAGTAATAAATACTAATTTTATTTTCTAACTCATCAATTGAATGTGGAAACACGCACTAATTATCTAGGTAAAATGCGCGTGCCACTCAACCAGATGGAAATATGACGTAATTTACCCTACATTTCTCGCGCTTTACGTAATCTTGTAATGCGTTTTTATGCAGAGGGGGTGCGCCACTGGGAATTACCGAAAAGAACTGTACTGGATTTTGATGTAAGTCTCCCCAACCCCAAAAAGGGTTAAAAGCATGAAGTCAATAGAATTTTTTTTTTTTTCTCGGTGAACGATGGAAATTTATTTCATCTCGTGAACATCATTGGATGCGCCACTCGTGAAAATATTACAAATGATGTTCACTCGATGAAATAAATTTTGATATTTTACCGAAAAAAAAAAAAAAATATCTTCTATTTATTTCATGCTTTCCTGTAGTTTATCGAGAATTAACGGGGGAAATTTTTACGATATTTCATGGTTACGACCAGTGAAAACACCGATTTTATTTTCTAACTCTTCAATTGAAGGCGGAAACAGTAGTTCCCGCGTATTAACTACCTAGGTAAATGCGCCAGATGGAAATATGACGTAATTTACCCTACATTTCTCGCGCTTTACGTAATCTTGTAGTGCGCTGTTATGCAGAGGGGGAGCGCCACGGGGAATTACCGAAAAGAACTGTACTGGATTTTGATGTAAGCCCCCCCCCCCAAAAAAAAAGGGTAAAAAGCATGAAGTCAATAAAAAAAATTTTTTTTTCGTTGAAAGATCGAAATTTATTTCATCTCGTAAACATCATCGGTAATATTTTCACGAGAGGCTGCGCCACTCGTGAAAATATTACAAATGATGTTCACTCGATGGAATAAATTTTGATATTTTACCGAAAAAAAAAAAAAAAGAAATATCCTCTATTTATTTCATGCTTTCCTGTGGTTTATCGAGAATTAACGGTGGAAATTTTTACGATATTTCATGGTTACGACAAGTAAAAACACCGATTTTATTTTCTAACTCTTTAATTGAAGGCGGAAACAGTAGTTCCCGCGCACTAATTACCTAGGTAAAATGCGCGTGCCACTCAACCAGATGGAAATATGACGTAATTTACCCTACATTTTTCGCGCTTTACTTAATTTTGTAATGAGCTGTTATGCAGAGGGGGTACGTCACGGGAAATTACCGAAAAGAACTGTACTGGATTTTGATTATTTATTATTATTGTTATTATTATTAATAGTTATTATTGTTATTATTATTATCATTAGAAGTAGTAGTCATATAACTTTATTTACATTTCAGCTGATTGTGCTCAGCGTACTAAGCTCGGTCATTTTAAAAAGGATTAAGAAACACGATAAGAGCCAACACAGCAAGAGAACCTTTTCAGATACGGTAACTACATGTATATATATAGCCTGCAACAGGCGAAAAGGGGCCTTCGGACATTTGCGTAAAGTGTCGTCTCGGATCAGCCTGCGCAGTCCGCACAGGCTAATCCGAGACGGCACTTTACGACTACATTAGATTTTATCCAACAGTAGACTTGCACAAAACAGGAAATTACATAAAAACGGAAAATATCGCTTCGGATCAGCCTGCGCGGACTGCGCAGGCTGATCCGAGACGACACTTTACGCAAAAGTCCGAATGCCTCTTTTCGCGTGTTGCAGGCCATTATTATAAGCCACACTCATGGGAAAAAGGGAATAAATGCATTTCCGTGATACACTATACCAAGTAAGTCATCACATAATTATAGACCCATAAAATACATTTTGTCTACCAACGGAATGAATCATGAGGTAAAATGTTCCTTTGGCATGCAGAACATTGTCCAAAAGTAGACAGTTTCGACCCTGGTTAGCCTGCGCAGGCTGACCTGGTCAATACTTCTAGCAGATGCATTAAACCAACTTTTCACAGAACGTGGCCCATAAGTTTTTTCACACCTATAATGTAATGTCCAATGAAATCGCTTTGATACTACCATTTGAGTCCCAAAAAATCTAAATCGATATTGGTCACGAATATGGGGTTTTCAGAGTCTGGTTACAATCGAGAGTACAGATTTTTCAGATAGAGGTTTTAGTCCCGAATAACGACAGTTGCACGGAGGTGTAGTCTACCCAAACCCGTTGTCTCTGAAAGGATAAAAACACCTTTTCTGTTTCAGTTATTTATACAGATGAAATAACTCATATACTTGACACTTAAGGCAGTTCGTCAGTGTGAAATACATGGTGGCATATTTCTGCCACGAGATACAAGATAACTATCATGATAATTTTAGAAAACTATCGCTATAAATCAAAGTATTTGGAAATTGTATCTAGATAGTGAAAAGTTTTCTGAAAAAAAATATCACGATAAACTTTGTTACCTAATAAAAATTTACACTGATCAGTAAATATCTTAATGCAAAACTTCTCATTCGTGCACGAAGCTGACATTCGAGATAAGATTATCATGATAGATCCACCCGTTTCTCGAAATCTGTCAATAGGAACTTCACCACTTGCGTGAACTCGGTATTTTTTGACTTCGCAAGATGGCAGTGACTTAAAATTCGAAGTATTTACGATTGTAGCTTTATTGGTACATTTTGAAGACAGATGAAATGAAATTAAGTCTGTTATACACAAAGATGACTCGAAATGCCTCTTACGAACAAGTTTAAAAGCATTCAGGGAAAAGGAAAATTCATAAGGTTAAAAACGAAGATGTTCCAAAACCATATCTAATTATAGACACCGGAATGTTAGTTGTGGGCACGAACGTAATTTGATACATTGATTTGCTGGGGAAAAATAGTGAAATTCTGAAGAAAAGCTGAAAAAAAAAAAAATCATCGGACCGTTCAGTATGTCTTTTGTTCTTAATTTTATCGATAGATCTATCTATAAAGCGTTAAGGATTTATAATGACAAGCCTATGATTATTATAACTTTATTTGTCCTCAACCGGTTTCAAAAAAATCGTCAGGAGGGTAACAGACTTATGAACGTAAAAATCATAGAATCGACGTCGGTGACGTCAAAAATGAATCAAAGGGACGCCACTCTATCTATATATATGCATTCTATTCAAGCGAACTTACGTTCGGATTTAATAAAGCCATAATCGTATCATGAAAAAAAAAAATTCTTTGCAAACGCCTTGTCATGATTTTTTTCAATTTCGATACTCATAGCTTAAAAACAGTACTAAGTAATAGGCTTTATCATGAAGATGACGTGTCTTACGCACAGAATGCGTTTGTATTAAAATGCGATTTTGATTGGTCAAAATGTTACGCGTAAATATGCTTCTCGCTATGCCAGTAAGAAAATTTGGACATCTCGCTCGACCTTTGGTCTCGCGCGATATCAAATCTTCTCACGCTGTTCGAATCAAATACAATCACCAGAAAAGTTACAACAGCATATAATGGGGCGGAGGGGGATTCCTATAAGCCAGATTATCTCCCTTGCCATATAAAGACTAAAGGTAACCAAATAACAGATTGGTCCTTTTACCCACAAACCATTGTTTTTATCCTTGATTCCCTTGGGGATGTTGCGATAATTGTGATGTGATTTATAATATTTGTGTACGGTCCCCTTGTAGTTTGAAATCGAATTCTATTCTCAGTCATGAGAAAATACGTACAGTTCGATTTGTTAACCAATCTAACTAGATTTGGTTGAGAGATTAACTCAAGAACATGGCTGTACAGTGCAAGAAAATCAAGAAAAAAACGGAATAATCACCTTATTAGGACCAGTTTAGTACTGGAGAGGAATCAAGGAAAATAACTGAAGAATGGTCCTCATTCCGTATTCATTTTCCTAATCGCAGCACTTTCCTAGCTTAGAAACATCTAGAAACCAAGAACCTAAACTCGCATGTTTTCTTCTTTCAGTTTAACTGGCAGGGTTATTTCATCCTCTTGAGCTTTCCTGCTTGTATTGCTGGCATTGCAACTGGCGTGGCGATTGGTGCTCAATATGGTAAGAATCACAACGAGACTGACACTAGCCAGGACGGTGATTACATTAATAAAGAAGAAAACAGAATTATTGGGGTGCTTATTGCAGTTTTAAGTGGTATCACGTTGTTGATCATGATCAGAATCATTTGCCTACACGGGGAGATCAGAGGCTTGCTTGGCATACCAGAGAAAATCGCACCCGAGCCTGCCCCTGTTCCAAAGCCTGCACCTACCCCTAAACCCGATGATCTGCCCAAACCCGACACATCTAAACCTGAAAACCAGAAAGACAGAAATGCTGAGAGAGAAATAGAAATTCTCACGACACAAAACAACTTGCTGAAAGAACAGAACAGGATGCAGAAAGCACAGCTTGAGCAGATGACAGCATTAAATGCCAACCTACAACAGCTCTCGGCTGCAAGACAGTCCGGACCAATTCCCCCACCGCCTGATTATCAATCGCTAGACATAGCAACCCCTCCAGGATATGTTTTGTCAGAGGCGAGCGGACCGCCTGCTGGGGACAAGAAATAAAACTTTATTTTTAATGTTAAACCTGTTTGACCTTTTTTTCACATTTTTTTTCGAACAGGTCAACAGCTTCTGGAGGATGGATAAAATTTGTAAAAGTGAATACTAGGATAACAGGAAAGCATTTTACTTTAACCCTAATCCTGCTAAATAAGTGAAATGAAACTTTCAAGCTGATAGTAAAAACCCAAATTTTTACTAATTTAAAGGTATTTTGTGGGAAAGATATCACCCTATCGAACAGTGAAGATCCAAGATCAGACTGCATGTTCTGTGCAGTCTGATCTTGATCTACACTGTCCGCAAAATGTCCTTGGGTCCAGCTTAGCAGCCTAACGATTAATACCGTGTAATAAGTACTACTTATGACATTGAGCCTCGCTCTGATACGAGGGGAACTCTCGCGTACTCTCGTGAAAGGGGGTACTCGCTGATACTCTTGCGTCCTGGTACTCTTGCGCTCTGATACTCTCGTGAAAGAGGATACTCTCCGATACTCTGGCGCCCTGGTACTCTGGCGCTCTGATACTCTCGTGAAAGGGGGTACTCTCAGATACTCTGGCGCCCTGGTACTCTGGCGCTCTGATACTCTCGTGAAAGGGGTACTCTCTGATACTCTGGCGCCCTGGTACTCTGGCGCTCTGATACTTTCGTGAAAGGGGGTACTCTCTGGTACTCTTGCGCCCTGGTACTCTGGGGCTCTGATACTCTCGTGAAAGGGGGTACTCT
The DNA here is from genome assembly GCA_946811185.2 of Hippopus hippopus. Classification (NCBI taxonomy): domain Eukaryota; kingdom Metazoa; phylum Mollusca; class Bivalvia; order Cardiida; family Cardiidae; genus Hippopus; species Hippopus hippopus. The sequence goes on from OX328109.1 coordinate 6,056,051, forward strand.
CTGATACTCTCGCACTCTGGTGCTCTCGTAAAAGGGGGTTTAATGCATCTCCGTGATGAACGATACCAAGCAAGTCGTCACATAATTATGGATCCATAAAATCAATTTCGTGTAAAAAATGACTGAATCTTGGGGTAATTTTTGGCCTTTGATATAAAGAATATTGGCAAATTGCAAAAAATTTGGATTCAGGTCAGCCTGCGCAGACTGCGCAGGCTGACCTGAGTCGATACTTTTTGCAGATGAATTAAAAACCCTTAGCACAGGGCATGGCTTATTTGTTTTGAATATTTTACTTTTTTCATTTGGTAATTTGAGTGTTTGTTATTATTATCATTATCATTATAGAAGATAATAACTCTTTCTTGTTATTTTTCTATTTTTGATTAAGGTTAACTTGAATGTTTCTTCTTCTTCTTCTTCTTTTTCTCCTCTTTCTTCTTATCATTATTACTATTATTACTATTATTGTCATTAGAAAAGCTAATAATCCTTTCTTGTGATAAATTTTTGATATTGTACGCCGTTGAAGGCAGTTGATTATTTGTTATACACTTTTATACAAATTTTGTTATTTATAATTCAAAATAATTTGATTGTTCGTTTAGATTGTTGTTGTTGTTATTATTAGTACATTTCTTTTCTTTTCGTTCTTCAAACGACTAACTCCCTTACAACCAATTCTTGTGACATATCTTTGATATTACACGAAGGTAACTGAATATAAGTTGCCCCATGTATTTAATTTAACCAAACTGGCTTGACACTGCAATGGGAAATAGTAGTCAGTTAAGGTCTACGGTCCTTTACTCTCATATTAAAAGACGGAAGCTGCCGAGATTTGCCGAATAAACTTCACGAAAACGTCGATGTTACACGATATTTACCGATGAGATAGTGAGTCTACGGCCCATAACTCTCATATTAAAAGACGTAAGCAGCCGAGATTGGCCGAATAGCCTTTACAAAAACGTCGATGTTACACGATATCTACCGATGAGTTAGGGGTCGTAATCCTTAATTCAACTAATTCCTCTCTACTACAAGATAGGTCCTGAATAGTATTACTTGGGTTTTATCCTTGATATTAGCGGTGCTTTGGCAAAAGAGTGTTTAATGCCTCTCCGTAATGCATTGCCGAGAAAGTCATCACATGATTATGGATCCATAAAAATCCTAACTAATGACTGAATCATGAAATATAAATGTTCTTGGATATGCAGAAAATTTACTAACTCATTAAACCCCTTTTACACTGAGCATTTCCCATATCCTTTGCACCGTTTAGGAATGTTTATGACTTTATACATATCTCCATCGAAATTTATCAAACAACCATTTTGGTCCACTTGATGCATTTCAATGGTATTAGTTGATTGCGCTTCTTTTTGCAAATACCATGCAGGCTTTAAAGGTGGCCCTTCAGATTTTGGGATGAAAATTTTTAAAATACAAACAAATCATCCTTATACTCCAAAAGCCTTTTAATTTTCATTCATAAAACCCCAGTAGTTGAAAACCATCCGACAACAAGAGAAATTAGAGATTTACTAAGGCCCAGGTCGACACCGACGGGAACACGGTCTATTTGTACATAAGCAACCCGCTCATTTACATACCGGAAATACACAGACGAAGCTTCAAACATAGCGTCCGAAGAAGACATTATGGAAAATAATTACATTTTTGTTATGTTATGGAATTTAAGCGTCATTAGTCACGTGCCATTCACTTGACATTCTCATAATTTTTTTTTTTTTATTTCTGGTGCGAAATCTAAAAATACCTTAACAGGCTACGTGGCCTTTTAAGGGAACACCATCAAAAAAAAATTTTTTTTTGTAATTTTATGATTCTTAATTATTTATGATTTGTATTGTTTTTTCATATAAATTTCAGTGATATATATATTTTTTTAATTTGGTGAGATGTGAAAAATCTAAATACCCACCTTTAAATATAATCTGCAAGCTAGATTATAACAGTCGCGGACATCATTATGTGACGCAAGGATAAAAGCAAAGAATGTCAAATAAAATGACCTAAATGCATATTCGGTAAATTTCGGATGATCCGTCGATCAAATTCCTTACTTGTATTACGATTGGTAATATGCATCTACACGATAAATTTCTGCACTGGTAATACACCACTCTACAGTTCTTAATCTTTATTCCGCTAAATAACTAAAATGAATTTTTCAATTGGATAGTAAAAATCCAAATATTGCTGTTTCAAAGTTATGCTTGGGGGAATAATATCTCCTTATCGGACAGTGTAGATCCAAGATCAGACTGCACGTTCTGTGCAGTCTGATCTTGATCTACACTGTCTGCAAAAGGCCAGTGAGTGGCGCTTAGCAGCCTAAGGGTTGAATTTGTAAGGCTCCACTTGATAAAAGACAACACGAGTCACAATATCTATCGAAATCTTTCTAAGTACATTTCCGTTAAATAATAGTTTTTATATTCATTTTGTTTTACGTCAGGGGCGTAGAGCTAGCCCCCAAAAAGGTATACGCAAGACGCCAAGAGGGGGATGAGTGCGGGAGGGGGATTTCCCCAGGAAATATTCGAATTGTAGAAGTTACTTGGTAGCCTCTGACGACGTTTTTTGGAAATTTTTTGTCAAAGCAAGGGCTTACACGTTCAAGAAACATGGAGTTCGACCATTTTATTTCTTTCTTTTCTTCTTTTCTTCTCTCTTTTCTTTCATTTTGCAAAGTGTACGCAACTGCGTTTAATTTCGTCCAGGCAGCTACGCCCCAGATATGTACTCTCAAAACCGATGACTACCTGCTTCACTTAAGAAAAAAAGGAAATATTAGATACTCAAAATAACAAACAAAACATATGAACAAAGCAATGACCCATATGCCATTTTAAGTGATGAAACATTTTTTGCCGAATTAACGAATACCCTAAATATAGAAGTTGTGCTACTTTCACATTTAGAAAATCTTGGAGAGTAAGACTATTGTAACAGTTCTGACAAATAACCTCTCAAGGCGAGTCAACAGAAACGCGCTCAACTTTAAAAACCAAAGCACTAAAAGTACTTTTTTCAAAGAGAGTTGAATACAAAATCAAAGCACTGAAATTACTGTAAAACGGAGACTGTTACACTAAGAATGTTCTTAACAATGCTTGATGATTACGAACAAGTTCATTGTATTTTGAATCAGTCTTTAGTGGAGTAAAGAACTTTGCTCTTTGCTTTAAGAAATAATTCCCCGCATGAGGACCTGAATCTCTTATCTAACCAGGCATAGATAAAGGGATTGATTATATTATTGACATAAAATATTCGGAACAGAAATGAATATCCCAGCAGTTTTTCTGGTGACATTAGATACTGCTTTCTTGTGAAGAGGGATAAAATAGCATACAGAAAATACGTTGCGATGAAGATAATGGTCAGAATGAACCAAATGAGGGTTTTGTAACGGACCCCGGTAGGAGACAGGGACGAGTTGCTTCTTTGTGCACGAGCTTGGGTCGGAGATAGGCTTCCTTTTCGCAGGCTGGTCTTAAATTTTGCCTGAGTGGCATTACTGCTCATAGAAGTACTACTATCCTTTCTTAAAACCTTCCTGTCTTTCCTCGAAACATATTTTACACTTTCTGGGTCGATAACGGGAGAATCGGGATCTGTTAAGGCATCATTTTCCTCTTTATTTTCAATGGGTCTGTCACCTTCAGCTTTCTGCGATTTAGTCGATGACTTTTTGGACTCAGTACTGAAATTTCCCAGCGTTACTCTCATCCTCCAATGTCGGATTACGATCCTTCCAATAAGCACGTACATTATGATTAACGTAATGGACACCCCGAACAATATAAATGTCAGTCCGGTCTTATAAATAGGTATAAAGATGCTTCTCTCGAATCGTTTCTCTGCAGTGCATAACATGACGGTGGTGTTTGTACCGTATTTGTTTGTTTTATTGGCTGTGCTGATGCCGCACATAATTGGAGCAGGTACAGAGACGAGGAAGGAAAACAACATGGCGGCAATTACAATCTTTAGCGCCTGGCCGGGGTAAATTTGCCTCTTCATTGGCTGACATACTTTTCTGAAACGGTCAATGCATATGGTTAAAAGAGCCATGGCTGCAGCTGTGTTAAAGAAGACGTTAAAAAAGCATTTCAATTTACATGGCGTCGCATCAGGAAATGAAAAGTAATGTTGTGAATTCGCCATTTCCGCTGGCATGATTGTGACACAGGACAAGAAATCCAGCACGGCAAGACAAATGACAAATATTCTGAAATTTGTGTATTTGTATTTCTGGCTGAAACAAAACACCAACAGTACAAGCACGTTTCCCAGAACTCCGACCAATGACATGATTGCCAGAAACATTAAGAATGGAATGAAGGCGTCCGCATATCTGTCGTTTAACTGCTCCAGACTCACAGTTAAAACACCTGTTGTATCGTTCATTTTCAGGCTTTCGTCTCGACAAAAAGTTTGCCGCGTCCCTAAAAAGTTATGAAACAGAATACAGGGTCCGTCTTCACCAACCATTTTTATGAATTGTCTTTGTTTAATACTTAAGAATTTTCTAGATTTGGAAACAAGACAACTTCTGATTGGCGAAACCAAATGCTATTTCAAAGGTAGTTTCTTTAGGGAAATATGTCCTTATCGGAACCAAATGGTTTAGCCAATCAGAAGTTGAGTTAGAAATATGTCCTTATCGGAACCAAATGGTTTAGCCAATCAGAAGTTCAGTTAATTTCAAATCTAGAAAATTCTGGAGCCTTAAGATTAAGAATGTTGTCAAGAATGGTTTGTGAATACGCGCCCAGATTTAATCTAAAATAAATGCAGTCAGTAAATAAGTGGACATAACAACAAAAACAGCAACAACAAAATAATGATAATAAATTGTTGCAATTTTTCATAACACATAAGCGTCGATGACAGATTTGATTTGAAAGCACTGTTGCAATAGGTGCATCTTGATCAATTACACGTGGTTGTCTAAATGTTTCCGATCATGAAATACCTTACAGTTGTATACATAATTATTTAGTTGAACATAAACCCTTTGATGTCGTTCGGAATATTCAATACAACGGCGTGTTCGTGTTACAAACCGAGCCTAAACTGTTACAGAACTTTGCTCTTCATATTCATTACACCGATAATTGAAGTTACCGATCGTACATACACGGTGAAAACGAGCGTCGGATAAACGTGGTTTGAATTAACTACATACACGTAAAAGCAAAAAGCTAAAAAGAAAAACAGTAAACTTACCAAAACTTGTATGAGAAGTCTAAATTGATAATTTATTGTGTGTAGAAGAGGCCACGTGTCAACAGTAATAATGATGCGAAGTTAGATAATAGCTTGAAAAGTGAAATGAGATCATATCTGCCACTTTAAGTGTTAGAAAGTAGATTAAATAACCAAGTGGATATTGAGAGACATTACTTATATAATTGTTTGAATAATACATGTTCTTCATTGTTTCGTAGCTTATCAGAAATCAAAGTACTGACAGTACTAATAGAAGGTGTTGGTAGAAATTTGATAGCAAATAGGTTTTAACAGTGGAACATTTCATTAAAAATTAGTCTATCTGACGGATGACAACACTTCCCCCCCCCAAGAGTAATAGCATTATTTCTCTTACTAATCATCCGTGATGAAGACTTAATCAACTAGGCCATGTCAAAGTTGCGAAACAAGGTCAATTTCAAATCTAGAGCCAATTCAATGGCATTTAACTCTGATGTTTTTTATATTTATGTGATTCACTTGCACATTTTGTCCATCCTCATGTTATTTCCACATATCAAATGAATGTTTGTTGATCTATGAAGACCTATTAAAACAGAGGAGTTTTCGTCAGCAAGGAACTTACATACATTCTCAAAATCCAATGGGAAAAGGAGAAAAGGACAAAATGCAGGTAACCAACGTTTTCTCTTTCCACCCCACAATGTTTTGTATATTTTCAAAGAAAAGTCTTCTTGTTTGAAAAGCATTTTATTTGTCGTCTGCAAATTCCTTTAATTTGGAAAAGTCTAGAATCTTTCGTCTGGTAAAGAATTAACCAAAAGAGCGCGAAATGAATTTATTTGATACTTTAGATCTGACAAAAGATAGGAGAAAACGGTGAAAGTTTACTCGTCTCCCTTGTTCGATAAAAATCGAGGTAGCCAGGGTATACATAGCGCTCGTCACATCTCGGCCGATTGCACACCTATACCTAACCTCTTTCGTATCAAACATCCATTAAAAAGTACTGTCAGTCACATGGTCTTAAACATGGCGGCGCGCAGGTAAATCGATTAGCAACGACATCAAAAACCTCGGTGAAGTTATTCTCATCTATCAACCTATGGGTGAAATCCGCTTTCTTCCGCCAGGTGGCATTTTTCAAATATATACTTATCTGATTGGGCATTCTGGGTAAAGAACCAGACTACTTTTCAGAACGACAACATGTTACTTCGAATTTCAAAATGAATAAAACGTTTACTCAGTAAAACGCAACCTTGTACAATTCATCAAGCTGGGGATCTGAGGTGTCCTGTCCAAAAACGCTAATACGAAAAACCCAGTGGATTTAGTGCGGCTCGAACCCGTGGCCTCCAGGTCACTAGTCTAACACTTTACCATTGAGCCACGAAGGGATTCGCAAGTGTGTAGAAAAGCGACCAGAATTACATGACGACACGTGTATACAGTACACCGCGATAGAGGAACAAGAGGGCCAAGATGGTCCTGTATCGCTCGACTGGCTAATAAGTAAAACTCTACAAGCCAAATATTACAATACTTGGCAAACTGGTTTCAAACTGGAAGACATATAGAATTTTCTCTATAAAATCCTACGAGAGGGTTATGACCCCAGGGCAAAGCCATTTTTGACCACGGCTCTCGCTATAATTACTTGAATCCTGGTGGAGGTCCACAAGATAAAGCACTATACCAGATAATACAGGTCTAGAATCTGTGGTTATAAACAAGAAGGTTTTCAAAGTTTTCTCAATAAAAGGCCCTGTAAAACATGAGACGCCTAAGACATGACTAACTTTAGTAGCCCTAGGTCTTATGAATAGTAACAGGAAGATTTCTAAAGTTTCCATTATATAAGCCCATGTAAAACTTCTGACCCCTGGGGTGGGGCCATACTTGACCTCAGGGCTATATCTTGGGCCCTCTTGGTAGAGGCCCACTAGATAAAGCTACATGCAAAATTTGGTAGCCCTTGGATTAATGGTTTCAGACAAGAAGATTTTCAAAGATATTCCATTCTTTTTTTTTTTTTTTTTCTTCAGTTTTGTTGCCATGGCAACCCGAGTCTTTGAAGGAATCAGTTTCTTTCAAGAAATTCAGAAGAGAAGCATGGCAGGATCATTTCTATGAAGTTTCATCAAAATTGGATCGGTAGTTTCAGGGAAGAAGATGTTTGAAATAAAAGTTAACGAACGCATGCAAGGACGGACGGACGCTCAACGGACCCCGGACCATGACATAAGCCCGCTGGCCTTCGGCCAATGGAGCTAAATATCAGAAGAATCAAACCACTGGGAGAAAACAGCAGAAATACGAAACTTAATAAGATTTTATTATCAAAATCAAGATTAGTACTGTCTTTAAAAAAGTGAACCAAGTTGAATATATGGATTGATTAGGATAATGCATGAGATGAAAGTAATTTTGCATTTCTATATCTTTTGCTACTTTTCCTCCTGACCTACGGTTGCAGCAGAAGAATTTGAAACAAGAAATATCTTTAAAAAAAAATAGACGGCGTAAATTTGACAGAAAATAGGCAGGGACCTTCAAAAACGTACGTATACATTTTTGACCAATCACAAATTTCCATTCATTTAATTGTTATCAGAACCAAAAAGTAGGTCAAAAGCTAGTACATTCAGCAACGCCGAAAAAAGAAACATTGTAAAACATGAACACTAAACATGAGTAACAATAAAATATACTAGAATGAATACAAAGTTGAGACATGCTCTATGAAAAGGGGATTTAATGCATCTGCAAAAAGTATCGACCCTCGTCAGCCTGCACAGTCCGCGCAGGCTGACATGAATCGATACTTTTTGCACTTTGAAAATTGTCTGCATGTCAAAGGACCACACTTCCTCAAGATTCAGTGAATCGTTAGAGTAAGTGGATTTTATGGATCCATGACTATGTGATCACGGAGATGCATTAAGCCCCTTTTTACCAGAACATGGCTCAATTTAATTCATTCGTCTGAGCAACTTTGAATCTGTTGCCTGTAAATGCTTTTTCTGGATCAGTCTGAAGTTTTGTCGTTTGGTTAAGTGTTCAAGATTGCTCGAGTAGCGGTATTCCCCTATGCAATGCACAATGGACACCAAGATCAGATGTCACGTCCTGAGCAGTCTGATCGTGATTTATGCTGTCTGAATAACATTTTGTGTTGCTACCAACATGCTGTTCAAGATGTTCCAAAGTTGAAGCCCGCTATAGTACACATACAAAACAAGAGGGCCATGATGGCTCTAAATCGCTAACCTGGAATATTTATGAATATCAAAAAATGAGTAGAATTTTGTACATGGTTGTGAAGTAACACCCAGTTCGAATCAGGAAATAAATCTTATTATGAAAGCTAAGATATTCTTCAATTGTCGTAAATTTGGCCCCCTTCTTTCTAGCAGTCTTTCAACTTTAAAAGGAGAAAAATTTTATAAGGGTTTTAGGGTCATTCTATTTCTTGTCCCCTGCAGGCGGACCGCTCGTGTCTGAAAAAGCATATCCAGGAGGGGATACTATGCCAAGCGACTGATAATCAGGCGGTGGGGGAATCGGTTCGGGCAGTCTTGCAGTGCAGAACTGTTGTAAATTGGCATTTAATGCTGCCATCTGCTCAAGCTGTTCTTTCTGCAATCTGTTGTGTTCTTTCAGCAAGTTGTTCTGTGTCGTGAGAATTTCTATTTCTCTTGCAAAGTTTCTGTCTTTCTGGTCACCTGATGTAGATGTTCCGGGTTGGGGCTGATCAGCAGGCTTAGGGGTAGGGGCAGGCTCGGGATCAGCAGGTTTAGGGTTAGAAGCGGGCTCGGGGGCAGCGGAAGGCGCTGGAGCGGCTGGTGCTGGAGCGGAAGGCGCTGGAGCGGCAGGCGCCGGAGCGTTGGCTTTTTCCGGTATACCAAGCAAGCCTCTAATCTCCCCGTGTATACAAATGATTCTGATCATGATCACCAACGTTATAGCACTTAAAACAGCAATAAGCGTCCCGATTATCCTGTTTTCTTCTTTATTTATGTAATCACCGTCCTGGCTGGTGTCAGTCTCGTTGTGATTTTTACCATATTGAGCACCGATTGCCGCACCAGTTGCAATGCCAGCGATCGATGCCCCAAAGCTCAAAAAGATGAACAGTCCCTGGCAGTTAAACTGAAAGTACAAAGCATGCAAGTTTAGGTTCTCTTTTCTCAAGATGCCTCTAGATTAGTTGCTTTGTATGCACGAATCAATATACTTTTGCAGACAGTGTAGGTCAAACTCAAGCGGCATGGAACGTACGGTCTTATCTTAATTCTACAGTGTTCGATACCATGAGATTTTTACTCTACGACGAACCTTAAAGATAGCATTGTTTTTGGTTTCAAGTATAGGCGGGAAAAAAAACTTTCTTTTAGGTTAATTAGTGGCTTGGGTTAGACATAATGCCGCCGAACAAAACCTTGAAATAGCAATTGTTAATGTGTTTGAGTTTAAGTCTTAAGCCGCTGAATTAGTTAAATGTGACTTTCAAGCCGATATTAAAAACCCAAGTTTTGTTATTTCAAAGTAACTTCTGAAGAAAAATATCTACTTATCGGACAGTATGGATTCAAGATCAGACTGCACGTTCTGTGCAGTCTGATCTTGATCAACACTGTCCATTAAAGATCAGTGAGTCGCGCTAAGCAGCCTTAGGGCTAATATGCCTTCTTAGTGCTCCGGATCTGATTTGAAAAGAAATGAGATCATTTCAAAGGACGAACGAGCCCGAGCGAACAAGCCCTGGGACGAAAAAACTCGAACGTGACAGTGCGCACTAGAATGCGCGAAGAAAAATCCCGAAAACATTCTTAAAGAAGCTATTTGACGAAATGGCTCGAAAGTCAATTAAGCAAAAGCTTCTATCACGTAAATCCCTTGTTTTCAGTGTGACATTATACTCGTTAGAAATTTTTAGCTCTACTTGACAAACAGCTTATGTCATGGTCTTGTGTCCGCCATGCATCAGTCCTCCTAAGAATTTCATTTCTTCTAATAACCATAGTTAATTCCTGTAAAAATTAGGTTTTAAAAAAGTCTTCTTGTCAGAAACTATAAGGCCTAGGGCTACCGAATTTGGAATGGGGCTTCATCTAATGGACCCCTACCAAAAGTCTTCAAATTACAGCCCTAGAGTCATAATTTGTCCCACCCCAGAGGGTTACAAGTTTTACATTGGCTTATACATGTACGTAGAAAAATTTAAAAATCTTCTTCTTCCTAATTACATAGCTCAGGGCTACCAAATTTTGCATGTAGCTTTATCTGTCTTTCTCTGTCAAGATTCTTTAAATTATAGCCCTGGGATTCAAATTGGCCCAAATTATAGCCCTGGGATTCAAATTGGCCCCCACCTCAGGGGTCACAAGTTTTACATGGGCTTATATATAGTGAAAAAAAAATTTTTTTTTTTTTTGTTCCTAACAAAGAGGCCTAAAGCTACAATATTTAGTGGACCTCTACCAAAATTTTCTAAATCTATAATTATCATAGCCCTCACACGTTTTAGAAAGGCCATCCCCACCCAGTCTCTTAAAGAAAAAAAACAACCTATAAATCATATCTATTATGTTCTTATAAGTGACTTGGATTTCACAGTGAACAACACCACAAGTGATGATAATTATGGTATTATCACTAGTGACGATATAGTTTTAGAATGTTTGCCGGAACTACTTTTTCTATATTTTGCTCATGTTGTACTATTCTTGATAATTATTAGAATAAAAAAAGGGTGAATTAGGAATATAATAAATAGGATAATCAACTGGTTGTGTGTGATATTAAAAATCTGTCACTCAAATGATGTTTGATGGGATTAAAAACTCGTCCTTCGGACTCGTTTTTTCAACCACATCACATCCCATTCTAGTGACAGATTTTTAATATCACACACCACCATTTGATTATCCTCTATATAATACACAGTTATTAAGGATGGGGCACCTTAATGGGATTCGTGTAACATCGCCTTTCATCGCCGAAAAAACGTACGGATTCGGCTAAGACTCGGGTAATCCGTAATCGATCGGCCGATAGACGCTGCTTCCCCGCATCGATTACGGGTTACCCGAGTCTAAGCCGAATCTGTACGATATTTTGGCGATGAAAGGCGATGTTACATGAATCCCATTAGGTGCCCTATCCTTAAGACACATATTTACCGTGTCTGCGAACGCCTTCATGGTGTGTTCATTCTCGTCATGCTTCTTAACCTTCTTTAAGATGATCGTGCTCTGTAAGCTGAGTATGAACAACTGAAATATAAGTAAGCCAAGCTCTGTGGAAAGGGGGCTTAATGCATCTCCATGGTGTATAATACCAAGCAAGTCACTCTCAGTCAGTAGCGCACAGGACCTGAGAACAGGGGGTCGCTGATTTGATCCCCTGCTCGGCCAATTTCTTTCCGAGGATTGATGATAGTCATTGCGACTGGATTCATTCCTCTCTCATCGCTGTCCTTTGTTTCAACGATGGTTATGTGGGAAAGCAGCCCGTGGCTTGGAAAGAATAGTGTGCGGAGTACGGGTAAAAGTACTGGTAATACTTTTTGCAATTGCATTAAGGTAGTAGACCCTTAATGCTTCCAGTGCAACACGGAATAAAAATTTCCTGTTAGTAGATAAATAAGGATTTATACTGATATAATACTTTTGCACATTTTTAACCGACCAGAAATTCCTTTGATGTCTATCTTGGAATTATTTGTTGATACTTTTGTCAGTTTCCTGAAAAGGGAGGTAATTATTCTCTCCCTTCGTAATGAGAATATAGTGGTTTTAGATTTATAAATTATAATTCTAAGAAGGTAAAAGAAAAAGGAAAAAGTGGCTCGGTTAAAGTAGTGCAATAATACTCATTTTTAATCATAGCAAATTTTGTAGGATAATATTATAGTGGAAATAACTCTTTTCCATTAGGGGTCTACTACCTTAAGCCCCCTTTTCATAGAGCATGGCTCAAGTAAGGTGTACATAGTCCCTTTACCAGACGACAAAATATTCGACTGGTCCAATTAACCCTTATTTTACTAAATAAGTGAAATGGAACTTTTAATCCGACATTTAAAAAATACAAATTTTGGTATTTCAAAGGTAGTTTCTTTGGGGAAATATGTTCTAATCGGAGAGTTGATCAGGAATTAGACTGCACGTTCTGTGCAGTCTGATCTTGATCTACACTGTCCGCAAAAGGTAAGCGAGTCACGCTTAGCAGCCTATGATTGAAGTATTTGATTGATTGATTGATTGATTGATTGATTGATTATGCCGCTTTCAACATTATTCCAGTCATATCACGGCTACAGCTCACATATTCGTGTATTTCCTGGGTTCCACCAGGGCTCTGAAGTATCTTGCCAAAGGACACGACAATGAAAAACAATGTGAACCCAGCAAGGCTCGAACCCGGAGCTTAAGGTCACGAGCCCCACACCTTACCACCAAGCTAAGCAGGACCCCTTTGTCCAACTGAAAGCATTTGTAGACTGCGACATATTAACTTTGGCTGCTGTAAAACTGTAGGAAACATTGTCAGTAAATGCTGGCAACCAGAATTTTCTCCTTTTCCCACAACGTTTTCATAAGCTATCTCAACTGGTCTGTATGGTAAAGGGTTACGACTTAGGGGAGGGTATATCTTTTCCAGGCAATAATTTAATCGTTGGGAATTCTTTGCTTTTGACCTACGTTTTGGTATTATCTACTCTATTTAACCTGACCCATGTCAAAATCATTTACATAAATTAATATTCTATTTTTACCCTCGGTATCGCTCGGCATATGTCCACGAATGGTTTCGGAAATATTTCATGCGGTTTACGCCAACCAACCCTTAACTTACTAGGTAAATTAATTGAAACTTTCCAGTCAATAGTAAATAAAGCAAATATTGTAATTTCAAAGTTATTTTTTGGGGAAATATCTCCTCACCGGTCAGTGTAGATCCAAGATCAGACTGCACCTTTTGTGCAGTCTGATCTTGATCTACACTGACCGCAAAAGCGCCTTGAGTCGCGCTTTGTAGGCTAACGGTTAAATTACTTACACTCGTACATATGTATATAAGTACCTTCCCGTGTACATGTAACTTTCCGAAATTATAGTCGGAGTTCTATTTATATGCCTACTTATATATTCAGCATAAAGGTCAGGATCAGGTTAAATGAAGTAGGCAATATTATACTCGAATGAATGAATAAAATTTTGCGATTGGTCAAAATTACAAAGCTAATTCTGCGGGCTCCTGCAGGCCTATGAGTGGACAATTTTACGCCGTCCATCTTTTTAAGAGATATTTCTTGTTATTGCCTACTTCATTTAACCTGATCCTGACCTTTATGCTGAATATATAAGTAGGCATATAAATAGAACTCCGACTATCATTCGGAAAGTTACACGGGAAGGTGCTTATATACACAGGTAATCAATTTAACCCTTAGCCTGCAAAGCGCGACTCAAGGCGCTTATGCGGTCAGTGTAGATCAAGATCAGACTGCACAAAACGTGCAGTCTGATCTTGGATCTACACTGACCGATAAGGAGACATTTCCCCCAAAGAAATAAATTTGAAATTGCAATATTTGCTCTCTTCACTAAGGACCGGAAAGTCTCAATTAATCTAGTAAGTTAAAGGTTGATTTGCCTAAACCGCACGAAATATTTCCGAGACCATTCGGGACATATGCCGAGCGATGCCGAGGGTAAAAATAGAATATTGATTTATATAAATGATTTTGACCTGGGTCAGGTTAAATGAAGTAGATAATACAAATTCTCTACTTTCAACACTTAGCTAGGCAGGCTTATTCACCCTTTACCACATAATCCCGTCTTGTGTGGTCCCCGAGGAAGATGGCTTTTAAATCATTGTAGAAAATGATGGTTACCAGCATTTTCTCATCTTCCTACGATGTCTTCAAAAGAAAAAAAAATGCAGTTCTTATGGTCGTTCAATACCGGGATGTTTAGGTTCAGGGGCAATAAATAATAAAAAATAATGTAATAATTTACGTAAAGATGCATCTTTACAGCCAGAGAGTTAACAAACGCTGATAAAACTTAATAGTGTGTAGAATCTAGTCAGCTGTGTAAACATAAATAAAAAATCGATATAAGGTGTATGGGATAAAGAAACTTAAAGAATTTGTCTTCGATTAAAAACCGGAAACAGCTACAGTGATGTCTTTGATAGCTTCCACAGAATGAAATCCATTTTCTATCCGTCGTAATCTGTGCAATCTTATAATCGTCAGGGGTAACATATGGCATAAAGATACAAGAATGGTCATAGTTTAATAAATTAAAGATGAAATTGGTTAAAACACTGGATGAAAACGGGTAAAGATGTATCTTTAATAGGAATACTACATAGCGAGTCCTGGGTCCAAGATCACCAACCATTTTTAAGAACATTCTTAATGTTATTCTCAAGAATTTTCTGAATTTGAAAGTAACACAACTTCCGATTGGTTAAATCAAACGGTTTAGTCAATCAGAAGTTGTGTTACTTTCTAAATCCAGAATCAGACTGTTCGGTACAATGGTAGGTGAAAAACTATCGGGATAAAACTAACTTTCCTGGAAATATTATCTAGATAGTTATAAGTTTCACGAACATAAGTATCGCGATAATTCTCAGTCTTGTCACGTTTTTTTTTTTGTTTGTGCCCACAACTGACATTCACGGTATCTATAATTAGATGCGGTTTCGGAACATGTGCGAAACAACTTATGAATTCTCCTTTTCCCAGAATGATTTTTAAAGCTGTTCGTAAGAGGCATTTCGAGATGTCTTTGTGTTTAATGCCTTCAGTTCGTTTCATGTGTAGTGAAAATTTACCAATTAAGCTGCAATTGTTAAAATTATTCGAATTGTAACTTATTGCCATCTTGTAAAGTGAAAAACTACCGAGTTCATCCAATTGGTGAATTTTCTATTTATAGATATCGAGAAACGTGTAGAACTATCACGACAATCTGTCTCGAATAGCTTCGTGCACGAATAATAAGATTTCGCGTTAAAATATTTTCTGATCAACGTAAAATTTTCTACGTAACAAAGTTTATCGTGATATTTTTGTCAGAAAACTTGTCACTGACTTTATCCAGATAGAATTTCTAGGAAACTATGATTTATCGTGATAGTTTTTTTCAAAATTATCATGATAGTTATGTCGTATCACGTGGCAGAAGTATGCCACCATACATACGGACTCTGATATCTTTACTTGCCACCATTATCTCCCGCTAGATGGCATTCTACAAATACACATCTATCTAATTTGGACATTCTGGGTACAGAACCGGACCACTTTTCAAAACAACCGTTACTTTGAATTTCAAAACAAAATAAACGTTTACTCAATAAAACGCTACCTGGTGCGATTCATTCAGCTATGATCGGCTAGCACGTAACCTATGCATCGGTCATTTATTAAAACAGCCCCTACAGGCTTGGGTAATAGTTTAATAGCTTCGGTATAAGCCTAACCTTTCCCAAGTATACGGGGATGGGTGATGCGACATAGCAGACAGGTCGAATCTTCGAAGAATGTGACATGCGCAGACAACGACTTACCACAGCTACCACGGCCAGAGCTCCCCCGTAGTATCCCGACGTGCCTTTGGCGAAGGAGATTGCCATTGCTGCAAGTATCACCATGGCGATACATAGACCCCATTGTACAGCACAAAGAATCTTGTAAATGTATCTCGCATATTTCTTGGCACTCTCTGAAAAAAAAAATCAAACAAAAATGTGCATCAATACTAGCGATGCCCCATGAAAAGGGTGTCCAGTGTATCTGCAAAAAGTTTCGACTCAGGTCAGCCTGCGCAGTCCGCGCAGGCTAACCTGGGTCGAAACTTTTTGCTTTTGGTCAGTTTTCTGCTTGTCTACATCAGGAGTCAGACGGTTGTTGGACGAAATGGATTTTATGAATCCATAACGATAGATCTATGATGACTTGCGTGGTGCGATGCATTACAGCGATGCATGAAACCCTCTTTTGTCAGAGCTTGGTTCATTTATCATACGTATTTAGCCCGGTAAAAACAGAACAGAACATAAACTTTATTCACCTAAACTGGCGCGTCGCTATTGATGTGCTGATGTGCCTGATATGGTTCTATAAATTTCCATCATATTTGACTTTTTATTTGAGTAAGTTGTGTACAGCTGTTAAAATCATATTATGTACATTCAGTGCTAACTAAAATAGATAGATGAATAAATTAATTAATAAACAAATAAATAAATAAAGGCTCGCTTAGTGTAGCAGATATGTTACGAATTTTCTTGCAAACGGAGATACTTATACAACCCGAGTAAATGAGCTGTCAACGTTTTTATCGAATCAAGAAGTGTAATTGCAAATCGTTTGTGGTTTTTAGGCAATAGTTTAATATCCGAGGTAGAAATTTTATTTTACTGCAAAGAAATTTCTCGCGATCTGATTGGATAAAATGTTCCATACATTAGACATTGGCAAAATGCAGTTTCCCTTCGGGAGCCCCGTATACTTAAGTTATGCACTTCACATAAAATGAATAGTTACTTACCTTGATGTAGCTTAAATTTATGTTTAAATAAAAATACGTCGAACGTTGTCGCAGTGACTTAAAAATGCATCAAACGTTACGTTTTACTAAGGTTTTAGTGACGTCTGTTTTAGTGACGTCAATTTTCAGTTGTTAGGGTACTCACAAGAGACATTCGATATTGTCAGCGTACACAATTCGTGATACAATAAAACGGGTAAATTTCGCTGAATACACGTTGGAATGGTAGAACCTTGCAGTAAAATAAATTCGGTGTGCGGTTAAGTGGCAGGGGACTTGGAAACTTGTTCACGGCTGTGGTGAATCATGTCGCCACCTTTTCGGCGGAGTGACGACATGATTCGCCACAGCCGTGAACAAGTTTCAAAGTCCCATGCCATCTGACCATACACCTTGTTGTACCCACTTTGGAGTAATCTGTAATAAGTATATGAAAATTTCAGTAAACATAAATGAATCATGATGGAAACTGAAAAAGCACTTTACTCGGCCTTATGAATGTCGGAATACACGATAATGGCCTTCTTCCATCTACGTCTATAAAGATACATGTATATACGATATATGCAAAGTAGCCCTTCCTACAACCCTGTATGGCTTCGAGCTTTGGTCTTCGCCAGCCACGTGTCATATTTTCCCTTTTTCAACGATGATTGGGATTAACTTATATTCTTGAAAAATATATCTAATTAAAACTTCCACCTCGTCTCCTATTGGCCTATTGCCTATATCAGCAGAAATTGATAACCGCAAACGTGTTTCCTTCCGCCAATTTTGTAGACTCGATTCAGTTTTACTTGTAATGAGTATTTTTTTCTAGGACAGTAATTTCAATCACGACCAATCCATCAAGAGGCTTCATTGCCGAATGCTTCAGACTTTTTATAAGAATAGCTTTGACCATGTTATTAAAAGTTTTACTTCTAAAAGGGTGTTCCCATTTAAGGACGTATGGACAAACTAGGTCAAGCAACATGTACATGTAAATATGTACTTAAGTATACTTTTACACTGTATTCTTTACTACATCCACAGTTTTCTCAGTTTAAACCAGCTGATATATCGGTTTTGTCTAAACAAAATAGACGATTAATCCCAGTTTATAAGGTTATCTCCCAAATGATAAGTTTTTTTGTTCAGGACGATCAATAAATATGGTCTATTTAAAAACCAGAAAGTTGTACACCTCATGTTCTTTTGTGTTGAAAATATCGGTCACACTGACAAACTGCTTGATATTATATATTATATGTTAAATACAAAACTATGTTCAAGAACTTGATGAAATGTAAAAATGACGAACAAGTCATTCAGATCTTTTCTGGTTTTGGCATTTCTTTGAGTCCAAACGAAAAAGTGATTTTTTTTTCAAATTCATCATTGGAAGACTGATTAAGATTTGGACTTAACGACGTTCGCGACAGTTTCCATTTTCACGCTTTGAGTAACTATCACGCTCACCTTTTACTAGAAAAACGGTGAGCACCTAACACAATTGATCCTGCCACACCTGTCAATGTCTGCAGAATGGATAAACCAAGAACTAAAACGGATCGTTTCATCTTAGCAAAATGGAGTAAAAAGTATTTGAATCAAGCCAAATAATTATATGCGAGGCAAGAATCCAAAATTACGCTTTCAAAAGATCGGACTGTAAGTCAAAGTGAATCACCTAACTACGTCACCTAACAATGGAAATATGGCCACAGATGCTACAACTAGCGCTCTATCTGGCAGACGTATCGTCGAGCTAAAACATATTTTCAGATACAGATGCTTTCAGTTTGGTCCAGTCCAAATTTATGTCACTTGGTAAAGACTTGCAGAAAACGAGGGGCTGTACATAACTCTTTATCCCTTACCTTGATGAGTCTGCAGCAGACAACATGAAAAACATTGATGTCAACAGGAGAAATTATCCCTAATGATTGATTTCTCCTTTTCCCACAATGATTTCTGACCCATCAAAGAACTGTGATACATGAATACCACGTTTTGGTTTAGCGTCTGCAAACGCGTCAAATTTAGAAGAGTCTAAAATTAGTTGTTTGGAAATGGGTTAAATGTTAATATCAGTATTACATTTTTATACTATGAATTGGTTTATTATGACCAACAAGCTTGATTCTTACAAATATTGTTGTACTGTTGAAAAAATTGAGATAATTTACTTCATATAATATCTTTGTCTTTGACAAACATTACATTTACTCATTAGTTATTGCCCCACCCACAAACTTAAAATGTATTTTCTGAAAAAATAAAGCTGGTGACCCATTTGTTTTAAGCCTTATTCTTTTTGTTTAGTACCTGAATAACATTTATAGAAAAAATAAGAAAAATCTGAATGTTAGAACATTCTAAAAAATAACTTTAAAAGATACTCTTTGTTTTTTTTTTTGTCCAAAGTAAAGGTGTTTTAGCAATGAGTTAAGGGTTTTTTTTTTTAAAGATTGATACTCAGTATATAGTCTATATTTTTTTCTTTAGATTTGATGTTTCACCAATACAATGACATAAAATTTGTTTATAATTGTTGTCATTTAAAAAAAAAGATACATAGACTTAGTTTTCATAAGTGAAATTTCATCCTGAACTGCCGCAATGCAGGGTGTACTAAAAGAAATACTCATAGAATTTTCCCAAAGCTGGTGACCCCCTCTTTTTATCTCAAATTTTTGTAGATCAGATAATAAACTATCACCAAACAAAGTTTCATGAAATTCTGAATGTTTTCAAAAAATGGTGAAACTGTAGCGATCGTCTTTAAGTTTTCTACCATATAACTCTTTACCAAAAGTAAAAAAGTTTTAGACCAAACCAAACTGAAAACCTTTGCAGACGACAAATAAAAAATGTCTAAAACCAAGGTAGATCTATTTATCTTTGATATGGTAGAGAGCATTATGAGAAAAGGAGAAAAATGTTGGTTATCAGCGTTTTCTCCTGTTCCCATAATGCTTCAGAACCTTTTCATCTGGGTCGTTAAGGATCAGGGATATATGGTAAAGGGTTGAAGATGATATAGCATTTTCACTGTAACTGTATATATTTGGGTTACATACATTGTATACATTCCATGTGGCCAAACAATCACATCATTGTTCATGTCCACTGTATTATGTATATATTATGTTTGTCTGTTTATTGTAATGTTTTCTTCTTCATTCTTCATTCTTCATTTACGTAGGAAATAAACATCATATACATATCCCTCCAACAAAGCCTTCATGCTTGTTTAATGTACACATGTGTTTTCTTTTAATCTTCATTTATGGAGGAAGTAAAGATCATATACATATCCCTCCAACAAAGCCTTCACGGTAATAGTCAAACACAAAACATTATAATGCATGCACCTTGCACAATCTGTATTGCTCGCTATGGTGGCACAGAACTCCCACCACTTATTAGAGGATATTGGCAGATTTTTTCGTGAAAAGTATGCAGGACTGATTTCACGTCATTCTAAAATGATCATCATTCTTTTACACTTTTTCATGATAACAGATAAGTAGTAATCTCTCTTTTTTTTTCTGTTAATGCGCTAATCTCGCTACCTGTTACTAGTTTCGTGATAATCATTCGGAACGCCATTCTTTTGCAACAAAAGTATCTATTCCTACAGTCGATCAGGGTGTTTCGAATGGATGACAAATCTAAAAACAGCTGCTACATCAGGTAAGTGGTGGCAGTTCTAGGGCACTTCAACCCTTTACAAAACGACAAAATTTTAGACTCGTTCAAATTCAAAGTTGCTGCAGACGACAAATTAGATGCTTGTTACCGGCATCTTCTCCTTTTCTCACAATACTTACATAATTCTTCTTCCCCAGGGTCGTGAAAACACGAGATTGGTTAGTTAATGGGAAAAATCGTTTCAAATTACTTAGGTCTGTCTGGTATCGCCATAAAACAAAGTATAATTTTCGCAAAAATATCTGCAATTATTAGCTAGTACGTAGTGGTAGTTATGTACCGCCATACCATGTTTGGCAACTAAAACGCAAGATAAAATTACTTGAGCCATACACTGTGAAAAAGGGGGCTTAATGCATCTGCGGAAAGTATCGAACCAGGTCAGCCTGCGCAGTCCGCGCAGGCTGACCTGGCCCGAAACTTTTCGCTAATGGTCATTTTTTCTGTATATTAAATCAGCCAGTCTACCTCATGATTTAGTCGGTTGTTAGACAAAATGGACTTTACGAGCGTACGGATCCATGATCATGTGATGAACTGCATGGTATCATGCATCACGGAGATGCACTAGGTCCCCTTTTGCCAGAGCACGGCTCACTTACAATAAACTGCTTACTACGCATTCAACTTTAAATTTCTTTGCACGGAGAAATTCGTAAGGACATTGAACAAATAGGTAAGTCTCTGCATTTTGAGTTAGAATAAAAAAAGGAAAAGGAAAGAGATCTTTTACATCCTTTCAGGGGCCCTATATTATCAACCATTTTGATTTGCATTCTGAACAATACTTTTGTGAAATTGTGCAACTTCTTTGATGAAATTGTAATATTCTGAATTTACATTTCTGTTATGAAATAATACCTCTTAATTTTTTATTTAAAATTTCGACATTGTTCAAGCCATTCGGTGTTCAGTTCTTGTGACATAGATTATTGCGACCATTTGCTTGATATGGAAATTAACATTTGGCTCTAATCGTCTATTTACACTATTTTTTTTTAATTGTCTTTGTACCTGCCTGATTATTTTGAAAAAAAAAACTGTTAAGAATATGTGCGCAGACTTTTCGCAGATGCAATAAACCCCCTTTTCACAGAGCACTGCTCATTTGTCAATTTGTCGTTTTGATCAGCGTTCCACAAAAATTTAATTCACGACAATATGATGTAAAAAGTTCCCTTTAAAAGTCTTTTTTCTAAACATGAATTAATCAATACTTCTACAATTTAATCAGCCTTGTGCATTGACTGTCCATTCCCTTTATTTCATGCTTTTCAGTTGTTTATCGAGAAATAACGATGAAATATTGTTCGATTTTTTATGGTTAAGACCAGTGAAAAGTACCGATTTTATTTTCTAACTCTTCATTTGAAGGCGGAAACAGCAGTTGCCGCGCACTAGTTACCTAGAACAGCACTTGCCTCTCAACCAGATGGAAATATGGCGCGATTTACCCTACATTTCTCGCGCTTTACGTAATATTGTAATGCGTTGAACATTATGCGGAGGGGATACGCCACGGGAAATTACCGAAAACACTGCACTAGATTTTGATGTGAGCCCCCCCCCCCCCCCCAAAAAAAAAAAGAGTGAGAAGCATGAAATAAATAGAATATTTGTGTTTTTTTTCTTTTCGATGAAAGATCGAAATTTATATCATCTCGTGAACATCAACGGTAATATTTTCACTCGTGGCTACGCCACTCGTGAAAATATTACCGATGATATTCACTTCATGAAATAAATTTCGATCTTTCACCGGAAAAAATCCTCTACGTATTTTGCAGACGTCAAAATGGCTTTCAGCTTCTCGCTCAAAAAAGTCCTTGTCACTGGCGCTGGTCGTGGTTTAGGTCGACAGATTGCTATTAAATTAGCCGAGAGTGGGGCTGATGTTTATGCTGTAAGTCGTACATCGGCTACATTAGAGACACTCAAAGAGCAGTATCCATCAGTGACAACCATAACGCTTGATCTTTCCGATTGGAAACACACAAAAGAAGTTCTTAAACAGCTTGAACCGATGGACGGCCTGGTAAATAATGCCGCTGATATACAGGATATGACATATTCAGCAATGGAGACAGATGCCTCTTTACTGGATAAATTCTTACACAATAACCTCTATAGTGCCATCAATTGCACACAGGTAGTCGCAGAGAAGATGATACTGAGTGGAAAAAGAGGTTCCATTGTAAACATGTCTTCAACAGTATCGCTGGGCGCAATACGTAACATCCTTGCATATAGTATCAGTAAAGCGGGTCTTGACATGGCCACAAAACAGTTTGCACTACAACTTGGGTCTTATAACATAAGAGTAAATTCAGTCAACCCTTCACTGATTTTAACCGACCCAATGAAAAAAATCATCGAAGAAACTAATTACCCAATTATTGATAATATTCTGAGCAGAACACCAATGCAACGCCTACCAGAAACTGACGAAGTAGTTGGACCGGTGCTGTATTTGCTGAGTGACTTGTCCACCATGGTAAATGGAACGATTCAGATTGTTGATGGTGGAAAACTATCGAGTTTATCAAAATAATCTTTGAAATGAACACTTAACTCTTTACCAAACGACAAAATAGTGCAATTATTTTTTTTTTTTTTTTTTTTTTTTTTTTTTCTTTGATAGGGTAGAAAACGTGGGAAAAGGAGAAAATGCTGGTCTCCAGCATTTTCTCCTTTTTCCACAGTGTTTTCAAAAGGCTTCTTTCCAGGGTCGTTCACAGTCGACACTGTGCGGTAAAGGGTTAAAATGAACAGGCTTAATTTCGCCAACAAGGCCTTGAAAGCATTGCATCTGGATAGAGGTATCGGTATGAATGCCCTTTTATTTGTCAATAATTTGTAAATAATACTGCACCTTTCGTTGTATTCAGAGATCGTGCACATTTAGTATTTAGCTTAGGATCGAATACTAGAAGAGAAGCTAGTTCAGCTAATCATACACTGCCCAGGATGTACAATGGCGATAAAAAACAAACAAGACACTCACAGAAGAGGAATAATTTCAAATCTACCTATAGTCTACAATTTATTCACCAAATAAGTTAACCATAATGAAATGGCTATAATCACGTAATGGTTGAGAGCATTTATTATTGCATTAGTTGTTGTCTATTCAACATTGTTTGTCAATGTGTGGCCAGTACTTTATTGAAAATCGAACCTCAGAACACAACAGACTTTGTACGTGGAATTGAAGACCCATGATTTTTCCAAAATGCAGTACGTTCATGCCGGACAATTTCACTAATTAATGGGCTGTACCTCTACGGTTTATCATTACCATGAACAATGGTACGTAGGAGGTTGTAAGAAGCGCAAAGATGGCAGGAATGTCCTTTAAGGCAATCGGGAGATAAACAAGGTACCATTACGCTGTCATTAGCAGAATAATAAGAAAACCTACTCGGACCCATCACATGAAGGACCGTCCACGTTTAGGACGTCCTCCTGTGACGTCAAAACGCGTGAACAAGGCACTTATTCGGCTGGTGAGACGCTTGCCATTTGCATCAAGTGCAGTCCTGAAACGTCTCTAGCTGAAAAATCGCCAATTGAACAGTAATACTACAAAGAATCATTTGAAAGCCGCTGGAGTGACCTCACGGATGGTAATCAAGCTTTCGCCATTGATAGATGACTATGAAAGACGGCGAGTCATTGATATGGTGTCAAGCGAGGATGAACTGGAATCTGAGGTCATGCAGAAGAATCCACTGGTCCGATGTAAGTCTATTCATACTGACGGTTGAATACGAGTCAGGGGGCGTAGAAATATAGCCTATACTCTCCAAGAACATCCTCCCCAATGTTCCTTTCGGGGAGGCTCTGTGATGGTATGAGGCTGCTTTTCACGTGATAGCAAGTTGGACCTTCTGATTACACGGGGCAATCTTACAGGTGCACGGTTCATCTAGGAAATGCTGCAGCCGACTGTCATTCTGACAATCATGCCCTTGCCTCCTCTGTGACCATGGATGACAATGCCAGGTCCCACGGCTCTATCGCAGTGAACCACTTTAACCACCAGAATGTTGTAGAAAGGTGTGACTGGCCGCTATGAGTCTTCAACCATATTGAGCACATTTGAGACATAATCGTTCGTCGTTTGCAAATGCAAGACCTTGCGGTGCAGAACTTTGGTGAACTGGAGGCAGCGCTGCACGAAGAATGGGAGATAATGCCCATGATTCAATTTCAGCGTCTTGTTGGAGATATGCGACGAAGTGTTGGCGCCGTCATCCGGTCAAATGAAGGGAGTACTCGTTACTGACTTTGTGTTGATTAATATTGGCATATTAATTAACTTTTTATCAGTGTCGCTTATCTTACTCTCTTTCTGATTTTAACCTAGCAGCAGTAACATTTTACTATTCGGATGTAAATTAGTACACTGTCATGTATTCCATTATATTAGCATGCTCTTGCCAATGGGAGTTCTTCCCTTGTTTTCAAGTTGCGTGATCTTTTCCCGCTACGTTCTTTCTCTTTTTTAACGAAAATCTTTTTTTTTTTTTCATAGATTTATTTGTTTAATGAAAATTAAAATTATGGAGAGGTCATTTACAATCTAATCAATATTACAAATCTTTTTTTCGAAATCCATCAATAAAATCAAACCACGTCTATTTCCTATTGCAGTTTTTTATTTCGGTTTATTTATAAAACCATGACAAAACAGACTGTGAATCAGAACAATTTCGCAAAATAAAAGATGGATTTAGATAGCTTACATAGCAATTTATGAGTCAGTCTGCCTTCTAAACTCATCACTGTTGGAGAGGTCTGATGACCTCTCCAATGAGCCGTAATAGGCCTAGACAGAACTGTAAAAAGCCTGTAATACTATAAATAAAGTTTCATAGAGAAAATAAGCTAGGCCCAAAATATGTCGCTGCTTTTACATGCCAAGATACTAAATGGATATAAAGGGTTTCTCAAGGATTATTAATGCAATGTACCAATGAACTCTGACAAATAGATTTGACTGGTTTCTCATTAAACAATGGGATGAGCATACGTGTACAGTTAGAGGAATTAGATTTAGAATACCATTAAAGATAAGTTAATTTGCATGTATCAAATATAAGGGGATTTTGTGTAATTTAACGTATTAGATATCAAAAGTTGATAATTTTTGATAATTTTTGCTGTGACTGTGATTAAGTAAGAATCACAGAGCACAACGTACTTTGAATATCAGATATGAGTCGCAACCCTTATAACTGGCATGTTTGTCATCATATTGTAATAGACTAATTCGAAAAAAGGTCTGAACATGAACAGGATGTTGGACAGCCAACATTTTTTCCGAATTCAGTTTTGGTTCCTAAATTCAAGGCAGGTAATTTAATTGACTTGTACAGGCGTTGTGGCGTAGCCAATCCACTTTAGCAGTCTAGACACCTCTCTCTCTCTCTCTCTCTCTCTGTCTCTCTCTGGAAGAGAGAGAGAGAGAGAGAGAGAGAGAGAGAGAAGTTGTTTATGGCGCTTGAAATGTGTTTAACTAGTGTCAATACGTTCGCTAGTAAGTTTGTTTCTGGCTGGTCGTAAGCAGGTTAATAGAATTACTATGTTCTCCGAATTAAGACTTCTATTTAACAAATTCACAGACATGGCTATATTAAAAGCACCTTCAGAGGATAAAATTCAATGTAGCTCAAATAATGAAATCTGTCTTTGAAAGGATAGAAAATGCCTTGGCAAAAGGAGAAAATACTGGATACCAGCTTCCTTTTCCAATGGTGTTTTCGAAGGTCGAGATAGTTTGGTAAAAAATTACCAATTTGACTGATGCTGTTCTCTAAAGTGACAAGACGCCTCATGTTCCCCCTTTTTTACATTACGTGCTTGCGTGTTGTGCGTTATTGGTGCTACGCCCTTGTATTGTGCTTTGTTGAATTGAACAGTGCCAAAGTGTCGGTACGTTATTTATGGCGCTTGCCATGTTGTGTTAGGAAAGAAACCATCGCATTAATACATTTTCTTTGATGTTAACTAATATGGTGCTGTAGTGCATAGTCGGTTTTTGAGGTGGAGTGTGAAACATCAAAACTCAGATTTACCATGTGGGAAATCGAACCTCCAAAAAATTGATTCTGGGGTTCCTAACACCGCACTATCAATACATGGCAAAATAGTACCGTGGGGAAAGCACCTCATTCAGTTGAGCTTTACTGCGAGACTTAAACAGCGTTAAGGAAAGGGAAACTTACACGACTAATACGATAGATGTGTAAACAAATTCAGCATAATCATAACAGAATTAAGATAAGAGGGAAGAAGCAAGCGAATGAGTGCGTGCCTCTGTATCTTTTTTGCAGGGTTTATTGCAAATCGCCTGATTACAAAAATTCTGACTTTATGAGATATGAATGAAAAAAAAGAAATGTGCTCAGATAAACCTCAGATATTTATTTTCCATGTAAATTTAATTGGTCTTTCTTGGCATGGCTAAAAGCAAATACATATAGTTTAGAAAATAGCAAACTTGCTCTGAGATTTATTGGAAAATGTCTGTTTGATTATGTTCAACTCTTTCTGGTATATAATGCAGCACTACCTGCATATTTGTTACATGACAGTTGGATTTCAACATGAGTTGCAAAAACGCACCCCTACCTCAGCAGAACTTTCGGTGCTTTGATTTACACAGTCGACACAGGCGGTCAATGGTTCCAACTATTACACTTAAAAATGTCTGTTTTGTATTTATTGTAAGAGGAGTTAGAGTTTGCAAGGGAATGATCGATCTTCCAATGTTATGTATCTTACGTTAATTTGAATGTTAACAGGAAGGTGAAAAGTTGATGTATTGTTGCTTTTCAAGACAATATTCGGTTAACATGGATTGACTCTTTGTCAAACATCCCCAAGTTCTGCGACCCTGTAGCTGGAATAACAGGATGCCCAAGCATGGTCTGCCCATACATAGACAATGCGAACTAACAGGGATTGTTACCGACATTTGATTGCGTTATTTCTTCAACCCTGTGGCAGATTGTTAAACATGAAATCAATCAACGTTTTGTGCATTGAATTGTCTACAAAATGAAACATTTTTCGTTTCTGTGGAAGGCAAGTCGTTCCCTCATTAGCACGACTAGACAAGATCAAAGTAGACCACCTGTGCAGACGCTATTTGCACACGAAAAATCGGCTGATTTAGCTACTTAATCAAAAATATCACATTTGATAACATCAGTAGCAATGAATTCCTGGTTTTTTCATGCTGTTTTTCACTTTATTTCAGCACTGTCAAATTCTCAGAGATCGCGACCTTCATCTTGTGAAAATCAGAACGAGGCTGGGAAAATGAAATGGTCGTTCGAATCGGACCATTTATGACTGCTTGTCCAATCCGAACGCCCATTTCTTGTGTAAATCAGCACGACGGCGTGGAAATTAAAGGTTCGATCAAACTGGACTATTCGAAACTTACCTTGCTATCAGAACGACCGTTTAATTTCATCAACCTAGACGGGGAACGAGCTCTCTTCTCAGGGGAAAAAATACAGTAAAAAAGGAAACGTTTGGGTCTAACCCCGATTCCTGAGTTAGAGTAGGTCAAAAGTTTGGTTTAATTTTGTTATTCATTTAGTGCACAATTTTAAGGACATAGATTTCATAACCGGTCTACCACAGGGTTGGAGAATTTGTACGATCAAATGTTATCGGTGACAATATTGTGCTGAAACGATACATATAGATTATCGGTGATATTTTGTCACCTAGTTTCAGTTAAATAATTTGGGCTATAGGAAGAATACTAAAAATATAGAAACCAAAGCTTCAGTGAGTCTTATGGACAATATACACATTACATTCAAAAGTGTACAGATATACGTTTATTTAGAATTTTATAATGTTTCATTCAAATTTTGTGGAGAAACCAAATGGCACACTATTGTATTTGAAGTATACCACCTGTTTTCCATGATACTTACTCATACCCATGCAACTTTCAAGCAAATAGGAATACCCAAACTTTGCTATTTCAAAGGAATTTTTGGAAGGATAAATTTTTCTTTATCGGACAGTATAGATTCAAGATCAGATTGCACATTCTTTGCAATCTGAACTTGATCAACACTGTCTGCAAAAGGTCCATGGGTCGTGCTTAGCAGCCAAAGAGTTAAACACGATAGACAGTGATCAAAATAACGTATTTAAGTTATTGTGTTCTTATATATATGTTTTAATTATTTAGAGGCGGAGAAGGTCATACAGAGTTTAAGCCTAAAACAAATAATCAATAGTTTTAACGACCCTGAAAAAATGGAAAACATTGAGAGAATACTAGTACTAGCCTTATTTCCTTTTCCCATAAAGTTCTTTTTTTTTTTTCCTTAGAAAGACAACATTGAACATGCCTTAGTAGATCTACTGCTATTGCTACCGAATTAGGCAAGCCTAAAAGCTTGTCCTTTGATAAAGATCTAAAGTATGGTTTGTTTTATTATATTTTATTAAATTATACAGTTTACACGACAATTTTTTCTAAAGACACGTCCTATTGAAAGTATTTGTTGCAGACGACAAATGAAGAGTGGCTCAAATGATTTGATTTGTTTTTGATAAGGTAGAAAACATTGTGGGAAAAGGAGAAAATGCTGGTTAGCAGCATTTTCTCCTTTTCCTACAATGTTTTCAAAAGCTTTCTTTCTCAGCGTCGTTGAAATTCAGGAATATGTATCAAAGCTTAAATGGATCTTAATATACATTTTCTTACGTGCGTTCTACCGAAAGCGACACCCGAGTCTCACACGTGTACATGTATGTTTGAAAGAATATTTAAATGCAATAGTCCAGGGAAAAAACACAATTCACGATAAAAATCAATTTGAAATATAAATTTAGACTAAATTATAACTTACCACTGGCCATATTAATTTAGCTTGGCTCACTCCTTATGTCAACAGAATTTAGGGTTTTCCCATGTTAGTAAATCTAGATCTAATATTGGTATTGCGCAATTTTAAATGGTGTTTTGAATTAATAATTATTCCCAGCTAGACAAAACTTAATTGTTCCCGTAATTCTAATTCTACACACACACCTTGTAAAAATCGATAAAGATCTATGTGCATATATTGCCAAAACTTAAATTAAGTTCTGCATTATATGTACTAGTCTTTGATTTTCTGACTTAAAGAAGCATATTAAATGTTGTCTGCGCATGTCACATTCTGCGAAGATTCGACCTGTATTTAAAATTTGCCACCTAGCGGAAGATAATGGTATTTTAAAAGATTTTTTGCCGAAACTTGTGTTAAAAGACTGATAAATAAAAAAAAAAGGTAAATTTTCTTCGCAAAAGAATAGAAATTAATGTTAAATCCAGTAAATGGTATTTCGATAATTTATAACGTTCATAACAGGGTGGTCAAATTGCAACCGACAACGCCATCTATCTTTATGAGATCAGATGTGACGTCACTGTACATATTTGAATACGAATTTGCATAAGTCGACTAGTCTGGTACCCCGCCGAACGTAGTGTGAAGGGCATAGTTGACCACACTCGTCACAACTCGGCCGATTCCGTACCTACATCTAACCTCGTCCGTATCAAGGAGATTTCCATTTTGAAATGAGAATCACGTGATTCTATATATAGCGCGCCACTGACAGTCGTTTAGCAACGACATAAACAACCTCGATGAAGTTACTCACATCTGTTTATCCGTCGGTAAAAATTTCAATCGAAATTGATAAACCACGTTAAATAATGAATGTACGAACTGTTTGTCAACTGAACTGAAATATAGTTAGAAAGGTTTCGATAGAAAATTGAAACTCAAGTTTTCTTTTTTAAGAGGAGCCTTACAATTTTCAGAACGGTTAACCGGCGTATTTCCAGGTATGTACCGATCTGGTGCATATCAATCCACCAGTTACAGCCGAGGGATATGATGGCTCCAATCACCCGAGGTATGCCGAATGAGTTGACCAGTGCTTTTGACATTGTGTCATTCCAACTCGTCACAACTCGGCCGATTCCGTACCTACATTTAAGTTGATCAACGGATCACCCGAGGTTTGCCGAAGGGTGTCATTCCCACAAGTCTTTGCGAAAATCTGGTGGGAAATCTACAAATACGACCAGAAGCCAGCTAGCCTGTTAAGGAAATGCTATGAAATATTTTTAAGTTTGTCAATCCTCTTTAGCGATGGATTGCCAGATATCGCCTTATTTAATTCAGTGATGAATCGTTTTCGAAGTTTGGAAAAATTCAAACAAAATTTGAGAAACCCCAACTTTAACATAACTATATGCAAGGAATGACGTGCTGGGTTTAGCCTTTTTCCTGCTAAATAACTTCGAATGAAACTTTCAAGCCGACAGTAAAAACCTAAGTTTTTTTTCAAAAGGTATTTTTGGAGAAAGATAGACCTATCTCCCTATCGGATAGTGTAGATCCAAGATCAGACTGCACGTTCTGTGCAGTCTGATCTTGATCTACACTGCCCGCAAAAGGTCAGTAAGTTGCGCTTAGCAGCCTTAGGGTTAACATAGGTAGTCGCTGGCAGAAAAAAAAAATTCTAAAACCTGGTTAAAAGTAAAACAAAATATAGAGGGACCTGGCAACTTTAAACCTAGTTTTCTGCCAGCAACTTACACTTGGACCACTTGTTAAATATACGATCCCTGCTTGGACCGACCGTAAAGAAAAAGATTATGATCTCAATAATTTCTTTGTCTTTAACCATTTACAACACAATCCCGACTTTCAAAACGAGTCTGATAATAAACCTTCTGAAAACATTGTGAGAAAAGGAGAAAATACTGGTAACCAACATTTTCTCCTTTTCCACAATCATTTCTACCGTTCCCAAAACCAATTTCAAATTTTCAGTCACATTTACATGTATGTTGTTGTCTGTAAATACTTTGGATTTGGGAAAGGCTAAAATTGAAAATTAACTAAAATTTGGTAAAGAGTTAAATGGTGCGATCTAAAGCATTTTAAAACACCCGCATTGTTTACTTTTTGCGGCTACAGGGCCTTTACCCTTTAAACCTATTTATCTTACATCGTTTGTTATGGTGGCATATTTCTGCCGCGAGATACGAGATAGCTATTGCGATAATTTAGGAGAACTATCGTAATAAAACAAAGTTTCCTGGAAATATTATCTAGATAATAAAAATTTTCACGATAAAAATATCGCGATAATTCTAACTGTTATCATGATTTTTGTTTGCTTTCGTGCCCACAACTGACATTCACGGTATCTATTATTAGATACGGTTTCGGAACATCTTCGTCTACAACGTTATGAATTTGCCTTTTCCCTCAATGGTTTTAAAGTTGTTCGTAGGAGGCATTTCGAGTCGTCTTTGTGATTTTACAGACTTCTGTTTATTTCCGGTCTTGTCAAAATTTAACAATTAATCTACAACTGATAATAATTCGAATTTCTACTTACTGCAATCTTGTGAAGTCAAAAACTACCGAACTCATCCAAATGGTGAATCTTTATAGATATCGACAAACGGATAGAACTATCACGATAATTTTATCTCGAATGTCAGCTTCGTGCACCATTGAGAAATTTTGAGTTAAAATGATAGGTTTATCGTGATATTTTTTTCAGGAAACTTTTCACTATCTCGATAAAATTTCCAGGAAACTTTAAGTTATCGCGATAGTTTTCTAAATTTATCATGATAGCTATCTCGTATCTCGTGGCAGAAATATGCCACCATAGTTTGTGAAACAAGTTTTTCGGCGTAGCTGAATGCGCTTGCTTTTGACCTTCTTCTTGGTACTGATGAAGAATGAATAAATGGTAATTTGCGATTGGTGAAAAATGCGCACATGTTTATTCGGCGGGTCCCTGCTGCCATATTTTCTCGCACATTTATGAAACCATCATTTACAAGCATTGCTAGCGCTGATCGGCGCCCCAGGGCCTCCATTCATACCATAGCTAATTACGTAATAGAGAATGATCCTTTTCTTGTTTTATTGGAAAATATTTTCATAAGGGTCACCCAATAATGCAATACTACTTTTACTACAAAATGAAAAACGGTAAGAAAAAAGAAGCAATTGCTCGCGAGGTTACTTTTCATTATCTTACTTGGTATTGAGCCACAAAAGAGTTTCAATATTCATATTTTAGCACCTCTTATGCCGTCTGTCTTATTTAAAGATATTTCTTGTTAAAACTCATTCACTCTTGATGATTGCCCCAAGGTAACCTTAACCGCTACTCGCCCCGTGATGTGAGCAGTTCCAAAGGTTGACCCCGCTTATCAAGAGATTTGAGCCTAGAACCTATAGTATGACTAGCTGACGCTCTGCCGCTACACCACTGGCTCCTATCCTTAAACTGGCAATAAATAAAGTAAAAATTTCAAGCTGATAGTCGTTAATCCAAATATTGCAATTCCCGAGTGCTTCAAGTTTGCAGGAAAAATTCTCAAAAAGACACTTTAGACGAAGAATCAGACAGCACGGTAACTGGATTTCTTTACACTGGCCTATATGTCTGAAAAATTCTACTCTCGTGAAATATAATAAAGCATATTGCAAATTACGGGTGGATCTCTACGAAAGAATTTTCCTGATGTAATTTTTCTTGTCCAATTCCCTAGAATAATTTAAATGTACAAGGGTTAATGTATTTAACCCTTTACCACAAAATCCCGACTTTTAACGACCCTGGGAAAGAAGCCTTTTGAAAACATTGAGGGAAAAGAAGAAAATGCTGGTAACCAGCATTTTCTCCTTTTCCCACAATGTTTTCTTCCCTTCCCAAAACAACTTTAAATTTTTAAGTGTTCTGGAAATACTTCCAATTTGGACAAGTCTAAAATTTTGTCATGTGGTGAAGAGTTAAGCCGTGGTCTGGGAAAAGGGGGCTTAATGTATTTCCCTGATATAATAAACCAAGCAAGTCTTTACATAACAATAGATTCAGGAAAACCATTTTGTCTAACGACTGACTTAATTTGGAAGTAAAATGATCCTCAGACTTGCAGAAAAATTACAAATAGCAAAAAGTTTCGACCGATGTTAAACTACGCTGGCTGACACGAGTCATTACTTTTTTACGAATGTATTTAGCCACCTTTTC
Organism: Hippopus hippopus; assembly: GCA_946811185.2. Lineage (NCBI taxonomy): Eukaryota > Metazoa > Mollusca > Bivalvia > Cardiida > Cardiidae > Hippopus > Hippopus hippopus. Next base: position 6,089,692 of record OX328109.1, read on the forward strand.
ACGGAGCATGGCTCATTTATAATGATGTCAAACGAGACCTGGAAATTTAAATTTTCAGATGCAAAAAATGGAGAGGGACCGGCGACACCAAAGTGGCGCAGCCGATAGTGGCGGACTCCATCAAGACGAGATAAATAAAAACTCCTTATAAGGGAGGTCACTCGTATAGACCTATAACCAGAACAGCATTAGAGTTGCATCCCTTGATAAGCAAGAGAACTGCCGGTGCCGTAGCTAAGTATTCAAATTACGACATGGTTGTCAACTGTAGAGAAAATACTTCACTCATGTAGGTATAGAAATGATTGAATGACTGAATGGTGTTTAACGCCGCTCTCAACATTATTTCAGTCATTTCACGGCGACAGCTCACATATTCATGTATTTCCTGTGTTTCACCAGTAATGGGCTAGGGCTCCGAGGTGTCTTGCTCAAGACCACTCCCACAAAAAATCAAGTATTTAGGTAAAAGAAAACATTTTATGATTAAGTATGAGCCATGCTTTGTGAAAGGGATGTTTGATGAATCTCCCTGATGCATGGTACCGAGCAACTCGTCACACAGTTATGGATTCATAAAATCCAATTGATCCAACAGTCAACTGAATTATGAGGTTGAATGGTCCTTGGACATGTGGAAAATTTTTCGAAAGCAAAAAGTGTTGACCCAGGTCTACCTGCGCAGATTACGCAGGCTGATCTGAATTGATACTTTTAGCAGATGCATTAACTCTTTACCAAACGACAAAATTTTGGACTAGTCCAAACTGAAAGCAGTTGCAGACGACAAAATAAATGTGAGTCAAAAATTGAAATTTGATTTGGGAAGGGTAGAAAACATTGTGGGAAAAGGAGAAAATGCTGGTTACCAGCATTTTCTCCTTTTCCTACAATGTTTTCAAAAGCTTTCTTTCTCAGTGTCGTTAAAAGTCGGGATTGTATGGTAAAGAGTTAAACCCACTTTTCACAGAATACGCTGCTTATACATTAACCCTTAGGCTGCTTACCGCTACTCACTGACCTTTTGCGGATAGTGTAGATCAAGATCAGACTGCACAGAATGTGCAGTCTGATCTTTGATCCACACTGTCCGATAAGGAGATATATTTTTCTCCAAAAATAACTTTGAAATAGTAACCTTTGTGTTGGTTTTTTTTTTTTAATCGCCTTGACGGTATCATTTCACTCATTCAGCAGGGTAAGGGAGGTAATCAGTAATCAACTAAAATTATTTTTCTTCAGAGTTACTTCTCTTTATCAAATTTTTATTTTTTCCCCCACCATTGACATCTAAAACTTTGTAAATATATATATTGTGTGGTGTGATAGGCAATATTGCCTTTTTTCCTTAATAAAGTTATTATTATAACATCAGGATCATTAAAACGACAGACAGCAAAAACTGTGGCCTTGTTCACTTTTCTAATGTAATAATATTCCTGCTTTCGAAAAGGCTTTGAAAAAGAGGTAATAGCTAGCTGCAAGTTACCGAAATGTTTTCACTGATGATAATGATGATGATGATGATGATGTTGGCAGTGATGATGAGGGGGGGAGAAGGAAGATGAAAAACAGAAAGATCCATTTTCTAACAATCTTTTCTTGTACATAGGTAGCCAATATCCTGTCGTTCTGATAGATTGGATATTCAAGAGCATCATACAAGATCACTCTCAGTGACAAAGGTAACACTCTTTACCCAACAACACAATTTTTTACTTGTCCAGTTTGAAAGCTGTTGAAGACGAAATATTCAATGTGGTTCAAATGTTTGAATTCGTCTATAATAGGGTAGAACCCATTGTTGGTCACATGAGTAAGTTGTCAGATGGTGTCCGTGGTCATGAGGTACAGTGTCGGCCTTGCAACCATAAGGTCCAGAGTTTGATTCCCGGGAGCAGGTGTAAACTTTGGGACCGCTCACTGACCCACAATTTTGGCATACCCATACTGGTGTAGTAACCAGGAAACAGAATCGAGATATTATTATAAGTTGCAAGAACTTGTTTCTCAATCGATTTAAGATAAATATGTTTAAACTAATAAGTTGTCAAAAGAAAATTACTCATAAAACCCTCTTTTTTCCTTGAATGTGTCAAAATCTTTTTTAAAATTGTGGGTACAGGGTAACTAGTGAAGGCAGAAAGACAAATACTGGAGTTATCTCATCAGAGAAATTAAAACAAAACTGAATTATTAGTACATATTTTAATAGGCAAATAGCTCAGTAAGCATTTACATCTAACATCAGAAATTTACAAATCAAAAATAAATATAGATATTAATGAGTTATTATGATTGTACCAAAGATAGAGAAGAGAGAGACAGAGTGAATGAAACCAATGATGGATGAATAGTATCTTTTTTACAGCACAAGAATAGCAACAGCACTCTAACTAAATGGCATTTTTAATTTTTGGGTCAAGCATTTGGTTCTTAATTTTTCACTTGATGAAAAAATCTTTGACTGGCCCAAAAAAAGAAGCCAATGCAGACTACAAATAATGTCTGACTCAAAAATGGAATTTATTTCTGAAAGGCCATAAAACATTGAGGGAAAAGTATAAACTGCTGTGACTACCATTTTCTCCTTTACTGTTTAGCCACCATTTTCTCTGGTTACCATTATTTTCCCCTTTGTCCACAATATTTTCAAAAACTTTTTCCCCCAGGTTATGAAACATGCTGGTTACCAGCATTTTCTCCTTTTTCCACAATGTTTTCTACCCTTTCAGGCAAATCACATTTATTGAGCCAGATTTGCCATCTGCAGAATTTTCTTAATGCTTTCCAAAACAATAAAACTGTAGACCTGTCTAAAATGAAAGCAGTTACAGGCGGCAAATTACATGTAAATGTGACTCATTTGATGAAATCGTTCTTTAAAAGGGAAGAAAACATTGTTGGAAAAAGAAGAAAATGTTGGATGGATTTAGATGAACAAGCCTAAAATTTTGTCATCTGCTACAAGGTTATAAATTATGGAGACCTACGCCTCTAAGGTATACATGTATGCCTTATGTTCATGATACACAAATATGCATATTTCCTGTGCCCACACAATCACACATACATATTTTCGTGCTGCATCTTACTGCATATATTTTGTGCTACACATGTATGAATATTAGATCTACAATGCTATGTCCCAAATTTACAGCTCAACACAAACGACAATGGAACAACATGGAAAAATGACAAAACCATGCTACAAATCATGATAGTTACATGTAGGGTGCAACCAAACGTTTACAGCGCCTATATTGATGATCTCAATGATGATTATGATGATGATGATGATGATGATGATGACAAAAATGATGATGTTACTAGCTCCAGTAGTACACTCAATACAATGACCCACAACAGCTATACAAAGTTTCGAAAACATATTCATGATATACTACAATAAACTTTTTAACACGTAATTTTGTCTTTTAACGACAATGAGGGACAAGACTTTTGAAAACATTGCAGCAAAAGGAGAAAATGCTGGTAACCAGCATTTTCTCCTTTTCCCACATTGTTTTCTACCCTGTGATAGACAAATGTCATGTTTCGAGTATCATTTGTCTGCAAATGCTTTCAATTTGGACAAGGCTAAAATTTTGAAATCTGATAGAGGGATAACCCTTATAGCACTGAATTGATAAATGAACTTTTTAAATTCGGGAAAAATGGCAAAATATTTGAGCCATCATCTTTAACAAAGGGCGTTTAATGCACATGCAAAAAATTATCAACCCAATTCAGCCTGTGCAGTTTGCGCACGCCGACCTGGGCTGAAACTTTTTGCTATTGGTCAAATGGTTTTTATGGATCCATAATGACTTTTGTGATATGATGACTTGCTAAGCACTCTACACCACAGTCATGAGTTTTAATGGCCCTAAACAAAAAGCTTTCTGAAAACATTGTGGGAAAAAGAGAAAATGCTGGTTACCAGCATTTTCTCCTTTTCCAACAATGTTTTCCACCATTTCTGTAACAAGTTGCATCATGTGAGAAACATTTTGTTTGTCATCTGAAAATGCTTTCACATTGGACACATATATAATTTTGTCATTTGGTAAAGAGTTAATATCATACATCATGTAGAGGCATTTTGCCAGAGCATGGTTGAATTTAATTCTTAGGTTTACTTAGCCAGAATATATTACACAGTAAAAATAGAAGAGAGTGCAGATTTAAGGTTTTATTTATAAAGTTACTGTTTGCAAAACATAGTTATGATAAATTCAACCAGACAGACAGCAAAGACAGACAGAAAAAAGAAAACAACACTGATGTTACTATGTATTTCACAGATTCCACAATATCACATTGACAAATATAACACAGGTGTACTCCATTTTCTTCCCACGCACACGCATAACGCACATGCATAACTATTTCTAAATGTACAAAAATATGCCATCTATGCCCACACAGACTGCAGCACATAAGTCTTTATCAGAAGAAAAAATTTTGGCTTGTCCAAATTAAAAGCATTTGCCCACAACAAATTCAGTGTGGCTAAAATGACTGGATTTGTCTTTGAAGGGGTAGAAAACATTGTGGGAAAAGGAGAAAATGCTGGTTTCCAGCATTTTCTCCTTTCTTCCACAATGTTTTCAAAAGGCTGCTTTTTCTGGGCTGTTGGTACTAGCATTTCCTCAATTTCCCACAATGTTTTCTTACCTTTCACAGACGAAAATCTTTTTTTGTGCCAAATCTTGTCATTTCCAAATGCTTTCAATTTGGACAAGTCTAATATTTTATTCTCTGGTCAAGAGATAAAAGTTAATGTTTTCTAATTATATTTCATTAAGATTTTATCAAATTTCTTTGTTGCAAAAATTCATTTTAAGAATAAAGAATCAAAGAGACATGGGTATCAGCTGGTCAGAATAATGTCCACAAGTTACGAGAAACTACAGAAAGGGTTTATTGATCTAGATGTTAAAAATATAGGGCATACTTAATTTCAAAGGGCCATTACTGCTCTACTTTAGTCAATAGTGCAGTTCACAGATCAAAGCTTGTAGAAAGTGCAGTCCGATTTTTTACCTACATTGTGCAGTTTTTTTGAGACAGTTTTTTGATAATAAAAGAGTCTTAAAACCACTAGAAGGGGAAATTGCTTGTTATGACACCATAAAGTGTCTTGCTGGTATAATAATCAAGTTATGTAGCACTTCTTTGTGAAAATCTTTGTTCTAAGATGTGATCAAACTGTCAGAGACCTATGTCATTCAGCAAATCTTGGGTGATACACTGATCAAGTGTCCTGGCTGTATCACGTAGCTTGATATGCACCTACAAGCCTATAAGATACATCTCTTTGCCAGAAATACACCACTTTACCATTCCTAAATCGTATTACTCCACTTAGAAAGAGAAAACACTAGTCTTTTTTTTTTTTCCATCAGAATCTTTCTAAATACATGTCTGTTGACAAACAGCTTATACATTCAATTAATACTTAGTCTGTCAGTTCCCTACGCATTTTTCAGCAACAGTTTACTTATCACTGAGGCTGTTGTTGCCATTGCTTATCAATTTACATAGGCACCTACATGTTTAAGATCATGTGACTGGCAGTATTTCAAAATGGAAACCCCCCTGACACAGGTGAGGTTAGATGGAGGCACTGAATCAGCCAAGTTATGATGTGTGGGACCACCATGTATGCCAATATTTTCAAATTGAATCAATAAACACTTTCAGAAAAGGGTGAAAATTTTTTTATCAAATTTTCATATATCACAGTCATTAACTCTAACAATGGGACAACAAAAAAACATTCCAAGCAACTGTAGTACCCTGTCTCCCTTTACAAGGCTGAGGCCTGTAGTATCTTGCCCAAGGACACTCGGCAATGCATGTACCAGCATTCCCCGTTTGATAATCTGACACCATAAAACCAAACTTTCCGAGTAAATTGATTTTTACATTTCATGCTTATACTTGTATACCAATGCAGTGCTAAATCCTTTACGAAATAGTCCGAAGTTTGTATGACGCTTAAGAAGGTTTTTGAAAACACTGTAGGAAAAAGAGAAAATGCTGGTTATCAGCATTTTCTCTTTTTACCCACAATGTTTTTTTACCGTTACAGAGACACATCAATTTATTTGTCACCTGCAAATCCTTTCAATTCGGGTGGATCTTAAATTTTGCTGACGACAAAATTACAGACTTGTTCAAATTGAAAGCATTTGCAGACAACAAAATAAATGTAACTCAAAATTGAATATTTGTTGTTGGATGGGTAGAAAACATTGTGGGAAGAATAGAAAATGCTTATTACCAACATTTTCTCCTTTTGCCACAATGTTTTCATAAGTTTTCTTCCTCAAGGCCATAAAAAGTCAGGAATGTGTTGTAAAGGGGTAACTCGTACTCTTAATTAGTGTCTCGAAATGAACAAAGTAAAAACTGAAAGCACTAGAGCTTAAATGTGACAAAATCAAGCATTTTTTATCAAAATTTCTGAAAACAACTAATAATTCTTGCCCAAAATTTTCAAAAACTGAAAGAGTTAATAAATAATTTCACTTGGCACTTACAAAAAATAGCACAATCAAACAACGACTAGCACATCAACACAATGTTAGATATTCGCATTAGAATTACCATATCATAATATTTACATCCTATCTCTACAAGAAATTTTATACAGCATTTTGACCTGTATCTAACCTCTAGAATGCTGGAAAAGCTGTTTTACGTATATCACTCAAATAATTTAATTTGTCAATAAAAAGGTAAGAACCATTGTGGGAAAAGGAGAAAATACTGGTTATCAGCATTTTCTACTTTTTCCACATTGTTTTCAAAAGCTTTCTTTCTTGGGCATAGTTAAAACTTCGGATTGTTTGGAAAGGAGTTTTGCAACTGAATGGCAAAAAACAAAAGGTATCGATAGTTTTTGCCAGAAAATTACAAAAAAGGCCACAAAAATGTTAACCCTTTACCATACAATGTCGAGTTTTAACGACCCTGAAGAAAGAAGCCTTTTGAAAACATAGTGGGACAGAAGAAAACTCTGGTAAGCAGCATTTTCTCCTTTTCTCCACAATATTTCTACTCTATCAAAGATAGAAATCACTATATGAGCTATAGCTACATTAATTTTGTCGTCTGCAAATGCTTCAAATTTGGTAGGGTCCATTTTGGTTATTACTTAAGCAACTAAATTGCAAGGGAACCGATACAAAAGCTTTCTATAGTTTTTGCCAGAAAATTACAAAGCCACAACAAAGTTTACCAAAAGAATTTAGGAAGGAAGAAAAAACAAAGACTGAAAGACTTGAAATGCGTTACAAAAAAAAAGACTACAAAAGTACAATGTAAGACAATACTGAATGTTGGAAAAGGAGCATTTGGTTGGAGCAAAGCATAGCTCATTTTTCCATGATGTTTTTTCACAAGCTTTTGCAGATGCATTTGAAGCCATACACTAGGCTGGCAAATAAAGGCTTAACAATTTACCAGACAATCCCTAATTTTCACAACCCAGGGAAAAACATCTTATGAAAACATGGGGGAAAAGTAGAAAATGCCGGTTTATATAGTGGTATTTGCCACTGAAAGGGTGAAAACTTGGTTGGAAAAGGAGAAAATGCTGGTAACCAGCATTTTCTTCTTTTCCCACAATGTTTTCAAAGGCCCTTTTCAGGAAACAGTAAAGAGTGGGGAAACTTTGAAGGAAAGGGAGAAAATAATGATCACCAGTATTTTCTCCTTTTCCCACAATGGTTTCAACAGCCCTTTTCAGCAAACAGTAAAGGGTAATCTTTATGATTACATAGAAAACAGATGGACCCCTACCAGGTACGAGTACCACTCAGTACCATACAGTACAGGTATGCAAGAAAAAAAAAAGGGAACATATCACATATACCTATACAATGGGATACAAAATTCCTGAGAATAACAACAAAGAAGGCTGCTAATAGTATTACAGGTGAAAAAATACTAAAGCTACGCATGTTTACTTCAAACATTTTTTTTATCTTATCATCTACTATTTCAAACACTCAGCACAAATTGACAAAAAATGGTAAACCCAATACTGTCCTGCCATAAATAAACGTAGAAGCATTACTGCAAAAGGAGATACTGTTTGTTAGGAATAATTTCCTCCATGCCAAAATGTCCAGAGTTGTCTGTTTCAAGGAAAGATGTCATCCAAATAACTCTGGTATGGCTTAGAAATAGATCAGCCATCTTAATAATTCCTGTTTCCATTGGTGAAACTCAAAGTAAAGGTGTGCTAAGACGAAAATTCCATTGTTTGACTCATAATTTAAATTGTTATCTGATATGTTTTCAATTTGGACAAGATCACGTTTTTGTAGCATGGTAAAGAATTAAAACAGACCAACAGGCTGAGGTATCTCAGATTTCAATAAATGTGCTTCAGGCAGAACTGATATATCTAAACAAGCATCTGAACACTTTGCGCACCCTAACTCATTTGCATCTATTAAGGGGAGGTAATTACACCAGCCAGTGCAACATGTTTATTGACAAACATGGCATCAAATACTAATATAAACTACAATCATATAGAAATATCTACATGAAGCAGAGGTACATTTCACCACAACGTAGGCCATCTCCCAGGGTGCGTTAGTTTTCTTACAAAAGAGTACCAAAGTGCTCCAAGAGCAATAACTCCATCAGGCTAGTAATAATAAGTATCATGGCAAAGGAGGAAAGTCTTAGAGTGAAGAGTGTACAAACTTAGGAGTAATCCCACATAAAAAACATTCTGAGACAGATCTGGAAATAAACAGTTTACCTGTGTCTGTGATAACCAACCATTCTCAATTGCATTCTGATTCTACATCTCGAAATAAACCCTTTACAAAATGATCCTGTGTTTTAACAGCAATATGGTATAAGGCATTTGAAAACACTGTGAGACAAGTAGAAAAACAAGCATTTCCTCCTTTTCCCAAAGTGGCTTGGGAAAAAAGCAAGACATGCTGGTTGCCAACATTTTCTCCTTTTCCTACCATGTTTTCAAAATCCTCCCTCACCTATGTTGTTAAAACATGGGATTGCTTGGTAAAGTGGTTAATTCAACAGAACACACAAACAGACCATTACAAAAAAGGACCAGCAGGAGCCTACGCATCTGTATCTGACAGGTATCATTTACAGTATGTCAATGATTGTCAGTGACCTTTTGTTTCACAGAGGAGCAGTCCTTTGACAATAACAAAAATAATTTACCAGTAGCACTAAAATTACTTTTCGTTTAAAGGGTTCAGTCAAAGAGAACAAACAAACAGTGCGCAACAAAAAGGGGATCTGGCACCCAAGCATCTGAATCCGACAGGTATCGTTTATAGAATGTCAATGATTATTGGTGACTTTTTGTTTTACAGGGGATCAGTCACTTGACAATAGCAAAAATAATTAACCAGTAGCACTAAAATTACTTTTCATTTAAAGGGTTACCGGTAATTCAAAGAGAACAAACACACAGACCACAACAAAAAAGGATCTGGCACCCAAGCATCTGAATCCAGACAGGTATCGTTTATAGCATGTCAGTGATTATTGGTGACCTTTTGTTTCACAGGGGAGCAGTCATTTGACAATAGCAAAAATAATTAACCAGTTGCACTAAAATTACTTTTCATTTAACAGCGTACGCTTTATGTAAATGTTTTGTGATTTAATCCTTACTAGATGACAAAATTTATGACTGCACCAAATTGAAAGCATTTGCAGATGTCAAATTGAACCTTGAAAAAATAATAATTTCTATCGTTGAAAGAGTAGAAAAGATTGTGGGAAAAGGAGAAAGTCTGGTGACCAGCATATTCTCCTCTTCACACAATCTTTTCAGAAGCCTTTTTTTCCTCAGGAAGGCAGTAAAACCTGTGATTTTTTGGTAAACGGTTAAATGATGTGATGCATAGATCTATGGTAAAGATGGACAAATTTCATTTTAATGTCTATGACATGTTACTTCAATGAATTCCAATTTGTTGTTATCTTTCAATATTTTTTTACTTCCTTTGTCAGCATACAAACCTTTTTCCTACATTGCATGTCAAAAGATCTTTCACTTGGCTATTGCTAATTTCACTGTCGATTGCAAATTTTACTGTTGATGGACAAATGATGAAACCAATCAACTGACAGGCCAACACCAAGGTGACAGACTGACAGTACTGACATCAAAGTGGGCATTTTTACTGGCACCAACTCTTATCTTAACTCTTTCCTAAACAACAAAATTTTAGACCAGTCCAAAATCAAAGCATTAGCAGACAACATATTCAATATAGCTAAAATGATGATTTCTATCTATGATAGGGTAGAAAACATTGTGGAAAAAGGAGAAAATGCTGGTTACCAGCATTTTCTCCTTTTCCCACAATGTTTTCAAAAGGCCTCTTCCTCGGGGTCGTTAAATCTTGGGATTGTGTGGTGAAGAGTTAACAAGAGACAAATTTCTCACTTATTCATATTGAAAGCATTTGCAGATGGCAAATTAATGTATGGATAGAATGATGAGAATGTTTATGAAATGATAGAATTCATAGCGGGAAAGGGGAAGAAAATGCTGGTCACCCATATTCCCTCCTTTTGTCACTATGTTTTTTCAAAAGCCATCTTCCTCAGAGTTCTAAAAAGATGTGATTTATTGGTAAAGGGAAAACACCATCATTTGCGTCATAAAACAGGCATCAAGTAATAATACCTGCAAATGGGGTGAAAATTACACTTCGGATATGAGCCATGCTCTGAGAAACAGGGCTTTCATGCATCTGCAAAAAGTAGTGACCAAGGTCAGCCTGCGCCAGAATACGCAGGCTGACTTTGATCGAAACTATTTGCTATTGGTAAATTTTCTGTATGTCAAAGAATCAATCTACTTCAGGATTCAGCCCATCATTAGACAAAATGGATTTTATGGATCCATAATTATATGATGACTTGCTTGGTATAATGCATCAAGGAGACGCATTAAGCCCCCTTTCAACAGGGTATGGCACATATCTACTTGTAACCTACAGAACATGCAGGTCTGATCTTGATCTACATCCTTGATAGAAGCTCTCTTGTGCTGCCTTGGGCATGAAAAGTTTAAGCACTTTCTCAGAACTGCTTATGCAACTATCCACCCTTTACAGAATCAAAGCGTTGAGAACACTGAAGTGGTATTTGTCAAGGAAGCCATTGTATGGAATTAATAATTTGAAAGAAAAGGAGAAATATTATTCAAATATTGGCTTGAAAGTCAACCTACTAAGCAAATGAATACTTTTTTCGTTTAAGGGAGAGTACTCATGACAACGTTATGATTATTTGTGTATTGGTGGTCTCCCTTCAATCCTTTGGAGGAGTCAGGAGTAACGTCCCTTGACACTAGGATGCATGATGGATAGAGAGAGAAACCATGTGAATATATCGAACAAAATTAAGTTTGTACCTGAAAACTATGATTTTTAAATATATTTGGCTGTTAACATTTAATTCCGAACATTACAATCAATTATTTCGATCTATAAATATTCATGCCCAATCAAATGGAGTAGCGCGCAATCATGGGACGAACAAGCCATGGGACGAACTGGTTTTGAAACGAAAAAGCCCAGGACCAAGCAATCAGTAGATAAATTTTGTATATATCATTGCGCCAATAGAAGGCTATGAGCCAGTGAAGCTAATTTCAATCAAGAATTAGTATTTCCACGATCGATGGCCTCACCCAGTGTATTTTAACATGCCATTTCCAATTACATATCTGAGTGGTACCAAAAACCTCATTTGTCTGAGAAAAATTGAGTTTAATTGGGTTTATTTCCTTCGGTTTTGCTCAAAATACGATACATGGTCTTCAAAATTCAATATTGAACTCATAGTGGTATTGTCTTCGACAAATACCACAAAAATCGCATCTTGAAACAAGCCTGAAGAAAGAGGCACTTTCTCCTTCTCCAACAATGATTTCTAGCCTATTAAAAGCTAATTTCATTGTTTAGGTTATATTTGACTTATCATAAACTTTCAATTTGGGCAAGTCTAAAATTTGTAATTCTGGAAAAGATTATGTTTGTTTTTTTTTTTGTGTGTGTGTGAATGAATAGAATTACTTGCTTATCCTATAATGCAATCATATCTGGCTCAAAATAGTAAAAAAGATACAAATTCCAATGCCCCCCCCCCCCTTTATTAAAAAATCTATTTACAAGCAATAAACCATACAGTCACAAGTTAATGCCAGAACTACAAGTATATTATTACAACATCTCAAAAACTACTACTATTTCTACACAATGTAACACATACACAATAAACACTTAATTCATCATCAACAAAAATAAATATTGAAGATAGTTAAAAAATATAATGCAAATCCACCCTTAGCCTGTGTATCACAATTTATGTCATGTTGCAAAATTCACCGATATTTTGTTTTCTTTTCCTTCTTTCACTCTTTCTGTATGACCAATGTTATATTTCCTCAGATCCCATATCAGTCACGAAAGTAACATTTCATGTATGACCATCATGTTTTACATTCAGAACCTTTTCAACCAGCAACAAAGCTCCAAACATTCATGCAAGAATGCTCCCTACTGCAAACTTTTCATATCAGTTCAAACCAATTTTCTAGGTCCTTGAAGCAGTTGTAAACAATTTTGTTTTTTTCCTGCCATGCATCCACTAGTCTCATTTAACGTAAAACACAACTTGACTCCAATTCATTTGGCTTTCAGTCCAAAGGTATGTCCCCTTGATTTTTCCAGTCCTAGTAGACTTTAGTCCAAAACATAGCTTTCACTGTCAACCTTGTATTAACCACTCAAAATCATTCACAAATCGAAGACACCACTTTTCAGTCTGCACTAACCTCACGTATTATTAAAAATACACTTTTCTTCCTACATTCCAAAGGCTTATAAGTTCACGCTGGGTATCTCCGAGTGTATGACCACTATTAATATTCTTTTCTGTAACAAAGTCAGATGTTGTAAACCTTTTCCAACAATTATGACTAAGTTTTTTTATGATGCCCCCTAAGATAGAAGGCCTTTGAAAACTTTGTGAGAAAAAGGAGAAAATGCTGGTAACCAGCATTTTCTACTTTTCCCACAATGTTTTCTACCTTCTAAAAGACAAATCACATCATTTGACCCAAATTAAATTTGTCACCTGCAAATGCTTTCAACATGGATAAGTCTAAGGTTTTGTTGCTTGGTAAAGACTTACAACCTTTTCCCTTTCAAAACCTAGCCCTTCACTTGATTTCGTCCCATAAAGTTCTAGATTTAGTCCTTTCCAAAACCCGATTGTCATTAGCACCCAATACAGAAATCTCTCTCCATCATTGTCATAAACTCTTTATCTCTTCTTCCTGCTACCATCATAAACAAATTTGTTACAAAAGATCTTGTAAATATAGACAAATCTTGACAATTGCCAAAAATTCAGCTTAAACCCTTTACCTATGGACAAAATTTTTTACTTATTCAAAATCAAACCATTTCTAGAAGTCAAATTAAATATGGCTCCATGATTTGAACAGGAAGATACCATTGTGGAAAAAGGAGGAAATGCTGGTTACCAGCATTTTCTCACATCCCCTTAATGCTTTCAAAAGCGTTCTGCTTTAGGGTCCTTAAAATACAGAATTGTCTGATAAAGGGTTAAAACACGAGTACATTTTGAAAACACTATGGCATGAAGGAGAAACAGCTTCTTACAATTTCTCCTTTGGCCACAATGTTTACAAAAGTATTGACAGTGTTGTAACCTGTTCAATACTCCTCATCATCAAACCTAAACAAACACTAGTAATCAGCTACATGAATCGTCCTGAAAGCATTTTCTTCTTTTTTCTCACAGAAACTCTATCTCTAACATGACATAATCTTTAATTGGTCATACAGGTACCATCCAATTAAAATTCAATTTTTCCTACACATGATTTTACTTCTCCAATTATTCAGAAAAAATTCTTGATCCAGAAGCCATGTGTGTTGTGTGAATTTAGCCTAAGATCATTATTTCGCAGCTTCTGGGTCCGTATTCACCAACCATTCTTAAGAACATTCTTTGCCTTATTCTCCAAGACTTTCTACATGTGGAAGTAATACAACTTCTGTTTGGCTAAACCAAATGGTTTAGCCAATCAAAAATTGTGTTAATTACTTTCAAATTTAGAAAATCTCGGATTTAAAGACTTAGAAAGTACTTAGAAATGGTTGGTAAATACAGACCCTGATTCTTCCATATTTACATATCTAAAAAACTGAAAGACGAAAAAGCATTAAACAGTGGGAATGTGTTTAAAGAGAGATCGTTGACTGACAGTTTGCCATACAAGTGAGTGGAGCTTACAGGCATTTTCTGTTGGTCTCAAACTTAAAGTTTTTGTTGTTGTTCTTCTTCTTTTAAATGGTTCTATAACTAAATTTCCTGAGAAACAAATCTTCCGCTGCTATCCAATCTTGAAGTAGATAAAATTCTTTCATGTAATCCCCAAAAAAATGTCACTGTTACCCCACCCACTCCTGTATATGTGGCACCGCCTTCTGTGTTATTCCCACCCATTATCTTTGATCATGTGGGCCAGCTCTATGATGAATTTTCCCTCCTTGTACTTCTGACTAGATTCAAAGGCATGTTCCTGCAATAAAAAATTCGAAATAAGAGCACCACATTGCTTGGCTGCAGTTGCTTGATTTTCAGTGAAAATTTCAAGTCGATAAAAAAGCATAACTGTGTCAAACATACTTTGATGGTTACCTGCTTTTGTTGTATGGATTCCCCTATACTGATAGTTCACAACTTGTCCAAGTTTGAAATAAATATCTTCATTAATACCAGAGATATTTTAAAATGTCAAAGTTTTTGCAGGATGATGACGAAGACAACAGGGCCATGACAATACCTCAACATTCTCTTCAACAACAGTGGAGCTAACAAACAAATTACATTTGAACCATTTATCCTTAGATCTTCCAGACAACAAAACTGTATGACTTGTCCATATAAACATTTATGACAACAAATTGATGTGGGGCACATGATGATACCTTCTCCTTTTTTTTTTTCCCTCAATATTTTCAAGGACTTTATTGCTCAAACTTTCATCACACAAACCTGAATGGGTTTTCAATTTGGATAAGTCTCATATTGTATCGTCTGGCAAAAATTTAAATCTGATTAAACCCAGACAAGGCATGAATAAGTGAGCTGCTTCTACATGATTAAAATATCATTGAATGCCACATGTGGCTTCTTCAACCTTTGCCACACAATCCTCAGATTTAACAGTCTTGAGGAAGAAGGCTTTTGAAAACATTGTGGTAAAAGGAGAAAATGCTGGTAACCAGCATTTTCTCCATTTCCCACAGTGCTTTCTACCCTATCCTAGACAGAAATCATTATTTGAACCACATTTACTTTGTCTTCTGAATGAGGCAAATGTCTTCAGTAATGACACAGATATCAGAAAATGTCAGAGTACTTCCATGATGACGGCCCAGACAACAGGGCCATGACAAAACCACAATGACATTTTCTAAACTCATTACCACAAAGCAAATTTTCAGTCTAGTTCAAATTGAAAGTGTTACTTTTGCAGCCCACATATTCAATGTGCCTAAAATAATTGGATTTGTCTTTAACAGCGTAGCATTTTCTCCTTTTCCAACTATGTATTCCAAAGCCTTTCTTTCTCAGCGTCTATAAAACCTTAGATTGATTTTTAAAAGGTTGACCCTTTCACTCGCATTTTCTCTTTTTCCCACAATGTTTTCCACCTTTTCAATGACAAATCTCATTATTCCAGCCAGAGTCATTTTGTTGTTTGCAAGAGCTGTTAATTTTGAGGAGCCTCAAACTTTCTCATGCTGTAAATAGTTAACCCTTTACCAAACAATCCCTGGTTTCAACGACCCCGAGGATGAAGCCTTCTGAATACACTGTGGGAAAAGGAGAAAATGCTGGTAACCAGCATTTTCTCCTTTTCCCACAATGTTTTCTACTATTCCAAAGTCAAGTTTCAATTTTTTAGTCACATTTATTTTGTCGTCTCCAAATGCTTTCAATTTGGACCAGTCTAAGATTTTGTCATTTGGTAAAGAGTTAAAGAACAACCATACCAAAAAGATGCACTATGTCCATCAAATAGAGCTGATTATTGCTTTTATGATCATGGTTATGTGGAAAAGCAGCCAGTTGCTTGGGAAGAATATTGTGCTTAGCACTGGTAACAAAATTTCCAGATGAGCATGGACAGGTGTATTGGCTGCTGTGATATACCTGAAATATTACTGAACATTTAACACCATACATTACAACTGGTCAAACAAACTGAGTATAAAAGTGGTATCTTACGTATTTCCATCCCAGCGTTGTTTTACAGCACTCACAAAAGATGTCAGCGACAGCATGAAGACCTGTCAAGAGCACCCGCTCCTCTGCTGGTCCACACCCAATATTTACCCTGTAATATACAAAACAGTAAAACCTCTCTTAGTGACCACCTCTTGAAAGCAAGCCACCTGTACTGAGCAAGAAGACATTATACTGTTAGTTCCATGAATTAGGGCAAACCTTTTGAAATGCACAGACCTGTTCTACACAAGCCTTTACTCTTTCCAAAATGACAAAATTTTAGGCTGGTCCAAATTGAGAGCATTTATTTTGCAGGTGTTAAATTAAACGTGGCTCAAAAACATAGTGATCTGCAAATGAATTCGAAACAACACCAGAACAGTTCATAAAGTATAAGTAACTACATCTTGACCAACCAGACCCAATGTTAAACAAATATCAACAAATCTCATCAATCTTTAACCCTTTACCAAACAATCCCCGGTTTAACGACCCCTGGAAAAAAGCCTTTTGAAAACAGTGTGGGAAAAGGAGAAAATGCTGGTAAGCAGCATTTTCTCCTTTTCCCACAATGTTTTCTACTCTATCAAGGACAAAGTCCACCATTTGAGTCATCTTTAATTTGTCGTCTGCAAATGCTTTCAATTTAGGCAAGTCTAAAATTTTGTCGTTTGGTAAAGAGTTAAATGAACTTCCAGTATATTGTGCAAGCGCCCTTGATCAATTCACAGGAAGAACATTGCTTACAATATCAAAGAGTCTACCATTTTACCATCTGGTAAAGGGTTAAATCTCTACCAAACTACAAAATTTTGCACTTAACCAAATTGAAAACATTACTTTTGCAGACACTGAATTAAACGTTGCACAAAAGATAAATTCTGTCTTTGATAGGGTAGCAAACATTACCGAAAAATGAAAGAATGTTGGTTACCAACATTTTCTCCATTTCCCTTAATGTATTCTAAAGCTTTCTTCGTCTGAAGGTCGTAAAAAACTTGGAATTGTGTGGTAAAGGAGTAAGAGAAAAATGCTACCTTCAGGTGAACACCTGTATACTGTTACTGACTTTACCACATGAAATAATTCAAGCCTTGTCCAAATTGAAAGTACTTGCAGACGTCAAATGAAATATGCCTCAAATTATAGGATTTGTCTGTAAATGGGTGGAAGACATTGTGTATAATGGAGAAAATGCTGGTTGCTAGCATTTTCTCATTTACCCACAATGTTTTCTCAGGCATTTTTCCTCAGGGCTGTTAACTCTTTACCAAACGACAAAATGTTTGACACGTCAAAACTGAAAGCATTTACAGAGTACAAGTCAAATGTGGCCCAAATGAGAAATTCGTCACTGAGGGGATAGAAAACATAGTGGGGATAGGGAGAAAATGCTGGTTACCAGCATTTTCTACACATGGGTTGTATGGTGAAAGGTTAATCCTTTGACCACTGAATATTTATTTGTAGGCAACAGACATAGTCCACTTCCACCAATGTTAAGGCTGTTTCAAACCAAATATCCTTGAAAATATCATATAGTTTAGATCCAAGATCAGGATGCTCATTATGTGCAGTCTGATCTTGATCTATAGTCTATCTGCAAAGGCAACTAATAATGTTCACAGGATAAGAAGAGTTTAACCTTGAGAGAATATCTAAGTGTGCCAAAGGCAGATCAATAAGCTATTTTTAAACTTCATACAGGAAACAGGAACATGCAGACTGGTGATTAATTATTGACTATATATCAACACTTACTAAGAACATAAATTGCTATCAAGGGAATCAGTCTGCTGCCATTTTGTCAATGGTTTTGTTAGTGGTTCCCAAGCTCCATTATGAAAGACTGCTAATTTGTGGTAAAATTGTTAGGTTTGACTGGTTGCTTCTTTACAACTCTTCACAATACAACAAAATCTTAGATCCATTTAATATATTGCGAGCATTTTGCTACAAGCTAAAGTGGTTACAAGCACTTTCTGTGAAAAGGAGAAAATGCTGGTAACCAGCATTTTCTCCATTTCCCATCGTATTTCAAAAGCCTTTTTCCTCAGGTTTATAAAGACATGGATTTGTTTGTTTACAAGTATGGTGCTTAATGCTCTTTTCACCATTATTTCAGTTATATCACACAGCAAGAGTGTCTATCCAAGCTTTCCTGGAGTTTCTTTTACCAGTACTTTGTACAGTATTCTTCCCAAACCACAGACTGCTTTCCCATATAAGCAGTGTTGAAATAATAATCAGCACTGTGAGAGGAAGGAATCATGTTCCAATGACTATTATCAATGCTCAGACAGAAACTGGTCCAGCTGGGGATTCATTATACCAGGGATCCTGTGGTCTCAAGACCTGGATGCTAACAACTGCATGATCAGGTTCTGCATAATAGCATGGAAATATCTGGTCAAAGGTATATAGGAAAACCAATCATAAGGGGGTGTTTGTGTGTTACATAAAGATCCACACATTTCTATTTGACACAGATTCTGACGACTTGGCACACATACAGAATACGGTTGTCTATATTAGCTCTTTCCTTACTGAAGACGACACCAGAAGCTTTTGTGGACAGTGTAGATCAAGATCAGACTGCATGGAACGCGCTGTATGATCTCTGATCTACACTGTCCACTACTTTGTTCTAGATTATGATTAAACAGTGTCTTCATTTTGCATTGGAATTATATTTGTAGCCATTGAAAAAGAGAAATATATTTAACTGGTAGTGAAAGAGTTAACTGACATAGGCAGTGGAAATGTGTGTGTTCACTGACAGAATAAACTGACAGAATAAACAGAAATTTCTCCTCAATATTTGCAGAAGTCTGTAGTTTGATCTATACTTAGCTTCCAACATAGTGTTTCTTGTATATAAGTCATGCTAAGTAAAAAGGGGGTTTAATGCATCTGCAAAAAGTATCAACCCTGGTCAGCCTGCTCAGTCCATGCAGGCTGACCAGGGTCAAAACTCTTTGCTTTTTATTGATTTTCTGCATGTCATAAGGCCATTCTGCCTCCCAACTCGGTTGTTTGAAAAAATGGATTTTATGGATCTATAATTATATGATGACTTGCTTGGTACAGTGCATCAGGGACATGCATTAAGCCCCCTTTTGCCAGAGAGCCAATCAGAAACAGACTTGTTTCCCATTGTGTCTGATTTAACCCTTTACCAAACGATCCCTGGTTTTCACGACCCAGAGGAAGAAGCCTTCTGAAAACATTGTGGGAAAAGGAGAAAATGCTGGTAACCAGCATTTTCTCCTTTTTCCACAATGTTTTCTACTCTTCTAAAGTCAAGTTTCAATTTTTGAGTCACAATTATTTTGTTGTCTGCAAATGCTTTCAATTTGGACAAGTCTAAAATTTTGTCTTTTAGTAAAGAGTTAAAGCATGTGTCATGCATGTAATTCAACAAAATAATATGTCAAAAAATGTGAGTATTACATACTAGCATTATATGCCCTTACACTGTTGACAGCTTTGCAAAATATACAGATAGATAAAGTTGAAAGTAAAAAATAGTATTGCTCCTTTTCCCTCCGTTTTTACAAGCAAACCATGTATTGAGCTGAAAAGTATATTATTTATGATATTGATCTACTGCTTTCCTCATGAATTAAACTGGGAAAACACAGACTTCTCCCACTTTCTTTACATACAGATATTAACCCTAACCAGACAACAAAATTTTAGCCAAGCTGAAAGAATAATGCATACGACAAGTTAACTATATGTTACCCAAAACATGAAATTTGTCTTTTCTTAGAAAAGAAAACAATGAGCGAACAGGAGAATTTTTTTTGTTTTCCACAGCTTTCTTCCTCAGGGACCTTAAAATTTGAAATTGTTTGGTGAAAAGTTAAAATGTTTACCACAAGAGAAAATTTCAGATTTATCTAACTTAAAAGCATTTGCGGACAAAACAGACATGAATGTCACTTGAAACATGAAAATGTGTCTTTCAAAGGGTAGTTCATTGCAGGAAAAGGAAAAAATGCTGGTTACCTGCATTTTCTCTTTTTCCAAAAATGTTTTCAAAGCCCCTTCTCCTATGGGCATGTAAAACTCGGCATCATTTAGTAAAAAGGTTGATGCTGATAATGAGTTCAGATGACATGAAATCGTTGCCGTATCAGCATAAAAGACCGATTTAGAACCACGGCAGAATCAATTTACTTGCTTATTTTGACAGTGAAATGAATATTAATTGATTCTTCCCCCAACTCCTGCAAGCTAATTATCCTATTTTACACAAAAAATTTCCATTTAATTTAGCAGATTCATAATGTATTATACACAATTTTGTATATCTGGTTTTAAGCACTACCTGATACCACAGAGGCTTGTCTTAACCCTTTAGTCTTGCCTAAATTTAAAGCATTTGCAGACAACAATTTTAGTGTGGCTCAGATGGTGCAGTTTTTCTGTGATAAGGTAGAAAACACTGCGAAAAGGAGAAAATGCTGGTTACCAGCATTTCTCCTTTTCCCACAATGTTTTCAAAAACCTTCTCTTTCAGGGTCGTTAAAAGTTAGGATTGTGTGGTAAAGAGATAAATGATTGAATTTGTCTTAGGAAGATTAGAAAATATTGTGGAACAAGAGAGGCAAGATGGCCCTGGATTGCTCACCTGAATTTATGAGAGGACCATAGCCAATTTTTTTTTTTTGAAGTATTGAAATTTTGGAAACAAAATCATTATTTTGCCAAGCAATTTTGAAAAGGTCACCTGTAAAAATCATTTCAAAAGCTGTCACCACCCCTACAATCATCACCATAGCCATGTTTTTGACAAATCAGAATTCTGCAAATAAATTTTGGGATAGGTCACCCAAGGACCATTTCTTGAACAAGAGCAGATGCCTAATAGTGGCTAAAAATATTAAGTCGAACAAGAGCACCGCATGCGGGTGCCAACGATTGGCTGTTGGGTGCTGGATAGTAAGTTAAAATTTTAAATCGAAAAAGGGGCATAATTTGGACAAAATGATTTTAGAGTTATCTGCCCTTGTTGTATGGGTTGCTCTTTTACTAGTGAACAATTATTCCAAGTTTCAAGGAAAATGTGTTGAGTGGAAGCCGAGATATAACAAAATGTCAAAGTTTTTGCACAACGACATCAACGCAGACGACAACAACAGGGCTATGACAATACCTCAATATTTTCTATGAAAACAGCAGAGCAAAAAAAAAAGGGGGCATAATATAAGGATCATTTCTGTGAAATTATTTCAAAATCTGACCAGTGGTTTCAGAGAAGGATTTTTAAGAATTTCACCACATCCGTATAGTGCAAATAGCCCCCCACCACCACAGCCATGTTTCTTGACGGATCAAAATTTTGCGTACAAGTTTTCAAAGGGGGCACCCAAGGAACATTTCTGTGAAATAATTTCAAAATCTGACCAGTGGTTTAAGAGAAGAAGAATTTCAAAGAATTTCTTTAAGTCCATACAGTGCAAAGAGCCCCCCCCCGGCCATGTTTTTCGACGGATCAAAATTTTGCAAACAATTTTTGAAAAGGGTCACCCAAGGAACATTTCTGTGATTTATTTCAAAATCTGACCAACAGTTTCAGAGGAGAAGATTTTTGAAGAATTTCTTAGAAAATTCCATTTGGTTGCCATGGCAACCAGAGTTTTTGATGGAATCAAATTCTGTCACCACTCTTTAAAGAGGACCTCCCAAGGAACATTCCAGCCAAGTTTGGTCCAAATTAACCCAGCGGTTTAGGAGGAGAAGATGTTTAAAGAATTGTTGACACTGCAAGATGCAAAGAGCCCCCCCCCCCCAGCCATGTTTTTCGACGGATCAAAATTTTGCAAACACTTTTTGAAAAGGGTCACCCAAGGAACATTTCTGTGAAATTGTTTCAAAATCTGACCAGCGGTTTCAGAGGAGAAGATTTTTAAAGAATTTCTTAGAAAATTCCATTTGGTTGCCATGGCAACCAGGGTTTTTGATGGAATCAAATTCTGTGAACATCTTTTAAAGAGGACCTCCCAAGGAACATTCCAGCCAAGTTTGGTCCAAATTGGCCAAGCGGTTTAGGAGGAGAAGATGTTTAAAGAATGGTTGACGCCGCACGACTGATGATGGACGACGCACGACGGACACAACGTGATCCTAAAAGCTCCCCTTGAGCATGTTGTGCTCAGGTGAGCTAAAAAGCAGAAAGGGCTGGTTACTAGCAATGTCTCTACAAGCCTTCTTCTTTAAGTTCTCAATCCCTTAGTTACCATATAACACAATTTTAGATAAATTCAAATTTAAAGCACTTGTAGACAAAAAAAGTTTAATGTTGACTGAAGTCATTGGATTTATCTGTAAAAAGGGAGAAAACATTGCAGGAAAAAGACACAAAATGCTGGTTACCAACATGTTATCCTTTTATCACAATACTTTCAAAAGCCTTGGTCTCTCAGGATTGTTTGGTAAAGGGTTGAAATTATTTAATATTTAATAGCTATATAAAGTGAACTAAAAAACCAAACAAAAAAAAGTGTTAGAAGCAAGAAACTAATTGGACAAGTTGTGAAGATTGTAGTCCGAAGAACTGTTGTCTACAAATAACTTTTAAATTCTGTTCTAATTTCGTTAATGGTGGATTTGTACTGTTTATAAAATAGGTATTGGTTAGTAGGTTAATTACGTTCCAGCTTTTCTCCGAGTAATTTCTTTGTAACAGTACACCGAGATGCGACATAAATAGCATTTTCTTCCGGTTAATGTGAATTAGGTATTACTACTTTGCAATGATTGCTAATGAGCAGTTTTGTCGAGGAAGACCTTCGAAGCATTCTTTGAGGTCATTTGCTTCCCTAATAGAATTCTTCTCACCGCTTTACCTGATAACAAAAATCTCACCTTCATTTTTTTTCCCTCTTTATCTACAGACAAAAATGTAAATTTGTCCAAATTCAAAGGATTGTAGAAGACAATTTGAATGTAGCTGCAATGATGGAATTTGTCTTTGATAGGATAGAAAACATTGTGGGGAAAAGAGAAAATGTTGGTTACCAGCATTTTCTTCTTTTCCCACAATGTTTTCAAAAGCATTCTTCCTGATGGTCATTGAAACTCGGGATTTTGTGGTACAAAGTGCTATATTAACTCAACAGATTTTCTAAGTCCTCAATTAAGACTCAAATAGTTGCAATTTTATGGTTGCTTTTGTCCGTACTGTTTCAGGAAAGCAGACAGTGTAAATTAAAGATCACACTGCACATTTTCTGCAGTCTGATCTTGATCTACACTTACTGAAAAGGCAACTGTATATGTTAGAGGCACTTTAACTCTTTACCAAACGACAAAATCTTGGACCGGACCAAATTGAAAGCATTTGCAGACTACAAATTAAATGTAGCTTAGATAATGATTTCTGACTTTGATAGGGTAGAAAACATTGTGGGAAAAGGAGAAAATGCTGGTTACCAGCATTTTCTGCTTTTCCCACAATGTTTTCAAAAGTCTTCTCTTTCAGGGCTGTTAAAATGCAGGATTGTGTGGTAAAGGGTTAAAGTCCTTTGCCTCCCCAATAGAATTTTTTTTTATCTCTTCATCAAATGACGAAAATCATTTTGAAAGAATTTTGCTGACAACAAATTAAATATTGATGATGAAATTTGTCTTAAAAGGTAAAACATATTGTGGAAAAAGGAGAAAATATTGTTTTCATTTCTTCTCACTGTGTTTTCAAAAGCCTTGGGATTGTTTGGCAAAGGTTTCTGCAGTAACTTATTTCAGTTTCATTTGTTTTTCAGACAATTTTGGAATTGTTTCTTGTTGCCATGGTATTTTGGTCTTCTGTCTCTATCTAACTATAGATCTAAACTTTTTACTTGGCAAACGATATCCATAAACATCAGTTCTGCTTAATATTATTATTTTCATTGGTTTCAGTCATATCAATACGGCAAGCATACCTGTCCATGTTTCCTGGATTTATTTCTTTCTAGAATCAAAGTTTTACCAGTACTTTACAGCTCAGATACAATTGTTTTGAATTTAGAGGTGTCTAAAATTTTGTAGTCTGTCATAAATTTAACTCTTTACAACACAACAAAAATGTAGACTTGTCCAAGAAGAAAGAATTTACAGACAACAAATTAAATGATGAAGCATTCTGTGAAAGAGAAAAAAAAAACATTGTGGGAGAGTGAGAAAATGCTGGTTCCCAGCATTTTCTCCTTTTCTCTCAATGTTTTCAATGGCTTTCTTTGTCTGGGTTGTTAACCCTTATCCTGATAAATAAGTGAAATAAAACTTATAAGCCAATAAGGAAAAAAAACACCCAAACTTTGCTGTTTCAAAGAAATTTTTTTTTTTTTGGGGGGGGGGGGGGGGGGGGGGACATGTCCTCATCAGGCAGTGTAGATCAAAAATCAGACTGCACATTCTGTGCAGTCTGATCTTGGTCTACACTGTCCGCAAAAGGTCAGCGAGTCGCGCTTAGCAGCCTAAAGGTAAAACTCGGGATCATGTGCTAAACTTTGGGTAATAAGTCCTTTAATTCTGCAATCCTAATCAGACTACGTGCTTGCATCATCTCAGCTTTATTAAGAGATTCAGTATGTGCAATGATAAGGGCAGGAATTTCTGGGGGCAATCCAAGAAAGATTATGAGTGAGTAATTCATGAACAGTTTATCTTAATTCTAAGCCAATTGAAAGAATGAGACTTCTGTCAAATTTAGAAGCATTTCGAGGAGAAAAATTATGACTGATTGATTGATTGGTTGATTGATTGATTGACTGATTGATCGATCGATTGATCGACTGACTGACTGAATAACTGACTGATTGATTGATTGATTGACACTATTTTCAGCATTATTTCAGTTATATCACAGCAGCCAGTGCACCAATCCTTGCTTTCCCGGAGTTTCTTTAACCAGTATTTTGCACCATATTCTGCCCAAGCCACTGGTATCTTACTCTGCAAGAAAAGAGTTTATTCTTTGGTTTGCGACTTTTTCATTGTTTATTCTTTACCCAGGACTGTCTTGCATTAGGTCTGAGTTAATGAGGTTTCTTCAAAAAATTAGCGTGAATCCCGCAATCGCACATCCTAGAACAGACACTACTTTTGAAAGCCTGGAAGAGGTTTAATGTGGTTCAACCTATAAACAGTTTATTGAAGTGAAACAAGATACTTATTATACTGTGCACTGATGATGCTATTTGAAGTTTAATTTTCACAAGATCCTCACATTTTAATAGTTTGTTATATTGCCAGGATTCTTGAGAAGTACTGATACCTCAAAATAAATTTGTTTATGCAAGGTAATATTGATAATAGATTAAGTCTGCCATGAAATATTGGGTGAAGAGAATGAACGCATAACACCATGCACTACATATGATTCACTATCTGCAAATGTTATCGAAATGGGCTAGTCTCATTTTTTGGCATTTGGAAAACTCTTTATTACACCAAAAAATATTAGACTGGTACAAAGCGAAAGCATTTGCAGAGAACAAATTAAACATGACTCAGAAACTGAGATCTCTGCCTTAGGAAAGGTAGAAACTGGGAAAAGGAGAAATTGCAGGTTACCTGCATTTTCTATTTTTTCCACAATGTTTTCAAAAGTGTTCTTCTTTAAAATTTTTATAGCTCCGGATTGTTTGTTAACCGTTTACCACACAATGCCGACTTTTAAAGACCCTAAGACGAAGGCTTTTGAAAACATTGTTGGAAAAGGAGAAAATGCTGGTAAGCAGCATTTTCTCCTTTCCCCACAATGTTTTTTACCCTATCAAAGGCAGAAATCATCATTGGAGCTACATTTATTTTGTCATCTGCTAATGCTTTCAATTTGGTCGAGCCCAAAATTTTGTCATCTAGTAAAGAGAAACCCGGCTGACTAGGGCAAGATGTTTTCCATCAGGAGTTGATGCTATCAGCAAGTGACTGAATACCTGCCAATTTTGTGTTAACTTTCCTGGGAATTTAACATCCAAGATCGAATTCCTGCTTGGAAATAATTCTGAAGATTCCGAGATGTTTGATCTAAACTTTGCTGTAATATTTTATCCTTTACCACACAATTATGAATTTTATAGACCCTGAAAAAGAAGCCCTTTTGAAAACATTGTTGAAAAAGGAGAAAATGCTGGTAACCAGCATTTTCTCCTTTTCCACTGATGTTTTCTGCCCTTTTACAGACAAATTTCATCATTTCAAACACATTTGATATGTCATCTTCAAATTTGGACGTGTCTAAAATTTTGTTGTTCAGTAAAGTTTTCTGAAGATTCCGCATTGTCTGTGCATGTCATATTCTTCGAAGATTCGACCTGTCTCCTATGACGCATCACCGATCCTATATACTAGGGAAAAGTAGGGCTTGTATCGAAGCTATTACCCAAGCCTGTAGGGGCTGTTTTAATAAATGGCTGGTGCACAGGTTACATGCTAGCTGATCATAGCTGAATGAATCGCACCAGGTAGCGTTTTATTGAGTAAATGTTTATTTGATTTTGAAATTCAAAGAACGTTGAAAAGTAGTCTGGTTCTGTACCCAGAATGCCCAAATTAGATAGACGTGTATTTGTAGAATGCCATCTAGCGGGAGATAATGGAAGATTCCGAGATGTATTACCTAAACTTTGAGATAATATTTCAACCCCGTTAATTTTAGACTCTTCAAAACTGAATGCATCTGCAGATGACGTACTCAAAATGTACACTAATTAACTCTTTACCACACAATCCTGACTTTTAACGACCCTGTGACAGAAGCCTTTTGAAAACATTGTGGGAAAAGGAGAAAATGCTGGTAACCAGCATTTTCTTCTTTTCCGACAATGTTTTCTACTCTTCCCAAAACAAATTTAAATTTTTCTGAATGTTTCTGATAGGGTAGACAACATTGCGAGAAGGAGATGATGCTGTCTTTGATCTACACCCTCTGCTTAGCTGAAACACTACGGACAAAAAGCAACCACAAAATTGAATTTATCTTGGTCTTATTCTAGACTGAAACTGTGTTTCAATTCAGGGTCCATAATTATATTCACCAACCATTCTAAAAAAATGTTCTTAATCTTATTCATAAGACTTTTTTTAAATTTGAAAGTAACACAACTTCTGATTGGCTAAACCAACTGGTTCAGCTGAAAGGTTTAGCCAATCAGAAGTTGTGTTACTTTCTAAATCTTGAATAAGACTTAGAATGAAATTAAAAATGTTTGATGAATACCATGATATGACCCACTGGTTTATTTGGCGCTTTCAGGGTTAAAACTTTAAATCTAGAGTATATTATATAGCAATGGATTAAATATTAATGAAACCAATTTGGCAGGAGACCAACTTAGGAGAGGAGTCAATATCTCACTTTTCACCATCCATTCCACTGTATTCAGTCAAAAACAATGTACCAACAGGCTACATTACCCATTCATGAAGCTTTGTGAAATCTCTAAGTCATCCATCTAATGCTCCTTTTTCTCTGGGTGCTCCCCCCTCCCACAAAAAAAAAAATTAACTCTTAACCTAACAAAGAAATTTCAGACTTGCCCCCTCCCCCAAAAAAAGCACTTGCAGATGACAAAATCAATGCAGGGTTTTCCCTGAACCCCGCTTACTTTGAATTTAAACCCCTAAATTTTCTAAAAGTCCCCAAAAATTTAGATTTTTACCTTCTTTTATTCATTTAAAGGGGGTCAAATAACCCCCCCCCGAGAAAGTCAAGGGAAATCCCTGAAATGTGACTCAAATATAGAAATTTGTTTTCAGAAGGGTATAAAACATTGTGGAAAAGGAGAAAATGCTGGTTACCAGCATTTTCTCCTTTTTCAAGAATGTTTTCATAAGCTTTCTTTCTCAGAGTCAATAAAACTCAGGACTGTGTGGTAAAGGGTTAAAGGGACAATAAATTCCTTTTAAGGTCAAAGATTAAACTCTCAGGTAGCACTTTGTGATAAAAGTATTGCGACCCTAACAGCTACAACCCTTTACCAGACAAACTGACAAAATTTACTGGTAGTTTGTTTGTTTGTTTGTTTATCTTGGAGTTTAACCCTTTATAACAGCTTAGGTCATATCACAACAGTCAGTGCACCTACGCATGTGTTTCCTGGTTTTCTCACACCAGTACTGACACAACTTTCTTTCAAAGTCATCATGACTACTTTTCTCACATGCATCAGAGGTGAGAGACCAAATATAACCGTTAAAAAGCTTGCCTCAAACAGGTGTCCAACCTACAACCACCAGGTCAAGAGTCTAATAATAATACTAACCAGTGAGCTACCTAGGTCGGCTACAAAATTATATAATTATATAATCCAAGTCAAAGCATTTGCAGACCATGTGTCTAATGCAACACAAATGAGTTTTTTTTTTTCTTTAGAATGGGTAAAAAAACAATGTAGGTATAGGAGAAAATGCTGGTTATCCACATTTCCTCCTTTTCCAAAAGCCCAGTGTCTCAGAGTCGTAAGACGTTAAAATCTTTCCATACAGGCTTAAGTCTTTACCAAACGACAAAGTTAAGAATAGTCCAAATTCAAAGTTTTTCTAAGGTGAAAGTTCAACTATTGCTCATAAAGCAAAATTTGTCTTTGATAAAACAGAAAACATTGCAGGAAAAGGAGAAAACACTGGTGCCATCATTTCCTCTTTTTCCCCACACTATTTTCAAAAGCCTTTTTTCATAGAATTTTCAAACATCAGGATTGTGCTGTAAAGGATTAACCTTTACCACACAACCCAAAGTTTTAACAAACCTCAGAAAGAAACCTTTTTAAAACATTGTGGGGAAAGGAAAAAATACTGGTAACCAGTATTTTATCCTTTTCCCACAATGTTATCTACCCTGTCTGACACAGGTCCCATTATTTGAGTATCATTTTATTTGTCATCTGCAAACGCTTTGAATTTGGAACAGTCTAGAATTTTGTTGTTAAGAGAAGTATTAACTCTTTACCACCCAATAAAGTTTTAGACTGGTCCAAACTGAAAACATTTGCAGACCACAAATTACATGTGGCTCAAATCATTGTATTTGTTTCTGATAGGTTAGAAAATATTGTGAGAAAAGGAGAAAATGCTGGTTACCAGCATTTTCTCTTTTACCCACAATGTTTTCTAAAGTCTGATCTTCCAGGGCCGTTAAAACTCGGGATTGTGTAGTAATGGATTAAAGTACAGACTTAACAGCATGATGGAGTGTTGTGTCTGACAGACACGTTTTTCAAGATTCACGTTTCAGTGCAAGGTCAAAAGACACAAAATATATAACCAGAAGGCACACGTTAATTTCGTAATAGTCTTCTTTTATTAGAACAAAAATAGTCTAACCTCCCCATTACCTAACAGCCAGATTTATCCACTATTAATTTTGAGTTATTTCAATGTCTTTCATACTACTGAAAATGCACTTTTTCATAAGAGAGAAAAGTTGCAACCCCCCCCTCCCCTTAATTCCCCCTTCCCCTACCCCCCACTGCAATGTTCCTAAGCTAATAATACAAGGTTCTGGTGTTGGCAATTGGAATATTAACCCCAAACCTTTTACCATGTGGCAAAATTTTAGACTTTCCCAAATTGAAAGCATTTTCAAGCAGCAAATTACTTGTGCATGAATTGATAGGATTTGTCTTTGAAAGGTTAGAAAGCACTGTGGGAAAAGGAGAAAATGCTGGTTACCAGCATTTTCTCCTTTTCCCACAATGTTTTCAAAAGGCTCCTTCCTCATGGTCATTAAAACTCATCATTGTGTGGTAAAGGGTAAGCAGCTTTCACCTACCTCAGTGCTTGCACATTTTGTGCAGTATGATCTTGATCAACACTGGCTGAAAAGGCAAATATAGTTGTGAAAGGTGATTTTAGGGTTTATTAATCATCTGCAAATACTTTCATCATGTTGTTGACATGCTGTGTGCTTGATCAAGACAACAACAAAACTTAGCAGGGGACATGACAGACACAATGGCATAATTGAAAACTGAGTCACAGCGTGACTCCTAAGGACCATTCGGCATACTTCGGGTGATGGGAGCCATCAAGTCCCTTGGCTGTATGATCTGGCAGCTTGATATGCACCTACACGGTACATTTCATCGCTGGAAATACGCCGGTCTACCGTTCTGAAAATTGTAAGGCTCCGCGTAAAAAAAAAAACTTGAGTCTCAATTTTCTATCGAAATCGTTCTAACTATATTTCAGTTGTCAAACAGTTCGTATATTCATTTTTTAACCTGGTTTATCAACTGCGATTGAAGTTCTCACCAACAGATAGACAGATGTGAATAACTTCATCGAGGTTGTTTATGTCGTTGCCAAATGACTGACAGTGGCGCCCTTATGTATAAGATCACATGATTTGTAATTTAAATGGAAACGACCGTAATACAGACGAGGTTAGATGTAGGTACAGAATCTGCCAAGTTGTGACGAGTGTCCAAAGGACCTTAGTATCAATCATGACTTGACTCTTTTATATACGACAAAATTTTGGACTTCACTGAATTGAAACCTTTTGCAGACCACAAAATGAATGTAGCTCAAGTAATGACTTCTGTCTTTGATAGGATAGAAAACATAGTGAGAATAGGAGAAAATGCTGGTTACCAGCATTTTCTCCTTTTCCCACAATGTTTTCAAAGGCCTACTTTTTCAGGGTCAGTAAAACTCCGGATTGTGTGGTTAAAAAGTTAGAGTCATTTTGGTTGTGAGAGATATATTGCTTCTTTTAAAAGGACAATTATAAAGTA
The DNA here is from genome assembly GCA_946811185.2 of Hippopus hippopus. Lineage (NCBI taxonomy): Eukaryota > Metazoa > Mollusca > Bivalvia > Cardiida > Cardiidae > Hippopus > Hippopus hippopus. The sequence goes on from OX328109.1 coordinate 6,120,789, forward strand.
TAAAATATAAATTGGTCATGCTCCGTGTGTGCATTCTGCAAAAAGTATCAACCCAGGTCAGCCTACCCAATCTACGCAGTCTGACCTCGGTCAAAACTTTTTTGCTAAATTGGTCAATTTTCTGCATGTAAAAGGACCAATGTATCTCATGATTCAGTCGATAATTACACAAAATGGACCTTATATGATGATTTGCTTGGTATTGATTGATTGATTGTAAGGTGTTTAACACCGTTTTCAACATTATTTCAGTTATATCGCGGCGGCCAGTGCACCTATCCATGCTTTCCTGGAGTCTCTTTTACCAGTACTCCGCACAATTTTCTTTCCAAGCCACTGGCTGCTTTCCCACATAATCACCGTCGAAACAATGATCAGCGGTGGGAGAGGAATGAATCCTGTCGCAGTGACTATCATCAATCCTCGGAAAGAAATTGGCCGAGCCAGGGATCGAACCCTGGACCCCGTGTTCTCAAGTCCTGCACGCTACCGACTGAGCTACCGGGGCTCGGCGATTTGCTTGGTATAATACATCACAGACATGCAATAAGCCCCTTTTTGCCAGAGCACGGCTCAATAAGTTGATGATTAGCTTGCAATTATGCATTATACAGATGCATTAACCCGCCTTTTGCAAGAGTACTGCTCAATTATTTGATGATGCAATACTGCATTACATGTACACAGATGCATTTAAACCCCCTTTTGCCAGGACACGGCTCAATTACCATTCTGGGAGAAAAATAAGGGTAAATTATAGCCATACACATTTCCCCCCATTGAAGAATTTCCTTTTAACATCAATAAAATGTAATGTAAAACCTTAGCAGTCTATTATCCCTTTACTAAACGACAAAATTGTAGACTTGTCCAAATTTCAAAGCATTTGAAGACGAAAAGTATCTGTGTTGCTAAAATCAAGAAGTTTGTCTTTGATAGGGTAGAAAACATTGTGGGAAAAGGAGAAAATGCTGGTTACCAGCATTTTCTCCTTTTCCCACAGTGTTTTGAAAAAAAGGCTTTTCCCTGAGGGTCCTTCAAGATGGATTGTGTTGTAACTTGGACTATAAATGGCTCCCTATTACTTTGTTCACTTTCCCTCTTTAGTAGACCAACAAATTTTTAAACGTCTCCAAATTCACGTAAAGCAATCGCAGATGACACATCAAAATGACTGGCTAATGTCAGTAATGATAGGAATTCGTACCTGTGATAGGTACACAGGAAACATTGTGAGAAAAGGAGAAAATGCAGGTTACTGGCATTTTCTCCTTTTCCCACAACATTTTCAAGAGGTCTCTTCCTCAGAGTCGTCGTCATAAGGGATTGTTTAGTAAGAAGTTAATGATTCCCTCGTTCCTTGTGTAGTTTAAGACCTATAATCATGAAATAGAGACATAAGGCTGTATGAGATTGCATCTTTCGATTGGACACAATAAAGCATACATAATTACCATATATTCTCCATTTAAGGTCCCCAGGGGAGTTATATTTTCCACAGGGCAGTGGGGAGGTAGGGGGGAATATATAGGAGTGAACGACCTGGAATTTTCCATGGACTATGCTAAAAATTGCTGTCTGGGTTTCAATTAAACATCAACAGAATATGAAGATCAGTAACATGTCAGTCATTGACCTTTTATCAATCAATAAAAAGGGGAGAAAAAGTGAAATTTGACTTAACACCTTTGTTATATAAGTGCCCAACATAATCAAACTGCAACCAGGTTGTTTGATTTGATTGTCTTTGTTTTTTTTTTATCCTTGCTTCACTTAGGAATGTAGCAATTATTTCAATTTGCAAAATGAAGTTTACACAATATTATAGTCCAAATACATGTTGTAGCTTGAAACAGCAGTATGATAGATTTTGATGGAAATATTTATGTGTGAACATTCCTAAATAGTGCAAAGCATATCAAGGATAAAAACTGAGTGATATACTATTCAGGACTTTCGAAGTAGTGGAGATGTATCAAGGGAAGTAACTGACCACAAACTCGCATTTTGAACACTACATTGAAAGCATTTGCAGAGGACAAATTAAATGTACATGTAGCTAAAATGAAGATTTCTGTCTTTAATAGGGAAGAAAACATTGTGGGAAAAAGATAAAATGCTGGTTACAAGCATTTTCACTTTTTCCCATGATGTTTTCAAAAGCCCTAATTCTTCTTCAATGTTGTTAAAACTGGGTATTGTTAGGTAAAAAGTCAATTTTCTACACTAATTAGCCCTTTATCAATTATTCAAGAGTTTTTATAACCACTATGAACCCCTACAGAGGAAAGCTTTCAAAATCATTTGTGGTAATATGGGAAAATACTGGTAACCACCACAATGTTTTCTATCCATTGAAGGGAAAATTCCATCATCTAACCTATGTATTTAACTTCTATATTGCAAATTATTTGAACTCTTTACCAGTCTAAATTGGTAATGAGCTGACTCTTTACCACACAATTCTGACTTATAACAAGGAAAACACCTTTAGAAAACATTGTGCCATTATGTTTTCTATCCTTTAACCCTTTACCAAACAATCCCAGGTTTTCACGACCCTGGAAAATAAGGCTTTTAAAACATTATGGGAAAAGGAGAAAATGCTGGTAACCAGCATTTTCTCCTTTTCCCACAATGTTTTCTACCCTATCGGAGACCAAAAGCAAATTTATACCAATTCTAAATTTGTCGTCTGCAGATGCTCTCAAATTGGAAGAGTTTAAAATTTGTTGTTTGGGAAAGGGTTAAATGTCAAATTTCATGTTTTTAAAGTAACATTTTAAGTCAAATTTAATTTGCGACTTGCAAATGCTTTCAATGCTTGCAAATGCTTTCAATTCGAATGCGATAAAAAATTTTGTTGTCTGGTAAAGAGTTAACCCTTTACTACACAATCCTGGCCTTTAACGACCCCGAGGAAGGCGACTTTTGAAAACATTGTGGGAAAAGGAGAAAATGCTGGAACCAGCATTTTCTCCTTTTCCAACCATGTTTCTACAGTATCAAAGACAAGTTTCATAACTAGAGTCACATTTAAATTGTCGTCTACAATGCTTTCGATTTGGACTAGTCTATAATTTTGTTGTCTGGTAAAGAGTTAAACCGTAATGAAAGGCTCAAACAAAGCTCAAATTCAAGGCTTTGTCTGTACAAAAACGACATACAATACCATAACACAACTGTAGATAAAAGATCATTTATTTCATGCTTTCCAATAGGTTATCAAGAAATAACGGTGAAATATTTTTCGGTATTTCATGGTTACGACCAGTGAAAAATACCGATTTTTATGTTCTAACTCTTCAATTGAAGGCGGAAATGGTTGTTCCCACGCAATAGTTACCTAGGTAAAATGCGAGTGCCTCTCAACAAGATGGAAATATGATGTCATTTACCCTACATTTCTTGCGCTTTATGTAAGACTGTAATGCGTTGCTATGCGGAGGGGGTACACCATGGGGAATAACCGAAAAGAACTGTACTGGATTTTGATGTAAGTTCCCCCCCACAAAGGGTTAAAAGCATTAAATATATAAAATATTTGGTTTTTTTACGGTCAAAGATTGAAATTTATTTCATCTCGTGAATATCATCGGTAATATTTTCACTTGTGGCTGCACCACTCATGAAAATATTACTGATGATGTTCACTCGATGAAATATATTGCGATCTTTTCACCGTAAAAAAACAAATATCCTCTATATGGCACATTTTGTGCAGTCTGATCTTTGTCGCCTACTGTCAGTAAAAGCACATTACGAATGTCACCTTTTCCCCTGAGAGTTATATACATGCATGACCTTTCTTGACAGTTAGTCAATAGTCTTACATTTGTGCACAAGGTCAACTGTGTTGTCAAACATGGACGGCGGACAAAGAACACAGTTACAGATCGATCTATTGATCACATTTACTCTTTACCAAACAATCGCGACTTTTAACAACCCTGAGAAAGAAGCTCTTTGAAAACATTATGGGAAAAGGAGAAAATGCTGGTAACCAGCATTTTCTCCTTTTCCCAGAATGTTTTCTTCCCTTCAATTTTCAGTTGCCTTTATTTTGTTGTCTGCAGAAACTTTCAATTTTGGAAAGTCTAAAATTTCATCGTTTGGTAAAGAGTTGAATATCCCTTTCTGTTTACCCTTTCACTGATTCTTTCACGTTTCAATGACCCGGAGGAAATCAACTTCTGAATTTTTGTTCCAAAAGGAGAAAATGCAGGTCACCCTTTCATACGCAAATTCCATCTTTTTAGTCTTGTTTTACTTGTAATCTACAAGTGCTTTCAATTCAAAGTCTAAAATTTTGTTGTCTTGAAAAGAGTTAATTCTTTACCACACAATCACAACTTTTACAACCCTGAAGAAAAAAGCTTTTGAAAACATTGTGGTAAAAGAAAATGCTGGTAACCAGCATTTTCTCCTTTTCCCACAATTTTTTATACCCTTCCAAAAATAAACTTTAAATCTTGAGTCACACTTTATTTCACGTCTGCAAATGCTTTCAATTTGGACTAGTCTAAAATTTTTTCATCTGGAAAAGAGTTAAGTCTTTTCCAGAAGAATCCATGTTATAACAACCTTGAAGAAGAAGACTTTTTAAACAAGATGTCTGTTTGTAAAACAGTCATGCCCCCCTACTGCCACATTGATACAGGAAGTGGCACAGTTCATAAACTGATATCAAAAGAATTGATTGGGAAATATCGATGTCATCTTTTTGATTTATAGCCCACTTCAATTGTTAAACGTGATAATCTGTCAACAGTTCGCATAATTATACACACTGCCGTGTGTATACATACAAGATTGTAAACAGTCGCCGATACACAGACTGGGTTATCGATTTTCTTTTCGGCACACGCGTTCGACTTCCGCTTTTTCCCAGTCAACTTCGATGCTTACTACGTCCCCGATAATACGCGAATAAAATGTTGGAGCCACAAGTTGAGCCACATATGATGATTTTTGAGACACTTTAATTTTTTTTGAGCAAATGGCTCAAGTGGCGAACGGCAGTGTGGGCCCTGAATCATCTGGTGGTCACTGTGACCTTGACCTTTCACGGATTAACCTTAAAATCGATAGGGATCATTTACACTCCAAGATGAATATCTGTACAGAATTTGAAGGACCTAGGTCAATTCTGTGTGTAGTTATCATCTGGACAAGGTTTGGTCTATATATCATTAAGTTGAAGGCCACTGTGACCTTGACCTTTGATGGATTAACCTCAAAATCGATAGGGATCATTTACACTCCGAGATGAATATCTGTACAGAATTTGAAGAACCTATGTCGATTCTGTGTGTAGTTATCATCCGGACAAGGTTTGGTCTATATATCATTAAGTTGAAGGCCACTGTTACTTTGACCTTTGATGGATTAATCTCAAAATCGATAGGGATCATCTGCACTCCAAGACAAATGTCTGTGTCAAATCTGACGAACCTAAGTCGATTCTGTGTCTAGTTATCATCTGGACAAGGTTTGGTCTATATATCAACATGTTGACGGTCACTGTGACCTTGACCTTTGACCGATTGACCTCAAAATCAATAGGGATCATCTACACTCCAAGACAAATGTCTGTGCCAAATTTGACGAACCTAGGTCAATTCTGTGTCTAGTTATCATCCGGACAAGGTTTGGTCTATATATCAACATGTTGATGGTCACTGTGACCTTGACCTTTGACCGATTGACCTCAAAATCAATAGGGATCATCTACAATCCGAGACAAATGTCTGTGCCAAATTTGATGAACCTTGGTCAATTATGTGTCTAGTTATCATCCGGACAAGGTAAGGTCTACCGACCGACCGACGGACCGACCGACATTAGCAAAGCAATATACCCCCACTTCGTTGAAGGGGGGCATAAAGATTGTGTGAAAAGCAAACAGTGCTGCTACCCTATCAGAGACAAGTTTTGTCATTTTTGCCACCTTTAATGTGTTGTCTGCAAATGCTTTTAATTTGGACCTGTCTAAAGTTTTGTTGTCTGCTAAAGGGTTACTAAAATGCACCTTTTCAAAAAGGAAAAAAAAAACTACTATTTTTATAATTTTACGGTTTATTTTTTGCCAGAATATGCCACAAAGTTACAGACCGAGTAGATACAAGATCAGACTGCAAATTCTGTGCTGCCTGATCTCAACTCTACCTTGTCTGCAAAACTATGCTACAAAGTAGCAAAAAGAGCATAATTCATCCAATATCAGATGCACATTTTGTGTATGTGTAGTCTGATCTTAATCTATACTGTCTGCAAAATCAAGTAAGTTGTACTCCGTTGCATTCTCAGGGTTCAGGGATGTAAAATAAGTCATCCCCAACATTGTTTGCCTTTAGAAAACCAGTTCTTAGCGTGAAACAAGTTGATAAATAAATAATTACTTACACCGAGTTGAACAAGTAAGCCCGCCCTTGGCTACCTTGAAATGACTGAAACGAAAAAAAAAACACTTTGTTATGAATACAATGTACGTCCTTAAACCTTTTCCACACAATCGAAAGTTTTAACGACACTTTGAAAAAATTGTGGCAGAAGGACAAAACGCTGGTAACCAGCTGGTAATTTGGTTGCACGGCGTTTAAAGCCGTTTTCAACATTATTTCAGTTATATCTTGGCAACCAGTGCACCTATCCATGCTTTTCTGGAGTTTCCAGTACCAGTACTTAGCACAATATTCTTCCTAAGCCACTGGCTGCCTTCTCACATAACCATCTCTGAAAAAATGATCAGCAATGAGAGGGGAATAAATTCTATCACAATGACTATCATCGAACCTTAGAAAGAAATTCCCCAAGCTTGGGAATCAAACCAGCAACTCCCTGTTCTCAAGTCCTGTATTCTACAAACTACGCTACAGGGGCTCGCCCCCACCTATGTACAAACTGATAGGCAAAGTAAAATTACATTTTAAGTTTAGTTGAACAATTACCCCCCAAAAATGTGTTTTCCTTACCTGTATAGTGATATGATTAAAATTGTAGAGATCAAGAGATTGGGAAAAAAGCAGAAAAAATATGAATGAGCCATGCTCTGGCAAAAGGGGGTTTAACTCATTACCAAACGACAAACTTTTGGACTTTTCCAAATTAAAAGCATTTGCAGACGAGAAAAATAAATGTGACTCAAAAGCTGAACTTTGTTTTTGGAAGGGTAGAAAATGTGGGAAAAAGAGAGAATGCTGGTTACCAGCATTTTCTCCTTTTCCCACAATGTTTTCAAAAGGCTTCTTTAACAGGGTCGTTAAAAGTCGGGATTGTGTGGTAAGGGGTTAATCCTTCTTTATGATGCATTATACCAAACAAGTCGTCACATAATTACAAATCCATAAAACCAACTGAATCATGAGGTACACTGTACCTTCAACAAGTAGAAAATTGACATATAGCGAAAAGTTTCGACTCACTGGTCAGCCTGCGTGGACTGCACGGGCTGACCTGGGTCCATATTTTTTGCAGATGCATTAAACACCCTTTTCACAGAGCATGGCTAATATCTTAAACAATGTTACCTTTGATATGAGTTCATCATGGTTGGCTAGATGTGCCCGACAGTGCACACAGCTGTACAGCCTATGGCACTTGTTAGGTAGGTATGCCTGAAACGTTTTCACCATCTTTTTTTCCTTTTGTGACAGTGACAGTGTTTATCCCTTACAATTTTTTCTTTGAATTTCCTTCACCCTTGCAGGTTGTTTTTATTTCAATTTTGAGATTTTTTTTTCTAAATCAATAATCTTCTCCTCTTGTGCTCTTGAATGGTTGGATCCACCAAGAGCTGCAAGCGCTATGACATCATGCTGGCAAACTTTGTGAGAACATTATAAATTCAAAACAATCTCATTCAATTTTCTTTTATAACTGTTTCGAATATTCCATCCTCTATAATTATGAAGATCAAAAATATTTTGTGCAGCACAAAATGAATACCAGCGTTAAAATCACAGCCAGTCAATATCTCCGTATTTTTCCTACTGTATGAATCACACCACTGTAAGATTCACCCAGTTAACTTTAAATGAATGCTGAAACAATGAATCAACACCAATATTGGAATTCTCTCTCAAATTTTTCCGACAATTGGAACTCCGAATGTAATAAATATCAGCACGCTGGTAATGCTGTATTTGTCTGTATTACCATCCAACTAATGCATGTATTACGCAACAAAATTACGGATCAGTGAGGTATCTTGTACAAGGAGTTCAAATGTTGAGCAGTCTCATCTCTTTCAAAAATGTTTTAAAACAAAAATCTGCAAGTATTTTCGAGTCAATGTCAAAATAAGGATACAGCATTCCCATTCGCAAACGGTTTCCAGCAAACAATTTTCCCGCAACGGAAAGATTATATCAATAGGTAATTTTTCCAAAAGCTCCTCCGACACTTTGGCAAACTATTTTGTCCTCTCGCCTGTTTATCAGCTCTCTCCTGTTATCAATTTAGTCTTCAGTTAGGCAACACCTGTAATGATAAATGAGCATTCCATATGATATATGAAATCAATTTCAAGTATCGGCAGTTTTTGGCATTTCTTACCCATATTTTTCTTTTACTCTTTATCACATAAAGAAATTTTTAGACTTGCTTCTCTAAAATCTTTTGCAATGAGATGAAATGGATGTGTCTCAGTTGATGGGATACAAAAAAGGATTATACAACACTGTAGGAAAAGGAGTAAATGCTAGTTACCAGCATTTTTTCCTTTTCCCACAATGTTTTTTTTCAAAATCATTCTCTTTCAGGGTCATTAAAAGTCGAGATTGGTTGGTAAAAGGTTAACATTAACCCTTTGCCACACAACCCCGAGTTTTAAAGACCCTGAGGAAGAGGGCTTTTGAAAACATCAAGGGCAAAGGAGAAAATGCTGGTAACCAGCATTTCTCCATTTCCCACAATGTTTTCCACCCTTTCTCAGACAACTTTTCCCTTTGGAGCTTCATTTAATTTGTCGCCTGCAAATGATTTCAATTTCGACAAGTCCAAATTTTGTCATTTGGTAAAGGGCTAAGAAAAATAATCATTTTTTTTCTCTCAATTCCACAATATTTTCTACCCTTACCAAGCCAAATCTCATCAACTTAGCCACATTCACTTTGTCTTTTGCAAAATGCTATCCTTATAGTATAGTAAAAAAAATTTCGTCATCTGAAAAAACAGTCAAAATTTACAGCATCACGGAAATCTTGTTACGTTTGTAATTACATTGTCTGAAACACGTCTAATTTCATTACGATGTTTTTAGTTGGACAAATTAGATGTTTCATTCACTTGCAGTTTTTAAACAAGATTTGCAGGGGATAGCTTTGAAAATGTCCTTGAAAATAGATTGATTAAATGGTGTTTTGACCCCACTTTCAACATTATTTCAGTCATATCAGGCATCAGCTCACTTACTGGTGTATGTCTGGGGTTTCAACAGTACAAGGCTGTAGATAAATCAATTGATTAAATGGTGTTTTTCGCTGCTTTCAACATTATTTCAATCTTATCACAGCAACAGCTCACATATTCATGTATGGTATGTCCTGGGTCTCACCAGTATTAGGCTAGGGCTCTGAAGTGTCTTGCCCAAAGACACTCCCATAAATAAAAACCTCAGTGCTTCCAGTGAGGCTCACACCCTGTGCCTCCAGGTTACAAGTCTTACACTTTATCACCGAGACACGTAGGACTCAATATGTCCTTGTACAGAGAAAATATTTTTTTGTTTGTTTATAGATGTTATTTTAACCCTGCTTGTGACTTTATTTCAGTTACATTGCAGTGGCCAGTGCACTGATCAATGTTTTCCTAAACCTTTTACAAAACAATCTCAAGTTTTAAAAACTCAGGGAAAAGGAGTTTTGAAAACTTTTGTGAGAAAAGGAGAAAATGCTGGTAACCAGCATTTTCTCCTTTTCCCACAATGTTTTCTACCCTTCAAAGAGGAATTACTACTTTCTGCAACATTTAGTTTTTGTCTGCGAATGCTGTCAATTTTAGAACAGTCAAAAATTTTGTCCTTTGGTGAAGAGTTAGCCAGTGCTTCCAACAATATTCTTCCCAAGTCACTAGCTGCTTTTCCCACTAAAACAATAGCTAAAACAATAGCCAAAACAATAACCTATGATGAAAGAGGAATGAATCCTTATCCTATCCCATTTACAACAATCTGTCTTCAGAGAGAAATTGGCTGAGCTGGGGATTTGAACCAGCAACTTCCTGGTCTCAAGTCCTGTGTACATTACCGACCAAGCTACCGTGTGTAATTGCTGGTTACCAGTATTTTTCTACAATGTTTTCAAAATCCTCTACCTTCAGGGTCGTTTAAACTTTGGCTTATGTGGTCGAGGGTTAACGTATAGACAAAAATTTTTCCCATGACAAATGTATAACCCTTTGTTAGACTACAAATTCAGTCAAAATCAAAAGATTATTTATGTCTTTGAAATTGTAGAAAACATTTTCGGAAAAGGAGGAAATGCTTGTTAACTACATTTTCTCCATTTTCCAGTATCTTTTCAAATGCTTTCTTCTTCAGGGCAGTTAAAACTCAGGATTGTTTGGAAATGGTTTAACACTTTATCAGAAAACTAAGACAAAATGATGAGAACACAAAATCAGAATTTATTGTTACTTTCATTTTGGGTCTTCAATACAAAGAATTAATTCCACATTAAAAGATCCTCAGTGCACATAAATCCTTTACTAAAGACATACGAGCCGATTTTCGATTTTGTTTATATAGATAGTATTTGCAAGTGACAAATTCATTGCCCCTCAAATGATGAGATTTGTCTTCGAAAGGTTAGAAAAACATTGTGGGAAAAAGAGAAAATGCTGGTTACCAGTATTTTCTCCTTTTCCATAACAGTTTTCAACAGCCTTTTTCCTCAGATTCATTGAAACATAAGATTATTTAGTATAGGGTTAACACTTTATCACACAACCCTGACTTTAACACAACCTGAAGAACAATTAAGGCTTTTGAAAACATTTTGGGAAAAGGAGAAAATGCTGGTTACCAGCATTTTCTCCTTTTCCCACAATGTTTTTTACCCTACCAAAGACAGACGTCATCTTTTGTTGTTCGCAAAAAATTTCAGTTTGTACTTGTCAAAATCTCCCTCATTTGGTTAAAGGGTAATCCAACCGGTGTCATAAAATATATCTATAATATCCCTTTGTTCTTTAGATAATTACACACTAAGGTTACCCAAATCATAGGGTGCCTCAAGTTGGATCTTCCCCAACTTTGGTACATAAAATTCTTCTCCCCAAAATTATACAGTATAAACACATTACGAAACAGGCTACTTTTTCATCGAATTTCATTATTTTGTTATGTATGATCCCTATTATGGTTGTATAATATAAGCATAACTAGCTCTCTATAAGTCTTTATTCTTTCAAACCCCTAATCCGCCAAAAAAACCCAGTGGACATTTTCAGTCAAGAATAAGAGCATTTGGAACAACTACTGACCAAGGTCAGCCTGCACAATCTGCGCCGATGCTTTTTAGTAAATTTTTTGCATGTGCAAGGACTCTTCTACCTCAGGACTCAGCCGGTTGTTAGACTGAGTGGATTTTATGAATCCATAATAATATAATGAATTGCTTGGTATCATGCACAATTGAGATACATTAAACCCCCTTTTTTCTGAGCATGGCTCATATACTTTGCCATATTTATACGGCAAAAAGTTTATATACATCTTGAAGGTTGTCAGCTGTAAAGTGCAGTTGTTTTTTCTTTTAATATCATGTATGGGTTAGGCTTCTTTCTGTAAACAACAAGTCATACAGAAAACAGGATATCCTTTTAAGCCCCAAAATTTTTTTCGTTCACTGAAATATAGACACATAAAGTGCAACTGATGAACTATTTTTGGCCGAAATAACTCTAAAAAGCAGACTGGGTGGATGAAATTTATACTGCACATTTTGTGCATTCTGATCTTGATCTATACTGTTTGCGAAAAACAACTGTAAACTGTAATGCTTTGGCCACTAAGGGTTGTTATGTCATGCTTGTACTTAGGGTGCAAACCACGGTATGCTGTAATTGATGTTTTTGCTTTCCACTAAATACTTCTAAAGGTGTGCAGCTGCCAGTACTTTAAAAGATAAGTTTTCAGTGTACTATTATAATTATGATGGATTGGTAAATAGCATGAAAGAAAACAAACCAATTCAGTGAATTGATCAGTAATTACGTAAATACAGGTCAGAGGCTGTCAGTTCTTTTCAGCTATTTATAGAATATACCTTTTGTATACCACAACGGCACCTTCTCCTATTGGCACTGTGCATATAAATATTAAAATGAATCAATCCTGGTTACGCCTATGCATTTTCTTTTTGGACTAATCAAATCTTAAATCAGATTTTTTTGACAATATATTTCTGAAGTAAGTATTTTTTTCTACCAATCAAATTATGGTATCAGATCTTTTGACCAATCAAAGCTTGTATTACATTTTCTTTTGAATCAACCAAATTTTGTAACAAGATTTTTTGACAAATCAAAATTTGCATTAGTCTAAAGTCCAAAATTTTGTTGTTTTGTAAAGAGTTAAGTGTAATCAACTTTGCATGGCTTTTGCTGTATAAGCACAAGGTATAGGCATAATTATTGGATAGACTGACTGAAAGATGAATTGACGGATGAAGATACAGTGACTCAGCAAACTGATCAAGTATGTACATATATCGCTTTTGCTGTAATTAAGGCACTAGGTATATGCATAATTATTAAATAGACTGATTAAATACACAGGAATTGATGGAGAAACAAAAACACTGACCTACTTACAAAATTGAGGTTAAAAAAAAGGCTTTATACTGAGCTGCTAACCACACGACACATTTTTTGACTCATGTATATTCAAAGCAGTTTCAAACGACAAAGTAAATGTAGCTCAAACAAAAGCCTGGTCCTCGAAAGAACAGAAAACATTATGGGAATGGGAGAAAAAGCTGTTTAACAAACAGCATTTCTATCTTTTACCACAATCACTTCAAAAGCTTTTTTTGCAGGGGTAACATGATTGTATAGTAAAGGGGACAATTATAACAAAGAAATTTACTTGAAGTTATAATAGCAATTAAACTGAACATGAACCAATACCTTTGTGTATTCCCAAAATAGTAACACCACAAACAACCTATTATAAACCTTGTAATTTCTTATTTCACTGTAATTATATCGAAAAGTAAGGCACTTAAGTGAATAAAATATGTTAGTAAAACCCAATCACAATCTGAGGATCAAGGCACATCACCTTGAATATTTCGAAACGTAAACAACAACAACAATAAAGGTTTGTTAATGATCTCGAAACAAAATATGCAAGGCATACACTACGGATAAGCAAGTTTGTTGTGTTAGTTTGGCACCATTTCAGCACAAAGAGGGAACATGGCATTAATAACTTGACTCAACGCCATGCCAAAACCACCCGCTTCTATTGTTTGAACCTTGCATGGATAATCTTGTTTTTTTTCTGTCCATGCTGGCTTTTTCTACAAAATCCTAAATTTTAACCCTAAAGCTACTTTCAAGAGTATGGTTGCTTATGCGGCAAGTGTAGATATAGACCAGGCTGTACAGAACATGCAGCCTGATCTTTGATCTACACTGTCCGCTTTGTTGAAACACTGTAGACGAAAGCAAACATGAAATTGCAATTATTTCCGTCATATTTCTAGGATGAAAATGTCTGAAAGGTTTAATCCGGGCTCTAAGGGTTAACAAACCTGAGCAGGAAGGCTTTTGAAAACATTGTGGGAAAAGGAGAAAATGCTGGTAAGCAGCATTTTCTCCTTTTCCCACAATGTTTTCTACCCTTCCGAAAAACAAATTTCTATTTTTGAGTCACAATTCAGGGTTTTCCTCACATGGGGGTCACATTGTCCTTGATTGGGTAGAAAACATTGAGGGAAAAAGAGAAAACGCTGGTTTACCAGCATTAACTCCTTTTCCCACAATGTTTTCAAAAGCCTTCTCTTTCAGAGTCATTAAAATTTCGTACTTTACGGTAAAGGATCAAACAAACATATATCATCAACAAAGTCCACAAATTAGTTTTGGATATTCTAACAAAATCTACCCAAAATTTTCACAAACACAAGTTCTGCACTGACTGAAAATGTACTCCTCATTCCCTGTGATCTACGGAAAATGTGAAAGTTTCTCATTCCCTGTTGATGTTGATCAAGGAAATTATCTGCACTTGTTTTTCTCCCAAGATCAATGAACTTGATGACCAAGTTTTTTGTGTAACATTGGGGATCCCAGAATAGCTTTGTTATTGACATTGATAGCCTGGTTCATTTATTACCTTATTTACTTGATGGCTACTAAGCTCACCCAAAGATTGACCATATTTACAGCTTTAACCACTACAGCACTGAATAACAAGAGGGCAATGATGGCCCTGTATCGCTCCACTGGCTTTTTAACCCTTTAAGACAGAAATCAAAGTGTTAATGACGTTTAAAGAGAAAGCTTTTGAAAACATTGTGGGAAAAGGCCAACATGTTGTTGGCCAGTATTTTCTCCTTTTTCCAACAATGTTTTCTACCCTATCAAAGACAGAAATAATCATTTAAGCTACATTCAATTTGTATTTTGCAATGGCTTTAAACTTGATCCTGTCAAAAAATTTGTCCTTTCTTAAAGAGTAAAATTAACGTATCATGCACTTAAATGGCATTGCAGAGACATACAGCATAAAAAGTCTGTATGGTAGTAAACTTATTTGGAAAATATAACCTCCCCCCTGTCCAACAAAAAAAAAGTCATATCTTCCTAAGTGCAAAGATTATGTCAGTGAATACAAGCAGGTTTATTCATTGGCATGAAAGGTAACGTTCTGGAAAGACAAGAGGGCCATGATGGCCCTGTATCGCTCCACTGGCTATTAAGTAAAAACACTACAAGCCAAACATTACAATATTCAGCAAATTGATTTCAAACACGAGGACATGCAAACATTTTTCTATCTAATCCTACGAGAAAGTTGTGATCCATGGGCAAAGCTAATTTTGATCGCAAAGCTATAATTATTTGAATCCTGGTGGAGGTCCACAATATAAAGCTCCATACCAAATAATTCAGTTCTTGAATGTTATAAACAAGAAGATTTTCAAATTTTTCTCAATTTGGGCACCCTTGATAGAGACCCCCTAGATAAAGCTAAATGCAAAATTTGATAGCCCTAGCCCTTATAGCTAGATGCGAAAGATTTTCCTATATAAGCCCGCCCATGTAAAACATGTTACCCCCCGGAGCGAAGTCAAATTTGACCCTCGGCTATAATTTGGACACCCTTGGTACAGGTCCACTAGATAAAGCTACATGCCAAATTTGGTCGCCCTAGGCCCCATGGCTAGGTCAAAGAAGAATTTTAAAGTTCTCCCTATATAAGCCCATGTAAAACTTGTTATATAAGCCCATGTAAAACTTGTTACCCCCGGGCAGGGCCTAATTAGACCCCAGGGCTATAATTTGAACAATCTTGGCAGAGGTCCACTAGATAAAGCTACATGCCAAATTTGGTAGCTCTAGGCCCTATGGCTAGGTAGAAGAGGAATTTTAAAGTTCTCCCTAAATAAGCCCATGTATAACTTGTAACCTCCGGGGCGGGGCCAATTTTGACCCCAGGGCTATAAATTGAAGAAACTTGGTAGAGGTCCACTAGATACATGCCAAATTTGGTAGCCCTTGGCCTTACGGTTTCAGACCAGAAGATTTTCAAAGATTTTCAAAATTTTTCAGTTTTGTTGCCATGGCAACCAGAGTTTTTGAAGGAATTAAATTCTTTCAAGAAATTCTGAAGAGGACCATGGCAGGATCATTTCTGTGAAGTTTCATCAAAATTGGATGGGTAGTTTCAGAGAAGAAGACGTTTTAAAAAAAGTTAACGCACGGACGGACGGACGCATGGACGGACGCACGACGGACAACAGGCCATGACATAAGCCCGCTGGCCTTCGGCCAGTGGAGCTAAAAACTGAATGACAGAAACCTTACTTTAAATTTAATATTCCACTGATGTGAGCATAACTACTAACATCAAAATAAATCACTCTCCCTGACAACAGAACATGTCCTATCCAAAAAACTTGAATATCAACATCAATCATGTGTCAATGCAGTTTGATAAGGGAGGTAAATAGTAACAAACTTTATCTCTTATAACAGGAGTCATTTCCTTTGATTACTATTTAAATTAAAGTCACTATATATCATCCTCGGAACCCAGGTTTGAAGCATTACGTTACTCTCCATGCATCTACCCCTGGGATAATTGACTAGCAATTTGTCGTTTCTTATGAATATTCATATGGTCGGGAAGTACCCTAATAGCCAATCGAAAGATCAATAACATTATGATACTCTCTTGTAGAGAGGGTAATTTCATTTCTTCCATTATTAAACTAGAGGCGCTTGAGCGCTTGTATCGCTCCACAGGCCTGATATTTCTATAATGGCGAAAGGAAGTTTTTAACAATTATCATTCAATCCTGCATTTTAGCTCACTGAAGAAACAATTTGGTAGACAACCACCATAGGAACTTACCTGCAAAACAACAATGAAATCCAATGAATAGTTTTAGAGAAGAAATTTTTCAAAGATTTTACTTTATACCATAAAAGGAAAATGAGTCTCCCATAAAAGCCATGTTTTTTGACAGATCTTTTTTTTTTTAAGGAATTCTGTAAACCTGTATCTAAGGAACATTCCTGCAAAATAATAATGCTATCCAAATAGCGGTTTGGGAGGAGAAGATTTTTTAAGGTTTTTTACTTTGGTTGCCATGGCAACCAGAATTCTTCATGGAACACAATTATTTGAAGAAATTTGAAAGAGGACCACCAAAGGAACATTCCTGTGAAATTTGGTAAAAATCCAGTCAATAGTTTCTGAGGAGAAGTTTTTTAAAGAAAAAGTTTACGGACGCACGGACGGACGGACGGACGGACGGACGGACGCACGACGGACACAACGCCATGACAATAGCTCTCTGGCCTTCGGCCAGTGGAGCTAAAAAATAACCCCACTATGGAAAAAACCCGAGGTTGTCAACAAATATGGCCCGTCGGCGTGCTTGTCTCCTGTGAGATATGCCATTCTGCAATACAGGGACAACACTATCGATCTTCGTATACGCCGAAAATCTCTTTTTTAAAAACGCTTCTCGAATGTGGTGTTGATGGGCGACGCCAGATTTAAAGTATCGCTAAGCTTGATTTGCAACGAATGATGTGATTAGATATCGACAAGTTAAAAATAGAAATGACGACGTATTTGTGATAAAAATAGTTTAAATTTTCTCAAGGAAAAACTGAGATCACCAATCAAAATGCTTCATGAATAATTCATTAGAATGAGGAAACGCCAGCAAAATAATCCAGGGTCGATTACAGAATGAATCTAAACTGGGTCAACGAGGATGCTATATATAAGCCCATGCTAAACTTGTGATCCCTGGCACGGAGCCAGTTTTGACCCCAGGGCTATAATATGAAGAAACTTCTTAGAGGTCCATTAGATAAAGCTACATGCCAAATTCGGTAGCCCTGGGCCTTATGGTTTCAGACAAGAAGATTTTCGAAGATTTTCAATATTTTTCGCTTTTGTTGCCATGGCAACCAGAGTTTTTGAAGGAATCAAATTCTTTCAAGAAATTCTGAAGAGGACCATGGCAGGATCATTTCTGTGAAGTTTCATCAAATTTGGATGTTTAGTTTCAGAGAAGAAGATGTTTGAAAAAAAGTTAACGCACGCATGCACAGACTGACAGACGCACGACGGACACTTGGCCATGACATAAGCCTTGTACTAAGCAAGACATCACTTTATTATGGATCTATAATATCCACTTTGTCAAATAACGGACTGAACTATGAGGCAGAACTATCCTTTGACACGCAGAAAATTAAAAGATAGCAAAAAGTTTCAGCCCATGTCAGCCTGCGCGGACTGCACAGGCTGGCATGGGTCAAAACTTTTCGCAAATGCATTAAGCCCCCTTTCCACGAGCATGGCTCATTTATTAGTAACACAACTTCTGATTGACCAAACCCTTTGGTTTAGCCAATCAGAAGTAGTAACTTACTTTTAAATTTGGAAAATCTTGATTTTATGGTTTTTAATGCGATTTTCAACATTATTTCAGTTATATCACGGCGGCCAGTGCACTTATCCATGTTTTCCTGGAATTCCTTTCTCATTACTCCACACAATATTCTTTCCATGCTTCCCCACATAACCATTGCCTAAACAATGATCAGCTGTGAGAGAGGAATGAATCCTGTCGCAATGATGATCATCAATCCTCGGAAAGAAATTGGCCAACCCAGGGATCAAACCAGCAACCTCCTTGAGTCCTGGATGCTACCAACTGTGCTACCGAGGCTCGGCTGGAAAATCTTGAAGAATAAGACTAAGAATGCTCTTTAGAATGGTTGGTGAACAGGACCCAGGACACACATAAAATTAATGCAAATTTTAAAGCTGCCCTAGTCTAGAATGTTTTGCCATAAGAATGAGCAGAGTTATCATTATCTTCCGCTGGGTGGCAATTTTCAAGTACACAGCTATATGATTTGGGCATTCTGGGTACAGAACCGGACTACTTTTTAAAACGACAACTGTTATTTAATTGAATTTCAAAATAAAACTAGAGCTGTCAATGAATGTGACTTAATACCCCCGCCAGCACTTTGACAGAAACAGGCAATTTTTTGTACACAGACGGACACACGGACGGACAAATGGACGGACACACGGACAGACAGGCTGATTCCAGTATACCCTCGAAAACATTCGTTTTGCGGGGGTATAATAAACGTTTACTCAATAAAACGCTACCTGGTACGATTCATTCAGCTATGGTCAGCTAGCATGTAACATATGCACCAGCCATTTATAAAAACAGTCCCTAAAGGCTTGGGTAATAAGCCCTGACACTTCTTGTTGATATGTCTGTGGAAAAACCCTGCACAAATCCTGGTTTCCCTAAAGTCTATATTTAGAAACTGTATTCAAAGGTGCGCAGTAAAACAAGAGTATTTGTGAAAACTACTTTTCTCTTTTGAAATAATTAAATTTTCAAGATATTTGGAGTGAAAAAAAAGGCTACATTTTTCCACTGATGTATTGTTTAAAGCCATTTTCTCAATTGCTACTTTATTAGTGGCGTATTAATTTTATCCTGTACAGGATGGCGTGATGCGTCATAGCAGACAGGTCGAATTTTCGAAGCATATGACATGCACAGACAACGGCAGAATCATAATATGACAAAGGTAAAATCTTATTTCCTCAAAGGCTGCAATGCCCCAATAAATGTGCTTTAGCAGACAGCATAGATCAAGATCAGACTCCATAGAATGCACAGTCTGACCTTGGATCTACACTGCCTGCTATTGTGATAATTTTTCTAGGAAAACAAAGTTTGAAATCCCATTATTCTGGGTTATTTCTTATTCTTGCCAGGAAATGTCAGTTTTAATTCATTTACCAGTTTAACCCTTTACTGCACAATGCCGACTTTTGACGACCCTGGGAAAGAGGCCTTTTGAAAACACTGTGGGAAAAAGAGGAAATGCTGGTAACCAGCATTTTTTTTTTTCTTTTCTCACATTGTTTTCTACCCTATTAAAGAAAATTTGCACCATTTGAGCCATAATGAAATTGTCGTCTGCAATTTCTTTCAGTTTGTACAAGGTAAGATTTTGTCTTCTGGTACAGGGTTAACCCTTTACCACACAATCCTAATTTTAACTTGTCTAAAAAATGAAGCCTTTGGAAAACATTGTGGAAAATGGAGAAAATACTGGTAACCAGCATTTTCTTCTTTTCAGACAATGTTTTCTACCATTCCAAAGGCAATTCACATCATTTGAATAAGATTAAATTCATCACCTGCAAATCCCTTCTATTTGAACAAGTCTAAAATTTTATCATTTGATAAAGGGTTCACTCTTTATGAAACAAAAACATTTAGACTTGCCTAAATTGACAGCACTTAAGTCTTGCAGACGACAAATTAAACATGATTCAAACAAAGGAACTTGTCACTAAAAGATTCGAAAACATTTCGGAAAGACATGAAAATGTTGAGTACCAGCATTTTCTCCTTTTCCCAAAATGGTTTTAAAGGCTTTCTTTTCCAGAGTTGTTAAAACTTGGGTTTGTGTGGTAAAGAGTTAACTCTTTACCAAACAGCAAAATTTTACACTTTTTCAATTTGAAAGCATTTTGCTGACGAGAAATTAAGTATGACTCAAAAATTGAAATCTGTTTTTGGAATGAAAACATTGTGGGAAATGGAGAAAATGCTGGTTACCAGCATTTTCTCCTTTTCCCACTATGTTTTTAAAAGCTTTCTTTTCCAGGGTCGTTAAAACTTGGGATTGTGTGGTACAGTTCAGGGTTAAATTTAATAAAAACTCCATAAAGATATGAGAGAACTTTAACTACTTTTTTGTCTCAGCTGTCGAGATGATTACACCCAAAATCCCATAATTCATCTGCGCCAGCCTGATTGGTGGCAAAACGAAATCGATTCCAGGCCCGGAAAGTAAAATTATCTGGTTAAAATTTTCATCTGGCACTAGAATATAACAAATTTAAAGTATTGAAGCTGCGAGGAAATTGTGAGGAACCATTTAGAAAAGAATTTGAGTGCCTTCAAGTACTATCTCCTACAGGGAATTTTTTCATCATCTGAAGGCAGACGAATTTTGAAACAAATTTTTCCCCTGCAGACAAAAGCAGATGATTTAAAAGAAGTATCTCTGAAAAAGATAGACAGCATAAATTTGCCAGCAAATAGGAAGGGGGCCTTAGAATAAATATGTCTACCATTTTTGACCAATCATAA
This sequence comes from Hippopus hippopus, assembly GCA_946811185.2. Taxonomy (NCBI): domain Eukaryota; kingdom Metazoa; phylum Mollusca; class Bivalvia; order Cardiida; family Cardiidae; genus Hippopus; species Hippopus hippopus. The sequence goes on from OX328109.1 coordinate 6,141,689, forward strand.
ATTTCTATTTATTCATTTGTTAGCAGTACCTAAATGCTGGTCAAAAGCCAACACATTTAGCTATGCAAAAAAATTTGGAAAAAAAAATCTTATTTAAATTATTAACTCTTTACCAAACGACAAAAATTTGGAGTCGTCCAAACAGAAAGCATTTGCAGGCAACAATTTAACTCTTTACCACACAGTCCCGACTTTTAACGACCCTGAGAAAGAAGCCTTTTGAAAACATTGTGGGAAAAGGAGAAAATGCTGGTAACCAGCATTTTCTCCTTTTCCCACAACGTTTTCTACTCTTTCCCCCCCCAAAATTTCAATTTTTCAGTCACTTTTATTTTGTCGTCTGCTAATGCTTTCAATTTCGACTAGTCTAAATTCTGACGTTTGGTAAAGAGTTAAATGTTACTGGATTATGTTTTTTTGCTGTGAACGGGTAGAAAACGTGCAGCAGAATGGAGAAAATGTTGGTTACCAAAATTTTCTTCTTTTCTCACAATGTTTTCAAAAGCTTTCTATATCAGGAATGTTAAAACTCTGGACTGTGTGGTAAAGGGAAAACCTTTAGGTACCAAACAATCCCGAGTTTTAACAAGCCATCAACAAAAAAACAATTTTTGAAAACATTGTGGGGAAAGAGAGAAAATACCAGCATTCTCTGTTTCCCACAATGTTTTCGAAATTATCAAAGAAAAATCCAATCAACTGAACCACTTTTTATTTGTTATCTCAAATGCTTTAAATTTGGACGAGTATAAAATTTTGTTGTTGTTAAAGAGAGCATTCTGTTCGCTTTGAACACTGTTAGAACCACCATTCTTAAAGATTCACTACCCTATCATCACCTAATAGACAAGACAATGGTATGGTATGGTGTTTAACGCTGTTTTCAACATTATTTCAGTTATATCTCGGCGGCCAGTGCACCTATCCATGCTTTCCTGGGGTTTCTGTTACCAGTACTCCGCACAATATTCTTTCCAAGCCACTGGCTACTTTCCCACATAACCATCGTTGAAACAACGATCAGCGGTGAGAGAGGAATGAATCCTGTCGCAATGACTATCATCAATCCTCGGAAAGATATTGGCCGAGCCGGGGATCGAACTCACGACCACCTGTTCTCAAGTCCTGTACGCTCCCGACTGAGCTACCAGGGCTCGGCAATATAGACAAGACAAAGACTTCTACGAGGTGGATGACCCTGGGATTGTTCACTGACTTCTCCTTACCTCTTTGTCCGAGTATACCATTAGAATGCTTGTGTGACCATTTATTTTTAATGTGGGAAAGCAGCCAGTGGCCAGGAATGAATTTAATCATGTGCAATGTAAAGTACGTGTATTCATGTTAATCCTTTACAGGATGAGAATTTTTTTACTTACCAAAACTAAAACCACCAAATTCTGCACACAGCAAACTGAATGTTATTAAAGTAATGCTATTAGTCACTGAAAGGATGGAAAACAGTCATGTGGGAAAAGGAGAAAATGCTGGTTACCAGCATTTTCTTCTTTTGTAACCAGCGTTTTCTCCTTTTCCAACAGTGTTTTCAAAAGTTTTCTTTTTCAGGGTCATAAAAACACAGGATTATGTGGTAAAGAGTTAGAGATATACCAGGAAACCATGGATAGGTGCACTGGCCCGAGTGATATAACTTGAGTACAGTTGAAAAAGGTGATACATAAAAAAGGACTAAAAAAGTACCCCTTCCCCTCTTTGACTATCCTCTAGTTTATGGTTTCACAACAAAGTAAAGGGATTACATACATGTAAGTATATATTATAACCACATCCCACAGGTAAATGTACCACAAGTAGGTCAGACATGACAAAGAAATGTAAATATAAACACAGGATCTTCATTTCAAACGGGTGATTCATTTCCTCCCGCCAAAACAAACCGCCAAATTTTGAGACAATGTCCTTTCTTTCAAAGGTGTCATAATTTGTTTGCAATGGAGTTTAACGCTGTTTTTAAAAGCTTAGGTCGTAAGTATCATGGTGGTCAGTGCACCTACTCATGCGTTCCCTTGCTTTCTCATACCCAGACTGGCACAACTTTCTTTCAAATCAACTGACTCCTTTTCTCACATGCATAAGAGGTGAGAGGCAAAAATCACCAAATAGTAAGTTTGCAGCAATCAGATATCGATCCCACAACCACCAGGTCCAAGTCAGATAAGCTAACCACTGAGCTACCCAAAAAGGCCAAATTTTGAGACAATATCCTTTATTTCGAACAGTGTCATAGCCCTACAGTTTGTAAGTACAGGGTAGGGGATAAAAATATAATATTGTCTGATTTATTATCTTTCTTATCAAAACATCTCCATACACTAATTTCTATGCTAAAAAACTGAAGGGACCCAGACAGAAACTTACTAACCTAAAAGTCAACCCCTAAAGTCCTTTCACATCTTCTGTTGCCTTTGCAGCTAGTGTAGATCAAGATCAGACTGCACAAAACTATGATCTTTGATCTATACTGTCCGCTTTGCTGTGACATTCTGGATAAGAACAACCTTGCCATTTAAATAATATTGTAAGGCTCATACTTGGAAAATAAAGAGTTCCTTGAATATATTTGGCTCTCTATGGAATAAGACAATGAAGACACATCCTGTCAAAATGAATTAACTTCTCCATTTGCCACAGTATTTCTAAAGGCTGTGCATAAAAATCTATCATTCTAAGAGATGTAAGCTTGTCTAATCACTATGAAGAATTGCTCAATTTCTATTTTGGCTTTGAAATTACTCAATTAGGAATAAAAAATGACTGCATTATCCAACTTACAAGGCCACTCAGTGCTAACTTAGGTATATCGTAAAGATGCTGTGTTCAGGGCCTCTCCTAAACCACAATGCAGTAAACAGTTATGCTCAAGGGCCACTAAGTGCCAACATCATTAAAAGCTTTGCTATGCAGTGTACAAGACCTCTTGACAACTACAGCAAAGAAAGCTACGCAAAGCAATACCTTGGGCCACTAGGTGCTAACAGCATTATGTACTTAACTATGCAGTATTCAAAGCCACTGAGGTGTGATATGACTGAAATAATGTTGAAAGCGGCATAAAATACCGTTCAATCAATCAATCACGACCATTGAGTGCCCACAGCACATGTAGGCAAAGCCAATTGCAGTATCCAGGGCCTCTAAGTACGTAACCTCATCTTACAGTAAAAAGTATTATGCTCATTCACTAAAATTCAACTTGAAAAGTAAGAGGTATAGATGTCATATCTTGCCTCCTGGGGGAGCATTGTAAAGCAATGCATCGACATTTCTGCAAACAATATTATCAAAACAGCCATTACGTAATGGCTGTTTTAAAATTGCTGTCTTCAGGGCCTCATAATACCAATTGGGCAGTAAACAGTGCAATTCGATTCCATGGGCCACTAAGAGCCAAGATACAATAAGCAATATTGTGTTGAGGGCCTAGCTGCCTATGGGACAGCATAAGTACCAATAGAATATTGTGCACCATTGGCCAAAAGTTTGTCGAACACTAAGATAGAAGCTGATAAAGAATTGTACAGGAATACTGCATGCTCCTTTACCAGCATTTATAAATCCTGTAAAATTCTCTATTCTGTCTCTGAAATCTACCCTTTACCACATGACTCAAGTTTAGACTGGTTCAAATTGAAAGCCTTTTGTAGACGACAAATTCAATGTATCTCAAAAGATGAATTCTGTCTCCGAAATGGAATTTAACATTGTGGGTAAAGGAGAAAATGCTGGTGACCAGCATTTTCTCCTTTTCCCACAATGTTTTCAGATGTCTTTTCTGTCAGGGTCAATGAAACTGTGGTAAAGGGATCAGAGTACTGCATGTACATCATGTAATGCATTAAATGCAATATTCAGTGCCTAACAGGTAATATTTACAATGTTTTCTATCATCAATAACAGACCATTTGTTGCCATGACTTAACTGAAATCAGTTCAATAATTCTAATAGATCTGAGGTCAAATCAATACATGTTTAAAACATGACATTTTCAGGTAGCCGAGTTCAATAGTTCAATTACCTCTTCACATGCAACATAAAACACAAACAGCTTCAGTGCACAATATAGATTAAGATCAGACTAAATATTGCACAGTCTGATCTATATCTACACTGTCCATCTTAGGGAGTCTGTTCTTGATCTACTTTGCCTACAAAAATGACAAAAGTCAACAGTGCTTGGGGCTTCAAATGTTTACAACTGTCACGAGGGGGATGGTAGAAACGACCTTGTATAGTCATCATCACAATAAATTATGGCTATTTTTTCTCCATGACCTTGCATGGACAGAAAGATGTCTCAACACTTATCCAACTAAATAACTTAAATGAAACTGTCAAGCCGATTGTAAAAAACTCGAATAATGCTACTTCAAACTTATGTTTTGGAGACAAATACTTCCTTAACGGACAGTGTAGATCCAAGATCAGACTGCACGTTCTGTGCAGTCTGATCTTGATCTACACTGTCCGCAAAAGGTCAGTGAGTCATGCTTAGCAGGCTAAGGGTTAATCTCTTTACTAAACAACATTTTAGACTAGTCCAAAATGGAGGATTTGCAGACAACATGTGGTGTCCGTGGTTAAGAGGTAAAGAGCTTCTTCTTCGTAGCTATTATGGTCCCGTGTTCGATACCCAGAAGCGGGTGTCAACTTTTGGGCCCTTCTTTGGCCCAAACATTCGGCGCGAGTACTGGTGTAGTTTCCAGGAAGCAGAATCCAGAGAGATTAGTTTAAGTTGCAAGAACTTGTTTCTCAGTCGATATAAAATATATATTTAAACTATTTTGTAAAGAAGCAAAATAACCCTTTACCACAGAATCGTCAGTTTTAAGGGACCTAAGAGGCCTTCTGAAAACACTGGGGGAAGCGAATAAAATGCTGGGTAACCAGCATTTTCTTCTTTTCCCATAATGGTTTGTTACCCTTATCCCTATGCAAAACAAATTGCATGTTTGGAGTTAAATTTGTCATCTGCAAATGCTTTTAACTTGTATCAGTCTAAAATTTCTGGTTTGATAAAGGATTTAAAATCACATGTTGTTAACAGTGCTTCCTCACAAAATGTAAATATAGATCTATAATATATATATCCTTTACTACTTGGCTTATGCTTGATTTAACAATCTCCCTGCCATTCTAATACCAGTACATTACAATTCTAACAATAAGCTATTTTTGGAGGTGTTAAAGTACATTAAATTATTCTGAAACTTTTTTAATTGCTTGGTAAAGGATTAACCCCATTTACCAATCAATCTTGCCATGCCCTGGCAGCACAGGTAGCATACAGGACTTGAAACAGGGGGTCGCTGGTTTGAGTACCCAGCTCATCCAATTTCTTTTCAAGGATTGATGGTAGTCATTGCTATAGGACTCATTCCTGTATCACCCCTAATTATTGTTTCGACAATGGTTACATGGGAAAGCAGCCAGTGGTTTAGGAAGAATATTGTGCAAAATACTGGTACATAGAATTTGCAGAAAAACTGGATAGGTGCACAGGCCACTACCATGTAATCGAAATAATGTCGAAAACAGCATAAAACGCAATACATTCAATCAATCAATCAAAATTTACTTACTAGCTCAGCCTATCCAGTCAGTTTACAAAAATAAAATAATTTTTACACCAGCTCGGCTTATCCAGTCAGTTTACAAAAATAATATAACTTTACATCATCTCAAATCTAGGTTACTACGTAGGATAAGTATACAATTATTGTCACAGATGACAACCCCAGCAGCTCAGATAAGCCACCATTGTCACCCTTGGTAATTTTTATCAAAATTCTAAACTTGCTTTTTTTTTCATTGATTGAATGGTGTTTCAGGCTTCTTTCAATATTATTTAAGTTATATTGCAGCAACAGCTTGCATGTTGATAAATGCCCTGGATTTCACCAGTACAAGGCTAGGGCTTTGAAGTGTCTTACTCAAGGACACTCTCACGAAAAACTCAGTGCTTCAATTGAGGCTTGAACCTGGGGCCTCCAGGTTACAAGTCCTACACTTTACCACTGAGCCATGCAGAACCTTTTAAAAGCTGTAGTTTGGCCTAGAATGACAGGTTAACTCTATACCAGAGGACCAAACTTTAGACTAATCCAAATTAAAAGCGCAATTTAAAATTTTGAACTCTGTCTTCAATATGAAAAAGGCATTAGCAGAAGGCATTCATTTCATGTTAAATTTCTTGAAAAAGGCATTAGCCGAAATATTGAAGACAGAGTTAATAATTTTAAATTGTGTATGATTCATTCCCTTAAGAATATTAAGTGGATTTTATATCAAATTAAAAGCATTTGCTGACAACAAATTAATTGTGGCTAAAGTAACGGTTATTATCTTTGAAGGTACACCAGGGTTGATAATATAAGCCAAACTCTGGCAAAAGGGGGTACAATGTATCGCCATGATGCATTATTTGAAGCAAGTCATCATTGATTATGGATCTATAAAATCCATTTGATCCGACAACTGACTGGATCATGATGTAGTATGGTCCTTGAACATGCAGAAAATTTACAAATCGCAAAAAGTTTTGACCCATGTCAGCCTACACTGACTGCGCAGGCAAACATGGGTCGATACAATTTGCAAATGTGTTAAAGCCCCTTTTCACAGAGCACAGAGCCTGGCTTATATACTCTTTACTGAATGACAAAACTTTGGACTGGTCCAAATTGAAAGCATTTAATTTTGCAGACAACATCAGATTTAGCTGAAATGATAGTATTTGTTCATGAAAGTGTAGAAAATTTTGTGGGAAAAGGAGAATATGCTGGATAAATTGATTTAGTCATCCACTTTCGATATGTTGGAGTCTAAAATTTCATTGTATGGTGAAGGGTAAATATTTCTTATATCCAAGACCACAACTTCTTAAAGTTTTCACATTAATTTGTTACCTGGAAACAATTCAAATGTTTTATTTATGATCCTTAGAAAAAAGGCCTTTGAATTATTGTGTGAAAAGGAGAAAATGCTTGTAACCAGCATTTTCTCCTTTTCCCACAATGTTTTCTATCCTCTCAAAAATTATTTCCATAATTTGAGACACATGCATTCTGCAAATCTTTTCAATTTGGCCATGACCAAAATGTCATTTGGTAAAGAGTTAAAATTAACAGGACCAAAAATTTTAAAGATCCAAGAGCCTATGACACACGAAAAATGGCGGGAAACAATTTTGGCGGTGTAATTGTGATGGCAGTTTCATAACCTTGAACCTGAAACCAAATATTTTCTGTTGTTATTGAAATACGGAAATATCATCCTCGTAATGAATCATCCAAGTCATGTGCCTATCATATTATGTGAATTCATTAACCAAGTACTTTACAAAGAAGATTCCTCACGCCCTGCCATAGTCAACATGCTTTGATTGCAATTATGCAATATCTTCTTTTTCTATTCTCTCCTGAATGTTTTGTGATCTATGGAATTCATTTCTATCATGCTCTGTGAAAAGGAGGCTTAATGCATCTGCAAAAAGTATTGACCCAAGTCAGCCTGCGCAGGCTGACATGGATTGAAACTTTTTGCTATAAGTTAATTTTCTGCATGTCAAAGGACCATTTTACCTTTACCTTTGGTTAAGTCAGTTGTTTTACAACATGGATTTTATGGACACATAAATATGTGTTGACTTGCTTAATACACTGTGGATCACAGAGATGCATTAAACCCCCTTTTGCCACAGTACCCCTCATTTCTTAATAATTTTGACATTCTCTGCACTTAATTCTGTACCAGCAATTACTCTTTCTCTCACAATGTTTTTTAAAGTCTTTCTTCATGCGTAAAACACAGGATTGTTTGGTAAAGGGTAACCAATGAGCCATGGTCAGGACCCTAGAGTAATAAGTATACCATTTAACTTGGAGGAGGAGGAGGGGTTTAATGCACATCTGTGATACATAAAACCAAGCAAGTCATCCCATGATTATTGTTACATAAAACCAAGCAAGTCATCCCATGTTTATTGTTACATAAAATCCATTTAGTCAATCAACTGAATCTCAAGGAAGAATGTTCCTTACTATCCTTACTACTGACATGCAGAAGATTGACAATTGACTGCACAGCCTGACATCATAAGGGTGGATTAAGTTTTGGCAGATGCATTGAGTCCCCTTTTCACAAAACATAGCTTATGTCACTTATCATTCTGTTATGCAGAGAAAAAGATTGTGACTGACACAAAAACTGCTCACTAAGTGAGCACATTTTTGCGATTGGCCTTCATGTTTCACTTGCGCCTCAAAGATGTTTAACAAGAGGGCCATGATGGCCCTGTATCGCTCCACTGGCTAGTAAGTAAAAACACTACAAGCCAAACATTACAATACTTGGCCAATTGGTTTCAAACTAGAAGACATACAAAATTGTTTCTATTAAATCCTATGAGAAAGTTATGACCCCAGAGCAAGGCCATTTTTGACCACAAAGCTATTATTACTTGATTCCTGGTAGAGGTCCACAAGATAAAGCCCCATACCAAATAATACAGGTCTAGAATGTGTGGATATAAACAAGAAGATTTTCAAAGTTTCCTCAATAAAAGGCCCTGTAAAACTTGTGACCCCCAGGGCAGGGCCAAATTTGACCCCAGGGCTATAATTTGGGCACTCTTGGTAGATGCCCACTTGATAAATGTACATGCCAAATTTGGTAGCCCTAGACCCTATGGCTAGGTATCAGAATAACTTTTAAGTTTTCCCTATATAAGCCCATATAAAACTTGTGACCCCTGGGATGGGGCCAAATTTGACCCCAGGGCTATAATTTGAAGAAACTTGGTAGGGGTCCACTAGATAAAGCTACATGCCAAATTTGGTAGCCCTAGGCCTTCTGGTTTCAGAAAAGAAGATTTTCAATATTTTTCAGTTTTGTTGCCATGGCAACCAGTTTTTGAAGGAATCAAATTCTTTCAAGAAATTCTGAAGAGGATCTTGGCAGGATCATTTCTGTGAAGTTTCATCAAAATTGGATCGGTAGTTTCAGAGAAGATGTTTGAAATAAAAGTTAACGCAAGTATGGACGGACTGACGCACACACAACGGACACCTGGCCATGACATAAGCCTGCTGGCCTTCAGCCAGTGGAGCTAAAAATGCAGGCAAGGGTTATGTCCCCTGTGCCAGACAAAAAAATTTTTAGACCAATCCAATACGACAGCAGGACAAAGTAAATGTGGCACAACAGTACTGACGTCATTAAAATTTGTCTTTAACCATTAAGCAACACGATCCCAAGTTTTCTCTACCCTGAAAAAAAAGCCTTAAGCAAATATTGTGGGAAAAGGAGAAAATGCTGGTAACCAGAATCTTATCCTTCCCCGCAGTTTCCTACCCTATCAAACATTTGAACCACATATAACAAGAGCACCACGTCAGTGTGCCAGAAGTCAGCTGCCAGTGCTTGATTTTCAGTGAAAATTCTGAGTTGAAAATGGGACAAAACTGTGTCATAAATATTTTTATTGTTACATGCCCTTGTTATATGAGTTTCTCTTTTGATAGTTGACAGCTTGTCCATGTTTAAAGTAAATATCTTCAATAATAACAGAGATATTACAAAATGTGAAAGTTTTTGCATGACGGCACAACACAGACGACGGGGTTATGACAATAACCCAGCTAAAAATGTCATTTGTAAATGCTTTCAATTAGGACAGATCTACAATTTTGCTGAGTGGGTATAAGTTAAATACATGTAGGTAGAAAACACACAGGAAAAAGAAGAAAATGCTTGTTACCCGCATTTCTCCATTTTTTTTCTTTTTCCAACAATACTTTCAAAAGTATCTATTCTCAGAGACGATAAATTTCATGATTGTTTATGGTAAGTGTTAACTCGAAATTGCGTCATTGAAATCTTGACTGGAGCCTACATTTACATGAAGTTCAAGTTCAGACATGAATAAATTTCTTCATTTTTAGCACTGAATTATGGTAATAGAATACCTTTGTTGTCATAAATATTCATTATTATAAAACAGCATCGGATGACATCATCTGTCAAGGTGGGTATTTTGTAACTACCATAGTAAACAAAGATTTTATTCTTAAACTGTTTACCAAACAATCCTGTTTTCACGACCCTGGGGAAAGAGGCTTCTGAAAACATTGTGGGAAAAGAAGAAAGGTAGGTATTTTGTAACTACCATTGTAAAAAAAAGATTGAACCGTTTACCAAACAATTATATGTTTTAACGACCCTAAGGAAAGAGGCTTTTGAAAGCTTTTTGTAACCAGCATTTCCTCCTTTTCCCACATTGTTTTCAAGCCTTTCATTAAGAAATTCCATATTTCTAGCTATGGTAAGTTTTATTTGTTGTCTGCAAATGGTCTCCATTTTGACCAGTCTAAAATTTTGTATTGAAAAGGGTTAAGCCTTTACCACGCAATCCTGACTTTTTATGGCCCTGAAAAAAAAAAAGCCTTTAGAAAACACTGTGGGAAAAGGAGAAAATGCTGTTAACCAGCATTTTCTCCTTTTCCCACAATATTTTCTACCCTTCCCAGAACAATGAGTGAAATTTGAGTCACATTTATTTTGTCGTCTGCAATTGCTTTCAATTTTGACAAGCCTACAATTTTGTCATGTAGAGAGTTAAATTCCCTTTCACAACTATAGTTGCCTTTGCAGTTGATGTAGATAAAGATCAGAATGCACAAAACATGCAGTCTGATCACTGATGTTCAATATCTGCTTTGCTTAGACAACAGTTTTCTGGACAAATTGAGTGACCTTGAATTTACAATTATTGGGTTTTCTGTTTGGGTTTTATTTCTAGACGGAAAATGTTTGCTGGGTTTACGAGGGGCTCTACCTCCTTTTCTCACAATGTTTTTTTCAGAATTCAATCATGAACCTCATCATATTGAGCCTGGTGACATTTCATTTTTTTTCTGGAAGCACTTAAATGGGACAAGTCTATAATTAGGTTAGAGTTAACTCTTTACCAAATTACCAGATGAAGACTACAAGAACACTGTTTCTCCTTTTTCCACATTGTTTTCAAATGTACTCTTCTTCAGGGTCATTCACACGAGATTTTTTTGGTTCAGGATTAACCAGTATTGTACAAGACAAATAAGTGGTTATTCAATATATAAACCTAAGTCCATAACAATATCATAACAGCTGTTTCAGACAGATATCAATAGGAAAATAAACAAATATGACCTACTTCTAACCTTTTGACTTTTAACCTTTCACCATACAGGCCTTTTTATTGGACACAACACGTATTGGGAAAAGTTGACACTGAAAGGAAACAATAATTTTGAGGTACATGCAAATGAGCCATGCTCTGTGAAAAGGGTGTTTAATGCATCTGCGAAAAGTATCGACCCAAGTCAGCTACACAGATAGGCAATAAAACATTGGGGGAAAAGTAGAAAATGACTGCAACCAGCATTTTCACCATTTTCTAAAATGTTTTCAAAAGATCTCTAAGTGGGAGGGGCGGGGGGGAAAATGCGGTTGGGGTAGGAAAGCTTGCATTCAGATTTCACCCAAATTGGTTGAAAACTGTAGAATCACAAGAGAACACAAAATTGTATCTATAGACAGACAAAATTTTAATGGACAGCTCAATTCCTGCGGATACCCTCTCCTGAACTTTGTTCTGCGGAGTGAAATGGCTTTTGACCCGATTGGTGTAGGGGCTATTTTTACCCAACCACCACAATTATTAATAACACAATATAAGAGTACACAATGAAAACAGTCCCCAAAGACAATCAGTTTTAATGAACAGAAAGGCTGTTTCTGCCTCTGGCATCATGAACTTTATTCTGAACTTGGTTAACTTGTTACTAAACAACAAAGTTTTACACTTGTCCAAATTGAGAGTGTTTGCAGATGACAATTAAATTTTCTCCAAAGCAGGGTAGAGAACATTGCGGGAAAGAGAAACCGCAGACAATTAACTCTTTACCAAACGACAAAATTTGAAAGTACTTGCCAATGATACAATAAACGTGACTCAAAAATTGAAATTTGTTTCCAGCAGGGTAGAAAACATTGTGGGAAAAGGAGAAAATGCTGGTCACCAGCATTTTCTCCTTTTCCCACAATGTTTTCAAAAGGCTTCTATCTCAGGGTCGTAAAAACCAGGGATTGTTTGGTAAAGGGTTAAACGGCATTTTCTCTTTTTGCCACAATGCTTTCAACAGCCTTTTTTTTTCTTCCTGGTCTTTCAGTAAAGGGTTATATGTTACCCAAAACAGAGTAAATAGCATAGTTGGAAAAGTGGGGAGAGAAAAAAAAGCTGGTTACCAGCATTTTCTTTTCTTCTCACAATGTTTTCAAAAGTCTTCCTTCTTCAGGGCTGTTAAAACTCAGGATTGTGTGGAAAGGGTTAATGCAACTTTTAACATTATTTCAGTTATATCAGTTTGGCCAGTGCACCTACCCATTCTTTCCTAGAGTTTCTTTTACGAATACTTTGAACTGAACAATGCACTTTCCAAGCCACCATCAGCTTTCCCACATAACCATGGCTGAAACAATGATCAGTTGTTAGAAAGGAATGAATCCTGTTGCAATGACTATCATCAATCCTCTGAAAGAAATTGACTGAGCAGGGGATATTATATCTGACTGCCGTACTTGATCTGGCCAGTTCATATTCCGGTAGTTTTGGTTGTGAAACAAGGAAATTTTTCATTAAAAAAAAAATACCCCCTTAAACTCATGTAACTGAAACTGGGGAAGATTTTAGCAACCAGTTGTCTATATCCCTTAGCCTGTGTATTAACCCCTTTACACCATAAAACAGAGTTTCAATGATCCTGACAAAGAAACCTTTTGTAAAACATAGTGGGAAAAGGAGAAATGCTGGTAACCAGCATTTTCTCCATTTCCCATTTTGTTTTCCATCCTATCACAGATAAATCTAATCATCAGATCAATATTTAATTTGTCAACTGCAAATGCTTTCAGTTTGGACCAGTCTTAAACTTTGTTTTTAAGTTAAAAAAAAATAATCATTTACAGATCAGCAAAATCAAGTTTTAAATCCTTTCTTTTTGTACTAGTCAGGCCACCTCTACAAAGGGGACAGTATGTAGTAGTTTAATCTAAGATGTCTCAAAAATCAACTATTTAAAGGATGTGACAGACACTTCGACAGTTAAGTTGGCTGACGCCCCTGATGATGATATGTACATTTTGTATGAGATAAGTAACCAAAAATAGAAATGCATGTTTAGGTTTTAAGTACGCCAATATCAGTCATGACAAACATTGATGTAACACTTTCTATTTCAACCCCTTAAAAATTCTTTACCAAACATATGTAATTTAATGACCCTAACGTCGGGTGCATTTAAAAACATGTTAAAAAGCTGTATACAAAGAGAATATGAAGATGTCTTTCAGCTGAACCCATAGCTGAGTCTTAAGCATACAGGGCCTGAAACCTGGGAGTCATTAATTTGAAGCTCTGCCTTGGCAAATTTCTTTCCAGAGTTTGATGATATAGTCATTGCCACAGGATTCATTCCTCTCTCAATGCTGATCATTGTTTCGATATTGTTAATGTGGGAAGGCATTACTTGGTTGGGCTTCTGCAGTGTCTTACAACAGGGTAGCTGACCTTTACCAGAGCCATCATTTGGATGAACCAGGACTGCCTGCTAAGAAATACAGTATCTTTATCATTGACCTTTACAGGACACCTCCACCATCCACCCCCAATCCGAGCCCCCATCAAAATTGATTGAATTGGAGTTTAACGCCGTTTTAACAGCTTAGGTCATATCATGGCAGTCAGTGCACCTATGCATGTATTTTCTGGCTTCCCACGCCAGTACTGACACAACTTTCTTTCCAAATCACTGACATACATCAGAAGTAAGAGGCGAAAAATCACCAGGAAGAAAGTTTGCCATAACCGGGTATCGAGCTTACAACCAGTGAGGTCAAGAGTCCCATACGACACTGAGCTACCAGGGTGGGCGCCCCAATGCAAGGCTAACAAGTATGTAGAACAATAAATATTTAATTCATGTCCCAATGGTGGTATGCTACCATGGTTATTAGAATATCAATTCCCATTTGGTGACAAAGTTAACCCTTAGGCTGCTAACAACAGACAGTGAAGATCAAGATCAGATTGCGCAGAACCTGCAGTGGCTCAGTGGTTAGCATTTCTGACTTGTGACCTGGTGGTTGTGAGTTCGATATCCGGTTGAGACAAACTTTCTGGGGATTTTTTGCCTCTCACCTCTGATGCATGTGAGAAAAGTCAATGACTTAAAAGAAATTTGTGTCAGTGCTGGTGCGAGAAAGCCAGGAAACACATGGGTTAACTGTAACTGACTGCTGTTATATGACCTCAGCTGTTAAAACAGCTTTACACTCCAATACAATCAATAAATCAATACTATTGACTTGAATGTATCATTTAACTAATTTAGCCAGATAAGGGTTAATGAAATATTCATTTCTTCCATGACTGTGTCTCGGTCATAAAAATGCCTTAACCCTATACTAGGTATAAATTTTAGACTGGTCCAAATTCAAAGCATATGCAGACGTAACTCAAAAACTGAACCTTTATTTTGGACTTTGGAAGGGGTAGGAAACATTGTCGGAAAAGAGAAAATTCTGGCTAACCAGCATTTTCTCCTTTTCTTGAAATGTTTTTGACCCTTTCTGACACGAATTTCAATATTTGAGTCACGTTTGTCATCAGCAAATGCTTTCGTTTTGGACTGGTTTAAAATTCTGCAGTCTGGTAGAGAGTTGATGACAAAGATATAAGAAAATGTCAAAGGCCTTGTACAACAATAATGATGACACAGAAAACAGTACGGCAATGACAATACCTCAGGTTTTGATCCAAAACAGCTGACTAGAAAGTGAAACAGAGGTCTGATTGTCTGATTGGCATGGAAATAATGTAACATATTTACCCTTTCACCACACAATACCAAGTTTTGACAACCACGAGAAAGGGGGCTCATGATAACATTGTGGAAAAGGAGAAAATGCTGGTAACCATCAATATTTTCAACCATATGAAAGACAAATTCCATCATTTGAGCCACATTTGAATTTTCATCTGCAAATGCTCTCAATTCAGTTAAGTCTACATTTTTGTCGTGGGGTACAAAGTTAACCCCCCTTTACAAAAGATTCCCATGTTTTAATGACCCTGTGAAAGAAGCCTTCTGAAAATATAGTGGGAATAGGAAAGAAATACTTGTAACCAGCATTTTCACCTTTCCCACAACACTTCCTACCCTTTCCGATACAATACGTTAATTTGAGTATCATTTTATATAATTTTGTCATCTGCAAATGCTTTGAATTTGGACATGTCTAAAGTTTTGTCGTCTGGTAAAGAGTTAACAAGACAGCTATTTAATCCACAGCAACAAAGAAAAATTTCCCAACAAAATTTTTTTTTCAGATGCCACAAATTACTTTGGGAAATTTTCAGAGTTTGCCTTTGGCCTCTAACAGAACTAATTTCATGAATATTTTATCAGGGAGGTCAAATTCCAGTCAACTAAGTCAACATTTCTCAAGTTTTCCCTGATAACAATGTCTGATTTGTCCCCTAGATTCTCACATGCAATCATGTCTCATCAATTGAAGCACATTTTGCAGAAAAAAAAGCTACGGATTATTTGCCAGGCAACCAAATTTTATACTTACCCAAAATCAAAGCATTTGCACACAACAAATTAACTTTTTACCAAGTGAAACAATTTTAGATGCATCTAAATTGGATGCAGTAATTTTGTAAAGAGACAACAAATTAAATGTGTCTGAAATGATGGAGAATTTCACTGAAAAAGTTAGAAAACATTGTAAAACAAGAGCGGCAAATTGTCGCAAGATACGCCTGTCCCACCGCCAGTTGTCAAGGGGGTATAATAATCGTAAAGGGCAGGTAATGCAACAAACATGTTTACCAAGTCTCAAGTCAATTTGACTTGAGGTGACAAAGTTCCGTTCCAAACAAGCAAGAAATACTGTAAAAATGAAGATCAAAGTGATATTACTCGAAATCCGCACTAGGTAGAATTATTGTTCTTGTGCAATGTACTCCGTAATATTGCAACAAACATGCATACCAAGTTTCAAGTCACTCTGACTTGAGATGACAAAGTTATATTCTGGACAAGCAGAAAATGCTATAAAAATGACGATCAAAGGGAAATAACTCAGACAGCATGAGAGAGTTATGGTTCTTTCGCACTGCACTCCGTATTATTGCAACAAACACACATGTCAAGTTTCAAGTCAATCGGACTGGAGGTTACAAAGTTATGCTCCAGAGAAGCAGAAAATGCTGTAAAAAATATGACTATCAAAGGGAAATAACTCAAGACAGCACGAGATAGAGTTATGGTTCTTTT
Source organism: Hippopus hippopus (assembly GCA_946811185.2). Lineage (NCBI taxonomy): Eukaryota > Metazoa > Mollusca > Bivalvia > Cardiida > Cardiidae > Hippopus > Hippopus hippopus. The sequence continues at coordinate 6,158,096 of OX328109.1, forward strand.
GCACTGCACTCCATATTATTGCAACAAACACAAATACCAAGTTTCAAGTCAATCGGACTGGAGATGACAAAGTTATATTCCAGACAAGCAGAAAATGCTGAAAAAATATGACCATCAAAGGGACATAACTCAAAGACAGCACAAGGTAGAGTTATGGTTCTTTCGCAGTGCACTCCATATTATTGCAACAAACACACATGCCAAGTTTCAAGTCGATCAGACTGGAGATGACAAAGTTATGCTCCGGACAAGCAGAAAATGCTGTAAAAATGACAAAGGGAAATATCTCAAAGACAGCACGAGGTAGAGTTATGGTTCTTTTGCACTGCACTCTGTATTATTGCAACAAACACATATACCAAGTTTCAACTCAATCGGACTGGAGATGACAAAGTTATATTCCGGACAAGCAGAAAATGCTGTAAAAATGACGATCAAAGGGAAATAACTTAAAGACAGCACGAGGTAGAGTTATGGTTCTTTCGCACTGCACTCCGTATTATTGCAACAAACACACATGCCAAGTTTCAAGTCAATCGGACTGGAGATGACAAAGTTATGCTCCAGACAAGCAGAAAATGCTGTAAAAAATATGACTATCAAAGGGAAATAACTCAAAGACAGCATGAGGTAGAGTTATGGTTCTTTCGCACTGCACTCCTTATTATTGCAACTAACACACATGCCAAGTTTCAAGTCAGTCGGACTGGAGATGAGAAAATTATGCTCCAGACAAGCAGAAAATGCTGTAAAAATGACGATCAAAGGGAAATAACTCAAAGACAGCAAGTGGTAGAGTTATGGTTCTTTTGCATTGCAATCTGTATCATTGCAACTAACACACATGCCAAGTTTCAAGTCAATCTGACTGGAGATGACAAAGTTATGCTCCGGACAAGCAGAAAATGCTGTAAAAATGACAATCAAAGGGAAATAACTCAAAGACAGCACGAGGTAGAGTTATTGTTCTTTTGCACTGCACTCCGTATTATTGCAACAAACACACATGCCAAGTTTCAAGTCAATCGGACTCGAGATGACAAAGTTATGCTCCAGACAAGCAGAAAATGCTGTAAAAATGACGATCAAAGGGAAATAACTCAAAGACAGCACGAGGTAGAGTTATGGTTCTTTCGCAATGCACTCCTTATTATTGCAACAAACACACATGCCAAGTTTCAAGTCAATCGGACTGGAGATGACAAAGTTATGCTCCGGACAAAAACTGGACGCCGCCTGCCAACCAACCCGCCCGCCGGCCCGCCATGGGTGATCCCATAATACGTCCCGTCTTCGACGGGCGTATAATAACTCAGAAATTAAGCAAGCAAGAGTTATGATTCATTTGCACTGCACTCCCCCTTAATGAGATCTATCCACCCATGAAGTTTCATAACCATAGCTAGCATAGTTTTGGAGATATGCTTTGGACAAAATTCAAGTATAAATATAAACAAAGGGAAATAACTCAAAAATTAAGTAAGCAAGAGTTATGATTCCTGTGCACTGCACTCCCCCTTGATAAGATCTATCCACCCATGAAGTTTCATAACCTTAGCTAGTATAGTCTTGGAGATATGCTCCGGACAAAATTCAAGTATGAAAAACAACAAAGGGCAATAACTCAAAAATTAAGGAAGCAAGAGTTATGATTCCTGTGCACTGCACTCCCCCTTGATGAGATCTATCCACCCATGAAGTTTCATAACCGTAGCTAGTATAGTTTTGGAGATATGCTCCGGACAAAATTCAAGTATGAAAAACAACAAAGGGCAATAACTCAAAAATTAAGCAAGCGAAACTTATGATTCCTGTGCACTGCACTCCGCCTTGATGAGATCTATCCACCCATGAAATTTCATATCCGTAGCTAGCATAGTTTTGGAGATATGCTCCAGACAAAGAATGGGGACACCGCCCGCCCGTCCGCCGGCCAGCCCGCCACGGGTGATCCCATAATACGTCCCGTTTTTGACGGGTGTATAAAAAGGAGAAAATACTGGATACCAGCATTTTCTCTTTTCCAACTATATTTTCAAAAGCCTCTACCCTCTTGGTGCCGAGCCCTGATAGCTCAGTCGCTAGCGTAGAGGACTTGAGAACAGAAAGTCGCTGGTTCGATCCCCAACTCGGCCAATTTCTTTCCCTGGATTGATGATAGTCATTGCAACAGGATTCATTCCTCTTTCACTGCCGATTATTGTTTTGACAATGGGTATGTGGGAAAGCAGCCAGTGGCTTGGAAAGAATATTATGCAGAGTACTAGTAACAGAAACTCTAGGAAAGCATAGACAGGTGCACTGGCCGCCATGATATAACCGTAATAATGTTAAAAACAGTGTTATCCACCATGCAATCAATCAATCATCATCTTCACTATCCTCAGAAGCAATTAAATCCAGGTTCAGGGCTACAAGGCGTTAGTGTCACTCCTTGTTCTTCTTAGTAGAGGGTCCCTCAGTAGTAATCTCTTATCTTGGTACGAAAAATTGTTTATGAAGCAAAATCCAACAAAAACATGGATGGGTTAGCCAAGAATTCTGAAAATAGGTCATGTAAAAGCAAGATTCTTATCTCTTACAAGGTTCAACAATTTATCATGCCATCCACTACATAACTTGGTCAGCACTTTTCCACAGACTTATACAAGTAATCTTTCAATCAACACTTTTCCCTGGGGTACATTTTGATTGGCTATGACAAGTCTAATTGGGTCAAGAGATGTGGCTGGTCCTGGAAAGCTAATTAAAGCGGAAATTGTTTATGACATTCAAGTATGTTAGATGGATGAACAGGCAAAATCTTTGGCTGAATGCAGATAGAATGTGAAACTAATCTCTTCTCTGATGAACAACAACATTAGCAGACTAGATTCTGAGGAGAACAGACATACAAGTTACCGAGATTGCTACATTTTCTCTGCTGTGAGATGATAAGATATATAACTTTTATCATTGTAGTAACTCTAAGGGTGGATGATGAACCAACCATCCTGGAAACTCATTGGTAAGAGCACTTGACCTGCAAGCACAGGTTCTTAGGTTCAAGTCACCTGGTAACAATTAAACTTACTCCCCTTAGAAATAACCAGAGTACTCTAAAAATTTGCAAATTTAGATAGGATGTTTACTTTTTCTTCCTGATAAAACTATTTCCAACACACCATAGTATATGCATACTTTAAAAAAAGCTGCAATGCATCAAGCACCTCTTGATCAACAATTTCGCTCTCAGAAGAAAATTGCTTGCGTTCAGCTTACTCTTTACTAAACAACAAATTTTGATATATATGTCCGAATTCATAGCACTTGCAGCAACAAGGTAAATGTGATTGGATTTACTTTTGATTGTGGATAAAACATTGTGGGAAAAAGGAGAAAATGCTGGTTACCAGCATTTTCTCCTTTTTCCTACAATGTTTTCAAAAGAATTCCTCCTAAGGGTTGCTAAAAATTGGGATGGTGAAGTGTTACAAGGTTGCAATGTATTACACCAAAGAAGATGGACAGACAATGAACCTGACATCCAATCCAACTCTATCAGGATAAATCATCTACAAAATAGCCCCCAAGACTTTCTGGAGAAAGTATTCTTTCATCTAATTTACAAACCTATTTTCTCACCCATTTCCTCACTCAGACTAAAACTGTGGCAGGCTGATGCATTAATTCCCATCCCCTATCCCCCCACCCCACATAAAAGTGCCTTGTCACTGGATTTGGAACAAGAGCACCCCATGCTGGTGTCAACACTCCACTGCAGCTGCTTCTAGAAAGAGATATATTTTCAGAGAAAAATTTGAAGTCAAAAATGGCCATAACTGTGTCAAAAATACTTTGATAGTTACCTGTCCCTGTTGTATGGGTTCCCCTTTTGGTTGTTACTAACTAATCCAAGTTTGAAGTAAATGCCCTCAGTAATGACAAAGTATTATAAAATGTCAGTTTTGCAAGACGTTGATGCAAACAACGGCCGGTCTATGACCAACCTTGAAGTTTCTTTTTGAAAAAAGCCAAGCTAAAAAATTCAAAGGCCCATAACTCCTGTACAGGTCCAACAATCATAATGAAAAATGCTGATGCTACAAGTTACCATGGTCACAGGAAGGAATCATTAAATGTTTGGCCAAATAGGTTAGTGTCTTATGTCTTTACCAAATTTATAACAAAATTTTAGACCTGTTCAAATTAAAAACATCATGATTTCAAACTTATTATTTTACAAGGAATTGATTATGAAACAAGTTCTTGCAAATTCAATTAACCACTCTCAGTGATTCATGGAACCCTAAACTTGTACTCATGCCATGATGTGGATGGTTCCAAAGACTGAGCCCACTCATCACATGATTCGAACCAAAAACCTTTGGTGTGAGAAGTCGACGCTCTATCACTACACTACCGTCTCCCTAAAGACATTTGCAAATTAAATGTGGAGTCAGATTGAAGGTGACTCTGAAAGGGTAGAAAATATAGAGGGAAATGAGGAAATGCTGGTTACCAGCCTTTTCACCTTTCTCAAAAATATTTTAAAAAGGCTACTTTCTTACAGTACTTCATGGTTTAAAGTCTATGTATATCTAGCATATAACTACAAACTTTGGGCAAAATTCTCACAACATTTAAACAAAATGTTGCAAAAGACTGTTCCATAATATAACCTTATACGGTGAAATCTGTGCCTGTCTTTCAGTTCCTAAACAAAGGGTATTAATCAAGTAAAACACTTTGTAAAACCACATCAAAATCTCTTTTGTGGCCACTAGGAGATGTTTGAGATAAGCTTCTCAAATCCCATTGAAACAGTTAAACTTTTTGCCTCACAATCCTGCGTTCTTACAACACTAATTAAAAGGGCTTTTGAAAGTATTGAGGGAAGGGGGAAAATGCTGGTAACCAGCATTTTCTCCTTTTTTCCACAATGTTTTTTTCCCCTTTCACATTTGGATAGTGTTTGTTGTCTGCAAATGCTGTCAACTCGTATCAGTCTGTATTTTATCTGTGTGGGAAAGAGTTGATGTACATGCATGTATCAGGAAGAGAGACTGCAGAAAGCAGAGTGTCAGAGTATCAGTTATAGATGAGCCGCACTCTGGCAAAAGGGGGCTAAAAGCATCACTGTGATCCGTGATACCAAGCAAGCCATCACATACTCATGGATCCATAATAGCCACTTTTTTAACAACCAACTTAATCATAATGTAGATTAGTCCCTAAACATACAGAAAATTGACCAATGGTGAAAAGTGTAGGCCCAAGTCCGCCCTCGCGGACTGCGCAGGCTGACCTTGATCAATACTTTTTGCAGATGCATTAAGCACCCTTTTCACAGAGCAAGGCTCCTATCATTTTGCTGCAAACATTTTCTCATTTGTGCCAATCGTATTCTGACATTTTTGTCAGTTTCAATACATGTCTACATTTTATTCTAACTATGAAGTCAGGGACATACAAATCAGGAAAAAACCCTTAAAATTTGCCTACAAGGACAAAGACAAATTGTCTACGAAATTGTCAATCCATTACCATGGTGATAAAAGCAGCTTCTCTCCTGGGGGCGGAATCTTTCATTTAACTCTTTACCAAATGACAAAATTTTGCACTACACCAAATTGAAAGCATTTTGCAGACGACAAATTAAATGAAGCTCACATGATGATCTCTGTCTTTGATAGTGTAGAAAACATTGTGGAAAAAGGAGAAAATGCTGGTTACCAGCATTTTCTCCTTTTCCTACAATGTTTTCAAAAGCCTGCTCTTTCTAGGTCATCAAAGCCTGGGACTGAGTGGTTAGGGATTAGGACAATTAGTGAGAGCTTACAGAGACTGTGGCTAAAGTCATCCAAGGAATAACTCCAGCCATACTGAGTGTCACCCAAGGTATACTTCAGCCAAGTTACATTGAAATCTGGCCAAGGGTTTCAGACAGGATTATTTTGATTACTTTTACAAAGAATAAATTGAAGCCAGGCATGGTATTAACAAATCTTTGAGACAGTCTGAGTAGCTCAATGGTTAAACATATCTGACTCCTGACCTGGCAGTTGCAGGTTAAATACCCAGTTGAGAGAAACTTTCTTTCCAGCGATTTTTCGCCTCTCACTTCTGATGCATGTGGGAAAAAGTAGTCAATGGTTTGGATAGAAAGTTGTACTATGGCTGTTGTGAGAAAACCAAGAAACACATGCATAGGTGCACTGACAGCCATGACATGACCTAAGCTGTTAAAATGGTGTTAAACTGCAATCCAAACAAGTAAACAAGCACAAACCTTTCTTGATAACATTCTCTCCTCTTCCCACAATGTTTTGAAAAGTCTTTTAAGCCAAGGTCGCTAAATTGCCAGATTGTTTGGTTTATTAAGCCTTTACGACAATCCCAAGTTCTAGTGCCCCTAAGGAAAAAGCCTTTTGACAGCATTGTGGGAAAAGGAGAAAAAGCTGAAAACCAGTATTTTCTTGATTTCCCACCATGTTTTCTACTCATCCAATGGTAATTTTCTATTTGTAGTATGCAAATGCTTTCTATTTGGGCAAGTCTAAAATTTTGTTGTTTGGTATAGGGTTATATTGCATTTTAATTGAAATCATACCATTTTAAAGTATGGAAATTATTGTGAAGAAGGTAATCTGGTATTGTACGGTCAGTCCAAGTATTAGTTGGAGAAAAACAAATTTTAAACGTAGGTTTACCCTTTACCACACAATCCTGACTTTTAATGACCCTGAGGAACAAGGCCAGCATTTTCTCCTTTTCCCAAAATGTTTTCTGTCCTATCTTAGACAAATTTTGTCATTTTGACCACCTTTAATTTTTCGACCTTAAATGCTTTCAATTTGGACCCGTCAAAAATTTTGTCGTTTGGTAAAGAGTTAAAAGTTGCCAGGAGGCACTATCTTTTGTTTGCTTTCTAAAGGAAGTAAATGTTTTTAGAAAAGGAGAAAATGCTGGTGACCAACTTTTTTTTTTCCTTTCTCAGCAATCTTTTCACAGGCCTTTCATCCCTGGATCATTACATCTTTTAGGTGGTGTCCGTGGTTGTGAGGTAGAGCGTCGGCCTCGTAACCATAGGGTCCTGAGTTCGATACCCAGGAGTGGGTGTCAACTTTGGGATCTTTCATTGGCCCACACATTTGGTGCGAGTACTGGTGCAGTTCCCAGGAAGCAGAATCGAGAGAGATTAGTATAAGTTGTAAGAACTTGTTTCTCAATCGATGTAAAATATATATGTTTAAACTAAACTACATCTTTTGATTGGTAACAGCTTTTAGAACTTCCTTAGTTGAAAGTCTAATATCACTATAGTGTGGTGAGGAAAGAAAACACAACAAAATGTTTAACAAAAAATCATGGCTATATAACATGTCAATTTTTTTTCGCAGAAGATCAGCTTTAATTCTTCCTTGTTTACTTCCCTGTTTATTAACAATAAAAACTTCCTTACTTTATTGCTCTTAACTCTTTACCAAACAAAAAATTTGAGACTGGTCCAAATTCAAAGCACTTGCAGACGACAAACTAAATGTGCTTCATATCATAGGATTTTCATCGGAAAGGACAGAAAACATTGTGGATAAAAAGAAAATGCTGGTTACCAGCATTTTCTTCTTTTCCCACAATACTTTCAGGAACCTCCTTTCTCAGGGTCGTTTAAACTCGGGATTGTGTGCTAAAGAGTTAAATCCATGCCCATAGCAAACACAACGTTAGAATTGTTGCCATGCTTACTCCACTTCTAATAAATACAAACCAAACATTACAATTGAAGGCCAAATGGTTTTGAAACAAGAGGATTTTAAAATTCTTTGAAGAAATCCTACAGGAGGCCATGGCACGATTATTTCTGAGATGTTTGAAATTAAAGTTAACACACAGGTGCATCATGGATTGGCAAGGAACTGACACACTAATATAAACTCAGCCAGTTGAGCTAAAAACAAAATGAAAAGGGATTTAGGTTCATCACAGCAAACATCAGCAAAAATCAAGGCCCACATTTTCCAACTATTCCAAATTGCAATGTCAGATTTATTCCAGATTTAGACAGTCTCAAATGCAACTTCTGAATTGCTAAACTATTTACCTAGGCCAATCATAAACTGCAATGTTTTTTAATAAATTGCGATACTTTTTAATTTTGCACAGTTCAATTCAAAAGAAAACTTAAAACTGCGTTTTTGTAAATGGTTAACCCTTTACCAAACAATCTCTGGTTTTAACAACCCTGGGAAAGAAGCCTTTTGAAAACATTGTGGGAAAAGGAGAAAATGCTGGTAGCATTTTCTCCTTTTCCCACAATGTTTTCCACTCTTTCAGATACAAATTTCATCATATGACTCAAATTTTATTTGTCATCTGCAAATGCTTTCAATTTGGACAAGCCTAGAATTTTGCCGTTTGGTAAAGAGTTAAACGATATCTTGATTGATGCCTGGTGAAGTTTCATCCTGCTGTATTGTAAGTCCACCCTCTCGGTCTAGGACACACTTCCTGTCTCCCTTGAGTAGAAGTCATATGCATACTGGATGAGAATGTATAATGGCTGCAAGTAAGGTTAGAATGTTAGCCTGGCTGAAGCATGCTTGCCATGACATGCTTAGTATAACGAATCACAGAGATGCATAACATCCCTTTTGGCAGAATATTTAAGAATGTTATGCAATCATGGATGTTTTTAAAGTTGTATTCAGTTTGCTTTTTCACAGCTCAATCCAAATTTACATGATTTCCCCATTGTCTGCGCATGTCATATTCTTCGAAGATTCGACCCGTCTGCTATGACGCATCACCATTCCCCATATGCTAGGGAAAAGTAGGGCTTAAACCGAAGCCTGTACAGGCTGTTTTAATAAATGGCTGGTGCATGGGTTATATGCTAACTGATCAAAGCTGAATGAATCGCACCAGGTAGCGTTTTATCGAGTAAACCTTTATTTGATTTTGAAATTCAAAGTAACAGTTGTCGTTTTGAGTAATCTGGTTCTGTACCCAGAATGCCCAAATTAGATAGATGTGTATTTGTAGAATATTTGGAGATAATGATGATTTCCCCCAATCAAGATGACTCAACATCATGTTCAAGTACAATAAGTTTAAAGATGGCCTTTGTTACAGCAAAAAGTCAAGTTATTACCTACATTTCCCTCACCCTATCAATTGTTTACTTCCTCTACCTTGAGAGGGGACAGCACAGTTGGAATTGATAACAAATTATCATACAAAAACAATGTTTTGTCATCTTGACCTTGACTTTGCTACTATTTGCTTGTTCTATTTATGATTGCATAAAAATTGGTCACAAAGATAAAACTTGGTTCAATTCAAAATGAATGCTACTTAAAGGCCAAAGATCAAAGTAGGTGTCATAATTAATACATTAAAATTTGAATAATACCATTTAAAGGTATTAAAAATATTGTGGAGATGGCAGTCTGTTATTGTGTGGTCGGGCTATATGTTAGTCGCTGGCAGAAAAAAGAATTTCAAAATCAGGCAAAAAGTAAACAAAAGACACAGCTACCTGGCAGGTTTTAACCCAGTTTTGAAATTAATTTCTCTGTCAGCAACTAAAACTTGGACTGAATGTACAATGACAGTTTGTCATCTTTACAATAATTTCAATATTTTTAAATGGTATGATATAAATTCAAATGCATTTAAACACCCGCTTTGTTTACTTTTGGGCTTTATTGTCACTTTAAGCCAGAAATTCTCACAAAATAGAAGAGAGTATATGAGCCATGTTCTGTGACAAGGGGGACTAATGCATCTGCAAAAAGTTTTGGCTGAGGTCAGCCTGCGCGATCCGCGCAGGCTAACCTCAGCCAAAACTTTTTGCTTTCGGTAAATTTTCCCCATGTCAAAAGACCACTTTTAGCATACCTCATGATTCAGTAGGATGTTCAATACGTAACATTTTATGGATCTGTAATACATACCGGTAGTAAAAAGTACTGACCCAGGTCAGCGTGTGCATTCAAAACTTTTCGCGTTTGGTAAATTGTCTGTATGTCAAAGGACCAGCCAACCACATGCTTCAGTCAGTTGTTAGACAAAATGGATTTTATGAATCCATAATTGCATGATGACTTGCTTGGTATAATGCATCACTGAGACGCAGGACGCCCCCTTTTGCCGGCAAAACTCTTCTGCTTCTAAGTGTGACTCACCGACCTTTTGCGGACAGAATGTGCAGTCTGATCTTGGATCTATATTGTCTATAAAGACATATTATTCCCCAAAGCATAACTTTGAAATAGCTGAACTTGGGTTTATATTATCAAAGTGAAAAGTTCATGTTAGTTATTTAGCAGGATAAAGAGAACTCTTTCACTACCACATATATTACACTTTTTCATTGGCTACAAATATAGTTCCACTGCAAGATGAAGAGACAGTCTGGCCTTAATCTAAAAGAAAGTCATGGACAGTGTAGATCAGTAATCAGACTGCATGTTCTGTACAGTCTGATCTTGATCTACACTGTCCATATCAGGTTCTAGTGTCATCTCTAGTAAGGAAATGTTAAGAATAAGCAAAATGAAGCCTGAGAAAGCAAACTAGGTAAAGTCAATTATTGCATAGAAAATGCACCTGCCAGTGAGCGACCTCACAAATCATTCATGTAGACAAGGTTAATATTCATACACCATTGCTATTTAGAGAAATCAATGTAATGTGTAATGCATGTACATGTATATGTGTATGGTAAACTTATTGAATTTGTCCATGTAAAATGATGTTTGAATATGACACTTCTGATGAAAAAAAAATTGCTTAACCCTTTACCACATGGCAAAATTTAAGACCTATCCAAATTGAAAGCATTTGCAGACGACAATTTCATAGTGGCTCAAATGACGCAACTTTTCTTTGATAGGGTAGAAAACTTTGTGGGAAAAGGAGAAAATGCTGGTTACCAGCATTTTCTCCTTTTCCCACAATGTTTTCAAAAGGCCTCTGTTTTAGGGGCGTCAAAAGGCGTCATTGTGTGGTAAAGGGTTAACTGGGGATTTGAACCAGCAACCATCTGGTCTCAAGTCCTGTACGCCATCGTATAATTCGGGGCTCAACATCAAAATTCAAAGCACTTGAAGCACAAATTTGTGGCTCAAATCACAGGATTTGTTTATATAGGGTAGAAAACACTGGGGAAATGGAGAAAATACTGGTCACCAGCATCTTCTCCATTACCAAATGTTTTCAAAGATGCCTTCCTCAATGTCATTAAGCTCAGAATTGTGTGGTCAATGGCTGACGCTTTACCAGAAACAAATTTTCATGCCTGTAAATATTGCAAACACGTAAACTACAAATTAATTATGATGCAAATATTGGGATTTGTCTAAGAAAGGGTATAAAACAGTATGGAGAAAAGGAGAAAATGCTGGTCATTAGCATTTTCACCTTTACGGATGGTGCTTTCAAAAGTCCATTTTCTTTGGTTCATAGAAATGGTAGGCTTATTATGTGAAAGGTTAACAATTGACTCACAAGGCACAGAGGAACCTTGGCTTTTTTCAAAGCATCGCAAGGGTGAAGATTTAATTAACAGTACTATGATTCATTTTATCACCACACAAAGAAAGGAACTGATATGTCATGGTATTGATTTCCATGCGGATTTAACCTTTTACCAGACGACAAAATTTTAGCCTTATCCAAGTCGAAAGCATTTGCAAACGACAATTGCAATGTGGTTCAAAAGGTGCAATTTTTCTTTGAAAGGGTAGGAAACATTGTTGGAAAAGGAGAAAATGCTGGTTACCAGTATTTTCTCCTTTTCCCACAATGTTTTTCAAAAGGCTTCTTTCCCAGAGTCGTTAAAATTCTGCATTGTGTGGTGGAGGTTTAAGCCTTTATCATAAAATACTGCGTTTTTGTGATCAAGAAATAATAATCTTGTCTAAACTCATAATGTTCAGCAGTGGGAGAGGATTGAATCCTGTTGCAATGACCATCATTAATCCTCAGATAGAAATTACACTCAGGGAATCGAACCAGCAACCCCTCGTTCTCTAGTCCTGTATGCTACAATATTAGTTGTACGGTCAGGTGGCAGGGGACTTGGAAACTTGTTCACGGCTGTAGCAAATCATGTCGCCCCAAGCCGAAGGCGAGGTGGCGACATGATTTGCAACAGCCGTGCACAAGTTTCCAAGTCCCCTGCCACCTGACCGTACAACGACTTTATTATGCTGCAAAGTTTTACCATTCCAACGTGTGTTAAGCGAAATTGACCTGCTTTTGGTTTCAAAAATTGAGTACGCTGACGAAGTAGAATTTCCTTTCTAAGTGCCCCAATTCAATGAACAAGAGGGCCATGATGGCCCTGTATTGCTCCACTGGCTATTAAGTAAAAACACTACAAGCCAAACATTACAATATTCAGCAAATTGATTTCAAACACGAGGACATGCAAACATTTTTCTATCTTATCCTACGAGAAAGTTGTGATCCATGGGCAAAGCCAATTTTGATCGCAAAGCTATAATTATTTGAATCCTGGTGGAGGTCCACAATATAAAGCTCCATACCAAATAATTCAGTTCTTGAATGTTATAAACAAGAAGATTTTCAAATTTTTCTCAATGAAAAGCCCTGTAAAACATGAAACCCATGAGACAGGGCTAAATCTTATAGCCTTAGTCTTTATAATGGTTAGTAACATGATGACTTAAGATAGTTTTCATTACAAAAGCCCATGTAAAACTGGTGACCTTGTGTTCCGTGGTGTGGGGACAAACTTGGGTCAAGGACTATAATTTGGGCCCTCCTTGTAGAGGCCCACTAGATAAAGCTACATGCAAAATTTGGTAGACCCCATGGCTATTATTTGAAGGAACTTGGTAGAGGCCCACTAGATACAGCTACATGCCAAATTTGGTAGCCCTAGGCCTTACAGTTTCAGAGAAGATGATTTTTGAAAATTTTCTATATTTTTCAGTTTTGTTGCCATGGCAACCAGAGTTTTTGAAGGAATAAAATTCTGTCATGGGATTCTGAAGAAGACCATGGCAGGATCATTTCTTTGAAGTTTCATCAAAATTGGATAAGTAGTTTCAGAGATGTTTGAAATAAAAGTTAATGCACGCACGGACAGATTGACGGACGGACCTTCAGTGCCAGTAAAAAAACAAGTATATACATCAATCTCAGTTTGAAATATATCTTTTTAACCTATTACCAGACAATCCCTACTTTTGATGACCCTGAGAAAGAAGGCTTTAGAAAAGCATTTTCTCCTTTTCTTACAATGTTTTCTACTGTTCACAAAACAAATTTCAAATTTTCAATCACTTTTATTCTGTCGTCTGGAAGTGCTTTCAATTTAGACAAGCCTAAAATATTATCGTTTGGTAATGAGTTACATGTGTGCTAACAATTGTCATAATAAATCACTAAGATTTTTTTTCAAACTTATTTTATTAATACTTTTTCTAAGCTAGTCATCATCAAACAGTAGACATGGTGTATTAATATGAACACTTCATAGTTTGTAAACACAGTCAGATATGTGGAGGATAATTTTTTGTTTTGGTGTATGATTGAAAATTCTTTTATTGAGTTGAAACAAATGCTAAAAGCTCCCCTTGAGCACGTTGTGCTCAAATGAGCTAAAAAGTTAACATACGGATGGACGCACAACAGACAACGGGCCATAACATAAGCCTGCTGGCCTTCGGCCAGTGGAGCTAAAAAACTTGTCTAGCACCAATCATGTATCACTGCAGCTTGATAATCAAGGGAGGTAAATAGTAACGAACTTTATCTTTCATAAAAAGAGTTATTTCCCTTGATTAATGTTTAAATTGAAGTGACAATATTTTGAAGCCCATGTTAAACTTGCGATCCCTGGAATGAAGGCAATTTTGACCCCAGACCTACAATATGAAACTAGAATGTGTGGTTATAAACAAAAAGATTTTTTAATCTTGCCCAATAAAAAGTCATGTAAAACAAGTTTGCTGAATAAAAGGCCCTGTAAAATATGTGATCCATGACACAGGTTTATCAAGTTTTCACTATAAAAGCCAATGTAAAACTTGTGACCCCTGGTGTGGAGTCAAACTTGACCCCCAAAGTTAAAATTTGGGCCCTCTTGGTAGAGGCCCATTATGTAAAGTTACATGCAAAATTTGGTAGCCCTAGGCCTAAATATGGCTATGTACAAGTAGATTATTAAAGTTTCCTTATATAAGACCATGTAGAACTTGTGACCCCCTGGGGTGGGGCTACATTTGACCCCCCGGGCTATAATTTGGGCACCCTTGATAGAGACCCCCTAGATAAAGCTAAATGCAAAATTTGATAGCCCTAGCCCTTATAGCTAGATGCGAAAGATTTTCCTATATAAGCCCGCCCATGTAAAACATGTTACCCCCCGGAGCAAAGTCAAATTTGACCCTCGGCTATAATTTGGACACCCTTGGTACAGGTCCACTAGATAAAGCTACATGCCAAATTTGGTCGCCCTAGACCCCATGGCTAGGTCAAAGAAGAATTTTAAAGTTCTCCCTATATAAGCCCATGTAAAACTTGTTATATAAGCCCATGTAAAACTTGTTACCCCCGGGCAGGGCCTAATTTGACCCCAGGGCTATAATTTGAACAATCTTGGCAGAGGTCCACTAGATAAAGCTACATGCCAAATTTGGCAGCTCTAGGCCCTATGGCTAGGTAGAAGAGGAATTTTAAAGTTCTCCCTAAATAAGCCCATGTATAACTTGTAACCCCCGGGGCGGGGCTAATTTTGACCCCAGGGCTATAAATTGAAGAAACTTGGTAGAGGTCCACTAGATAAAGCTACATGCCAAATTTGGTAGCCCTTGGCCTTACGGTTTCAGACAAGAAGATTTTCAAAGATTTTCAAAATTTTTCAGTTTTGTTGCCATGGCAACCAGAGTTTTTGAAGGAATTAAATTCTTTCAAGAAATTCTGAAGAGGACCATGGCAGGATCATTTCTGTGAAGTTTCATCAAAAATTGGATGGGTAGTTTCAGAGAAGAAGACGTTTTAAAAAAAAGTTAACGCACGGACGGACGGACGGACGGACGCACGACGGACAACAGGCCATGACATAAGCCCGCTGGCCTTCGGCCAGTGGAGCTAAAAATGACGTCACTGGGAACTGACCTCACTGAAACCTTGGTAAAACATGCAGTTTGGTGCATAATCTTGATCGACGCCACCATTTTGGATGTTGTGTTGAAAGTGTAGTCATGTATACAGGGCTCCGAAAGGGAAACTGCTTTTACGTGGGTTTTGCCAGTGTACATGATATATATGTTCGGGGCATATTATCCAATCAGATCAGGAGAAATTTCTTTGCAGTATAATTAAGTGCACTACCAGGGCTTGGCCCTGTGTTTCAACATCCTGGGTAAGAAGGCTTTTGGAAACATTGTCAGAAACGGAGAAAATGTAGGAAACCAGCATTTTCTCCATTTCCCACAATGTTCTCTTCCTTTTCCATGGCAAACCTCATCATGTGAGACCAAGCTATTTGCAATCTGCAAACTCTACTGCTTTCAATTTGTTCAATTTGAACAAGTCTAAACTTCTGTTATCTGGTATACTGGTAGTTAAGTCTTAACCAGTTGACAAAATGTTTGACTTGCTCAAATTGGAAATATTTGCAGACGACAAAATAAATATGACTCATAAATTTAAATTTGTTTTGGTAAGGATAGAAAATACTGTGGGAAAGGGAGAAAATGCTGATTGCCAGCATTTTCTCCCTTCCCCATAGTGTTTTCAAGGGTTTTTCAAACTTGGGATTGTGGTGGTAAAGAGTTCAACGACAAAGATCTTTGTGTGGTTATGAACAAAGAAATTGTCCTATATCACCATGACTGAGTCACAACGTTGTCCCTTTACCACAGGGTCCCTTGCTATAATCACCCACAGGAAGAAAGTTTATGTATTTTTTTTGAAAAATATTGTGAGAAAAGCACACAATTTTAACAGCCAGCAAGTTATCCATTTGCGTCAGTACTTTCTTCCTCTAAAAAAAAATCAACAATTTGAGGCACTTTACTCTTACAGTTTATTACTTTGTAACTTTAGATAATGGATATTCTGCCATCCAGTAGAGTTTTCCCTTCACCACCCTATCCTAAATAATAACAACTCTGAGCAAGAAGAAATTTGAAAACATTGTGGAAAATGGAGAAAATGCTTGAAACCAGTATTTTCTCCTTTTCCACATTTTTTGATACTGTATTAAAGACAATCCCACCATTTGAGACACATTTAAAATGCCGTCTGCAAATGCTTTGAATTTGGACAAGTCTAAGATTTTGTCATCTGGTAAAGAGTTAACCCTTTACCAAACAATCCCTAGTTTTCACGACCCTGAGAAAGAAGCCTTTTGAAAACAATGTGGGAAAAGGAGAAAATGCTGTTAACCAGCATTTTCTCCTTTTCCCACAAGGTTTTCTACCCTTCCCAGGACAAATTCCAGTTATTGAGTCACGTAACTTTTATCGTCTGCAAATGCTTTCAATTTGGACCAGTCTAAAATTCTGTCATCTGGCAGAGTTAAATCAATAGACTGAAGACTGCTACTACTGAGTACAGTTTTACCCTTTAGCAAGCAATTTTGAGTTTTGAAGATCCTGAAGAAGAGGTTTCTTTTCCTTTGTCCACAATGATTTATGAGGAGCAAAATTTTTGGCAACATTGAGATAAAAGGAGAAAATGGTGGTTATCAGCATTTTCTCCTTTTCCCACAATGTTTTCTACCCTTTCATATATAAATTTTATTTGAGCAGCAATAATTGTGTTATGCAACAACTTTCAACACAGACAACTGACAAGTCTAAAATGTTGTCAATTACATGTAATAAGGACTCTTTAACAGACAGCAAAAATTTTAGGCTTGTCTAAACTGGTAGCTTTGCGAAAAGAAGAAAATACTGGTAACCACCATTTTCTCTTTTTCCCAGAATGTTTTCAAAAGTGTTCTACATCAAGGATATCAAAACCTGGGATTGTTTGGCTAACCAGCAAGTTCAAAGAAAGATTAAAACTACCAAACTAAACATGCATCATGGCATTAATAAACTCTACGTGATGTTTTTGTTTAGAAACGCCTATAATATTTGTAAAAGTCACACAAAGGGTTGAAATAGTCCACAAATCCCTGATTAAGAAATGCTAGATTGAGTAGGATTTTAACTCTTTACCAAACGACAAAATTTTAGACTGGTTCAAATTGAAAGGATTCGCAGACGACAAATTAAAGATGGCTCAAATGGCAGAATTTGTCCCTGATAGAGTAAAAAACATTGTGGGAAAAGGAGAAAATGCTGGTTACCAGTATTTTCTTCTTTTACCACAATGTTTTCAAAAGGCTTCTTTCTTAGAGTCGTTAAAACCAGGGATTGTTTGGTAAAGAGTTAAGCTAAAATTTTGGACGCCTCCAAATTAAAAGCATTTGCAGACAACATACCAGACTTTGCTCCAATCTATGAATTGTGACAAAGGAGAAATGCTGGTAATCAGCTTTAGGGAAAATGCTTGTTACCACACAGGCTACAGCAGCATAGTCTGCCTATATATAGATATGGCAGTCAGTGCACCTACACATGTGATTTCCGGCTTTCTTACACCAGTATGTACTGATGCGACTTTCTCTCCAACCTGCTGACTACTTTTCTCACATGCATCAGAGATGAAAGGCGATAATTGCCAAAACGACAGTTTGTATCAACCGGGTTTCAAACCAGGTCATGAGTCAGATATGCCAATCACTGAGCTACTTAGCTGGGCTATTGATCTGCAAGATCAAGAAAGTTATTTCTAAAGCGTTGTTGATGTACTGTACTGTCTCTTTTTAATGTTTAACGCCCTGGAGGTGGGGGGGTTACATTGTCCAAAGGGGGGGTGATTAATAGAGGTAAACATTCCGAGGACCACGCTAACATCACTGTCCGGGTTTAGGTCACTACCTACTGCCGTAACGACCAAGAAGGGATTGCCATTTGAAAATTCAGAACATCGATTTTACCGCCGATCATGATTCATTTTGACATTAAATAGCTTTTACAAGTAAAGTGGGACATCGGTCTTTGATACTTTCTCTTTCATAAAGTTTTTGAAGTTAGTTGACAAATTTTGTGTTACAGGAAGTTTATAACCTTATCTGAAGTGTACCTATATTCCGATAGACATTGACTTGTGGAGAAATTAGGATTATGTCAATACCACAAGTTTATTTTAACTCTCTACCACATGAGAGGAATTGGACTCGTCAAAACTGAAAGCATTTGCAGACAATTTGACTGTCAATTAAATGATGGATTTTTGATTTATTCAACTTTACCTATGAAATGGCTGTCTGGTATGCCCATTTTGGGTTAGTAAAAAGCTGGAGGGGGGGGAGCATTAATTAGAGTGGGAGCAATAATAAAAGAAATTATGGTAATTCTTATTTGGTACTACTTGTAGAGTAACAGCTGCTGATTAGCTATTATTGGCCTTAAAATACAACTGAATACAGTTCAAACAGCTGTTCCCCTTTTCATTTAGTTATACTTTATGGTGCCCAAAGCTCACTTCACTTCCTTCTCAGAAATGTAGATTAATCCTTTACCAGACGATGAAATATTAGATTGGTCAAGACTGAAAGCATTTGCAAAAGACAAATTAAATGTTGCGTGAATTATGAAAATATCCTTTTAAAAGGGTATAAAATATTCTTGGAAAAGGAGAAAATGCTGGTTACCAGCAATTTCTCCTTTTCTGACAATGTTTTCAATGGTCCTTTTCTTTGGGTTGTTAAAATTCGGGAAAATGCTGATAACAAGCCTTTCCTCCTTTTCCCACAATGTTTTCAATGGTCCTTTCCTTTAGGGTGACTGACTGAAAAAATTCCGGATTGTATGGTAAAGAGTTAACTCCAACATCTAAAGCTGGTCACTAAGTCAGTAATGTACACGGCTTTAGACAAATGGGTCTGTAGTTTGAATCTGTGTTGGCCAAATTCTTTCCAACGATTGATGATGGTCAATTCTTCTCTTACTAATGAACATTCTTTTGAAAATGATTATGTGGGAAAGAAGCCAGTGGCTTGAACAGAATGTTTTGCATAGTACTGCTATTTGAACCTCCAGCAAAACATAGAATTAGCTGTCAGACCTTTGATCTTCACTTTGCTAAAATACTATAGACAAACATGAACTTACAACTGCACTTCTGGAGCAGTCAGATCTTCATCTACATTGGCTACAGAAGCAACTACTGCGCAGCAAGATCTACAGTAACATTACCTGCTTCACTCAGGCATTTAGAGCAACCTTAATATTAGCTTGTTGGAACTTATTTCTAGATCGAAAATGCCACAAGTTTATGCAGCGCTCTTAGGTTTTAAAGATATAAAAGTAAGCCCATAGATTATTTAGATTTCTACAGCTACTTAAGAGTCCTACTGTCAATGGTAAGTACATGATTTAGCCAACAATGTAGATCAAAGATCAGACTGAACATTCTGATCTTAATCTATGCCATACAAGCATCATTGGTAATCAAAGAGTTAACCGTTATCCTGTTGTTTGCAACCATAGATGTATTTTGCCCAGAGCAAAAAGCAAGATCAGTCAGCACATATGTGCAGTCTGATCTTGCTCTACACTTTTTGCTGCTCTTTAAGTAGATCTAGTTTCCATCATATATACCCTATTCAGTTTCAATTAACATTTAGACATTTATTGTGCACCATACTGTCTCAAGTCCATCGTTAATTTTCCGGTAGCAAAGATAGAAGGCTATACTGCCTTTCTGTTTCGTCGGTTTAATCTGTATTGCAGCGAAATGCAATTAAATTTAAGTAACTAACATGACCAACGACAAATTATTAAACCTTTCATCACCTAAAGAGCTTGTAGAAGTCGTTTATAACATGTACATCTCGGGAAAAAAACACTGACGAAATTTATCGTGCGTGGAGGCCATTTTGAGTGTTTTCGGGAACGTAAACAACTTGAGTAACAGATGAAATGCACGATTTTCTCTTATTTTCAGCGTTTATATTGAAAATATTTGTATTTCAAACGAAGGATTATTAAATATGCAAGTAACAGGTATGTTGAAATCCTAGTTTTGTGCTCTATTTGCGAAATTATGAGAGTTCAAACTTGTGCACAAAATCTGTGCAGAGCTTTCAACTGATTTCGTCTTGATCGTCTCTGTACCCAGAGGTGACCAGTCAAAAAGTAACATCGCCTTTGGGGACATTTATCTGTACTAAAATTCAACACGGTAGGATAACGGTCAGGGCTTATAAAGTCCTTATCATTAGCCGAGATATTCACTCGTGCTTTATCGATTTGACACTGCAAATTAATGTTTATCCTATCAATGGCAAATCAAAAATGACACTATTTGAAACTCTACATAAATAATAGGATGAATAAACGATAGTGGAAAAACAGTGCAGAAGCGATCCCTGAAATAGAGAATAACTGTCGACTTGTGTATTGACAATAAAGGTCAATCTATTTCGCATAAGTGTTCGGGTTTTGTGACGAAATCATTTCGTATGTACGATAAAGACAAAGCAAAAACATATTGCACACAAATAAATCATCAAGTATGCATTACCTTGACAAGCAGGTGAGAACCGTGTGAGTCGCTGCTTCACAAAGAATATGAATTAATTCCCGAACAAAGGCTTCCAACAATATAATTCGACCGTTCTTCCACGTCCTATCTGCAACTACCTCGACCAATGTTTATTTTTTCTTGAAGAAATCGGAAGTAACTTTACGTCACACACCACGTGACAAGAGGCGGTCTCTCACAGCAACGAAAACAAAACCACGTGACTTCCCAAAATGTAAATAAACAGAGACAGGTCGGTTGTGTATTGGCTGAACAGCTGTTTGCGGCATTGTCTTTGTGAAAATAAAATACATGTGTATCTGTGGGGTTAACTTGACCTACAAACCGATATTCAATCGGTAAAGGTCACGAAGATCCTAAAAACAAGTGCTAAATTTAACTTATTGCTGAATGTTTTGCGCAGTAATTTCACTTAGATTTTAATTGTGTCAAGTATGTAATATATAAGGCTTCTATGGGTCATTAAACTGATATGGTTTGAACAAGCTTTGATAAAAGATACAGCGGGGTCAGTGTTTTGTTTTCTAATGATGCGCAGTTGATAGCAGTCAGTCATGTGACTCTTTTACCAAACAACAAAATTTTAGACTTGTTATAGATGAAAGCACTTGCTGACGACATTTATCAAATGTGCTTTAAATGATGATTTTTGTCTCTGAAAGGTTAGAAAACGTTGTGAAAAAAGGAGAAAATGCTGGTTACCAGCATTTTCTCTTTTTCCTCAATATTTTCAAAGAACTTCTGTTTATGGGCGCTAAAACTCGGAATTATGTAGCAAGGGGTTGAAGTAACAAATATTGGAAGACATTTATCACATGTGAACCCTGATCTAGTTTCAAGACTCAAATAAATTTTGATGACCAGACGACAAATTCTTACACTCTTCCAAATTGAAAGCGTCAGCAGACGACAACCTGAATGTGATTGAATTGTGGGGACATGTCTTTCATGAAGTAGAAGTTGTTGTTGGAAATTGAGAATATAATTATGCTGCTTATCAGCTTTAACTCATTACCAAACGACAAAATTTTAGGTTTGTCCAATTCAAAAGCATTTGCAGACGACAAAATAAAAGTGACTGAAAATTTGAAATTTGTTTTGTGAAGGGTAGAAAACATTGTGGGAAAAGGAGAAAATGCTGGTTACCAGCATTTTTTCCTTTTCCCACAATGTTTTCCAAAGGCTTCTTCCTCAGGGTCGTCAAAAATAGGGATTGTGTGGTAATGGGTTAATCAAGAGCGCAACCAGGGGTTCGGAAGACGCACTCCGAAAAAAGAGTTCTATTTCACCATTCGGCTGCTAGGCGCAACGTAGTTTGCTTAAATCGCAATATCTTTAAAGATCTACTAGATGTAAAGGTTACAAATTTCCTGTTTTTTCGTAGCAGTTTAGGGCTAAATTACGAAGATGCAGAACTTGCTCTGTAAAGTGATGATTTTCAGAATGTTTTGTCCGTTTCCGCTTTCTCCCTCTCTCTCTTTCCCTGCGCTCTCTGTCTGTCCGTCTTTCATCCTAGGCTCTCTCTCTGTCTAAAGTCTCTGTCTGTCTCTCTCCGGCTCTCTACCTCCCTCTCTCTCTGTCCGTCTTCCCCCCCTCTCTTTATCCGTCTTTCACTCTCTAACTTCGTCTCTTACTCTTTCTCTCTCTGGCTCCGAGATAGATTTCTAGGTTATTTCATGCGTAGTAAGACAGAAAAGTGTTCTACCATTTGCCTGCAGCAGCTGTTGAACTATTTTTGCATTAAAACCACAGATATATAAATCACCAGCCTCTACCTCCATATAGAGCGAAAATATGTTGGAGCGGCCTATATGTTAATTTTGGGCTAATAGGGGCCTAACGGCGAAAAAAGTAACATGATACTGATGTACGCAGTACTAGGAAAACGTGGCAAATGCAGAAATTGACATTGAAATTGCGCCATCAAATATAAATTAAAATTGTCATCTGCAAATGCTTTCAATTAGGACAAGTCACCTGAATTTGTTTTGTGTGAAAAAGAATAAAATATAATAACCAAGCGAAAACAGCTCTGGGTTGCATCATTTATACTGCTGTTAAAGGTGAAAAGGTCATTAGTTTCACTCAATCCGGCACTCTGGGGGTTAAGATCGGATGTTACTTTGCAAGCTACTGTCTGCCTAAATTCGCCATTAACTCTTTCAATACCAAATAAATAAACTCGACCTCTTTCGACGGCTCTAAATACAATCCATTGAAACTTGCAAAGATTTTGATTGTATAGGCTTGATTACACTTGTAAGAGGACGGCATAGATCAAAGATCAGACTGCACGTTCTGTGCAGTCTGATTTTGATCTATGCCGTCCGCAAAAGTCAACGTTTTCGCCTATGGCGCCGACAGGATTAAAACATTTTTTAAGGTTTTACATATCGAAACAATCTGATTACTACATTATATACGAGTATATAAACTCCTTTGTCTGTGAAAAGGGGACTTAATGCATCTGTAAAAAGTATAGAGGGTCGTCACTATTTGCTATTGTTCAATTTTCTGCATGTCAGAGGACCAGTGTACCTCATGATTCAGTCGGTTGTTAGACAAAGTGGATTTTAGAAGAACCATAGAGTTCCTGCAGTTTCTTGTTACCAGTCTTTCGCACAATATTGCACTCGCTGCTTTCTCACATAACCATCGTCGAAACAATGAACAGAGGTGAGAGAGGAATGCCTCCTGTCGCAGTGACTATCATCAATCTCGGAAGGAGTTTGGCCGGGCAAAGGAGTCGAACCAGCGACCTCCTGTTCTCAAATCCTGTACGCAAGCGACTGCGTTACCGGGACCCGGCAGAAATGAAATGGGAATCGATTGATTGAATGGCGTTTTACGCCGCTTTCAACACTATTTCGGTCATATCACGACTACAGCTCACCAATTCATGTGTTTCCTGGGTTTCAACAGTACAAGGCTAGGGCTCTGAAGTGTCTTGTCCAAGGACACCGTGGAAAAAAACTTAAAAGGCATAGCAGCTAAAGGTTATAGTATCTTGATCGCTGATAATCTTCAAAATGATAATACGAAAATAATCTTCACGCAGATCATGATCGAGATGTCATCGCATTAAACCCTTTACCGCACAATCCCGAATTTTTACGATCTTGAAAAAGAAAGTTTTTAGAAAAAATTGTGAGAAAAAGGAGAAAATGCTGGTAACCAGCATTTTCTCCTTTTTCCCACAATGTTTTCTACCCAACCAGAAACAAATTTCAAATTTTGAGGCGCATTTGAATTGTCGTCTGCAAATATTTTCTATTTGAGCAAGTCTAAAATTCTGTCGTTTGGTGACGAGTTAAGAAAAGGCACGTTGTTAAAGGCGTGAATACAAGCATCAATAGATTTGATCAATATTACATTTTGTATATGAGAGAACGTGGATATTCACGTGTTAATGTATGGATGACACTTAAATGGCTTATTCAGAAAAAGAAGAAAAAAAAAAAAGCACTCTGAAAAGTGGGTGGGTTTATTTGGTCCGCTAAAAGTATCGACCCAGGTCAGCCTGCACAGTCCGCGAAGTATAGGTTGCTTGATTGATTGTGGTGTTCAACACCGTTTTCAACATCCTTTTCAATTAAACCGCAGTGGCCACTGCACATATCCTTGCTTTTCTGGAGTTTCTTTTTACTAGTACTTCACAGAATATTCTTACCTAGACGCTAGCTGCTTTCCCATATAACCATTCTCGAAACAGTGATCAGCAGCGACAGAGGAAAGAAGCCTTTTGCAGTGACCATCATCATGCCTCGGAAAGAAATTAGCCTTGCTTGGGATTCAAACTAGCGACTCCGTTCTCAAGTTCTCTACGATACCGACTGCGCTATCTGCGTTCAGCGAAAATGTAGGTGGATTGACATAGGAATGGAAGGGATTGATTGATTTTTGGGATTATTCGTCGTTGCCATTGGTTGCCCACATGGGCGGCGCCCCCTGAACGCTTTTAGCTGTGTTACTGAGAAAAGTGCCAGATACAGGACGAAACCCGTCCTAAGTTTCGCCTGGTCCTTTAACATGCTCACCGTCACACGGCACCTCGGTTTAACGTCTCATCCGAAAGACTGCTTTTATTTTTTAATGGCCAGCCATGGGGCTCGAACCCACACCCTAAAGTGGCCCGAAACTTGATGTTTAAGAGCCCTAAATGGAAGGGATGAACAAAAAATATCCATAAAAGCTTCACAGGTGACCTAGTACCATCAACAAGTATTATATTCACAATTTTATTTATCAAAATCAGCACCATATATCATAATTATTAAAACAACAAACATTGATTTGCGACTATGTAATATCACACTTATAGTAAAACAACTTATTGATAGATTGATTGTATGGTGTTTTACGCCGCTTTCAACATTATTTCAATCATATCACGGCGACAGCTCATATTCATGTGTTTGCTGGGTTTTACAAGTCATAGGCTAGGGCTCTGAGGTGTCTTGCCAAAGGACATTCCCACGAAAAGCCCAGTCGATCCAGTGCGGCTCGAACCTGGGGCCTCCATGTTACCAGTCACACACTTTGCCATTGAGCCACGCTGGACCCCACTAATTGATAGAGAGATTAACTCTCCAGGCAGATGACAATACTTTAGACTTGTGCATATAGAAAGCATACGATAATAGATGCTAGATGTGGCTCAAGTTATTTGATATATCTTTGAAAGGGTAGAAAATGCTGCAGATACAGGAGGAAATGCTGGTTAACTCCTAACCAAAAGACAAAATGTAAGACTGGTCCAAATTGAAAGCAGTTGTACATGAACAACAAATTAAATATTGCACAAATTATGAATTCTGTCTTTGAAGGGGTAGAAAACATTTTGGGAAAGGGAGAAAATTCTGTTTACCAGAATTTTCTCCTTTTCCCGCAATATTTTCTAAAGTCCTTTTCCTTGGGGTTGTTGAAACTCAGAATCGTGTGGTTAATTAAACTGCTTTTTCTTCCTTTTCCAAATAATCTTAAAATTTCTTTCTTCAGAATGCTAAAAGAGGTTTCACTTACACAAGTGTTAAGTCTTCAGCTGATGGCTGGATTTTCGATATGTCAAATCGAAAGCATTTGCAGTAGACAAAATAAATGTGGCCTAAATGAGAAAATTAATCTTTGAAAGGGTACAAAATATTGCGAAAAAAGGACAAAAATGGTGGTTAGAAAACATTTTCTCCTTTTCACAATGTTTCCAAAATCATTTGTCCACAGGGTCATTAAAATTCAAGATTGCTTGGTACAGGGTTAAAAATTTAAATTTCTGTGTTGATAGGCAAAAGCTGAAAATAAAAAAAAAAGCTTATTTTTCATACTCCATCTCTTTCCATCATTCCCAGCAAAATGTGAAAACCATAAGTACTGGAAGTACTATACATACAAACTCTCAATATTTCCTGATCAGAATATTAATATTGAAGTAATTTCCTGGTGCTTGTATTTGCTTCATGCTGTGTGAGATATATAGGATCTGACATGAGTTGGTGTTTGAGATAAAATTTTATTAAACGAGTCTACAAAAAATGTTATTAAGCGAGCCTTTGGCGAGCTTAATAACATTTTTTGTGGACAAGTTAAATAAATTTTTACCTCAAAAGCCAACGAATGTCAGATTCTTTTTATCACATAACTGTATAACAAGAAATATAGTCCATAATGTGTTAAAACATAGACATACATGTATAAAAGAGTAGTGAAATTTACACGAAGCTTATTTGCTTCTTTGACAGGTACATTACGAGTGAAAAATAGTTCGAAAGAAACTTACATTGATTGATTTTGTTTTGAATCTATAAGTGATTAACTTGACAACTTTATCATGATTTCCAATTTTGACCGTTAATTTCACTCAAAAACCTAGGTCAGCAATGTTTTAGAAATGAGGTGTATTATTACACACTGCTGACCAAATACAGCACTATTTTCTTATCTTACATGTGTGTGAGACAAGAAAATTCGTAATGGCTATATTACATGCAAAACAAGGTGAGTTATGTGATAAAATATGATATTGCATGACACCAAAGGTCTACACAATATCAAAGTTTTCTTACCAAGTGCCATATTGAATATTATTATATACAAGTAAATTTTGCAACTCCATTACATGCGTTGCAATCGGATAAAATGACACACATGACAGAAAAAAAGTCTGTATCTACACACTGTGAAATACGGTTCAAAGTATGGTGGGATGACGTATCTCGCGCACGGACTAAGCATGCACTGATTTGTGATTTGATTTGTCAAAAAGTTATGCTGCAATATTAATCCGCCATTCATAAAAACAGAGTTACTACCTTCTAATTTTGTCTCATTTTGTTTACTGTTTTCGGATAAAATGTCAGTAATTGCAAATTGTTGTCGTTGAAATTTGTAGGTGTATAAAAAAAGGAACACTTCTCACAGCATAAGAAAATTTTGATATCTTGCTCGACATTCAGTCTTGTGCGATATCAAATTTTCTCACGCAGCTCAATTAAATACAAGCAACAGGAAAGTTACTACAGCATAATATTCCGTATGTATAAGAGCCATACTCCGTGAAAAGGGGGGCTTAATGCATTTGCAAAAAGTACTGAACCATGTCAGCTTGCGCAGTACACACAGGCTGACATGAGCCAAAACTTTTCATTATCTTTAAATTTTCTGCATGTCAAAGGATAATTCTACCTCATGATTCTGTCGGTTATTTGACAAAATGGATTTTATGGATCCAAATTTAGGTGATGTCTTGCTTGGTATAATGAATCAGGGAGATGCATTAAGCATCCTTTTGCCAGAGCATGGCTCATATATTTTTGACCAGTCAGACTGCAGAGAATATGATACTCTTCCCAAGAGGACTCTGAGCTATGACAGCGCTGCAAACTTTCTTCGAAATTAGCCAAGCTTAAAATGCTTGACATAAAAGACAACATACAATTTCACTATCTATAAAAATGTCTATCATTACAAAACATAAACTACTATTGCACATTTACCTACATTTACCTACAACAGCCCTTCCTCCCTGGTCAGTGTTTTGTCTATTTATCTTGTCATTGACTAGGGTTTCTACATGTTATCTCTTCGGCAAACAACAAAACCTTAGACTTGTCCAAATTGAAAGCAATTACAGACAACAAATTCAATGTGATGCAAACAATGACATTTGTCTTTGAAAGGTATGCTGGCTACCAGCATTTTCTTCTTTTAACACTATGTTTTCAAAGCTAAAAAATACAAGATAATGTTTCGTAAAGGATTAATATGTACCATAAATAGACATTCGGACTTTCTTTACTCCATACCAATTGACAAAATTTTGGACCTGTCAGAATTGAAAGAGTTTGCAGACGACAAACTAAATGTTACTCAAATGATGAAATTTGTCTTTGAAAAGAAAGAAAACATTGTGGGAAAAGGAGAAAATGCTGCAGCATTTTCTCCATTTCCCATAATGTTTTCAAAAGCCATCTTGGGTCATTAACCCTTTACCAAACAATCCCAAGTTTTAACAACCCAAAGGAGGAGAATTTTGGAAACCTTGTGGGGGAAAAAAAGAAAATGCTGGTAACCAGCACTTTCACCTTTTCATACAATGTTGTACACCCTATCAGAGACAAATTAAATCACTTTTAACCACATTAAATTTGTCATTAGATTCTGCCAATGCTTTGAATATGGACAAGTCCAAAATTTTGACATCTGGTAAAGAGTTAAACAGAATAGTTTGGTAAAAGGTTTATACATACCATACGTAGACAGTCGGGCTCTTATAAATTAACCTTGACCTTCCCTAACCTCTTTACCAAATGGTAAAATTTTGGACTTGACCAAATTAAAAGCATTAACAGATGTCCAATTAAATGCAGATCAAATGATGATTTCTGTCCTTAATATAGTAGAAAACATTGTAGGAAAAGGAGAAAATGCTGGTTACCAGCATTTTCCTAACCAGCATTTTCTCCTTTTCCCACAATGTTTTCAATAGCCTTTTTCTTTAGGGTTATTAAAACTCGGGACTGTGTGGTAAAGGCTTACTACAGAGAATGTAGTCACTGATGGATACATAAATTATTACGTATACAAACATGTACATTTATTAAGAAATATAGACACTATAAAAACTTGATAAAACTTACAGTGACAAAAATGTTCGGTGGTCTCTTCAGAAACTGGTTTTGATATAAATCTTTTTAATTCTTTACAAGAAAACAAAATTTTAGACTCGTCTAAATTGAAAGCAAGTACAGACAGAAAAAAAAAAAAAGATTACTCAAATGATGAGATTTACCATGAAAATGGGTAGAAAACACTTACAAGAATTTTCACTTTGTCCAACAATGTTTTAAAAAGACGTCTACATAAAGGTCATTAAAATTAGGGATTGCTTCTGACGGCCATAAAAACCAAATTCAAATCTCCATGCAGAAAAAATGACCTTGATATTGCAGAGCTATTTTTGGAATCAAACTGTTTTCAAGAAAGACAGACTTTTCCTTTTGTGGTCAGACTTTGGCTTGGGGTAAGACTGTTTTACCAAATATTGGGCAGTGCATATTGAAGGTCAGACTAAACATCTTATGCATTTTGCAATCTGATATAAATCTATACTGTCTGAAACTAAAGGTTCGCTTGGCATTGCAGGGGCTATTTCAAATAGAATTGTTTAATCTTTTGCCAAAAATCCCTGTGTTTTAATAGCCTTGAGAAGGAAGACTTTTGAAAAAATGGTGAAAAAAGGAAAAAATGCTAGTAATCAGTATTTTCTTCTTTACCCCTAATGTTTTCTACCGCTTTAACTCTTAAATGTTTCATCCAGCTTGACGGTCTAGAATAAAGACTTTGAGATAACAGTTAAAGTCAAAGCTGGAGTACAGACTATAAATTCTTGGATTTAACTCTTCACCAAATGACAAAATTTTTGACTTGTCAAAATTGAACACATTTGTAGACATCAGATTAAATGTAACTCAAAAACCAAAATTTCTCTATGGAAGTATAGAAAACATCGTGGGAAAAGGAGAAAATGCTGGTTACCAGCATTTTTTCCCTTTTCAACTTTATTTTAAAAAGCCTCCGTCGTTAGACTATTTGGTATAAGGTTAAACAAAATGGAAAGAAAGCTCACTCCTAAATATCCTATTACAAGTTCTACTAAGATTTTTTAGCTAAGCTTTAGATGCATTGAAAACTAAGCACTTTTTAAATGCATACATGAGAAGCTGTTTCACAAGGATCAAAGTACAGCACTACTGGAAGACATGGTGATTTTGAATCCCATCTTTTCCCCATCACAATCCTTCGAACAATGTTACCCGTGATTTAGTTGTACTGGCAGATGCCTACAAAAAAGAACAGAAACATAAACATGAGTAGAAAATCTAATAATGAAACATGAACATTGTGTATGGGTGCCAAGGCTCTGCTGCAGTTGCTTTTAGATATAGATTGATCTTTGTTGAAAATTGTAAGTAAAAAAAAGGGCAAATGTGTCAAAAATCTCTGACCTTGTTCTATGGGCTCCCCTTGTGATATTTAATAATTAGTGTTACGGGAGACCACTCCTTCATCCATGGCTTCATCCCGATTTAAATACAATACCTAACAACTGCGTTAGGGAGAATTCTCTTTAGCTCAGTGGTTATGGTGTTGGCCTTTCGTCCGGGCATTCTAGGTTCGAAACATGCCCGGTCCCTGTATTTCTGCCATGCATTTGTTCATTTGTTTCTTTGTTATGGACCTTGTTCGTAAGATGGGGGCTCGTCCGGGATTGGCCACTGAGCCATTAATCCCATTTGTTGTCCAAAAATGGACTTTCTGCCTAATAAGGCTTTGAGTCATCAATAAATAATGACTTTAAGAGGGGGTGTGTTACGGGAGACCACTCCTTCATGCATGGCTTCATCCGGATTTAAGTACAATAGGTTCGAATCATGCTCGGTCCCTCTATTTCTGCCATGCATTTGTTCATTTGTTTCTTTGTTATGGACCTTGTTCGTAAGACTAGTCCAAGTCTGAAGTAAATATCTTCAGTAAAGACAGAGATATCAAAAATGTCAAAATTTTTGTACGACAATGGCAACAGGGCTATATCATTACCTCAATGTTTTCTTAGAAAACAGCCCCGCTGATAGTACAATTAGACAAGAGCATCGCAGTGGATGCAGGTGCCAACGCTCACCTGCAAGTGCTTTTTAGATGAAAATCTTAAGTTGAAAAGGGGGCAAAACTATGTCAAATGTTATGAAAAAAAACATCATTCAAGGTTTTGGCTATTGCCTTTTTCAAGAGTTTTGAAACACTTCATCCCTCATTCTTAAGCATGTATATATTACTTCAACCATGATATTTTAAAAGTAGGAATTGATATCAACTTTGTTACATATGTTTCATCCAACATCAATTGTAAAGACAGGAACATGTGAAATTGTAGTCTATGTCGGTGAGATTGAGTGACGGCAAAACGAAAGGATGAAGGAACATCTGAGAGATGTCTGTTTAAAAAAAGACAGTCAGATAAACTTCCATTTTTCCAAAGGAACATCATTCAAATTCCCACCTAAAAGGACACACAATTTCATATAATGTTACTTGATGTTTGACAAAGCCTGGGAATGTTGATGTTGTGTAACAAAGTTGACGTCAATTGACATTCTAGTTGAAGAATGTTCTTGAGGGATAAAGTGTTTAAAAACTCTGTGAAAAATATTTAATGGTTACCTGTCCCTGTTAAATGGGTTTCCCTTTTGATAGTTAACAAATAGTCCAAATTAGAAGTAATATCTTCAGTACTGACAGAAATATTACACAATGTCTAAGTTTTTGCACAATGATGATGATGCAGACGACGCACATGACAACAGGCCTACTGCATTACCTTGATGCTTTCTTTGAAAACAACCAAGCCAAAAATAGATACTACAGCATTCTTTTACACGCTCTCTTATTGGTATGATTAGTGCACATGGCAACCAATAGCTGCCATAGATAAATCAGGTATTACCTGTTGTCTGATGGTTATGGGGGAAACAATACCTACCAGTTTCACTGCCTTGAGGGGGGGCAATATTGAAGTTTACAGACTAATCTGTCGGACCAGAGAGTTTTTCAGTCTGATGCGCAGCTCTGGGGACTGATGATACTAATTCCGAAAGTTAAAGAACTTTTACCTGTCTAAGTGTTGAGTATTTTGTATCTCCTCTCTGTACGTTCTCGTCATGAAGCCGGTCTAACAGGCTGCTTTGATCGTCTATTTTGAGTATGTCTATTTCTGTCTTCAGCTCTCGCAGCTGTTCTTGTAAATTTTTTGATTTCTCAAGATACTCTAACCTGCATTAGTGAGTATTATATGATCATTATTACACTACACACCACTCATAAAATAATTGAGAAGTTCAGGCAGGCTAAAATGGGTCAAAATATTTTGCTTTTTGTAAATATTCAGCATGTCCAAAAACTATTCTGCCTCATGATTCAGTTGGTTGTTAGACAAAATTGATTTTTGGATACATGAATATGGGATGACTGCCTTAATATAATTTATCTCGGCAATACATTAACTCTATACCAACAACAGAATTTTGAATCTTTCTTGGGAACCTTTCCAAGCATTCCCAGAGCTTAACTTAAATGTGGCTCAAAGGTGGCAAGTTGTTTTTGAAAGGGTAGAAAAAATTATGAGAAAAGGAGAAAATGCTAGTAACAAGTATTTTTCCCTTTTCTCGCAATGT
The DNA here is from genome assembly GCA_946811185.2 of Hippopus hippopus. NCBI lineage: Eukaryota > Metazoa > Mollusca > Bivalvia > Cardiida > Cardiidae > Hippopus > Hippopus hippopus. Next base: position 6,190,444 of record OX328109.1, read on the forward strand.
TTTCAAACGCCTTCATCTTCAAGGTCCTGAAAGCCCGGGATTTTGTGGTACAGGGTTAAACCCCCTTCTGCCAGAGCATGGCTCATTTAAAATGGTCAGAGGTATAGAGCTTGATATAGATCAATTTTTGCTCCGAACAGGATAAGCTTTCTTATTTCATGCTTTCCCGTAGGTTATCGAGAAATATCGGTGAAATATTTTTCGATATTTCATGGTTACGACCAGTGAAAATACCGATTTAGATATTCTAACTCTTCAATTGAAGGCGGAAACAGTTGTTCCCCGCGCACTAGTTACCTAGGTAAAATGCGCATGCCTCACAACCAGATGGAAATATGATGTAATTTACCTTACACTTCTCGCGCTTGACGTAATAGTGTAATGCGTTGCTATGCGAAGGGGGTATGCCACGGGGTATACCCAAAAAAGAACTGTAATATTGAAAAGGTGTTAAACATCATACCATGATGAGAATCAAAACAATTCTACCTTTCTTTTTCTATCTCCTGTGTGAGCTGATCCATATCCCCCGTAACTATCAGATCACAACTGGCCTCTGTTGACGACTCATTAGGCCCATCAAAGGCTGTGTCAAGTGTTAGATGTGTGGCAAGATCAGATGTCAAATTTGGGATGGTATACAAATCCTACAAGAATATATTGGTTTACAACTCTTGCCAGGACTTAAATTCTCAGTATTTATTGAACTCTTTACTACATGACAATATTTTCAACTGGTCCAAATTCAAAGTATTAAAAAACGACAAATTGAATATAGCACAAATGACCAGACTTGTTTCTGAAAGAATAGAAAAGAATGCTGGAAAAGAAGAAAATGCTGGTAACCTGCATTTTCTTCTTATTCCACCATATTTTCTACCCTTTCAAGCAAATTTCAAATCTTGAGTCACATTCATTTTGTCGTCTTCAAAAGCTTTGAATTGGGACAAGCCTAAAATTTTGTCGTTTGGTAAAGAGTTAAGATATTTCTAAATTTCCTGTAAGAGTTTTTGCAAGGATCAGTGGGAACATGACATGATCAGTAAGATTCTTTGATAATGAGGAGTCATATTCAAACCAGTATGATGACATCAAATTTGATGTAATAAAAACAGACGGAGATACCAACTGCAAAACTACCACCCCTTTATTAAAAAGCCAAAAATAGCACCTTTCTACAGAATGTAACTGTACAGTTTAATAATTACATCGAAAAATATATATACTCAGCGTCAATGAAAAGTCACCAGGTACTAAAGTTGAATAATTTTCACCTTGCCACAAAAGAGAAATTTTCAATTATGTTGAACGTTATTATACTCATTTCCCGACCCGTATCTGACAACTTCCACGTGCTTGCACATCTGAGTAGTCCGTCTTTCTTTGCACGTGCAAAAATACATTTTAATCAATTTTCCGATGGCAAACTATCCAAGGTTCACTTTCTTTTCGTCTCTTACCTGGTGACTTTTCATTGACGCTGAGTATATATAGTTGTGGTCATAGGAGTTTACAAGTTCTTTTGATATACGTAATAAAAACTAAATGAGCCCCATTAAAAGAACACAACCATTCTGTGAGCTAAAAATAAAGAAACACAACTTACAGGGTATACAGCTGACCCTCTTTGTACATCCATCAACTTTTCCTTCGCCATTCTTTCTGCTATCCTTGCTTGTCTAAGTTCTTCTTTCAACATCTCAGCTTCGTGTGCTCTGAAGTATTACTAAAGTTTCAGTTACAAGTGTATTCTGTAGAAATCCGTAAACCCTTTCCACACAATAAGCAGTTTTAATGACTCTAAGATTATGAATGAATGTTTAGCATTTTGTGGCCCAGTAACAGCTAGGGTCATATTGGGCATATTTACAAACAAAACCATGCATTTACTTTATGTGATACTGTGAAAACCCAAAGATAAAAAGGCCTTTGAAAACATGGTGTGAAAAGGAGAAAATGCTGGTAACCAGCAGTTTCTCCTTTTCCGACCATGTTTTCTATCCCATCGTACACAAAAATCCATTATTTTCACACATGTTCAATGTTTCATCTGCAAAATGTTTCTATTTAGACAAGTAAACATATTTGTCTAGTGATAAAGAATTTACTCTTTTAGTGCCAAATATGTAAACTCAGCCTCTTTTGACAGCTGAAAGTACAATCCGATGAAACTTAGGAAAATTTTAATTTTACAGACTTGACTAAACGTGCAAACTTTGACAGCCTGACAAAAGGAGCCAACAATGTAAAGTTTTTTCAAAAAGATATTAATCTGAGTCTTGCTTTGGGAAAAGGGGGTTTAATGCATTTCCCCAGTGCAGTCCACCATGTAAATCATCACATAACAATGGATCCATAAAAAATCCATTTTGTCTATCTATTGGCTTAATCCAGTGGTAAAATAGTCCTTTGACATACAGTAAATTTACAATAGAAAAAAGTTTCTACCTATGTCAGCCTGCGTGGACTACCCAGGCTGACATGAGTTGACACTTTTTGCAGATGCAATAAGCCCCCTTTTCACAGAGCATGGCTCACTTATAAACATATCACAAACTATTGGCCTAGTCATACCTCTGTTCTGAGTCATCCAGCAACTTTGAAGCAATCAACTCTGCATCTCTTGCTCGAAGTTCATACATCCTCCTCTCATCCTCTGTCTGAAAACAGCAAGAAAAACATTTTTCTTAACCTATTACCACACAATCCCAACTTTTTTTTTTTTTTAATGACCCTAAAATGGAAGGCTTTTGAAAACATTGTGGGAAAAGGAGAAAATGCTGGTAACCAGCATTTTCTTCTTTTCCCACAATGCTTATACCCTTCCCAAAAGCAAACCTTACTTTTTGAGTCAAATATATTTTGTTGTCTGCATATACCTTCAATTTGGAACAGTCTAAAATTTATTCATTTGGAAAAAAGGTTAACCTATTCATATCTGAGTTAAACTCTTCACTTTCACAGACCCCAAGAAAGAAGGCTTTTGAAAGAAGAGTACCGCATGCAGGTGTTAGTGCTTGGCTTCAGTTGCTTTTTCCTGAAAATTCAAGATGAAAAAGGGGCATAACTGTGTCAAAAATATTTTGATGGTTACCTGCCCCTGTTGCATGGGTTCCCCTTCTGACTGTTAACAAGAAGTCTGAAGTAAATATCTCCATAAATGACAGTGATATTATAAAATGTCAAAGTTTTGCATGCCAATGCAGATGATGCCAGGGCTATGATATTACCTTATTATTTCTTTGAAAAAACAAATCTACAAGTTTGGGAAAGTTTAAACAAAAATTCTCCTCTTCCCATAATGTTTTATACCCTATCGAAGACAAATCCTGTCATTTGAGACATATTTAGAATGTTTTCTAGCAAACCTTTTGATTTGCACCAGTCTAAAAGTTAGTTGTTCGGTACATATTTAACACTTTACCAAACAACAAAATTTTGGAGTCGTCTAAATTCAAAACGTTTGCAGATTACAAAATCAATGTATCTCAAACGAAAATATTACAGGAAAAGGAGAAAAAACTGGTTACCAGCACTTTCTTCTTATCCCATAATGTTTTCAAAGGCCTCTATCCTCAAGATCGTTAAAACTAGGTACGTAGGATATAGTTTTATGCACACCTTTAATACTGAAAGTCTGATTTGCTGTATTTCAGCCTCTTTTTCCTGGGCTTTCTGTGTTAAAAGGGAAGCTTCTTCCTCCGCTACCCTGGCTTTCTCTGCCAGGAGTTCAGCTGTCTCTTCAGATCTTGCCTACAGAGAAAACACAGAGAATAAATATATGAGCCATGCTCATATGAAAAAGTGAAAAGGTGCCTTAATGCATCTGCAAAAAGTATCAACCTATGTCAGACTGTGCAGTCTGTGCAGGCTGACATAGGTCAAATCTTTTTGCTTTTTGCTGTTTGTAAATTTTCTGCATGTCCAAGGACCATTCTACCTCAGTCAGTTGTCAGGCAAAATGAATTTTCTCCATACATAATGATATGAATACTTGTATGATTTAATGCATCACAAGATGCATTAAACCCCCTTTTCCCAGAATGTGGCTCGTTGAAGCAAAGGATTGCAATTGGTAGTGTACAGGACTTGAGAAGGGGGGTGGGTGGGGGAATTCAATGATTCGAATCCCCAGCCTGGCCAATTTCTTTCTGGATTGATGATAATCATTGAGACAGGATTTATTCCTCTCTCACCCCTAATCATTGTTTCGATAATGGTTATGTGGGAAAGCAGCCGGTGGCATGGAAAGTCAAACAAAACACCAATCCCTACTTTCCTTGTTTTGACAATACTTATGTGAGAAAGCAGCCAGTAGCTAAGAAAAAATATTGTGCAAAGTACTGGAAACTCCTGGAAAGCATGGATAGGAGCACTGGCCACCGTGAAATAACTTAAGGAATGTTGTAAACACCCAATTAATAAATCAGTCATCAAACATACTGCAATCGATCAATAAATCAAAATCAATCAAAATAAATTAATCAATCAATCAAAAATGCGGCTCACTTACAAGAGATTCCTGTGTGATTCTCACTTCATCTTGTAAAACAGAAAACCGTCTTTCCAGTTCTTCTTTCTCCCTCATTACCTCTTCTTTCAAATTTTTCTCATTTGTATATCTGGATCTTTCAACCTAGAATGACATAAAACACCTTGCTTTTCAGACTAAAACCGTCAGAACATAAAACAAGAAAATTTAACCCTTTACCACACAATTACTAGTTTTAACAACCTTGAGGAAGAAAGCCTATGATAACACTGTTGGGAAGATGACAATCTGTTATTGTATGGTCAGTCCATGTGTTTGTCGATGGCAGGAAAATGTATTTTAAAACTTCGTAAAACATAAACAAAAGATAGAGCGACTTAGCAACTTTTTTTTTATCTTGTTTTGAAATTCATTTCTCTGCCAGTGACTAACACTTTGACTCACTGTACCATAATGATAATAATTGTCATCTAAACAATAATTTACATACTTTTACATGGTATGATTTACAGTTCAATGCACTTCAACACCTGCATTGTCTACTTTAGGCTGCCTCTTGGCCTTTAAACATTACATATGATATCAAACAGAATAAAATATACCACAGTCTGTAGCTCAACGCTTGATCTATACAAATTTCCTCAGCTGTAATTACCCTTTAATGAAGAAATGGCTATAAGCTTTGAATCATTCAATGTGAGAAAAGAATAATAAATTAACTGTACAAAGAAATCTTTTTACATCACATTTTAGCCATAATTTAAAGACAAACTTTTAGACTTTTCCATATTGCAAAGAGTTGCAGTCAACAAAGATGGAAAATGGAGAAAATGCTGGTAACAAGCATTTTCTCCTTTCCATACAGTGTTTTCTGACCTTTCTGACCTTTCACAAATCCCATCAATTTTGGCCATTTAATTGTCATCTGCAATGCCTTTAAAAATGGACTGATCTACAATTATATTATTTGGTGAAGATGTAGTAAATCCTCTTATTGCATGCGCTAGGTGTAAATATCCAAGTATGTCTAAATAATTAAAATATTAATCGGGCCATGCTCTGTGAAAAGGGGGTTTAATGGATTTGCAAAAAGTATCGACCCGTGTCAGCCTGCGTAGTCAGCGCAGGCAGACACTGGTCAAAACTTTTTGCTTATAAATTTTTGCATGTCAAAGGACCATACTAACTCATGGCCCATTAGGGTTGTTAGGCAAAATTGTTTTCAAGGGTCCATAATAATGTCATGACTTGATTGGTTTAATGCATCATGGAGATGCATTAAACCCCCTTTTCACAGAGCACAGCTCAGTTGAGTATAAAACCTGTTTTCTGTGCTTTTCTTCCCTAGCCTGGGCTTTCATCTGCTGGATTTCCATGGAATCTGGGCGTCTTCTTTTCATAAACAGTTCATGATTGCCCACACCAAGCTCTAGTATCTGTAAGAATTATAACAAGAGGGTCATGATGGCCCTGTATTGTTCAACTGCCTCATAAATAAATGTGAGTTCCCAGTATAGGATAGAAATTCAATACCACAGTAAATATATTGAACAAATCTGATCTGCCAATGAAATTTGAATATCAGCTTTGAAAAAGCAAAGTGATGTTGAAAATTGTTTTGACCAAAGTGATATGTTCAATGTGGCATATCTAATGAGTCAAAACTATTTTTGGCATCACAGTGTTATATCTAAGCTGATATATTCAAATTTCAGATTTGTTCAATGTACTAGATTGAAAATAAATTATCGCAGAACATAATTAAAGTAACCATGGTTTCCATTTGAAAATAGAAATATATGAAAAGTACTGACAATAAACTCTGGCTGGTGTTTGTCAGGTAAGACAGTTGGACACCTTGTCTAGTTTTATAAGTTTTAGAGGGTGAAGCTTGTAAAATATTAAAAGCCTGTTCCCAGGGGTATAGGATAAGATGTTTTATAAGAAATTGTTGACAACACAAGTCGATCGTGATCAATCTGTAACACTTTAACAAACAATCCAGAGTTTTCACGTTCTTGTATAAAGAGAATTCTGAAAACATTGTGAGAAAAGGTGAACTAGAGGCGCTTGAGCGCCTGTATCGCTCCACAGGCCTGATATTTCTATAATGGCGAAAGGAAGTTTTTAACAATTATCATTCAATCCTGCATTTTAGCTCACTGAAGAAACAATTTGGTAGACAACCACCATAGGAACTTACCTGCAAAACAACAATGAAATCCAATGAATAGTTTTAGAGAAGAAATTTTTCAAAGATTTTACTTTATACCATAAAAGGAAAATGAGTCTCCCATAAAAGCCATGTTTTTTGACAGATCCAGTCAATAGTTTCTGAGAAGTTTTTTAAAGAAAAAGTTTACGGACGCACGCACGGACGAACGGACGGACGGACGACGGACACAACGCCATGACAATAGCTCGCTGGCCTTTGGCCAGTGGAGCTAAAAAACTGGTAACCAGTATTTGCTCCTCTCACAATGCTTTCTGCTCTTTCATAGACTAATCCTATAATTTTACCTGCACTTTATTTGCTGTCTGCAAATGAAAGGTGGCTTCAAACCCTTTACCAGATAACAAAATGTAGGACTAGTCCAAATTGTAAGCATTAACATATTAAATGCTACTCAAGGCACTTGTCTTTGAATGGGTAAAAAACATTGTAGGAAAAGGAGAAAATGCTGGTGATCAGCATTTTCTCCTTTTCCTACAATGTTTCAGAAGCCTTTCTTTTCAGAGTTTGTAAAAACACACGACTGTTTGGTAAAGGTTTAACTCTTTACCAAACGACAAAATTTTAGACTTGTCCAGATTGAAAGCATTTGCAGACGACAAAATAAATGTGACTCAAAAATTGAAACTTGACCTTAGAAGAGTAGAAAACATTGTGGTTACCAGCATTTTTTCCTTTTCCCACAATGTTTTCAGAAGGCTTCTTCCTCTGGGTCGTAAAAACAAGGGTTTGTTTGGTAAAGGTTTAACTGACAGGATAAATCTGTCTTCAAAACAAATCATTCTTAAACTCTTTACCAAACAACAAAATTTTTAACTCCAAAATTTTATCGTTTTGTACAGATTTAAAGTAATAATAAAGGCCAAAAGTAAACACAGTGAGTGTTTAAATGCATTTGAATTTATATCATACCATTTAATAGTAAGGAAATTATTGTGAAGATGACAATCTGTCATCGTACGGTTGGTCCAAGTGTTAGTCACTGACAGAGAAATTACTTTCAAAACTTGGTTAAAACCTGACAGGTAGCTGTGTCTTTTGTTTACTTTTTGCCTGATTTAAAATTTTTTTTTTGTGCCAGGGACTAACATATGGCCCGACCACACGATAACAGACTGTTATGTCCGCAATATTTTCCATACTTTTAAATGGTATGATTTAAATTTAAATGTATTATGGCTCATGCTCTGATATTTTGGCCTTTACAAGTCCCAATAAGCAACTCAAGCTCAGGTAATCTACAAGGCTAAAAATTCAAATTATCCCAGCAATACCCCAATTTTTCCAACAAAGTATACTGTATACTTACTAATTTGTTAATTTTGATTTTAGGTGCAAAAAATATAAAGTCAGGAGATTTCTTGTCTATGGGTTTTATCACAAACTGTAAAGAAAAGAGGAACACACAGAGTAAATTATTAACTCTTTGCCAAATGACAAAATTTTAGAAATGTCCCAAATTAGAAGAGCTTGCAAACAACAAGTTAAATGTGGCTCAAACGATAGGATTTGAGCTTGAAATGGGTCGAAAATATCTTGAGAAAATGCTGGTTACATGTATTTTCTTCTTTTCCCACAATGTTTTCAAAAGCTTTGTTCTCCAGCATCATCAAAACTAGGATTCATGTTGTAAAGGGTTTAACAAAATGCCTACACTGAGCTGCAGTTACTTTTTCAGTGAAAATTCTATGTGGAAAAAGGAGCTTAACTCTGTCAGAAATGGTTTAGGGTTAGCTATCCTTGTTGTGTGGCTTCCCCTTTTGATATTAAACAACTAGTCAAAATTTGAAGAAAATACCTTCAGTATTAACAGAGATATGAGAAAATCAAAAGGAAATAAAGTAAATAACTCCTTATTCAATATTTTGGCTATTAAAAGGTCTTTATCAAGCAAGAAAAACTTAATGCATATGTTGTTATTTGATGAAGGCCACTGGCCAGAATATTGAAAAGGGAATGTTTCAGTTCATGTTTCATAATATATTTAAATTCTGAGGGGAATTATTTCTCACTTCCATAATGAAAGAATTGGCAGAAAAAAGTTACTTAGCTCTTTACAAAACAATAAAATTCTTTACTTGTCCAAATTGATTTGTTAGTTTGTATGTATGATGTCTAATTCTGTTTTCAAAATTATTTCAGTTATATCACTGCTGCAAATGCACCTATCCATGCTTTCCTGGAGTGTCTCTAATCACTGCCTTGTACAATATTCTTCCTAAGCCACTAGCTGCTTTCCTATGTAACCACTGTCAAATTGTCCACACTGAAAGCATTTGCAGACGCCATAACAAATGTGACTCAACAATTAAAATGTGCTTTTTGGAAGGGTAGAAAACATTGTGATAAAAGGAGAAAATGCTGATTACCAGCATTTTCTCCTTTTACCACAATGTTTTCAAAAGCCATATTTCTCAAGGTCATTAAATCTCAGGATCTGTGGTAAATGGATAAGGCTCAAATTAATCATTTGTCTATGAAAGGGTAAAAAACATTGTGAAAAAAAGATTCACATTCAGAAATTTTTAAGTCATGAAATAGCATCTTACCCTTTTGTCCTTAAAGGATATATTTTTGATTTCACTCCATGGAAAATTCACCTTCGGTGTCAGTTTATTTTCACTTTCATAAATATTCAATCCTAGAGCGTCTACACCTAACCAGAGATCTGTATTTTTCTTGTTCTGCAAATAAAACAAGAGTATTGCATACAAGTGCCTCTGCTTGGCTTCTCAGTGAAGATTTTGTGTCAAAAAAAAAGGGCATAACTGTATAAAAATGTTGAGAGTTAACCGCTATTCTGGTATGGGCTTCCCTTTTGATAGAAAACGACTATCCACAGTTTAAAGAAAACGCAATTAGAAAAAGTCTTTACCCATTTCAGCCTGCACAGTCTTGTGGAAACATTTTTTGTATTTGTTGAAACATTTTGATATTCATGAATTTTCTCCATGTCAAAGGACCAGTCTACATCATGATTCAATTGGTTGTTAGACAAAATGATTTTATGAATCAATAAGTAGGTGATGATTTGTTTGGTTTAATGCATCACAGAGATGCATTAAACCCCCTTTTCTTGGAGCCTGATTCATCTATATATATCACTTCCTATGGCAAATAGGTGACAGCTTAAGTCTTCACAAAACAGCAAAATTTTAGATCTCTCTAGATCCAAAGCATTTGTAAAGGATAAATTAATGTATCCCAAATGGTTGGAGTTGTTCTTAAAAGAGTGGAAAACATTGTGGGAAAAGGAGAAAATACTGTTACCAGCATTTTCTCCATTTCCCACGTTTCCAAAAGCATTCTTCCTCCAAACCCTTTACCTTGACAATTCTGACTTTTAACGAACTTGAGAAAAAAGACATTTGAAAACATGGTGGGAAATGGAGAAAATGCTGGTTACCAGCATTTTCTCCTTTTCCCACAATGTTTTCTACCCTATCAAAGACAACTTCCACAATTTCAGCCACATTTAATTTGGTGTCTACATATGCTTGGAGTTTTGACAGGTCTAACATTTCGTTGCGTGGTAAAGGGTTAAACTTGTTAAATATCTGCATTGTTTGGTAAAGGGTTAACACTCAGATAAAATTGACTTACTTTGATTTGAAAATAATTAATGCCATACATTTCGAGATCTTGCGCCAGCTTCAAGTATTCCATCTCAGCCTCGTCTCTGTAACAGAAGATAAACAATCCATCCTTTACAATGTAAACCTAGAATTCATATTGCATTGTCTAAAATAGCAAAAGTTTGTGGCCATGACAAGAAAAATTATATCATAAAGGAAATCCCTATTTATACCAATATGTGACATTTACCACCTTCAATCAGCAATCTGCTCTTTATTATTTTAATTCTTTGTTCATTTTTCAAGGCCTCAAAATTTCAGAATCATCCATATCTATTTCTCGACTCTTTACCAAATGAAAAAATGTTAGACCAAATTGATAGAATTTGCAGACAACATATAAAAGTAAGTTGAAACATGGGTAATTGTCTGTCAAAAAGTCAAAAACCTTGTGGGAAAATGAGAAAATATCAGCATTTTCCTTTTTTCCAACAAGGTTTTCAAAGGCTAATTCCTCAGGGTCATTCAGACCAGGGATTGGTTGGTAAAGGGTTGATAACAAGTCATTTCTAGAATAGCCAAAATTTAATGATTTGTTCATTATTCCTTTCTGTTATAGGACGCTAAAAGCAGATTATCAGTACTTACAGGTGCTTGTATAGCACAATATCATTTTTCACCGCTTGGAAACACTGCTTGAAAACTTTGCTTGTGCAATATATATATGACCCATGCTCTAGGAAAAGGGTATTTAATACATCTCCATAATGTATTATACCAAGCCAATCAACACATAATTATGGATCGATAAAATTCCATTTTGTCAAACAACTGACTGAACCAGGGGGTAGATGTAGAAAATTTACCCATGGTGAAAAGTTACGACAAAGATCAGCCAGCGCAGGATGACATGGGTTGATAATTTTTGCAGATGCATTAAACCCCCTTTTCCCAGAGCTTGGGTCACAAGTAGAATTTGCTGTTTTCAAGCTGTGAAAAATTACAATAAGCATCATTTTCCCACAACGTTTTCTACTGTATCAGAGACCAGCTCAATAATTTGAGTTACATTCAAAATTTTCGTCTGCAAATGCCTTCAATCTGGTCATGTCTAAAGTTTTATTGTGTAGTAAAAGAGTTAGTGTTTCATTTTGAACGTTTTCCCAAACGCTTTCCATTTGAACAAGTCTAAAACTTTTATCATGAGGTAAAGATTTAACCTACATTTTACCAATGCCAAATTAAGCCTTTTATGTTAATGTATGCATATCAGATTTATTTACTATGTTATTCCCTTTTGATCAGCATACCATGTTTTAATTCCCTCCTTCCATGTCTCTATGGTCATTTTATACTGATTTATGACCCTTTGGGGCAACAAGACTTCACTCGCCAACATCAGCTGCTTGTATGTCAATTGTTCATATTCCCACAATGTTTTCTACCCTTTCAAACACGAATCACATATTCTAAGCCATGTTCCATTGTCATCTCACTCATCTGCCCATACTTTCAATTTGTAAGACTCTAATATTTTGTCATGTCGTGTCAGGCAACAAAATTTTAGACAGGTAGAAATTGACAAAGTTGCTGAGAAGAAAGTAACTGTTGTTCAAATGATGAAATACGTCTAAGGATTGAAAAAAATTGTTTTGGAAATTTGATTGATTGTATGGTTTTTAATACCATTTTCAACATTACTTAAGTTATATAGCAGCAGCCAGAGCACCTATCCATGCTTTCCTGGAGTTTCTGTTACCAGTTCTCCATACATTATTCTTTCCAAGCCATTAACTGCTTTCCCAAATTGCCATCATCCAAACAAGTTTTGGGAAAAGAATAAAATCCTAATATAATCTAATGTGTACTATTTATCTACCTTGTCATACCCTTTTGATCAGCATACCATGTTTTAATTCTCTCCTCCCACATCTCTGGGGTCATCTGGTACTGATCTATGACCCTTTGGGGCAACAAGTCCTCACTCGCCAACATGCCAGGCTTGTATGTCATCACATCATAGTCTCCAAACTGAAACATTGTTTGTTTTGTGTTTAACATCACTTTCAACACTATTTCAATTTAACCCTTTTCCACATAATTCAGAGTTTTCATGACCCAAAAGATGAAGTCTTTCAAAAACATTGTGGAGAAAGGAGAAAATGCTGGTAACCAGCATTTTCTCCTTTTCCCATAATATTTTATATCATTCCAAAAAATAAATTTCAGATTTGAGTTACAAGTATTCTGTTGTCTGCAAAAGCTATCAATTCCAGTAAATCTGAAATTTTGTTGTTTGGTGAAGGGTTAGCATCACCTTCAACCCTTTTTCAGATATGTCCTGGTAGCTAGTGCACCTATCCAAGCTTTCCTGAAATTTCTTTTTACATTGGCTTGCACAACATTCTTTCCAAGCCATTTCCAGCTTTCTAATATAAATATCACCAAAACAAAGTTACTGTAAGCTGTGAAAGAGGCTTTAATCTTTTCACAATAACTATTATCATCATTCCTCAGAAAGAATTTGTTTGCCATTTTCAATATCATTTCATTAATACAGTGGCTGGTGCACCTATCCATGCTCTCCTGGAGTTTCTTTTCAGTGGTACTGCCAATGGCTGCTTTCCCACATAACCATTATCAAAACAATGATCAGCTGTGAGACAGGAATGAATCCTGTTACAATGACTATCATCAATCCTCCAAAAGAAACAGCCAAGCTTAACCCTTTACCACACAATGACGACTTTTAACACCCCTGAAAGAGAAGGCTTTTGAAAACATTGCGGGAAAAGGAGAAAATGCTGGTTACCAGCATTTTCTCCTTTTCCCACAATGTTTTCTACCCAATCAAAGAAAAATCATTTCATGTGAGCAACATTAAAACTGTCATCTGCAAATACTTTCAATTCAGACAGGTCTAAAATTTTGTTGTGTGGTAAAGGGTTAACCCTTTACAAGCATTTTCTCCTTTTCCCACAATGCTGTGTACACTTCTAAAAACAAATTTCTCTTTTTGAGTCACATTCAATTTGTCTTCTACAAATACATTCAATTTGGACAAGTCTAAAATTTTGTTGTGTGGCAAAAACAGTATTACCTTGGCTTGAACTGCGTATGATGCTAATAGAACAGAAGCTTCTGGCGGACAGTAGATGTCCATATTTAATATTGACTGTTTCACTTGCAGAAAGAACAAATGTTGCGTTATCTCCTGGATAAGTTCCTCTGAAACATCCTCGGGGTAAAATTTGGCAAGAAATAAAAATGTGACAGGAGACTCCTTCGGAACATCTTGGTCTAGCACCTGAAATACCATGATGTGTGAAGTTACTGACCATGTGTATGAACATATAGCAATGTATCATGTATATGAATAAGCAGTTATTGGTACTTATCATCTACATATATAATTTGCCTATGATAACTTTGTGTAAAGAGACATTGTGAGGGAAAGTTTACGACACATAATTTGAGAAAACATGTACCATAAATGTACTTGCTACTCCTGTTAAGCGCATGAAAACAAGTTGGCAATGTACTCATAGACTGATACCTTTTATTCAGATAATTTTACCACATCATGGTGACTTATCTACTGTAGAGTGTAACAACATGTATGTTTCTCCAAGGTTAAAGTTAACCTGGGCCATTTATACATGCAATAATACATTTTATTATATACCAGTAAATTTTCCCAATCAAATACATGCGTTGAATCGGATGAAATAAAACACATGACAGAAAAAAAATCCGTATCTACACTAAGTGAAATACGGTCCCAAATATGGTATGCTAACATGTCTCGCACACGGACTAAGCATGCATTGATTTGCGATTGGATTGGTCAAAATGTTATGCTGTCATATTAATCCGCCATTCATGAAAACAGAGTTACTACCATCCACACTATTAATTGTCTCTTTTTGTTTGCCGTTTTCCAATAAAATGTCAACAATTGCAAAATGTTGTTGTTGAAGGTTGTAGGTATATAATAAAAGGAATATTATGTTGTAGTAACTTTCCTGGTGCTTGTGTTTACTTCTCGCTGCATAAGAAAATTTTGACATCGCACGAGACCGAAGGTCTCGTGCGATATCAAATTTTCTCATGCTGCTCGAAGTAAATAGAAGCACCAGGAAAGTTACTACAACATAATATTCCATATGTATTAAAGATACATCTATACTTGTTTTCAGCCAGTTTTTAACCCATTTCATCCTTATTTTATGAAACTATAATAATTTTTGTATCTTCACGCTAAATGTTGCCCCTGACGCAGCAAGGTTGCACAGATCATGATGGACATATCTTGTGGATATATATCATATTATGACAGATAGAAAATGCATTTCATGCTTTGGAGGCCTTCCAGGCTGTTGCTGATGTGGTTTCTGGTTTTTAATAAGGACAAATCTTTATCCCATATACCATATTTATTGATTATTTACTTATGTTTACGCAGCTGACCAACATCTGAACCATTATACACACTAGACAGTTTTAACTGCGTTTTTTTCTCTCTGGCTGTAGAGATGTCTTCAACTGATTGATTAATTCCATGAAGAGTGTTTTATGCCATGTCTAATCAGTACAACATCAAGGGTGCTTTTGTCCTGATGTCTATGCAAAGTGCAAAGTGTAAAAAAAAAATAAAGATTCATTGGCACATTCAGTGCTGTCTGATCTTGACCTGCACTGTCAGCAAATGTAAATAACGCTGTTAAAGCCACCTTAACTCTTTAAAAAATGGCAAAATTTTAGACTAGTCTAATTTCAAAGCATTTGTGGATGACATAATAAATGTGACTAAAAAACTGACACTTCCTTTGGGAAGGGTAGAATTTACTAGAAAATGTGGAAAAAGGAGAAAATGCTGGTTACCAGCATTTTCTCCTTTTCCCACAATATTTTCAGAGGCTTTTTCTTATGGGTTGTTAAAACTGGGATTGTTTACTAAAGAGTTAAGTATATAAACAGTGTGTACACAAACCTTTTTGTCAAATTTCAACCAAGCTACATATTCTTTTGAATCTACAAACTGGAGTCCAAAATACCAAGTTTCCCTTAAACCAATGGTCCTGCACACTTGTTCAAACAGATCTTTTCCGTATGCTTTTTGCTGTAAAAGTATAAAGTGAAAGTTAGAAAACTAAAAGAAAGAATGATATAACTGATCATTGGAGGAGGATGAACTAAATAAGCCATGCTTTGTGAAAAGGAGGTTTAAAGCATCTTCAAAAAGTATTGACCCAGGTCAGCCTGTGCAGTTCATGTAGGCTGACCTGGGTTGAACCTTCTGCTATTGGTCAGTTTTCTGCACCTCATTTTCATACCTCTTTTTTTTTTTTCTATATTAAACAGCAACAAACATACCCTATAATTCCTTTTCACCCTACTTGTTATTTACTGAATTCTCTGTCACTCAGCTCATTCAATATTAGTCCAAATATTTAGACGTACATATGGTTGTTTGCCGTTCAACATTTATCTATCGGACATTTCACATTTTACTTTTCTTTTGCATGTTACGTCTAAACGGGCCCCACTTAGTTCCATGTAGCAAATTTGATTTCCTAAAATCCAAGATAATGTTGAAAAAGCACTGAGCTTAACATGAAAGATGACTTAACTGGATACAAATTCACTTTTTTCTCTCTGAAAAAGGGCCACATTCATGATATATTCATCTAGAATTCAATCGTGTAACTTTTTCAACATAAATGCCGCCATATTTACAAGCATATTTCGGGTTAAATAAAGAACCAACATTCCGAACGGTTTTTGAACGAAATCAGATTACACCCCCCCCCACGGACCGGATTGTAACAATGGTTTTGGCAACCAATTTTTTTTAACCTTTTAGATATTTTGAACTGCATTCAGTAACGCTTATGAATTCACTGGCTCTGTCAATTGCATAAAGATTGGTGTTTTTGCACAATTTCCTGCGGCCAACATGCATTTCAGAATACTTGGAGCCTTACTGCCGTACGTTCATTTATGTCCATGTCTTTATCTACGTAAAATAAAGCCATGCACATAAAACATCTTAAAATCAGATATGTAACACTCAACCAATCATTC
The DNA here is from genome assembly GCA_946811185.2 of Hippopus hippopus. Lineage (NCBI taxonomy): Eukaryota > Metazoa > Mollusca > Bivalvia > Cardiida > Cardiidae > Hippopus > Hippopus hippopus. The sequence continues at coordinate 6,206,831 of OX328109.1, forward strand.
AAGAAAGTTATCACTCTATTTAACACACCAACTCCAGAAAGTATCTGAAACTCATGTTGGACGAGGAATCCGGGGCAATCGATTCAGAATACGTGGGAACGAACTAGATTTGGGACAAATTACTAAGACATTCTCTCGGCGTTTCTTTTCTTTATAAATAGTCTTAAAACTCTATAACCGTCTGTTATGGACCATTAGACGATTTAGTATTTCTTTCTAGGCAAAGTTATGTTTGTGAATGAGGGTTGCCCCTTTCTGCAACACTTTAATGGAGGTATAGGAATTTCGTTTAAAAAAATCCTTTTAGTTACGTTAACTACACTCTTAAACACTGGTTTCACTTCAAAAATAGGGTAGTGTGAAAAAGAAGCGGATTTAACTCATAAAACGTAAGTTTTTTACAACCAAGTCTTTTAAATCGGTTCAATATTGATTTATCTTGTTACCGATATAAGTTTTATTGGGCATTTTGTATTTTAAGTGTCCAAATTTGTTGCTCAAACAGCGACAAAATTCGATGTCGGAGTTTGCTAAAGAAACCTAAGAAGGAACCGATAAGACGCTACGTACACGATGAATGTCAAAATGTGAAAAAACGTACGTAGGGTCTTATAAATAGGACTAATTCAATATCAGACTGAGCTCTCGAAAGCCTTGCCCAAAGGCACTTTCCTACGACCAGGGCTGAAATTGTGTAGTAAACAGTTAGAGCATTGGCTTATGACTATTCATATGCAGATCAAAGGTAGAAAACTTGGGGGGGGGGGGGGCAAAGGAGAATACTGCTTTACTCCAGCATTTCAACTTTAACCACAATGTTTTCAATGGGGTTCTTTCTGTGAGTATTTACTAAAGTACTGTTTTGCAATAATAAGTTGGTCAATAGACTTTCCTATGAGAAAAATGAGAATGTGTTGAATATTACATCGATATTCAAGAAGTCCAGCTCAGCGTCCATAGTCTGCACACGGACAGAGAAACATTTTCCGGACCTCTTCGCCGCCGCTTTGTTGGCTTTCTTCATGTTCACAAGAGGCATTGCCAGAGTTATTCATGTAGCCCGTCAATCAGTGACACAATCTACATTATTCTTTTTCGTTTAAATCAAACAAAATCTACATGACAAGCATATTTATTCTTCTTTTCCTCAACAAGTACACTATCAAAACTTTTCGAAATCCTTGTCATTTAGACGCATTCAAGAAGACGATCGAGATCAAATGAATATGTTTATTTTACGGGCCTCTGTGCGGCCGTTTACTTTTTGACACAGACAACGGCTACCGTAAATTAATACCATACTGCACTTATTCATACCTTGAATGGTGCGGTAGTTTTGAATACGGTGATTGTCAAAATTCACCTATTTGCGATCAAAGACCTCAAGAGTGGGCTGATTAGCCTCCTTGTAAATATCCCGCAAATGAGACTATAGATCCCAGCAGAATAAACATTCTCATTGAAATTTGTAAACTGGCAACCTGCTTTTGGTCTTCGAATCAAGGGTAACGAGACAAAAAACGGGTACCAGTTCATGAAATTTGCAGACAATTATATTCTGCGGCCATCTATGGACTTCAAACCCTTTACCGCGGAATCCCGAAAATACTGCGGGAAAAGGAGAAGAAATGCAGGTAACCAACATGTCCTTCTTTTCCATCCATGTTTTCTACCCACCCAAAAGCAAATTCCAATTTTTAAGCCACATTAATTTTGTTGTCTACAAATATTTTCAAATTTAGAATTTTGCAGTAACGTAGAGGGTTCAGACACCTATTTGCAAGACTTGCTACAATTAAAGATACATCTACACTCGATTTCAACCAATGTTCAGCCAGTTTTACCCTTATTTTATGAAACTGTAATCATTCTTGTATCTTCATGCCAAATTTTACCCCTGATGGCTGCAAAATTGCAGATTACGACGGATAGAAAATGCATTTTATATTTTGGAGGCCTTCAAAGCAATGGCCATTGTCGTTTTCAGGTTTAAATGAGGACAAATTCCTTGAGTTTTTCTATCCCTTACACCATAAATATTGGTAATTTACCTATTTTACACAGCTAAAACACTCTACACACTTTTAAGTTTTAACAGTGATTTTTCACTGTAGCTGTAAGGATGTATCTTTAATACTTCAGGATCTGTAGCAATAAGGAAAACCAAATTCTTTGATTACCATGGCTAAGTTCTCCCGCACTACTATGTTATATACCAGTACATAAACAGCGTAGAAAAACACATTTGCTGTCTGATTATCCTTTGGAATTTGGATAAGTCAAAATTTTTTGTTTGCTAAAAAGTTAAATCGAACTGATCACTGCGTAATATATCATTCTAACAAATGAAAGAGTACTGTATTAGGAATAACTACAGTACAAATGTTTGAAGAAGAAGAAGAAGAAGAAAAGTGTGTTTTTCTAACAGCAAGAAAACACTTTGATAGAGCTGGGAGAAATAAACATGATTTAACAGGATCACCTCATTACTTTAGTTTAAACATACGAGCAATGCTTTGGCAAAAGGGGGTTTGAAGCATCTCCATGAGACATTATACCAAGCAAGTCATCGCATCATAATGTATCCATAAAGTCCATTTGTGTCTGACAACCAACTGAATGATGAGGTAGAATAGTTCTTGGACATGCTGAATACTTACCAAAACCAAAATGGTTTTGGCACAGGTCAGCCTGAGCAGACTGCGTAGGCTGACCTTGGTCAATACTTTTTGAGATTCATTAAACTCCTTCATACAGCATGACTCGAATTTGCATCGATTTTGAATCAAGTTCTTACGACTTATATTAAGCACTCTTCATGCTTGCTCTTTTGAATTATGTGGGAAAGCAGCCAGTGGCTTGGAAAGAAAATTGTGCGGAGTACTGGTAGAAGAGACTCCAGGAAAGCATGGATAGGTGCACTGGCCGCCGCGATATAACTGAAATGATATTGAAAATGGCGTTAAACACCATACAATCAATCAATCAATCAATGCTCTTTTGAAACCTTAAAGGCCCAACAGTGGCCAAAAGTAAACAATGCCTGTGCATTTTAATGTAAACCATACCATTAAAAAGTATGGAAATTATTGTGAAGATGATAATCTGTTCCTGTGGGGTCGGTCCAGTTGTTAGTCGCTGACAGAAAAATGAATTTTAAAACTACATGTAGGTTGAAAGTTGCTAGGACGCTGTGTCTTTTTATTTTTTACCTGATTTTAAAGCTCATTTTTCGGCCAGTGACTTTCAGTTTTCATATTTGTCGATCAATAGAAGTTTAGAAAGTTACTGTTCATATCTTTTAACTGGTCAAGATTTCTTTCTTTCAACCATTTGATGGTCTAAGGGAGAAAACTCCAACAGTAATAAACTATAAGTTATGAAAAGTGTTCTTCCTCAATCTGACACCCTCAAACCCGAAAGCGGACAGTTTAAATCAAGATCAGACTGTACAGACTGTGCAGTCTGATCTTAATCTACACTTTTCGAAAAAAAAGAGAGATTTTTCGTCGAAAAGAAATAGATCTATCGGTAAGGATGACATGGCAATATTTGGAATTTTTACCATCGGTTGGAAATCTTCATTTCCCCCTACAGTTTTTGACTTAATTATGAAGATAAAATCATTCTGTGGAGTAGTAAAAGAATGTTTCACTTGGCCACACTTTTTACTACATTACGGGCAAGTTTGCATATTGTGCGTTATGGATGCAACATTTTTGCATACAGCGCCATGTTATCACGTTTCTAGATTTAGTCATCTGCGGGGCCCTTTTGTCGCGTAGATCAGGGATTTTATATACTCTTTATATGATCCCTGCGTAGATTTAATTTATTTGAGCTGTGCTCTGTGAAAAAGGGGGCTTAATGCATTTGTGAAAAGTATCTCCCCATGTCAGCCAGCGCAGTCTGCACAGTTGGACATTGGCTGAAACTTTTCGCTATCTTCAAATTTTCTGCATGTCCAAGGACCTTTCTATCTGATGATTCAGGCATTTGTTATACAAACTGAGTTTTTTATCAATCCATGATCGTGTGATGACTTGCTTGGTATCAAACATAGAGATGCATTAAGCCCCCTTTTGCCAGAACGTAGCTCATTTATATTTAACCCTTGTTTTTTAAGTTGAAATCTTGCCTTGATATACAGAAAGGCGTTAATCCCCACTTAAAAAAATTTTGGCGGTTATGTTGAAACAAGGGAGACAACCTAATGGTTACAAAATAGTACTTTCACGGCACTTTCTTTGGTCTATTGTATTTCAATCTTTAAAAATCCACGATCCTTTTATAACAACACACTAGATGTAGGCTTTATTACATCGGAGCGTAAACAAAATATTTTCGATTCCGAGCGTCCTTGCAGACGCTAGTTTACGAACGATATTTTTTCCATTCGTGTTACGTTTTATGCTTTCTACAATTCAAAGGGAGATGAATCTTATAAACGATATAGGTTAAAATGTGTAAGAGTTTTCTCCCTTAGACCATTAATTATTTGGCATAGATAAAAGCCAAGCAGCACCAGATCTCTGGGTGGTGACAAGGAGTGAGGGACGATGAATGCGTTTTCAACAAACCGGTGCCTAGGTAGACACATGCCGTAGTAAGTAGCCCCTTCATTTGTAATCGAATTTTTTTTAATAAAAACGATATCAAATCCAAACAGCAGTCTCCACTTTCTGACAACAAATGTGCGTCCTAGGTTGCATCTCCCTTATTTAAGTCTTGAACAAAACATTTCAAAGTTCAGTCTCCGTGATATTCAGGGTGAATGGAAATACTGGAATAGACATGAACTGACCGGAACGGTTTAAAACGGACCAGGACGGACTTGAAAATACGTTTGTAACTCGTTTTTAACTCTTGTAGCGATAAATGAAGTGTTGCTACAAGAGTTCACATCGTCTTTTTATGTCGATTCCGATCTGTTCCGGTCCATTCCTGCATGTTCCTGTCCATGCCGACCTCTTACGGTCAATTCCGGTATTTGCGTGCACCGTAATATTTACATACGGGGAATTTACAAATGTTACGTGTCTCTAAAAATTGTAAATAACAACAGACATTCGTCAGGTATATTTTTATCTCTCAGTTGCTAATCATAGTTATGTGTTACTGTGATTTGTTTTAATTTGCAGTAAATATCGTTCAATAGTAATTCAAAGTAGAACGTATTCGCATGCAATGTAAAAATGACCAATTCAACTTCATTTTACAAAGACCTGTCAATATGTACAAAAATATTTGACGATAATTATGCCAATAAACTTGTTTTATTTCAGCAGTTTTGTTTTTAACATAGTAATTCAATTAATGAGAAGACGATAGAAATTAAACCTGTTTAAAACTGAACGGATTTGCATGCCACAAACTGATAGAGTCTTTTTGTTTAAAGTTAGAAAAGATTGTGGGAAAAGAGAAAATTGCATCAACTGGGGTGCGGAAATCCTGCGTCCGACTCGGGTAAATTTGACGTTGGATAAGTGACTTTTTGCAATCTACGCGTCCGCGGACAAGTAGAATACGAGGAGGAAATTGAAAGTAAAGATCTGTATTATATAACATTATCCCTATGAAATAGAAATGTTCTCTACGTCTCACTTCGTAAACAACAACATTTTTAAATTGAATTATGATAAGCTATTCCCTGATGCATGTATCTGGAATCAAAAACAAACATTTTGCCGACTCTGATTTTATCGCCTCCGCAGGCTTTTTCTTGATTTTGACTGCACTGCAGTACGGCCGAAATGTTTTGGTTTCTTGGTGCCATTTGTTTTGTTTAATGGAGGCAACCATAACCGAACCGAGTTATTTTTTGCACATTATAACACCGCACGTAGACTTGACGCGGTTGTCATTTCCCTATCATTCAATATTAAATTCTTTTTTGTCGTTCGCAAAAACTTACAGCTGACAATAACAACAAAGTTGTCTTAATTTAACACCGTGGAACACATTCTTACTTGGTTGCAGTAAACGTATTTGAAGGAAAACCAAACACGCTGAATCCAAGTAAAACATGTCAAGAACCGGGAAACATTACAAAAAGTTTGTTAAAAGGGCTGTAGACGATAAAGGCCAGTGCAGCCTTTTTACTTTCGGCTTAAAACGTTCAAATTCTTTGCAGATCGATCTGCAGGTAATCAAATCTCCGCATACTGAGTCTCAATCTGAAGTGCCGGGTCTGTCGGCCATCACCAATCTCCCGTTGTCTGAGAACTAGACAATTATTTCACTGCACATGATGCAAACTCTACATCTCCAGACACAATAACCAAGCCTAGCCTTTTAACTTCCATAGATAATGATTCCCTTGTATCATGTAAAAGCTGGTAAGCAGTTCTGCTGAAGTAATAACTCCGGCACCCATGGGTGTACCACAGTAGTGTTAAAAAGGGCTGTAAGTGCAAACACTGAGATATTCGGCCATGGTTTAAGCAGTTATACTGTAACTGTTGAAACTTTTTCAATTATTAAATTGTTGCACCTTTCTATTTACTGTATGTATGTACAGTGCCATTAATTTGTTTTATTGATGTACCTTGAAAGTCAGTCTGCTTTTTCCCAATTTGGCCAAAATCGCGCTTGAATATCCCAAAATGAAAGGCTAAGGCCCCTCCCAATTTTTGGAAAAAAAGCCCCGTAAAGGTTTGCTTGATTTATTTTCATCATTGTTATTAAAAACCTAAACAAAGCAAATTTAAATGGTTAAAAGAACATCATTATCTACAAACTATGGTACATTCAGGTCTTTTGTGCCATTTAAAATTGTTTTGTTTTGGACAAGTAAACTTATCTGACGGACAAGTAGATTTTCTAGATTTACTTGTCCATGGACAAGTAGAAAATTTCAAGATTTCCACACCCCTGATCAAGTGTCCTTATTCCGCGATGATAAGGAAGCATGATAAAATTAAGAGTTTAGACAAGAAAATGAATTAGATAATACTTGCCTTCATAACTGAACCATTTCTAATAATTTTTATGCAAGAATTAGAACTTTGTTATTAGTTTTAATGCTGTAGTCACTAGTGCTGTAAAAAAAAAAAGCCTGTGGCCTTTTTGAGCAAACATGGCATGACCTAGTTTTGGTAGCTTGATAATAACTATAGGAGAAAGGTAAAGGCCTCTGCAATTTTGTTTTAGAAGAAACACTAAGCGTTTTTTTCCTTCTTTGAATGAGTCCGTAAAACACCCGTTCCCAGTCCGAAAATGTTAAAATTTTTCCCAAAATCACGCTCGAAAATTCCCAAAACAAGTTGTATTTCTCACTGGATAATGGACCCATTCCAAAGCAAGGACCAGGGTGTTGGTTTTCAAATTGACTGTTCGATGAATTGAAATTTGTATCGTGGTTTTTTTCCCCCGGCAAATTGTTCAGAATATGTAACACAAACAATCCAAATATCAGTGATTTCATTGGTGGTCAAAAAGAAGGAGTTTCCCCAAAGTAATAATCAACTAAAAACAAATGTGACAGTTTATTTCGGTAAACTGGTCGTATTGTTTGATAACAAAGTTTAAGCTTTTATGGGGTAGAGCTTGGCATCCAGTCCAGTGTTTTGGTAGCCTTTGTAGCGATCGTCAAATACAATGGTGCGCTGTATATGTTTTTTGTGTTGCCAAAAATTTGCGATTTATCAGTACTCGTAACGGCATGTATATTCGCGGAAAATTCTTTCTTTAGCAATCAGACTACGAAGAGAGCCATAACTGTAAATAACATTGAAAGAAAATCAAAGCATTGGGCTCTCAACTCCCTACAGAGTTCCGCCTTATGGAGACTGACGAGTATAGTCAAGTTTAAGATGAATTTAAAGGCATCTTGATGAACAAGTAGCTCGTCCCAAAATGAAATGGAGTTGACATTCAATCGAGCCTAGGTTCGAATGTACATGTAGAACAGTTGTCATCAACAAAATTCATGGCTTAACTCTTATATCCCCCCACAGTTACAAAAAGACAGTACTGTTGACAGCTTCAGTGTTTCTCCCATCTTCAAATTTTTGAGGGTCATTTGTGACCCCTATTCCAAATTTTTGGGGGCCATACAAAAATCTTGAGGGTCACCTTTATAACTGCCTTTTTAAAAGATACTTGAATTCACGTTTGGGGACATTTCTCTGTGACTCCGCTGACTCGTAACTGGAACTATTTTTCTTAGTCTGACAATACCCGGATATTTGTTGCATTTGTTGATTTTTCATTTTTTTTCACGTTTTCGAGGTGTTTACTTGTGGAAGGGACAACAAAACTGTCTGCTCGTCCTTTCTGTTTTTCTTTTTTGGTTTATCTGGTATTCTGTTTCGGAAAGCGTCTAGAATACACAGACCATACATGTTAAAGCACGGCGACCAACTGACCTTCCTATAGTTAATCCGTACCTTGTTCTTTAATACTAAACAAGAGCTTCAAATGTGTGACTGTCAGAGAGAAGCCAGTTGGTAGCAATTCATGTTCTTTTTCCTTTTTGTGCAGTACTGGCAGATATTTATCAATAAATTATCAATAAAGCTGGTTTCAGACACTGGGTGCCATACCATAAACTCTCAGTATAAAATAATCATGGCGTACGAAATCTTTCTCTGCATACGAACCTTATTTTGTCCCTTAGTATTTCGGCTTGACGTAATGGTGTGCATTATAAACTTTTGTTCTGATTGAACTGATATGTTTATGGTTGCGTCAGAAAAGATGGACATGACAAATTTTAGTGTGTCAGCTAAGAAATGATTGCGTCAAAAACGCAAGAAACACGCTCTGGGAGAAACCCTGCATCTTTTGCAGCATGAGAAACGAGGACATTTTTTTTCTTTAAACCTTTACCACATGATCCCATGTTTTAACAACCCTGAGAAAGAAGCCTTGAGAAAACATTGCGGGAAAAGGAGAAAATGCTGGTAACCAGCATTTTCTCCTTTTCCCACAATCTTTTCTACTCTATCAAAGACAAGTTCCATCATTTGAGTCACATATACATTGTCATCTGCAAATGCTGTGTATTTTGACAATTCTAAAATCATGGGGTTTGGTAAAGAGTTAAGGACAAATTAATTTGTTTTCAGTGTTGTAATTTCTGGTGTGTAGTGCTTCAATTTAAGTTCATATAACTGAAAAGTATCCATTATAAATAATCAGTAACTTGATTTTGTGTTTATCATGAAAATTCCCAACTTTGGGAAAGAAGACATGTTTTTCCCAATTTGCATGGTTTTGGACCCATTCCCAAAACAGGGAAAAAAAATGCTGCTGAAAGAAATAACAATGATATTTATTTCTGTTAACCAAAACATTTGAGCCATGCTCTGTGAAAAGGGGGCTAAGCTGTTACAACAGTGTTAACTCTTTACCAAACGACAAATTTTTGGACTGGACCAAATTCACAGCATATGCAGACAACAAATCTTGTTAATATGATGATTTCTGACTTTGATAGGGTAGAAAATATTGTGGTTACCAGCATTTTCTCCTTTTCCCACAGTGTTTTCTATAGGCTTCTTTCTCAGGGTCGTTAAAAGTCAGGATTGTGTGGTAAAGAGTTAAACTCAGATAGACTATTTTTCTCCATTACCCGAAATGCTTTTGTAAGCTTTCTTTCCCAGTCTTGTAAAAATGTGGTAAGATGAAAATGCTGGTAACCAGCATATTTTCCTTTTTCCATAACATTTCCTACCCTTTGAATGACAGATATCTTGTTTTTAGTACATGTAACATTTGATTTGTCACCTGTAAATACTTACAATTTGGACAAGGCTAAAATTTTGTAATCTGATAAAGGGTTAATTAATGCTTTCACTTTCTGCAAGTCCTAAATTTTGTTGTGTGATGAAGAGTTGAATGCACATACAGTCTTCCATATCTAAATTTCGTCCATTTTAAAATTATTCTTCAGGTAGATGATATTAAAAGGTGTAGATCTCATGAATACTGTGTGATAGATTAAACATTTCAGTTATACGGATGGCAGAGATTGGAATTGAATTTATAATTATGATTATTTAGCTGAACAGTAAAAAGCATCTATTAAAGGATCTAGTATGGCACTGTACCCAGAGACACTGCCTCTGTTTTTTTAGCCCACCTGAGCACGAAGTGCTAAGGTGAGGTATTGTGACTGGTCGTTGTCCGGCGTCCATCTGTCCGTCTGTCCACAATTCCTTTAAACATCTTCTCCTCCTAAACCGCTTGGCCAATCTTGATGAAACTTGGCAGGGATGTTCCTTGGGTGAAGCTCTACCAAAGTTGTTCAAGAGATTGAATTCCACCAATAACTCTGGTTGCCATGGCAACAAAAAGGGGAAAAAATCTTCTTCTCTGAAACTAGAAGGCATAGAGCTTTGATATTTGGTATGTAGCATCTCCTAGTTGACCTCTACCAAATTTGTTCATATGATGCCCCTGGGGTCAAAACTGGTCCCGCCCCAGGGGTCACAAGTTTGAATATAGGAACAAAGAAGGAAAACTTTAAAATTCTTCTTCTCTGAAACTGGAAGGCGTGGAGCTTCGATATTTGGCATCTACCATATCCTAGTGGACCTCTTCCAAGTTTGTTCATATGATGCCCCTGGGGTCAAAACTGGCCCTGCCCCGGGGGTCACAAGTTCAAACATAGGAACAAAGAAGGAAAACTTTAAAATTCTTCTTCTCTGAAACTTGAAGGCATAGAGCTTTGATATTTGGCATCTAGCATCTCCTAGGGGACTTCTACCAAATTTGTTCATATGATGCCCCTGGTGTCAAAACTGGCCACGCCCCGGGGGCCACAAGTTCGAACATAGGAACAAAGAAGGAAAACTTTAAAATTCTTCTTCTCTGAAACTGGAAGGTGTAGAGCTTTGATATTTGGTATGTAGCATCTCCTAGTGGACCTCTACCAAGTTTGTTCATAAGATGCCCTTGGGGTCAAAACTGGCCCCACCCCAGGGGTAACAAGATTGAACATAGGAACAAAGAAGGAAAACTTCAAAATTCTTCTTCTCTAAAACTGGAAGGCGTAGAGCTTTGATATTTGGTATGTAGTATCTCTTAGTGGACCTCTACCAAGTTTATTCATATGATGCGGCTGGGGTCAAAACTGGCCCAGCCCTTGGGGTCACAAGATTGAACATAGGAACAAAGAAGGAAAACTTAAAATTCTTCTTCTCTAAAACTTGAAGGTGTAGAGCTTTGATATTTGGTATGTAGCATCTCCTAGTGGACCTCTACCAAGTTTGTTCAAATGATGCCCCTGGGGTCAAAACTGGCCACGCCCCGGGGGTCACAATTTCGAACATAGGAACAAAGAAGGAAAACTTTGAAATTCTTCTTTTCTTAAACTGGAAGGCATAGAGCTCTGTTATTTGGTATGTAGTGAACCTGTTCTAAGTTTGTTAGCCCACCTGAGCACAACCTGTTCAGTCAGTTCAAAATTGGGTCACCTGGGGTCATAAACTAAGTCACATTAAAGTAATACCTTGTGGGCACATTAGAGGCCACATTTATAGCTCAAATGACCTGAAATTTGGCCAAAATGTTTGTCTTGATAAAATCTCACATGAGTTTGGATTTGGGTCACCAGGGATCATAAACTAGGTCACTAGGTCAAATTAAAGTAATACCTTGTGGGCACTCTAGAGGCCACTTGTTTTGCTCAATTGACTTGCAAATTGGTCAGAATGTTTGTCATGATAAAATCTCACATGAATCTGAATTTGGGTCATGTTGGGTCTTAAATTAGGTCACTAGGTCACATTAAAGAAATACCTTGTGGGCACTCTAGAGGCCACATTTATTGTTCAATTAATTTGAAAATTGGTTAAAATGTTTGTCTTGATGAAATCTAGGATGAGTTCAAAATTGGGTCACCTGCGGTCATAATCTAGGTCACTAGGTCGAATTAAAGAAATACCTCGTGGGCACTCTAGAGGCCACATTTATTGTTCAATTAATTTGAAAATTGGTTAAAATGTTTCTCTTGATAAAATCTAGGATGAGTTCAAAATTGGGTCACCTGGGGTCATAATCTAGGTCACTAGGTCGAATTAAAGAAATACCTCGTGGACACTCTAGAGGCCACATTTATTGTTCAATTGATTTGAAAATTGGTCAGAATGTTTGTCTTGATGAAATATTGGATGAGTTCAAAATTGGGTCACCTGGGGTCATAATGTAGGTCACTAGGTCAAATTAAAGAAATACCTTGCAGGGCTTTTTTTCCTTCTATAATTGAGGCCGATATTCAGTGACTTCCCAATTGCAAAAAGCGTCATTTTTTCCCAATTGTGGCGGAAGAATTTCCCAATTTTGCTTAAAGGATTTCCCAATTTTGCTGGAAAAATTTCTCATAAAACGATGCTGAAATTCCTAATAAGTTAAAATACCAATTTCTCAAAAGCTATTTCAAATGACCAGACACAAAACTCGTTATTTAGCGGTGATTGAAACCGAAAGCAGGTTTTTTTTCATTGATTTGCGACTCAGCTGACTGCGCTGCAGTATGGCCGAAATGTTGCGTTTTCTTGGCGCCATTTGGTTTGTTTTAATGGAGGCACTCTTAACCGAACCGAGTTATATTTTGCGCATTATAACACCGCACATAGACTGAACGCAGTTGTCATTTCCCTATCATTCAATATTAAATCCTTTGACATGTTATATAATTGTTTGTCTTTCATAAAAACTTACAGCTGACAAAAGAAGTTTTCTTAACACTGTGGAACACATTCGTACTCGGTTGCAGTCAATGTACTCAAAAAAAAACAAACACACTGTATCCAAGCAAAACATGTCAAGAACCGGGAAACATTACAAAAAGTTTATTAAATAAAAGGGCTGCAGATGGTAAAGGCCAGCGTAGCCTTTTTACTTTCGACGTGAAACGTTCGAATTCTTTGCTGATCGATCTACAGGTAATCAAATCTCTGCATATTTAGTCTCAATCTGAAGTGCCGGTTCTGTCGGGCATCGCCAATCTCCCTTTGTCTGAAGACTAGACAATTATTATCACTGCACATGATGCAAACTCTACATCTCAAGACATAATATCCAAGCCTAGCCTTGTAACTCCCACAGATAATGGTTCCCTTGTATCATATGATGGCCGAAAAGCAGTTCTTCTAAAGTATTAACTCCGGCACCCATGGGTGTACCACAGTAGTGTTAAAAAGGGCTCTAAGCCTATATGTGCAAATGCTGTGAGATATTTGGCCATAGTTTAAGCAGTTAAAGTTTGAATGTTGAATTTGTTTCACTTGTTAATTAAGTTGCTGTACCTTCTATTTACTCTATGTATGTACACTGCCATTAATTTGTTTTATTGATGTATCTTGAAAGTCAGTCTGATTTTTCCCAATTAGGCCAAAATCGCGCTTGAATTTCCCAAAATGAAAGGCTAAGGTCCCTTCCCAATTTTTGGGAAAAAAGCTCTGCCTTGTGGGTACTCTAGAGGCCACATTTCTTGCTCAATTGACTTGAAAATTGATCAGTAGCTTGTCTTGATGAAATCTCGGATGAGCTTACAATTGGGTCACCAGGGATCATAAACTAGGTCACTAGGTCAAATTAAAGAAATACCTTGGCACTCTAGAGGCTACATTTTTTGCTCAATTGACTTGAAAATTGGTCAGAATGTTTGTCACGATAAAATCTCACGTGATTCTAAAATTGGATCACCTGGGGTCATAAACTAGGTCACTTGGTCAAATTAAAGAAATACCTTGTGGGCACTCTAGAGGTCACATTTATTGTTCAATTGATTTGAAAATTGGTTAAAATGTTTGTCTTGATAAAATCTAGGATGAGTACAAAATTGGGTCATGTGGGGTCATAATCTAGGTGACTAGGTCAAATAAAAGAAATACCTTTAGGGCACTCTAAAGGCAACATTTCTTGCTCAAGTGACTTGAAAATTGGTCAGAATGTTTTTCTTGATGAATTATCGGATGAGTTTGAAATTGGGTCACCTGGGGTCATAAACTAGGTCACTTGGTCAGATTAAAGAAATACCTTAAGGGTTTTCCCTTGGCCACAAAAATAGGGGGTCATTGTGACCCCCTAGTCAAAAATAATGGGGGTCATTTTGGAATTTGTGGGGGTCACAACAAAATGTAATTCACATAAACAAAAGCTACTATTTGTGAAAGTATGTGTTTTTTCTTTTGTTTGTTTTCTGTTCACTGTAAATCTTTGTTTACCCTATATATGAATTATTTCATGGTGATGGATATATAATAACACCAGAGATTCTCTATATAGAGGGACCTTACAGCCTAGGTGACACCTTTTTCATAAAGACTATCTGGAGTATGCTTTATTTAAGCCTGTTCTTAACGAGCAAATATGCTCTAGCTGCAGACAAGCTGTTATATCTCTAAGTAATTTTAATGTTTCAAGGGTATCGTCATGACCGCTAGTGTTTTGATGATGCACAAAGGTTGATTTTCAAGGTATGTGTAGCCTCTCTCTATGGTAAAGGGTTATTTTGTTTTTATCACAGGAATCGACCGTTTAGTTGGTGAAGAAAGCTTGTTGTCTGTCGGATTGGGAAGTCTCTGTTATTTTTCTTGATAGAGATTATCCATTTCGGCCAAAAATAAACTATTTTCACCAATTAAATGGACGATTCCTGTGTTTCGACACGCGGCTCGCGTTCATGCCGCTGTTTTCAACGAATAACAAAGTGTATCTCTTTAGCTAATTTACAGTAAACCCTCGAGACCTTGAAATGTGATTCTGGGTGCTCTTACCAGGCGTTTTATCGTATGATCTTTGTTTAAGGACTCTTCTTCCTTGCAGACAGCAAGAATGACGTCGATTTTGACAGAGCCATATTGTTTTCATTAGAGATCGACTGGTTTAGTTTACGGTATTTTATTAAAATCAATACACAGTCCAGTGTTTCGTCCCATTTTCTCTTCGTACTCCAGATTTTTCATCTACTCGCGATGTAACAGTGTCGGAAGTATATATGATCGTTAGTATCTCTCGTCGAATTTGTGCGTCAACAATGACACATTACTGAAAAAATTGCGGGTAATTTTCCTTAAAAATGCGTCAAAACGCACAAAATCGTGCATCAAGGAAAACCCTGACCTTGTGGGCACTCTAGGGGCCACATTTATTGCTCAGTTGACTTGAATAATGGTCAGAATGTTTGTCTTGATAAAATCTCACATGAGTCTGAATTTGGGTCATGTTGGGTCTTAAATTAGGTCACTAGGTCAAATTAAAGAAATATGTTGTGGGCACTCTAGAAGCCACATGTATTTTTCAATTGATTTGAAAATTGGTTAAAATCTTTGTCTTGATGAAATCTTGGATGAGTACAAAATTGGGTCACCTGGGGCCATAATCTAGGTCACTAGGTCAAACTAAAGAAATACCTTTAGGGCACTCTAGAGGTCACATTCCTTGCTCAATTGACCTGAAAATTGGTCAGAATGTTTGCCTTGGATGCATTTGAAATTGGGTCACCTGGGGTCATAAACTAGGTCACTCGGTCAAATCAAAGAAATACCTTGTGGGCACTCTAGAGGCCACATTTATTGCTCAAATGATTTGAGAATTATTCAGAATGTTTGTCCTGATAAACTTTCAGATAACTTCTAAATGGGGTCAACTGGGGTCATAAACTAGGTCACTAGGTCAAATTAAAGGAATACCTTTAGGGCACTCTAGAGGCCACATTTTTTGCTTAATTGACTTGAAAATTGGTCAATGTTTGTTTTGATAAATTTTCAGATGAGATCAAATTGGGTCATGTGGAGTCATAAACTAGGTCACTGGGTCAAATTAAAGAAATACCTTTTGGGCACTCTAGAGGCCACATTTATTGTTCAATTGATTTGAAAATTGGTCAAAATGTTTGTCTTGCTGAAATCTAGGATGAGTTCAAAATTGGGTCACCTGGGGTCATAATCTAGGTCACAAGGTCAAATTAAAGAAATACCTTTAGGGCACTCTAGAGGTCACATTTCTTGCTCAATTGATTTGAAAATTGGTCAGAATGTTTGTCTTGATGAAATATTGGATGAGTTTGAAATTGGGTCACCTGGGGTCATAAACTAGGTCACTAGGTGAAATTAAAGAAATACCTTTAGGGCACTCTAGAGGCCACATTTATTGCTCAATTAACTTGATAACTGTTTAGAATGTTTGTCTTGATAAATTTTTTTGATTAGTTCTAAAGTGGGTCACATGGGGTGATAAATTAGGTCACTAGGTCAACTTACAGAAATCCCTCGTGGACACCTCTAGAGGCCACATTTTAAGTTCAGTTGACCTGACAATTGGTCAGAAATTGAATTATGCACGTGGAGTGAATTTCGCCTATTGACTCAGGTGAGCGATCCAGGGCCATCATGGTCCTCTTGTTTTTTTTAACCCTTTACCAGACAACAAAATTTTAGTCTGGTCAAAATTGAAAGTATGTGTAATTGACAATTTAGATATGGTTCAAATGATGATATTTTCTTTGAAAGAAAAAGTATATGTAGTAAACATTATGGGGAAAGGAGAAAATGCTGGTTACCAGCATTTTCTCCTTTTCCCACAATGTTTTCAAGAGGCTTATCAAAGACAGAAATCATCATTTGAGCTACATTTAAAGTGTTGACTGCAAATGCTTTCACTTTGGTGTGATCCAAAATTTTTGTCATTTGGTAAAGAGTTATATTATTGTTTCTAAGTACTGTACTTTCAATTTCGACTAGTCTGGAATTTTGTCACCAGGTTGAGAGGTAAAGGAAATAATGACTTATTGTTATATATTTTCATACAGTTGATTGCTAAATCGATTCAAAATGTCAGATTTTGATCCCTGTGAGTGTGTTTGGAATCATGAAAATGCAATGCAGCGTCTTATGAATCTGGTAAGTGAAATTTCTTAAATTTAATGCTTAGAGCGCAGATTAAACTCAGCTAATTTTTCTCAGTGGAGAAAAAGACGCAAATAATAGCAATTTCATAGTTTTGATGGCAGAAGATAATTTTTGTACCATATTCTCTTCCTTTGAAGGCCCAGTGGTGGCCCAAGGTAAACAATGTTATTGTTTAAATGCATCTAAATTTGAATCGTACCATTTTATTAAAAGTATGGAAATTATCATGAAGGTGACAATCTGTTATTGTACAGTCGATTCAAGTGTTAGTCGCTGGCAGAAAAAATGAGCTTTAAAACCAGGTACATTTATAAAATAAATGAAAGATAGAGCAACTTGGCAACTTTTAAAACTTAGTTTCAAAAAGTTATTTGCAATTTTATAATATCTCTGTCATTAGTGAAGATATTTACTTCAAACTTGGCCATAATTAGTATAAAGGGAAACTATACAACAGGGACAGATAACCACCAAAATATTTTTTCAATTTGACACAGTTTTGCCCCTTGTTTAGGTGGAATTTTCACTGAAAAACAATCTATTTCTAAAAGAAACTGCATCTGAGTTTTGGCACCTGCCTGCAGTGTTCTTGAAACGTGGTTTGTGCCAACTGTACAGGCTATGATCAGAATAATTTTGGAGATGCCATGCAAAAGTTTTTGTTTCCAGAATAGAAATGTAAAGATTCACTGTGTTACAAGCATGCTAAGATACTTTTGACAAGCAAGAAGATCGTCTTTTAGAAAAAAGTTGTTGACTATTTTCTTTTTTTTTTTTTTTTCTTTTTCTTTTTTTCTTGTAAAAAAAAAAAAAGAAACACAAAGAAGAGATCACTGATAAAAATTGTAAATACATGTAAACATCATATGTGAATAACGATCTTAATATCACTTTGAATAATTGGTAACTTAAATAATTTTGTAGTATTGCCTTTAATGCCGCTATAGAAAGTTTCCTTTCTAAAATCATTAAATAAATGGAAAATGCTGTATTCGAATGCGCAATTTCTCCATTTTCAAATTTCGAGTAGAAATTTAAAAATTCCGATGCTTTTACGTGTTTTTTTTTTTTTCCAAATAAACATCACTTTATAATAATAATAATATAATAACAAGATTATTTAAGATTCCTCTCTAAACTTCCTTTTTTTTAAGAATTAGAATACATATACATATTATTTTCTGTTTCTTTTTTCCTTGCATTTTAGTACCATTTGTCATGATTTTCTGCTGGTGGGGGTGGGGGTAAAAACAGATACAAAAAATGTAATCACAATTTCTCAAGAGAGTCAATATTTCTGAAATTGTCCACCAAAAGATTGCGGCTTCTATGATGCTTGTAACACAGTGAATCTTTACATTTCTACTCTGGAAACAAAAACTTTTGCATGGCATCTCCAAAATTATTCTGATCATAGCCTGTACAGTTGGCACAAACCACGTTTCTTTTATTCCTGAAATGGCAGACACACACACACACACACACACACACACACACACACAAAACATTTTTTAATTCTATAAAGATCTGGATCTATTCAACCACAACATAATAATTATTACTATACATATTTCGTTTAATAAACAGTAGTTTGAACCATTTTCTGCAGAGGCCTTGTACATACCTAGTGCAAAACTTCTAATGTAAATTTCAAGAGCTATTCTAAACCTTTGACCAGCAGCGACGTAAAAAGTTGTATATTCACAGTAATAGGTTCTGTGATAATTAAATTTAACCCTTGACTACACAACGAAATAAATACACTGAGTAAGGAAAACAAACAAGATTTTCTTTTATGTTTACGAAATATCTTATAGAATATTAAAAAAAAAAATATTACACGGGCTATGTGCTGTCTTATCTTCATCTATTTCCGTCATTTTCGAGCAGCTTCAACCCTTAGAGTACCAGGCACCACCATGATAATTACTGTAGTCAATGTACATCACGATCCATACGTCATGATTAATGCAGGCCTGGTTTCAAGGGTTCTGTAGATCAGGACCATACCGTACAGCACGTACAGTCTGATCATAACAGCTTCGACACACAATACAGTAAATGTAAAATTTTGCAGGTCTCATAAGGTAGATGTTTCGTGTAACAAAAATCCATTGGGCTAATTTGTAGACGAAGGGAAGAAAAAGGGTTATCTTTTCGCAAGTATTCTATAAATAGCTGATGTAGACGCCTCTTGTGTAGGGAGGTAACCAGTCTATACCTTGATCAAAGGTTAACCGCCATTTTATCCTTTACAAATTAAGATTGGACGAAAAACTTGTATGTAAAATTGCTTCTGATTATCATATTCTAAGATGCTCTCTATATCATAATCATCATTATTTTGTTTTGTAAAAAAGTAGACAAATGCGAAAACCATTGAGAGATGGGAAAGCTTGTGATAAACGGAAAGCATAACAACTTCGTTTGGGAAAACAGACGGAATCCTATATGTTTGAAAACTTCGGGGGACTAGCTAATTAAAGGATGTTTATCTTTCTGTATTTTTATTGTTATTTGGGAATGAACTATATATTGCAAGAAACCAGGTTTGAATTTCATGTAGGTCTGTTGGAATACTTAAGAAAGAGTCATGTGGAGTAATTCTGTCACAACAACACAACATTATTAGAAATTTTATAAAAATTATGACCTATCGAATAATTACTGATCATCTACATGGTAAATAGTTTAGGTACATTCCTACTGGAAGCCGCTTTATAGCGGCTTCCAATTAAGCAATGCTATGTGGAAGGTTAAATGGATCTGCATAAAGTATCAACCCATGTCAGCCTGTGCAGTCAGCACTTGCTGACATGAGTTGAAACTTTATGTTATTGGTAAAATATTTGTATGTCAAAGGACTTTTATTATACTGCAAAGAAATTTCTCGTGATCTGATTGGATAATATGCCCCGAACATATATATCATGTACACTGGCAAAACCGACGTAAAAGCAGTTTCCGTTTCGGGAGCCCCGTAGACATGACTACACTATCAACACAACATCCAAAATGGCGGCGTCGATCAAGATTAACATCAAGATTATGCGCCAAGCTGCACGTTTTAGCACATTCTACCAAGGTTTCAGTGACGTCAGTTCCCAGTGATGTCAGTTTTCATAGAATTGGGGCACTCAGAAGGGAAATTCTACTTTGTCAGCATACTCAATTTTTTAAACCAAAAAACAGGTAAAATTCGCTTAACAAACATTGGAATGGTAAAACTTTGCAGTATAATAAAATCAATGTACGGTCAGGTGGCAGGGGACTTGGAAACTTGTTCACGGCTGTGGCGAATAATGTCGCCACCTCGCCTTCGGCTCGGGGCGACATGATTCACCACAGCCGTGAACAAGTTTCCCTCGCCTTCGGCTAGGGGCGACATGATTCACCACAGCCGTGAACAAGTTTCCAAGTCCCCTGCCACCTGACCATACAACTAATAATGTATACTTCCTGAATCAGTTGGTTGTTAAACAAAATGGATGTTATGAATCCATTTTGTTACGATGAATTGGTTAGTAAAATGCATCACAGAGAATGATAAATAATAACATTAAACCCCCTTTTTGTCAGAGTATGGATCATATATTTATGCCTTAAACTTTCAGCTGAGACAGTCTCAAGATGCTTGCACTGATACACAGTGTTTCAACGAATGTAAGTTCTTTTTTCTCTTGATAGTTTTTGTTCCTACCCTGAGAAAAAGCCTATTGAAAACATTATGGGAAACTGAGAAAATGCTGGTGACCAGCAATTTCTCCCATACGCTACAATGTTTTCTATCACTTCCCGAAATTTCAATTTCCTAGTCATATTTGTATTATCATGTGCAGATGCTGTCAATTTGGACTTGATTGGTATAGGGTTAAGGAATGATCAGGATAGCATTTTAACCCTTTGTCACACCATCCAAGTTTTAATGACCCTGAGAAAAAAAGCCTTTTGAAAACATTACGGGAAAGGGAGAAAATCGTGTAAGTCTTTACCCCACAAAGAAAATTTAGACTTGACCAAATTGAAAGCATTTGGAGATAACGAATTATATCCAGCCGAAATGACGTCTTTTGATTGTCAGAAAAAAATTGTGGTGAAAGGAGAAAATGCTGGTTACCAGCATTTTCTCCTTTTCCCACAATGTTTTTAAAAGCCTTCTTTCTCAGGGTCGTTAAAAGTTGGGATTTTGTGGTAAAGGATTAACAAGGGACACAGCACTTAGCCTTTTTTCCTAACATTTACATGTTACACTGCTCAAGAAGAAAGCTCTTGAAAATGAGGAAAAGCACTTAGCCTGAGAACCCTGTATATATCAGTCCTACACTTTAAATCTTTGCCAAATGACAAAATTTTAGACTAGCCCAAATTCAAAACATTTGCAGAGGACACAGTAAATGAGACTGAAAATTTGAAATATGTTTTGGAAAGGTAAAAAACATTGTTGGAAAAGGAGAAAATGCTGGTTACCAGCATTTTCTCCTTTACCCACAATGTTTTCAAAAGGCCTCTTTCTCAGGGTCGCTTAAAGTCGGAATTTTGTGGTAGCGGTTCAAATCTTTAGCACTAAGTTCCAATTTTTAAGAACACTAAAAACTTTTGAAAACATTGTGGGGAAAAAAGAGAAAATGCTGGTAACCATCATTTTCTCCTATTCTGGCAATGTTTATTTTTAACCCATCCCAAAAACAAATTTCAATTTTTGAGTCTAATTTATTTTGTCATTTGCAACTGCTTTCAGTTAGGACCAATCTGAGATTTTTATCATTTGGTAAAGACTTGATGACCTGCAAGGAAGATGCCAGTATGAAAATATTCTTGAAATAGAGGAAAACGCTTCTTTTCCCACAATGTTTTCTATCCTTGTGAGATGAAAGTAAAAGTTCAAATGATGGGGTTTGCTTTTTATTAGATTGGAAAACATAGTGGAAAAAGGAGAAGATCTGTTATTCAATTATTGTTTTCAGAAGCTTTGTCCACAGCAACCTTTAAACAGCGAAAAATGTTTGTAAAAGATTAAATTAAAATTAGCATGTTCAGTATAGAATCAATGATAAAATTTCAGTACCTGGGGGTGACCAGGCTCCCGACGGTGGATTCAATACCATGATGATGATGATGTTAGGCTGGCTTGTCATGGCAACAGCATTATTTCTGCTCAGACCTGCTCGACTACGTAACCAAGGTGACGCAAAACCCTCGCCCAATAACGTAAGTGCTTGTGGTTCCTGTTCTTGCTCAACCCTGTACCACACAATCTCGAGTTTTAACTTCCCTAAGGAGGAGACCTTTTGAAAACATTGTGGGAAGAGGAGAAAGTGCTGGTAACCAGCATTTTCTCCTTTCTTCATAATGTTTTCTTTCCTACCAAAGGTGCATTTCTATTTATGAGGCGTAATTATTTTGTTGTCTGCAAAACCTTGCAATTTGGGAAAGTGTTAATTTTTTTCTTGTTTGGCACAACATTTTCGAAAGCTTTTTTTCTCAGGGTTGATAAAAGTTGAGATTTGGTAAAGGGTGACCAGCATTTTCTCCCTTTTCTACAACATTTTCATGAATGTCCTATTTTGTGAATTACATGACATGTATTATATGACATGCACCATTGAAATTGAGACATTACTCTGGCAGGACAGTTAAGTTTTAGATGTACCTATATTGAAGGCATCACTTTTGTTGATGATAAAATATCAAAATGTGCTTTGAAGGATTTTTTTTCTTGGGGGTCAAACACACAGCAAGAAAAGGAGATATTGGTGGTCCCCAGCAATTAAATCTTAACCACACATTTGAAAACATTGTGGGAAACGGAGAAAATGCTGGTAACCAGCATTTTCTCCTTTATCCACCATATTTTCTACCCTTCCCAAACCAAATTTCAATTTTTTAGTCACATTTATTTTGTCACCTGCAAATGCTTGCAATTGGAGCAGTCTATAATTTTGTCATTTGGTAAAGAGTTAATCCATTTTTCATTAATTTTTTCGAAAGTATTTTTTCTTTTGAATATATAAAGTACATTGTATGTGATTGCATGTTCATTTCATCTATTGAACGATGTATACCCGTCGGGGTAGCTCAGTGGTCAGTGTATCTGAGTTGTGACCAGGTAGGTGGTTGTGGGTTTGATACCCCTTTTAAGGCATACTTTCTTTCTGGCGATTTTTTTTTTTTTTGCCTCATCTTTCATGCATGTAAGAAAAGTAGTCAGTGACATGAAAAGAAAGTTTTGTCAGTACTGGTGTGAGAAAGCCAGGAAACACATGCGTAGGTGCACTAAGCGCCGTGATATGACCTAAGCTGTTAAAACAGCATTCTAATTCCAATACAATCAAATGAACCATGTAAGGTTTTGAATTGATTAGAAAGAATGTAAATGCAGTGAAGGGTCAACCACTGTTTTTCTTTTTTCCTTTCAGGATCAGGGGAACCCACCCCCACCATCGCCAGGCGTTCACTAGAAAGGGTCTAAAAACTCGAAATACTCTTCAGAATTCATGAATATCAAGTTGAATGCATTAAAGTTATCTTCCTTTGAAATTTGTTTGACTGTATTGGGGTGATTTCCTTTTGAAATGTTCTATTACAATATCTGTTGCAATACAGATATATCTTTACCAAGCAAGAAATTGAAACTTTTACAGATAGTAATTGTGTTAGGCTCAAACTTTGGCAGTTGAAATACTTGTCATTTGGTAAAGAGTTAAAAATTTTTCCTCTAGGTCATTTATACACTAAGTTTTTTGGTAAAGGTTTCAGTACAGGATCTTAAATATTAGGAACAAAAACATTATATATCAATAAAATTGATAGAATCATGAAATAATCAATCTGATGTTTATCATTCTAAAGAGTGTGTTCTGAAGTCACTGGATTCTTGCTACCAAATGGGAAATTCGGAGAGAAATTTAACCAGAAAAAAAGTTGCTGGGAAAATCAAGTCCTTTGAATGTGTTTGATTATTTTTGTTTTGAAATTTTCTGTCTGTTGTTAACTCCTGCATACTTCTTTCCTGATTAAAATTTTCTTTGTAAAAACAAACTGTATATTTCATATTATTATCTTATGTTTTTCAAAAGTGACAAGTGCTTTTTGCATGACAAGGTCTTTAAAGATATTGTTTAAGAAGAATCCATATTTATGAAAGATACATTTATTAAAGATACATCTTTAAGCCAATCAAAATAATTGTAACTTTCAGATAAGACTTTCATTTAGAACTATTGAGGAATATTGGCTTAGTCTTTAACAAAATACCAGCGAATGCTTGGTAGAGGCAAATAGGTGAAAGCATTTAGGTATGAATTTAGTGCAATAATAAAACATGAATTAAAAATGATAATAATAATAATGATAATAATAGTACCAGCTAGTAGCTGAAATTAATATTCTCTACAATGATAATACAGTAAGAGATATTATCAGCGCTTGTGGCACTCTGAAAAATAAATGAAAAAAAAAAAATGATTATTAACATGTATGTATGTTTGTGAAATTTCTTTTTCTACATCAAAGCACTGACACAACCCTGGTGGCAAGAATGTACTTGCCATTTGCATAAAGATTTTATTATTAATGAATATTACTGGTAATCTTTATTCTATGTGTCTAGCGAGAAGCATGGCGTTTTTGAGCATTGAGGGTAAAGGAAAAAATGGTATTAACTATTTTTATTCTGCTCCCAGAATGTTTTTTATCTTTTCAAAGACAAACAGCTCTGTTTGAGTTGAATTTGAATTGTCATCTGCAATGCTTGCAATGTGGATGTTTTAAATTTTGGCCTCTGGTTTTCTTTCCCTTCAATTAGTAATACACATTTGAACTTGTAATTTTTGGCCAAGTGTCTTTTTGAGTGGGACTCCATGAATCTATATATTAGTATATTAATCCTTTTGCCCACCTTGGTATCTCAGTGGATAGTGTGTCTGACTTGTGACCAGGTGGTTTCAAGTTTGGTACATGGCTGAGACAGACTTTTTTTCAGGCGATTTTTTGCCTCTCACCTCTGATGCATGTGAGAAAAGTAGTCATTGACTTGGAAAGAAAGTTGTGTCAGCACTGGTGCGAGAAAGCCAGGAAACACATGCTTAGGTGCACTGAGCACTGTGATATGACCTAAGCTGTTAAATTGTGTTAAATCCCAATAAAAACAAACAAACATTAATCCTTTACCAAACAACCGTTAGTTTTGATGACCTGAAAGTAAGAGGTTTTTGAAAATACTTTGAGAAAAGGAGAAAATGCTGGTAACCAGCATTTTCTCCTTTACCTACAAAGTTTTCTACCTTTTTTGACACAAGTCCCTCCATTTGTGTCACATTTAATTTTACTGTCTGGTAAAAAGTTTACAGGTTGAAAACTTGAGAGTTACCCTGATCACTTTTTATTTTCACACACTGTTTTGTTCAGTTGAAGAAAGTTTGTTTACTTGCTTTCAGTTTTGCTTCTTTAAAACTAAAATCGAGGGATATTTATTTTTTATTATCAAAATATGTGGGAGACATTTTAACTCTTTACCAAACGATCTGATTTTTATGACCCTATGGAAGAAAGCCTTTGAAAAAATCTTTAGAAAAGGAGCATATATGTTAAAACCAGTATTTTCTCCATATCCCATAAATTTTTCTACCCTTCTCTCAAATAAAGACCTCACTATTAGAGCCAAATAAAATGCATCATCTGCATCATGCTTTCAGACTTGAATCCTTAGGCGATGAAAAAAATCTGGACTTGTCCATATGAAAAGAATGTTCAGATGACAAATCCATTGCGGCGTCAATGTCGGGATTTGTCTGTCAAATGGTAGGAAACTTTGTGGGGAAAAAATAAAATAATAGCTGATCACTGTCATTTTCTCCTTTTTCCACAATGCTTTCAAAAACATTTCTTATCAGGAGTGTTAAACCTTGGGATTGATTGGTAAAGGGTTAAAGGAATTCTCTTTTGTGTTCATTTTCTGTTTTCAGCAGGTTGGTGAGATTGGTTATTGCATTTCATGCTTCAACTTCATTAGCTCATTACATCTTTCTTAACACTTTTTTCAACTTAAAGCAGTCCACTTTTGGAAACATTGTAGCAAAAGTTTGTAATGAATACTTTCTTGCTACAATTTTTCTCATTGGGGAAAAAAAAAAAACCTTAATTTAAGCTGATTTTCTGTTTTACAGGTTCCCCCCCCCCCCCCCCCCCCCCCACAAGATCACTGCTGCCAATGTCTGTTAGGAGGAAATGACTTACCAGTACTATAATCTATGTTCTGTTCTTTTTCGAAGATTTCCAGAGAGAGCTTGATTAATAGTCAGGAAAAGTGCCTCTGCCAGTTTCATAAAATGCCTCGAAATCTAGAATTTTGAAACATGAATTAGATTCAGATATTAATTTTGCTTGACCTGTGATGTTTTGTTACATTTTTGTACAAAGTAATTTTTTGATATTTGTTAGATGTATTTTCTGTTATGATTGTCTTTTAATTTTTTCATGATGAACTGAAAAAGAAAATGACAAAAATGACAGTATTTCTTACTTATTATTATCAGTCCTAGAGACTAGAAAGGTGGGGAAACATGTACAAATATATTAATCATATCAAACAAGGTCCTGATATAGTCTAGTATATTTTTCATCTGCTTTGTGTTTGTCTCTGTATTTTTTTTTTCATTGCAATTTACTGACAAAACAATTATGGTGAGGTAATAGCCCAAAAATATTCTTTTACTTAAAAAATGAAAAAAAGAAAAAAAAAAGTTCAAATTTGATTTTTTTGAAAATATTAGATCTCACAAGCCAAGTTTGATGGAGATTGTGAAATCTGTATCAAAATAAACACTATGTAAGTTGACTGGTATTAGCTTATATGCCTGAATAAAATTTTGATAGTCTGCAACAGTAGAAGTGAGCACTTGATAGTATACCTTAAATCAAATCTGGAGGCTTCATTTTCACTCAGTGCTTCTTGTACATTCTTCTGTTGCTTCCATTTTTGTTTTTTATTGAGAAAAAGAATTTAAAAAAAAAAAAAAGAAGAAAGAAGTTTATAATTATTTTCATTTCACAAAAAGAAAATATACAATTGGAAAAATTTCTTTCTTTGTGCAATTCTTCAATTTTTCAGAATGGCAGTGGCAATTATTGATGTGATTACTGATTGTTTACCTCAAAAATCAAAATTCTTGAAGACATCTGAACAAATATTATGACTTGCCAACAATGGGAATTATTTACAAGTTTTTGCTTTGACTTGTATAGAAGTGGGTGTCTTTTTTACTTGAACCTTTATTAAAAAAAGAATACAAACAAAGAAGTACAAAAAAAACTTTTATAACATTCTTCATGCTTTTAACCATGCTTTGGTGAAAGTCATTATTTTTGTAAGTATCTTTTCCATTTCACCTTGGAGTACTACAGGGCATCCTCTCAACTGCTTTGCCAAGCAGTCCAGACTTTGAGGGACCCTGAAAAAGGATTCTGTAAAAGCATTATGAGAAAAGGACTTTGCTGGTAACCAGCATTTTCTGCTTTTCTCTCACTGTTTTAAAAAAAAAACTAGCATTTGCTCTTTTCCCACAATGTGTTTGCTTTGGAAAGGATGAGGCCCATTACCCAACAGGCTAGTTATAGACCCACTAAAGGCGAGTATTACATAAAGAAAAGCATTCAAAGATACATGTTTCGGTTGGTATTTAATAACAATGATGAATGAATGAAGCAATAGCTTGTTATAAGCTATTGCTCCTTTTTCTACAGCATTTTTGAAACTATCGTGCACAGGAATGTAAAAAAGAGTGGTGATGTGTGAATGTCTTGATGTTTTTGAATCATTTAATATTCATTATTACGGTGGAACAGAACTGCCGCCACTTGCCAGGTAATAATGGTACATATTTTTGTGAAAACTGGCAGATTTCACTTTTTTTTTTTTCATGATACCAGATATAGAAAGCTTAACATGATTTTTTCCTGTTACTGCTCTTAATTGCTACCTGTTACCAAATTTCATGATAATGATTCCTTGGCCATTCTTTTGCAGAAAAGTACTTGTGCATACAGTCAACAGAGCTGTTACAAATCCAAAAATGATTGCGACATACTTTGGAATCGTTTTTAGCTCCACTGGCCGAAGGCCAGCGAGCTATTGTCATGGCGTTGTGTCCGTCGTGCGTCCGTCCGTCCGTCCGTTCGTCCGTGCGTGCGTCCGTAAACTTTTTCTTTAAAAAACTTCTCCTCAGAAACTATTGACTGGATTTTTACCAAATTTCACAGGAATGTTCCTTTGGTGGTCCTCTTTCAAATTCCTTCAAATAATTGTGTTCCATGAAGAATTCTGGTTGCCATGGCAACCAAAGTAAAAAACCTTTAAAAATCTTCTCCTCCCAAACCGCTATTTGGATAGCATTATTATTTTGCAGGAATGTTCCTTAGATACAAGTTTACAGAATTCCTTAAAAAAAAAAAAAGATCTGTCAAAAAACATGGCTTTTATGGGAGACTCATTTTCCTTTTATGGTGTAAAGTAAAATCTTTGAAAAATTTCTTCTCTAAAACTATTCATTGGATTTCATTGTTGTTTTGCAGGTAATTTCCTATGGTGGTTGTCTACCAAATTGTTTCTTCAGTGAGCTAAAATGCAGGATTGAATGATAATTGTTAAAAACTTCCTTTCGCCATTATAGAAATATCAGGCCTGTGGAGTGATACAGGCGCTCAAGCGCCTCTAGTTTACATATCCTCACAAATATTATGTAAACTGATTCTAATTTAAGATATTTGGTGTCATGATTTGTTTTTCTGTTTTCGAGTTAACTTTTTGTTAACAAAAGCCTTTTTTCTAAAAAAATTATCACAATACATAGTTTAAAATAATACAGAATCTGCCATTATTTTCATAAAAGTATCCAGCATAATTTAGTTCTATGTTGCCATACAAAACAGTATAAAGAGATGAGCCATACTCTGAAAAAAGGGGTTTAATGAATCTCTGTAATGCATTGTACTAAGCAAGTCATTACAATTACTATGTAATTTTAAAACTTCAGTCAAATAACTGACTAAATCATGAGGTAGATTGTTTTGGACATGCATAAAATTTACAAATAGCAAAGAGTTTTGTTCCAAGATAACCTGGGCAGAATGCGCAGGCTGACATGGGTTGATACTTTTTGCAGATGGATTTACCCCCTTTTCACATAGCATGGCTCATTCATTTTCGAAAGTGCATGCAAAAGGGAGATATTCACATTACGATATTGTATTGTATTTTCTTATATAAACCACCTACAATTTTCTGTGGAAAATAATAAGTATGCTTTGCACATTGATCACACTTTTCAAAGTCTGCAAGTAAGGAATTAACTGCAATCGTAAATGATTTTGGCCTATGTCTAATATCAGCCAGCAGACTGTGTAGATTCTAGATCAGACTGAAGATTCTATGCAGTCTGCTCTTGATCTGCACAGTCTGCAGTAGCACTGTGAATTGCAGTGGCATTGTAAAAGTTTGATGGAGTAAAAATGAATTTTAGTTACTTTTTCTTCATGCTTCACAATTTTAGCTGACCTGGTACAAGTTACTTTTTCTGTATGCTTCATCATTTTCGCTGACCTGGTACAGGGGAGTCCTGCTGGGTGCCCCACTGTTTGCATGTCTGTTTCGTTATGCTTGGTTGTTATTGGAGGAATAAAATTATGAAGACAGCTGACGGGTTTATCATGATTTTCTCGTACTTTACCTTTGTATTGGTTTGTATTGGAGTTTAACGCCATTTTAAGAGCTAAGTTCATATCATAGCGGTCAGTGACGCACCCATGTGTTTTCTGGTTTTCTCAAACCAGTTCTGAAACAACTTTCTTTCCAAAGCCACTGATTACTTTTCTCACATTCATCAGAGGTGAGAGGCGAAAAATCGCCAGAAAGAAAGTTCGGCGCAACCTCCAGGTCAGGAGTCAGATATGCTAACCACTGAGCTACCCGGCCGGGCTAAAACCCTTTACCACACAATCCCGACTTGTAACGACCCTGAGGAAGAAGGCTTTTGAAAATATTGCGGAAATGAGAGAAAATACTGGTAACCAGCATTTTCTCCTATTTCAATGATGTTTTCGAACCCATGAAAGACAAATTTTATGTTGTGAATAACATTCAATTTGTCGTCTGCAAATGCTTTTAATTTGGACTAGGCTGAACTTTTGTTGTGTGGTAAAGAGTTCACACTTTACCAGATGACAAAATTTTGGACCTGTTAGAATTGAAAACATTTGCAGATGACAAAATAAATGTGATCAAAAAAATTGAAATTTGTTTGCAGGAGTAGAACACTGTAGGAAAAGGAGGAAATGCTGGTTACCAATATATTATTAAAAGCCCTCTTCCTCAAGGTCGTTAAAACTCCGGATTGTGTTGTAAAGGGCTAACTCTTTACCATACCACAAAAGTTTGACCATGTTCAGACTGAAAGCACTTGCAAGACAATTAATTTAATGATAGATCTACTCAAAATATAAAAATTTGTCTTTCAAAGGGAAGAAAACAAAAGGAAAAGGAGAAAATTCAGGTTACTAGCATTGTCTCCTTTTCCATTAGTGTTTTCAAAAGCCTTCTGCCTCAAGGTCATTTGAGCTGAGGATTGTGCGGTAAAGGGTTACCTCTTTTAGACTCTTGACTAGACGACAAAATCTCAGCTTTGTTCAAATTGAAAGCATGACCTGCAGACAATAAATTAAATGACACTTAAAACATAAAACTTCTCTTTCAAAGAGTTGAAAACTTGGGGAAAAAAGAATGCTTGACACAAGGATTTTCTCCTTTCCAACAATGTTTTCAAAAGCTCTCTTCATCGCGGCCGTGAAATCACAGATTGTATGGTAAGGGTTAGGCCGCAGTTGGGACAGTTTAAATAGATTATGACTAGACTGCCAAATCAAGATATCTATGAACCACATTCTGGTTTTTGCTCACCTGGCTAGTAGGCCCAATAAGCTTATCTTATACTGCAAAGAAATTTCTCGCGATCTGATTGGATAATTTGCCCCAAACATAATTATATTCCTGTACACTGGCGAAATACACGTAAAAGCAGTTTCCCTTTCGGGAGCCCCGTGTACATAACTAAACTTCCAACACAACATCCAAAATGGCGGCGTCGATCGATACGAGCCGCCCACAAGACAAACATACTGAGTAGCCAGCACCATATTATTACCATTTTCGATTGAAGGGTTGCCAGTAAAGCGGTAAGAATATACTATTTTTTAAAATGAATTGATATAGTTACTTATGTTATCGTTTGTTGTCATTCTAAAACAAATACACAGGGTTAAAACGAGCCATCCCTTCGTTAGGTAAGCAATTTGTTAAGTGTCGAAACGCATATATAGTAACGTTAAAAGGATAACGTAATGGTCGTTTGAGGCAACCAATGGTCGTTGTTTACTTTTCGCATTAAATAATTAAAATGCATAGAACTTGACTTGCCTTGAAGTTTTTTAGATCCATATTTAAATGAAAGTACATTGAATGTGTATCTCTGACATCACCAAGTTCGGGCACCAAACTTCGCGTTTTACTAAGGTTGCTGTGACGTCAGTTCTTAGTGGTGTCAGATTTCATTGAATTGGGGCACTCAGAAGGGAAATTCTATTACGTCAGCGCACTCAATTTGTGAGACGATAAAATACGGAAATTTCGCAGAGTACACGTTTGCATGGTAAAACTTCGCAGTAGGATCGTTGTACGGTCAGGTGGCAGTGGACTTGAAACTCTAGGATTAGAGAGAGGCGTATTGTAAATCTTTGAAAATTTTCTTGTCTGAAACCGTAAGGCACAGGGCTACCAAATTCGGCATAGCTTTATCTAATAGACCTCTACCAAGTTTTTTCAAATTACAGCCCTTGAATCAAAATTTGACCCGCCTCGGGGGTCACATGTTTTACATGGGCTTATATAGCGTAAACTTTAGAAATCTACCTTTACCTATCCACAAGGCCTGGGACTACCAAATTTTGCATGTAGCTTTATCTAGTGGGCTTCTGCCAAGTGTCCAAATTATAGCCCTTGGGTCAAGTTTGGTCCCGCCCCTGGAGTCACAAATTTTACATGGTCTGCCCTACTTGTCACAAGTTTTGCATTAGCTTATTTAGTGAAAACTTTAAAAATCTCCTTGTTTTTGATTGTGAGATATAGATGTAATATTTTAAGAGTGTTATCATCTAGTAGGCCTCTTCCAAAATTGGCCCCACCCATGGGTCAGTGCTTATAGAGTGAAAATTCTAAAAATCTTCTTCCTCCAAACCATAAATCCTACGGCTACCAAATCTGGTGCATAGCTTCATGCTGTGGTTCACTTCTGAATTTGTTCAAAATTTAGTCCCGGGACCAAAATTAGCCCTGTCTCAGGGGTCTCGTGTTTTACAGGTCTTTTGTTTATAACCATACATTCTAGACCTGTATTATTTGGTATGGGACTTTATCTTGATTCAAGTACTTATAGCTCTGTGGTCGTAAATGGCTTTGCCCTGGATTCATAACTTTCTCATGGGATTTTACAGAGAAAATTGTGTATGTCTTCTAGTTGTTTTACCTCATGGAAGTATTATGCTTATGCGAGCTTTAACTCTTTATCACACAGTACCGACTTTAAACAACCCAGGGGGAGAATCCTTTTGAAAACATTGTGGTAACTTGCATTTTCTCCTTTTCCACAATGTTTTCTTGCCTTCTCAGGACAAAGTTCAATGTATGAGTTACAGTTATTCTGTCATCTGCAAATACTTTAAATCTAGACCAGTGTTAGATGTTGACGTTTGGTCAATTTTAGACTCATCCATTTGGAAGCAGCTTTGGTAGATGATCAAATGATGGAAATTATTTTATAATCGTTGAAAAGTTTGACCTGTCAATATGGATAGCATTTTCAGATGATAAGTATGAGTGTAGGACGTTTTGGCCCCGTGTTTTGGCCCGGACGTTTTTGCCTGGATGTTTTGGCCCCCAAAAAGACGGACTAGGATGTGACGTAATTTTCTTCCAACCTAGATTAATTCCCAATACATGTTATAACAAATCTTAAATTTCTTTCCATTCTTTGGGGCCATAGATATTGCTGATTTATTGATATAAACACTTTTCTACATTCGGCTTAAAAGGAGAACTAAATGTAGAAATGGGAAACGCGACGTTATACACGATCCCTGGTTTGGGAGAGTGTATCACAAAACGTCTTGGGCCAAAACGTCCCAGGCCAAAACGTCGGGCCAAAACGTCCGAAGCCAAAACGGCAGTCCACCAATAAGTATAGGTGAAAGGCAAGTACAAATGAATGACTGACCTAACATTCAAAAGGATTTGGATTAAAAAAAAAAAAAATCCAAAGTCGTCCTTAAAAAAAAAAAAAAAAAAAAATAGCCCAGTCTCGGGGGTCCCATGCTTTACAGGGCCTTTTAATGAGGAAACTTTGAAAATCTTCCTGTTTATAACCATACATTTGGTATGGGACTTTGTCCTGTGGACCTCTACCAGAATTCAAGTAATTAAAGCTCTGTGGTCAAAAATAGCTTTATATGGCTTCTAGTTCGATACATATTGGCCAAGATCTGTAATGTTTGGTGCGAAGGGTTTTTACTTATTTGCCAGTGGGGCGATACAGGGCCATCATGGCCCTCTTGTTTTGAAAACCCTCTTCCTCAGGACTTTTGAAAAAAACAGCTTAGTATGGTAGGTGGTTAAACTGGTAGAACGGTCACACATTGTCATCTGTGACCGTTCTATTACAAAAGTTACATATTTTCAAATATATAGATTCTTTCAAAAACTTTATCCGGACTATCCCCACATGGTAGGACCGGAAGTGTACAGTGTTTGGGATTGTATGTGTCTTTGGAGTCTATACAGTGACGGTCTGTCAATTTGATGTGAAAAATTGTGTTCACACGGTAAGTCAAGCCGGTGATTTTTCATTTATTTTGCTAGTTATTATAAAATCTTCATATCCAGTCACTAAGTTTGTTTGTTATGTATAGACCCTATCAGGAACACGTATTGTACGCTATGAATCTTCTTTTGGGATGCCTTGATCATTTGACTGTGTTAAAATACAGATGATTTTTGTTCCCCAGAAATACGGTTTTTTATTTTTCTACTCGGCATCAAAACCTGTTTTCTGAACGGAAAATGTATTGACAGTTTCTTAATTCAATTTTTTGTGAAAGCATGTCAGGGTTTGGTAATAAAGTCGACTCCAAACTTCCATATCCTTCGTTTTCAAAAGCCGCCTGCAGATATGCCATGTTAATATGGTGGCAATAGCTGGTGAGGTTTTTAATGCTTTTTTTTTTTCTTCTTCCAATGATTTTGAAATATATACAGTGGTCTGCCTTTGAAGTCTAAAGATGGTAAACAAGCCTACTGTCTTTATCTAGGTCAGATTTTTGCTTCCGGCAGGTTTTACCTGGATACGCGTGTAGACAAAACCAGTTTCGTACACTAACAAAATAGTTCTGCCAATGATATTCAAACAAGGCAGTTCAACTTGATACTGTATGTTCTCTGAAAAAAAAAAAAAAAAAAATTAAAGCATCATGTTTCAGTTGTCTTTTTAATTCAAGGTAACAAAAGATTTTCAAGCTTAATTAAAACAAAAACCGTGCCGGGTTTAACGCCTCTCCACCATCTGGCACACTTATACAATAACATACCTTGTTGCTGGAGAACTCGGACCCTGGTGAACTCGTACCCTAATCTCAAGGGTAAGAGTTATCTGGAGAACTTTCCGTTTTGATATATATTAGTTTACGAGGAAAAAAATCATAGAACACATCAATTAGTATCATGTATTTGGAGCCAGAAAAGAAATCCGCTGCCTTCAGTGCGTCAGCGCTTTGATTTTATTTGGCCCTATAGTTTCTAGACCAAAACGTCCAGGGCCGAAACGTCCTGGGCAAACATGTCCCAAGCCAAAACGTCGGGGCCAAAACGTCCGTCCACCGATAAGTTAGGTAAAGGATAAATTTAAATAAAGGACCCTAAAATCCCCAAGGATTTGGATTTCAAATTCAATTACCCAAGGACAATCCCAAATAAAACCTGGTGCCTCAGATGCTGATCAAACCCAAGACTCTTGGCTTACCAACCCTTCTAAATAACCTCAGAGCTAGGCAGGACCCTACAAACGTGTGAAAGAAAGATCTCTTTTTATCCTCTACTAAACAGTACCTGAGTTCAAACGACCTTTTGAAAGATAGTTTTCGAAAGCATTGAGAGAAAAGGAGAAAATGCTTTTAACCAGCATTTTTTCCGTTTCCCACAATGTTTTCTAACCTTTTGAAGACAAATACCACCATTTTGGCCACATTTGATTTGTCGCCAGCGAATTGCTTGAGTGATGGTGTTTTACGCAGCTTTCAACATTATTTCAGACTGATCCAAGCAAGGGCTCACTTATTTACCGGTATGTTAGTCCTGGATTTTACCGGTACTAGGCTTCGGCTATGACATGTCGGTTTAATCCCGTTTGTCCCACATTTTGATTTTCAGACCAAAATATAGATGTGGGACAAATGGGAATTGGTACAGGTAAGGGTACAGATAATCCTTGCCTAGAGCTATTTTACAACTATAGTCTGTATCAATAGTAGTAGTTATATGCAAATTATGTATGAAAGAATAAAAATTTTAATGTTATTTCTCATTCATTTATACAGCATAAATGTTATAATTTTGTTTACTGTATAAAGGAAATGTGATGTATTTGATCACTGAAATGAACACAAATATAGCCCAAATGACAAAATTTGTCATTGATAGGTTAGAAAACACTGTGGGAAAAGGAGAAAATGCTGTTTAGCAGCATTTTCTCCTTTTTCCACAATGTTTCAAAAGCATTCTTCCTCGGAGTAACTGAAAGTCGAAAAAAAGTTTGCATGAAAAGGTTTTTTTTTTACAATTTGTTCTATGTTCCAAACTGTGCAAAACTATAGCCTACCAAATTACTCTGTTTGATATAGACTATATTCGCACTTATCCTTATATCACCCCTAACTCGTACAGGTAAGTGCCTTTTTTAAAATGTGGGACAAATGGGAAGACACCGACAGGTCTTACCAAACACTCCAACGCAAAATCCAGAGCTTCCAGTGAGGCTCAAACCCAGGAATCCTACACTTAACCACCAAACCACACAGGACCCCGCCAATGTCTTGGATTTGGACAAGTCCAAAAATTTTGTCACTAGGTAAAGAGCTAACAGTATGGAAAGTATTATTACAAACACATGCACCTCTTTCTGCAGTTTCTCTTTTTTCAAAACTGTTCATTGGATGGGCATAAAAAGTTGTATTTGTGCTGTCATGAATAAAGACATATTTAATTATTATAGATACAATTTTAGGTATTTACTCAGAGTCCTACGCATGCAAGGCTTGGGATTTGTTTTTATTGTCAACCCTCGAATTCTGTACCACATGACAAAATTTAAGACTGGTCTAAATTGAAAGCAAAAACAGACGACAAACTAAATGTTACACAAATTAGGAACCTTTTCTTTGAAAGAGTCGAAAACATAATGGGAAAAGGGGAAAATGCTGGTCGCCAGCATTTCCTACTTTTCCCACAATCTTTTTTAAATTCCTTTAAATAGACATCATAAAAAACTATTGTATTATTTGGTTAAGAGTTAACTGCATGAAATTCACACGTTCGTGAAACCCGTCCTCCCCGTTTGTGATTGGGGTATCTGGATGAGTCTATTTGTATTGAATGGATGTTCAACTCTTTCTGTATATTTAACCCTTACCATACAACAACCACACAAAAAATTGAATTGTCCATATTAAAAGTTTTTTGCAGACAAATGTTTCTCCAATTATGGAATTTGTCTTTGATAGGATAGAAAATATTGTTTTGCAATGACAGTGTATTCACATTAATTTCAAAACCCTGGATGAGGCCATTTATTTTTTGTGAGTCCTTTCTAGTATTCTTTTTCAAATTTCCTGAATGTGGAAGAGTTCATTATTGTTTACTGTTTACCAGACTACACAAATTTTGGACTTGACCTGATTCAAAGCATATACAGACATGAAATTTGGAACAGTCCATTAAAAGTAAAGTTGGAAGGGTCCATTCTATTAAGTTTGAGGTCTCTTACTATTCACTGAATTTGGAAGAGTCCATTCAATTTAATCTGTCAAGTTTTCTCACGATTCTTTGATTTTAGAAGCGTCCATTCTCTTTCAGTTTCATTTTTTTACAATTCATTGAATTTGGAAGAGTCCATTCTATTTAGTTTGAGTTCTCATATTATTCGTTGAATTTGGGAGAGTTTATTTCATTTACACTAGTTTCAGTTAATAATTCATTGAATTTGATATAGTCCATTCTATTTTGTTTTCTAATCATTGAATTCGGAAGAGTCTAATTCCATTTATATGCACTTTTAGTTCTCTCATGATTCATTGAATTTGGACAAGTCCATGCAATGAAATATGATTTCGGTTCTCTAACAGTTCAATGAATTTGGAAGAGCCCGCTCTTTTCAGTAAGCCTAGTTTTTTAGATCTGTTCACTTTGCTTTGGTTTCCTTTCTTCTAGAAAAATGATGTTTCAATGCCTTAGCTTTGGATGAGTCCACTTTTTTTTTCTGGATTGAAATTCTTTTTTTCATCCCTCCTGATAATATTTAGATGTCTGCTGTTTGGACCAATCCTTTTAACCCTTTATCATACAACAAAATCTTGGGCTTGTCTTGTTTGAAAGCATGTACAGACAGCAAAGGGTTAAATTTGGTGCATATAATAGAATTTGTCTTTGATAGGGAAGAAAACAATGTGGGAAGAGGAGAAACTATTGCTTATTAGAATTTTCTCCCTTTACACACAGTTTTCAAAAGGCGTCTTTCTCAGGGTCGACAGGAGGTCCTGGTTGGCTCAGTGGTAAAGTGTAGGACTCGTGACCTGGAGACCCCGGGCTCTAGCCTCACTGGATCCACTGGGTTTTTTCGCGGGATTGTCCTTGGGCAAGACACTTCAGAGCCCTAGCCCAGTATTGGTGAGACCCAGGAAATACTTGAATGTGTGAGCTGTCACAGTGATATGACTGAAATAATGCTGAAAGCTGCGTAAAACACCATCCAATCAATCTCAGGGTCGATAAAACTCGGGGTGATGTTGTAAAGGGTTAATTTGGGTAAGTCTTTCCTGAATGCTTTAACCATTTACCACACAGTCCCGAGTTATAAAAACCCTGAGCAAAAATGCTTTTGAAAACATTGTGGAAAAAGGAGAAAATGCTGGTCACCTGGGTTGCTTGGGTTCCTTTCTCCCCAATCTCTTCTGTCTTACAGAATACAAATTCCTTTATTCTAACTACCTTTGATTTGTTGTCTCCAAAAGCTTTCCATTTAGAGAAGTCAAAAATTTTGTCGTTAGAGTAAGACCCTTTATCAGAAGACAAAATTGAGGCCATGTCTTTATTGCATGAATTTCCAGGGTAGAAAACACTATGGAAACAGCAGAAATTGCAGGTAAACAGCATTTTCTCCTCTGCCCGTAATGTTTAATATAGGGTTGGATGCTTGAGGATGGTTGTGTTTATTCTGAAGTAAACTTAATTTATTGTTTTCTCTGTGTCTTTTTGTAGACGTACGTGAGTAGATGTCAAATGTTTATATTGGATCCGTCCATGTATTTTCCCTTTAACCCTGTAACACACAGTCCCAATTTTTAACAAACTTGAGCGAGAAGGCTTTTGAAAACGTGGTGGGAAAAGGAGAAAATGCTGGTGACCAGCATTTTCTCCTTTTCCTACAATATTTTCTACCCATTAAATTCCATATTTTGAGCTACATTTAAATTGTCTTCAAATACATGTACTTTGGACAAGTCTAAAATTTTGTCGTGTGGTAAAGAGTTATTTAAGGGCATTCCATTTATTGATTTTCTGTTTGAATGTTTTATAATTATATTTGATGGGTCCATTTGATTATTTTGTACCCCAAAAATATTGTGACAGAAGAGAAAATACTTGAAAAGAGCAATTTCTCATTTTCCCATAATGTTTCCTCAAGATTTCATACCCTGAACCTTGATTGATGTCGGTTATCAATATATCTGTGTGGAAGAGTCCATTTATTTTAAAGCAGTCCATTGATTGTTTTTATTTTGAAACCAATTATTGAATTTGGAATAGTCCATTCCATTGGATCTAGATTAAGTTCTCTAAGAATTCATTGAATTTGGAACAGTCCATTCTATTTTATCTAGTTTCAGATCTCTAAATATTCATTGAATTTGGAAGAGTCCATTCTATTTAATTTCATACTTTTCAAGAAATTCATTGAATTTGGGAAAGTCCATTCTATAAAATCTAGTTTCAGTTCTCCAAGAAGGCCTTGAATTTGGAAGAGTCCATTCCATAAAAAAGGTTCAGTTCTCTTACAGTTGATTTTGGAAGAGTCCATTCTATTTAATTTCATAGTTTTCAGGGAATTCATTGAATTTGGGAAAGTCCATTCTATAGAATCTAGTTTCAGTTCTCAAAGAATGCATTGACTTTGGAAGAGTCCATTCGATAAAATCTAGGTTCAGTTCTCTTACAATTGATTTTGGAAGAGTCTATTTTATTTATTATAGAATCTTACAAAAATTGATTCTGGAAGAGTCCATTCCATTACTCCTGTTTCAATTTTCTTAGTTTGATTTTGGAAGAGTCCATTTTATTATATTTCAGTTCAGTTCTTAAAATTTGATTTTTGAAGAGTCCATTCTTTAAAAATAAAGTTTTAGTTCTCTCACAATTCATTGAGTTTGGAAGAGTCCATTCAGTCTAGTTCCCGTTCTCTTCATACATTCTGATTATGTAACCAAATGATATTTGGACAAACTTATTTATCTAACTACGAAATCTTAGACTTGTCCAATTTGAAAGGATTTACAGACGGCAATTATATTTTGCTCAAAAGATGGAATTTCTTGATAGGATGGAAAACATTGTGGGCATAGGAGAAAATGCTGGTTAACAGATTTTCTCCTTTTCCATCAATGTTTTTATAAAATCTCCCTACATGGTTTGAAAAAACACTCGATTGTAAAGGGTTAGTTCATTTTGAGAAGAAAAATCATTTCATTGTTTTCTTTGTGCGTGTTTTTTTTTTTGAAATTGTATGTGAGTAAGTGTCAAATGTTTATATAGGATCATTCCATGTATTTTCCCTTTAACCCTTTACCACACAATCCCAAGTTTTAACAATCTTGAGAAAGAGACCTTTAAAAGCATTGTGGGAAAAGGAGAAAATGATGCATTTTCTCCGTTTCCTACAAAGATTTTTTTTCCTTCAACGATCAAATTTCTGTGTTTGATTCATGCCTACTGTTGCCATCTGCTTTTAGTTTGGACAGGTCCATAATCTTGTCATCTGGTAAAGATATAACTGTAGATATTGGAAAAGT
Source organism: Hippopus hippopus (assembly GCA_946811185.2). NCBI lineage: Eukaryota > Metazoa > Mollusca > Bivalvia > Cardiida > Cardiidae > Hippopus > Hippopus hippopus. The sequence continues at coordinate 6,247,123 of OX328109.1, forward strand.
CCATTTGATTATTGTGTACCTGAAAAATATTGTGACATAATGAGAGAATACTTGCAATTCGCAAGTCTTCATTTTCCCCCAATAATTTCAAAAGAATTCATAAAATGACATTGATTCATGTTCATCCATATTTTACGAAAATATTTTAAAAGTGGATGTTTAAACATCTCTGGAAGCCAGTTCAACTATTTCTATTCCCTATCAATCTGACAAAATTCATTTCCAAAATGATGTCATGTTTTATGAACCTGATAAAGAATGCCTTTTCTTTAAAAAAAAAACAAAAAACAATGTGGTAAAAGGATAAATGCTGGTGACCAGCATTTTCCCCTTTTTTCACAATGTTTTAAAAAGGCTTCTTCCTGAAGCTTCTTCCTCACAGGATTGTCAGGTGATGTGTTCTTTCTTTTTTCCTTCAAAATTTCATGATCTTAAGGAAATGGAAAACAAAGAAAACAAGCAATTAAAAATAAAAAGAAAAAATGCAATTCATTTTCCAATATTCCATAATGTTCAGCATAAATAAGATGATCATTAACACATTCAAACAAGTAATCACAAATTTGCAAATATTTGGCTCCATTTCTCCATTTGACATCATTTTGGAAATGAATTTGGTCAGATTGATAGGGAATAGAGTTTTTTACAACCCCAAAGACGAAAACGCCTTTTGAAAGCATCGTTGGAAATGGAGAACATGCTGATAACCAGCATTTTCTCCTTTTCCAACAATGTTTTCTACCCTATCAAAGATAAAAACTTTCTTGTTCGGTAAAAGGTTAACAAAACATTGAAATTTGTGACTTGTCCAAGTTGAAACCATTTGCAGACGACAAATTAAATGTGACTCAAAATATGAAATTTGCCTTTAAAAGGTATTAAACATTGTAGGGAAAGGAGAAAATGCTGGTTACCAGCATTTTCTCCTTTCTCCACAATGTTTTCAATAGCCTTCTTCTTCTACGTCGTTAGATCTCTGGATTGTGTAGTTGAGGGTTAAAAAAAAAGAACATGTACAAGTATTATAAAAGACATGGTCAAACCTAGTAGCTTAGTAACATGCAAAACTTGAAACCAGGGGGGTCGACGGTTCAATTCCCCAGCTTGGCCAATTTTTCTCCAAGAATCGATGACAGTCATTGCGACAGGATTAATTCCTCTCTTCAGTACTGCTGATCGTTATTTAGACTATGGGTATGAGGGAAAGCAGCCAGAGGCTTGGGAAAAATATTGCGCAAAATATTGGTAAAAGAGTATCCAAAGAAGCAAGGATAGGTAGACTGGCCTGGGCTATAAAACTGAATTGATGTTTTCAAAAGTGGCATACAACAAAAAAAGAGATATATTTGGAGAAATCATTGTTGGAAAAGAAGAAATGCTGATAACCAGTATTTTCTCCTCTTTCCACAATAGTCTTCTACGCCTATAAAGAAAACTTTCATTATTTGAGCCACATTTGATTCATCTGCAAATAGGAAGAAACCGTCAGTTATTGTATTTTCTAGATTTCTTTGGCAAGTGTATATCACAAAATAGTTGAAGGAGTATAACCAGGATCAGGTGGCACGTTCTGTACAGTCTGATCTTGATCTACACTGTCTGCAAAAGGAACGAAATTTTGTGGTCTTTTAACGATACTACAAGCATTCATGCCAAATATCAATGATTTTTTAAAACAAATGCTTGTTTTAGCTCCACTGGACAAAGGCCAGTGAGGTTATGTCATTGCCCTGTGTCCGTCGTGCGTCCGTTCGTCCGTGCGTTAACTTTTATTTCAAACATCTTCTCTGAAACTCTCCATCTGATTTTGACCAAACTTCACAGAAATGATCCTGCAATGGTCCTCTTTAGAATTCTTGAAAAAATTTGATTCCAATGAAAACGCTGGTTGCCATGGCAACAAAACTGAAAATGTTGAAAATCTTTAAAAATCTTCTTGTCCGAAACCAAAAGGCCTAGGGCTACCAAATTTGGCATGTAGCTTTATTTAATAGACCCCTACCAAGTTTCTTGATGTTAAAGCCCTTAGGTCGAAACTGCCTCGCCCGAGGCGGTCAAAAGTTTTACATTGGCTTACATTGTGAAAACTTTAAAAATCTTCTCATTTCCTAGCTATGAGGCCTAGAGCAACCAAATTTTGCATGTAACTTTATCTAGTGGGCCTCTACCAAGATGGCCCACATGATAGCCCTGGGATCAAATCCGGCCCTGCCACGTGTGTGTGTGTGTGTGGGGGGGAATCACAAGTTTTACATAGGCTTATATAGGGAAATCTTTACAAATTCTTATCGTTTCTAGCTATAAGGTTTGAACTACCAAATTTTGCTTGCAGCTTTATTTGGTGGCTATCTACCAAGATTTTCCAAAGTATAGCCCTTGGGTCAAATTGGGTCCCACCCTGCGGGTCACAAGTTTTACATGAGCTTATCCAGTGAAAAATTTAAAAATCTTCTTGTGCCTATTCATGAGACCTAGGGCTACCAAATTTTGCACGTATAGGTATCTAATGGACCTCTACCAAGATTGTTCAAACTATAGCCCTAGGGTCTTAAATGACCCTGCCCCATAAGTTACAAATTTTACATAAGCTTATATAGTGAAAACTCTGAAAAAAATAGCTCTGCCTCTAAGGTCTTACGTTTTCCAGGGCCTTTTTATAGAGGAAACTTTGAAAATCTTCTTGTTTATAACCATACATTCTAGACCTGTATTTTTTGGAATGGGACGTTGTCTTGTGGACCTCTACTAGGATTCGGGTAATCAAAGTTCTATGGTCAAAAGTGGCTTTGCGCTGGGTTCATAACTTTCTCGTAGGGGTAAACTGCTCTTAACGAGCGATTTCTCCCTTTCCTTCCAGTTCCACAATAGTAGTACATCTTAAAGCAGCTCACATTTATCTTCATTTGAACAAGTGTAGTCAAATAATAAAGTATATCGACACGTTCTGATTGTAGATATAGAATATATTTCACCCAAGTTGTTTTAAATAACACGATGTATTGTTAACTCTACATCTTGCTTTCTTGTAAAGGAACAGAATGAAATAAAGTAAAGTAAAAGTAAAGTACACTGCCCGGATAAAATTTATATATGGTCGAACTTTGACAAAATACTACTTAAGGTAAATGGCTTTTTCTGTCCTCTAGGCTTTATCTTATTGATTGATCAATTTACCGAACCTATGTCCGGATTTATACATAATGGTTTCATAAATATTCATACTCATTACGAACACCTTGTCATAGAACTTTTAGTTTCGATACTTATCGCTTATAATCAACCCTTAGCCCACTAAACAAGTTAAAATGAAACTTTCAAGCCGATAGTAAACACCCAAATAATGTTATTTCAACTTTTAATTTTTGGAGAAAAATGTTTCCTTATCGGACAGTGTAGATCCAAGATCAGACTGCACGTTCTGTGCAGTCTGATCTTGGATATACACTGTCCGTAAAAGGTCAGTGAGTTGCGCTTAGCAGCCTAAGGGTTAAAATATAACTAAATGAAGTTGTGCTCAGCGCTATTAAAAAGGTAAATGATGAGAAAATATATATTACGCTCTAAAGTGATAAAAAGCATTTTGTCTTTGCGATGTAATCCCACTTTCACAGTAAGTTACGCACTTTGAAGCGCATTGTGCGCTGCGGACGTTACGTCCTTGCAAAGGATTGGTTTTGGGAAAGAGTCTTTAGGTATTTTAGCTTTTCTAAGTAATAAACTCAACAATTCGGGATCCATTCAAGTGAATTTTTTTTAAATAAAGTAATGACTATAACGCTGTCGAATTTGGCTGAAATCTAAACCTAATTTTCCAAGAAATTGTACATTTTCACCCCTATTTGTTTGAATCTAGTAGTATAGGCAGATCATCCGGTGTTTTTCTTCATGATCGTAGTCAGCCTTGACCGCCGCCATCTTGGGTGACCTTGGCGGCAGCAATCATTGATTTCTTAGATTTATTTCGTCTCACGACATGATATCATGAGTTAAATCGGTTGAAAAATTGAAAAATAGATAACCTTCTAGCAAGTCAGTAAACGTAACGTCCATGTAAACAGTTAAAATATAGAATTGGGCTGCAGCATTATCATTACAACACTGACGGTCGTTGGTTGGGTAACTGGTCGTCTACTTTTGAAATCGACAAAAACAACAATTCAGTAGCATAGAAATGGAATTTTGCTAATAAATCCAAACCCTCAGTGTAGTGCCCATTTCAATTTTGGAGATGTCTTTAATTCCTGCTTGCTGACTATTGTTTTCGTCATGCACGTTGAAACTTTATAACGGCAAAAGGAGGAAATACGTATGACGAGCAATTTGTATTTAATGGATTTTAATATTTTTTCACGCTTATCAGCCATATCTTACAAGGATGCAAAGTCGGAAATTCGTTTTGGGAGATAATAGGTCATTTGCTAAAAGACAGAGAAGTATTGTTATATCTTATATACAAATAATTTCATTGTACTGTGATTTATGTACACACATGTATAATGATGAAAATGATAAAAAAAGAAGAAGAAAAGAAAAAAAAACACTTAATTGAGAATCTATGTAAAGAAGAAACAACCCCTGTGGATAAAAAAGTTGACATGGTATTTCTGTTGCTTTTAATAATAATAATCATTGGCGGAACCAGCGGGGAGATCAGGGGGTCCGGACCCCCTCTTAAATTTTCGAAGTAATCGCTGTCTGCCTGCTTTTCTTCGTCTCGCCGTAGGCATTCTTTGAAACCACTTGTAGTGAAAGAAAAAAATGCTCGCCATAAGGAACCTGTCCCTTGGCTACAACTCGATCACTTGTACTTCCGTGATAGAAATAAATCTTGATTTATGTTGATAAGCAATATCTTAAAAACGATATTTTCAAAGTCGTCTTCAGGAGATATATCACAGGTGATTCTGCCTCAAATTGCAATATTCTTGGAAACGTCTTGGATTTGAAAGAGTAGAAATTATTTTTTTGACATAACATACCTGTTATGATGTAAATGACAAATGTACGAACGCAATGCGTGCTGTTGTAAGTTTCTACCCTAAGAAGGAATAGTTCCCAGGAGTACCATGATAGTAGCTGAGAGGTTATAGTTACTCATGATAATAATGAAAAAGTAAAAAGAAGGAAAATGACCACTATGTACATGATGTGTGCGTTTTCTTTATTGAACAGTATGTAAAAAGGACGTTGCTTTGGATAACATTTCAGTTAATGACATTGTATGATATGTTTCTTCTAGTATACATGTTTGCAAATAGTATTGCCATATCACCCTTACCTTAGAACAGGCATAATATCAATGGCCAGGCGTTAGATTCATTAGCTTCGCTTCTCTCAAGAAACTAACTATACAAACACGACTGCGACGTATGCTAGAGCACTATACAGATAAGAGACCAAGGAATGTGACATATCAAAGGAAAGCTTCTATTCAAGATTTCCTAAATGCAAAAAGCATAACACTATGTTTTCATTGGACTAATTATTAGACTGAAAGTATCTATATACATATAGGAAAGGTAGATTGTACCCTTCCAAAATACTTATATAACAGTAAAAGCTGTGTATTTCGAACATGTCTAGAAAACGAGATGACTCTTTCAAAAAAACAAAACATGGATTATGGACATACATACATACATACATACATTGTATAGATGTAGGAAAGGCGCTGTCCTAAGTTTAAAACAACACCGATTTTACAACAATATTAACAATGATAGATGTACTCTAAAACTGACTAACCTTACTGGTTTAGAATAGAACTGTGTTCACATGCACAACCCCTATTTTTTTCAAATCTCGCCCTAAAAAAAGCAATTCCCTTTTTGCGGATAAAAAAATCCATAAATGGAAAAAAATGGGGATGTGAATCGGGAAAAAAATCACTGTACCTATGAAGATGAACTTTTCTTAATAACTTAAATTATAAGTTAAAAATGGCTTTCAAATCCAAAAATCTTCGATGCTCTACAGGCAGATATATAAATGTCCCTATCGACAATGCAGTGTCTATAGAACAATTCTTTCACAACTGCGATTGTTATAGGTTTCATCGAATAAACAAAAACAACAAAGCACCAATGAAAACACTCAAAGTCGGTATCATGGATGGGCTGCCGGAAACGTCACCTGTTTTCTTTCTGATGGAAACCCAGCGTCCGTTAAGACTCTGGACTGGACGGTAGTTGTCGGTGATATTTGAAAGCATAGACAAGCCTCGAATTCTGTCCATCTGGAAGAAAGAAAAAAATTTACGCGTGACAGCTAAATAAATTGCTTTAAAACTTCCAGCCAATTACAAAGTCCTAAATATAGCGATTTCAAAGTTGTTTTTGCCGAAAAGTTTTAGTGTATCATACAGTATAGATTCAAGATCAGAACATTATGATCTTGCTCTGTGCTCTCTGCAAAAGCGCATTTTGTCGCGCTTCGATCGATGACAAAATCTGATGTGCGCCAATGGATCTAGTGTACATAGACTATTTTGTATATTTAGTAGATTATTTATATATAGACTATTTTACAAAGACGCATTCAACCTCGTCAAAATTGATCCGTCCTTTCACATAGTAGCATACATCAAGATTTTTTTTTTTGTGATAAAATTAATTTAAAAACCAAAGGTTATAATACCTGTGTTTCCGACATTTCAATCGGTTCTTTGAAGACAGTCCAGACGACACTTTCAGAACATGGCGGCGTGGTCAAACTTCCCTGGTAACGGTAAAACGTTTCTGTGTCTTCTGGGAATAAACTACTAATTGCGAACGGCTCAATGTTGGACGCATCGCCTGAAATTTTTCAAGAGTTGAAAACTAGGGACTGACACACAACTTTGTACCATAGATTGAACGCATTTGCAGCATCGGACTAACCTTGTCAAATATTAGACTGAAAAGGATTGTTTATTTATTTCATGCTTTTCGGTAGTATATCGGGAAGTTTTGATGGATTATAACAAGTTTTGATAATTCATGGTTACGACCAGAGAAATATAGCATAAATGTTCCGTAGCTCTTCAATTGAAGGTGGAAACAGTAGTTCCGGTGCACTAGTTACCCAGGTAAATAGTGCTTGCCATTGAACCTGACGGAAATATGAAGTAATTTACGCTCATTTACTCATTTACCCCACATTTCTCGCGCTATACGTTATATCGTAATGCTTTCTTATGTGGCGGGGGGTTCGCAACGGGGAATTACCAAAAACAAATAAGCTGGATTTGATGAAAATCCCAACAAAAAAGGGGCTAGAAGCATGAAATAAATAGAATATTTGTGTTTTTTTTCCAGTAAAAGATCGAAATTTAATTCATCGAGTACACATCATCGGTAATATTTACACGAGTGGCTGCGCTAAAGATCAAGATCAGACTGTACAGACTGTCCGATAAGGAGATATTTTTCCCATAAAATAACTTTGATAGCAATATTTCGGTTTGTGCCATCGGGAAGGTTTTTAGTTCAGTAATTTAGCAAGATAAGGGTTGACTCTTTACCTGCTAAACAAGTGAAATGAAACTTTGAAACCCATGGTAAAAACCCAAATTTTGCTATTTCAAGGTATTTTTTAGGGAAAAAAAATCTCCTTATCGGACAGTGTAGATCGGAGATCAGACTGTACGTTCTGTGCATTCTGATCTTGACCCACACTGGCCGCAAAAGGTCCTTGAGTCGCGCTAAACGGCCTAATGGATAAACTTGGCGTAATTTTGAAGGAATCTCGTAAACTAACAAAGTTATGAATTTTTGCTAGCACATTTGACGATCTGAATATCTCTACACTTACCAATATCAAGGGTCTCTAGACCGTCAATGATTTTCTGCAAATGGGGATGGTGCTTCCCGATTTTAGCAAACACTCCCAGAACAGCGAGCCCTGTTGGGTCACCAAGAGCCCTAGAAATACTTACATACCGTCTAGTCTTGTGAACCAAGTGCATCTGATAAAGACAAAAGTTAAATAGATCCAGTTATTTTTCACTGGAATTTGAGAACAAAAAGTTTTTTTTTTCTTTTTAAAGCGACATTAAAACGATCTTTCCTGTACAATTAGTTTTTAAAGTAAATCTTTGTAAAAAATGGTATTGTTTATTCGCCGGTAGAGATAGTCTTTGATCAAGCTACGATAACTTGTCGAGACCACGGATATCATATTTTTATTCAAAAATCGTTTATGCAGCGTTAGCCATAGAAAAACAATTTCAACGAAAAAGTTATTAATAGATTTAAACACAATAGCAAGAGTTATAGCACGATCATCTGGGTTCAGTCGGTACAGGCGCTAACTCAACATTTTAAACTCGTCGGATTGTGTGCAGTTTTTTTTTTTTCTGTATTTCACCTTTTTTTCACCCTGGAATATAGTCATGTAGTATCACTAAATGAATATCAAATTTCCTCGTTGAAGGAAAACAAAAACGCTGGTTGTAGGATTGAATTCCCTATTTACAGGACTTGAAAACAGGAGGTCGCTGGTTCGATCCCCGGCTTGACCACTTTCTTCCAGAGGGTTAATGGTAGTCATTTCGACAGGATTCATCCCTGTCTCACCTCTGAACATTGTTTCGACAATGGTTATGTGGGAAAGCAGCCAGTGGCTTTTAAAGAATATCGTGCGGAGTACTGGTAAAAGAAACTCCAGGAAGGCATGGATAGGTACACCGCTCGCCGCGATATAACTGAAATGATGTTGAAAACGGCGTTAAAAATTAATCAATTAATCAATCAATCAGTATAAAAGTAAATATACTAGTATTATGAAATTCCCATATGATTACCTCGAACGGATAACTGACGCCGTCTAATACGTGTTCAGAACCGACACCGTCGCTCGAGCCCCAGTGAAAGTGGAAGTGTTCCAGCGAATATTTGCCGGAAAGTCCACCAGCTTCGATATGTAGTTTACCATGCACACGTACGGTCACTGCAAGATAGTTAAAAGTTAGCTTTCAAAATGCATCCATGCTGTTAGAATGCTTTAAATTAGTATAAACTTATTTGAACCATACTGTGAAAAAAGGGGGTTTAATGCATCTCCGAAATGCATTATACCAAGCAAGTCATCACATAATTATGTGTCCATAAAATCTTTTTGTCTAACAACCGATTGAATCTGAAGGCAGAATGTCCTTGGACAAGCAGAATATAGACCAATAGCAAAATGTTTCGGCCCATGTCAGCCTGCGCATCGGTTATTTCTTTAACAGATGACAAAATTTAGACTGGTCTAAATTGAAAACATTTGCGGACAATATAATAAATGTGGTAAAAATAATGGGGTTTGTCTTTGAAAAGTTAAAAATCATTGAGGGAAAAGGAGAAAATGCTGGTTACCAGCATTTTCTCCTTTTCCCACATTGTTTTCAGAAGCTGTCTTTTTCAGGCTCGTTAAAGCTCGGTATTGTCAATGTGTATTAAAGGTTTAAAGTCGCTTGCACATGATAAAGTCCCTTGCGGAATTCTAAAACTGTAACCGTTACAATTGTAGAATAGCACAGCAAGGTAGGGATTTCTACTTTTAGCGAGTCATTTCTAAAATTGTATCGATTCCTACTTTGCACAGTAAATAAACATTTTTTCCCCCTAGAGAAAGACAACACGTGGGAAGTTATTGATGCGATAAAAGAATTCCATACGAAACAGTTTTCCTTCTCCCCAAAGTTTAAAATTCTAACGGCAGCGGAGATTATCGCATAAAAATAATTTTACCTGTGTAACCATCATTCCACACCGTCAAATTCCTTAAAGTTTCATTACTGTCATAACCATTGAAACGGAAGGAAGGTAATCTGTTGTCTGTGACGGCGACGTCATGCTCAATATTGATAGGAGATTGGCGTCTCTGAGAACAAGCGGGATAACTCATCCCCCAAAAATTGGGTCCTGAAATAGTGCAACGTTGATATGAATATGTTTGAAGGTCAAAGTTACGCAAAAGTTGCAAACTACAGCCTTGAACTAGCAATATTTTTAGTCTTCACCGATAATTAGCTACTTTTTTTTTTTCTTCTTTCAAAATCTTTGGACGCTTGATAATAGAACATGACAATTTGTTCAGTTCTCTACCACTGTTTTGCATTTATGGTATACAGATATACAACCACGTGAGTAACTGTTGCTTTTTGATATATAATTTGAAGATTCTGTTCGCTGATTGGTCAAATCGCATAACGTGCAGTCTGAGAAACGTGTTTACGAACTTACTGGTCAGCCGTTGTATTCAGTGACTGCGTTTGTTTTTTTTTTTGCTGGTCTGATGGTATGACATTTTCCGATGAAAGTTGAGATGGTAGTGCGTATATGTGAATAATGGGAAAAAAACAACAACCCTTGTTAGTCTTTACATTTGATTGACAGTTGACATTGCTTTATATATATTTATTTACTTGTATAGTTTGTTTCCTCATTAGTGTTATGTCTGACGATAATACAGGCCGGACAGAATATCGATAAGGAGTTGAAGGAACACTTTTTGTCGAAAATAGATCGACTGATAGATATGCCATTTTTTAAGCGTGCTTGTAAATAGATCTACGTACATTTGTCAGTATTTATTAGTATGTGTCTGACGACCATACGGGCCGGACAAATTACCAAGAAGGAACGCCCCTTTCAGATGTAACTAGACGGTAGGAAGAGGAAAGGATAGAGAGAGAGAGAGAGAGAGAGAGCGTTACCATTTTCTCCCGAGTAAGACCACTCAACACCTGAAAAATAGAAGAACAATACGTTCAATAACTCTTTAACTGCCAATTAAAAAGTAAATGAAAGTTTTCAGCATACAGATCTGGTAAAAATCAAAATATTACGAATTCAAAGTTTTAATGGCGGTAAAAATTTCCCCTTGCCAAACAGTATATAGGTAAAAAATAGGACTGAACTTTCGGCGCAAAAGAGCATCGAGTCGATTTTAACAGCGTGAGAACTAATTCTAATCCTTGTATCACTCTTTACAAGAAATCCAAGCAAATCATAACATCATGCGTCTCAAGGACATATTGTGAACAAGTTGGCTTTTTTACAAAAGAAGCCAGGAGAGGTCAGCATCAATGTTTTCAAATAGTTTATTGGCTTTTAATTTCAAATGTTTTACATGACGGTCATTTGACCTTCTTGCCGCCTTTTCAAGTCGCATGATCTTGTCCAGCGGTCTTTTTTCTCTTTTTTAACGAAATTCTTCTCATTTTTTCTTCTGCTTAGATTTATTTGCTTAATGAAAAGTTACAATTATTTGAAAGGTAATTTGCAGCCATGGCAAATTAATAAAAATCTTTTCTGAAATTCGTCATATAAAAATAAACCACGTCTATTTCCTGTTTCGGTTTTTTGATTTCGCTTTTTTTACAAAACCATGACGAAACAGACTGTGTATCAGAACAATTTCGCAAGAAAAATGGATTTAGACAGCAAATTCTGTGGCAGTCTGCCTTTTAAACTCACCACTATTGGAGAGGTCTGATGACCTCTCCAATCACTGTAAACTGAAACCATAACATAAAAAGAATACTGGCAATTTAACATTCTATGCTTGTTCAGTGCCACAGTTCTAAACATCTACAGTTGAGCATTATTGACATTTTAAGGATCTATGGTAATTCATTGTAAACAAAAACCATTAATAAAAGTTGAGCGGTATCAATATTTAAATAGCGTTTGGTGAATTACAGTCATTAAAGTTAAGCACTACTGGCATTTTATTGACTAATGGTATTGAATGCTAAAGATTTTAGAAGCCATAAAATTTAAGCACTGCTGGCATTTTGATGGTCTAAGGAAGCTTAATGCCTACAGAAATCATAAAAGTTAAGTTGTATTGGCATTTTTAGGAACTTTGGTAGTTTTTAAAATTTTGTTTTTTCCGAAAGCAAAGACTTGTATATACATAACCGCCATAACAACTCTTTCGTAGCGAACCTTTAAATTTTACTTGGTCTAAAAATACAGCTGCACTGAAACTCGTGATGTCTTTGAAGTTAGTTAGGCACCAGGTAGCTGATGGTGCAGATCCTAGATCAGACTGCACATTTTCTTGACCTATGCCATCTGCAAAGGTTATTTATTCGCCATTGGCTATCAAAATGTAAATATAAAAAAATTAAATATATTGTTGATCTTTTCTTGAAAACTTATTTATCATGCGAAGTTCAAGAATTGTTTTTTTTTTTTTTTTGTTTTTTTTTGGAGGGGGGGGGGGGCATAGAAACAGTGATTGAATTGTTCAAGTTATTGAATTTTGCACGTTTACAAGAATATTTTACAGGAAAAACGACACCACGATGACCTCTCTTAACGTCGGGCTTCGCTGTGTCGAGATTTAAAGGTCCGTATTTCAACTTTATTTATCTTTTGCTCTCCTTTCTGCCCTTTTTATAAGACATTGTCAAAAACCTGCTCTAGCCACATTCACTTACTCTGACTGGTTGACAATCTTATTGAAAATAAAGCGAAGTGTGACAGTTAATTAAGTGGATAAGTCAATAATGACGCGACGCGGTCTGTCACCCGTCACAGTTGTCTGTCGTTCTCAAGTTTGATCGTACTCAATGAATGTGTTTCATCTTCGGCTAATTGCCAAAGTTAGGGCTTGAAACTACGGGATCGATGGTTCTATTTTGGTCAATCTTTTTCCAGGGATTGATGATAGTCATTTCGACAAAACTCATTCCTCGCTCACCGCCGAGTATTGTTTCGACAATGTCTTTGAGTTAAAGCATGCATTTGGCTTTAGAACAATATTCTGAGAAGTACTGCTGGTTATTAGAAACTCCGGGAAAGGCTCGAAGCGTGGATAAGTGTACTGGTCGCCGCAAAGTGAAACATTTTCACGAGGACTCATCGTTCAACGGCAATACCCGCCTAAAATTGATATTTCTTCCGTGTGCCCATGATAACCTTATGTAAATCGAACAATGTGAGGGAACGTTTGATATAAAAGGAAAAAAAAAAAATGATAGAAACATAATTGTTGTTACTTAGTGATTATAAATCAATGAATGAAAATACATAAAAGCATGTTTGCATATTCCTCAGAAGGGGAAGTGCTCGTTACAAGCACTTTTCTTCATTCCAGCCACTCATTTTAATAGCCTTTTCTACTTCAAGGTCTTAAATCACGTGATCGTCTGGCAAGGGGATAAGACCATGAGATGTCAAATTTGTCATAGACCAATCAGCGTAGATAATATAATTACGTCTCACAATTTGTCCTACATGCTTTTTTGACATTTTGTTGACAAGTAGGATTACCCATGGATGAAAGGGATAATCAGATCTTGGCCCTTAATTGCCAATCTTTTTAAATTGTTAAAGTCTTAGTCTTATGCTAGATTTAAAAAGTAACTCAGTTTGTGATCGGTAAAACCGTTTGAGACATGCTCTGGTAAAGATGGGGAAGGTGTTTAGTGCGTCCCTGTATTCTCGCTAACCTTTCTCATTTGAAGTCTTGGTCTTTTTTTAGATTTAGAAAGTAACACAATATCTGATTTGTTAAACCATTTGAGACATACTCTTCAAAAAAAGGGGTTAATGCATCTGTGTGATGCATTTTACCAAGCAAGTCATCATGTGATTGTGGATCTAAAAAAATCTATTTTGTCCAACAACCGACTGAATCATGAAGAAGGCTGGTCCTTTGACATGCAGAAAATTGACGAATAGCTAAGAATTTCGACCGTCCGCGCAGGCTGACCCGGATAGATATTTTTTGCAGATGCATTAAACCCCCTTTTCACAAAGCGAGGTTCATTTGTATTTGCCGATTAGAAATTGCGTGACTTAAAATAAAGAAAATACGTTAGAATTGGACTAAAACTGTTTTAAGAATGACTGGTGAATGCAAACCTAGAGTTTCAGTACTTACTGCATGCGGCGGCAAGAGCACCTATCGAAGCGTTTCCCGTGTTGCTTTACCGGTAATATTATCAACATTTTGAGCCATGCTTTTTGAAATGGGGCTTAAATGCATAAAAAAGTATCGATAAAAAAGGGTCGAAACGTTTTGCTCGTGGTTATCATTTTTTTGCATGTTCTAGGACCATTCTACCTCAGGATTTAGCCGGTTAGTTATTTCGACAGAATGGATTTTATGGATCCAGCATTATGTGATGGTTTGCATGGTTTCATGCATCACGAAAGTGCCTTAAACCCCTTTTGCAAAAGCAAGGCTCACTTTTCAAAGTTTTATGCATCGCTTTGAGGGTCACAGAAGAAATAAATTGATGAGGCGCAAAATTTCTGCTTTCGTTAACGTGCGAATGTACTCGGCATGCGGAGCTATATGCCAATCAAGGTTCACGTGACCAAAATTTACAAGTCGGTTGGCAATTCAATAAAATAATAACTCTGCTCTGACTAAAAATATAGAGAATGGGATTTGTCTTTTTTTCACTAATTAATAAAGACCATCGTGCAGCGAGGGGGAAAAAAATGGGCTGACCGAAACAGTTGCAGTAATAAATAAAGGCTAAATGTACACCTTTCCGTTGACATGAAATAGTACTATGTCAAATTACCCGCAAAATGTCCATAATTCTGCTTTTGACAAAATGTCTGTGTACAGGTAAATCTCGATTTTACAATTTTGCACAAAGTGATTATTTCGAAGTATTTACTAGAACTAGGCTCTTGAAAACAGTATAGCAGCTGTTCTGACCGCTCATGTGAGCGGCTGCTGCATTTTTTTTTTTTTTTTTATTCCAGAAGAATTATTAACATAATTTGTCCGAAGGATAACGGCATTTTCAAAATGTGCCAATTTGATATATATCGAAGTAGATTTTTGAATGATTTTTTGATAGTCCGTATACATTGCAACCGACAGACCGATTGATTGATTGATTGATTGATTAAATTGAGATTTACGCCGCTTTAAGCATTGTTTCCATTATATCACGATTACTTACAGGTTACAAGTTAGTTATTCTTGTGTCTCCAGTTTTTGATTTCACCAGTACCAGGCAAGCGCTCTGAAAGCGCACCCAAAGGTCTTTATTGCGACTAAAAGAATTGAGCCAAGCTCTGTAAAAAAGGGGGTTTAATCATCTGCAAAAAAGTATCGACACAGGTCAGCCTACGCAGTCCGCGCAGGCTGACCTGGATCGAAACTTTTTGCTATTGGTCAATTTTCTGCATGTCAAAGGACCATTCTATCTTATGATTCATTCGACTGTTAGACAAAGTGGATTTTAAGGATCCATTTATTTTTGTATAACTCTACATAGTGATTTCAGGAAAAGCTGTGATAAAATAAACCTGATATATCTAGATTAGTGCAATAAAACCTAAAAGTATAGAAAAAAAAACCCTACAATAGATATTTAAAATATGAGTATTTTTGTCGTTTTAGACAAGTTATTTTTCATACCAATATGAATGACTTTTTCTAAAAAAATTCATTCTTCATGTTTTTGTCTATTCACATTTAGAAAACTGTGCAGTAGCTGTTATGATTGCTCGTGCTGCTTCACTGTTTTCTCTAGATGTAACAATTCAGTTCCTGTTAGCACATCGAAGTTACCAACCGTTGAAAAATATTCGATGTGTAAATGATCGAGATTCCGTTATTTACGACAGTAATATTGCAAAGTCAATAAATAAATAAATAAATAAATAAATAAATAAATAAATAAATAATCAAATAAATAAATAAATAAACAAGCCAAGCTCTCTGAAAAGGGGGTTTAATGCACCTGCAAAAAGTATTGACCCTTGTCAGCCTGCGCAATCAGCGCAGGTTGACATGGGTCAATACATTTTTGCTTTTTGTAAATTTTCAGCATGCCCAAAGGACCATTCTACCGCATGATTTGGTTTGTTGTTAGACACAATGAATTTTTTGGATACAGAATTATGTGATTACTTGCCAGGTACAGTGCATCACGGAGATACATAAACCCTTTTTTGCCAGAGCATGGCTCCGAAAAGAAAAAAAATCTAAACACATTTTAATTATTTAAGACTCTACTCACTTGCTACGACGCTAACAAAACACAGAAACAGCATCAGACGTTCCATTGTTAAATATTTCCTTTTTTCGTTGCAGGAAAAAGATCTAAAAAAGTAATCCGTAGTCTCGGAAATTATATTGTTCAGCTATTATCTACAGTATATATACGATTTAACAGATGCACTGGGCGGCAAGAAGAAAACTAGTCCTTTTTAATTTCTTCTTCAAATATTTCTGCAGAGACCAGACTGTCAGTTTACTTATGCTGTGTTCTCAAACTTGTTACCCGTCGAATTAGAAAATGAAATGTCGCGCGGTACGGGCTACTATTTCAATTGGTGCTCGCTGTCAGAACGAGGCTATACATCTCCCTTCCTTTTTTTGATGGGAAAGTCACCAGTAGGCGTCCGCTAATGATTCGCGCAATAACATCACAGGAAGAGAGCAATTTCTGGTGGAGTCAATGGCTGTTCAAATTTTGACTGCTGATATAGTTAAAGTTCCTTGTTTTGATGGTATAGCGCATTAACCTTTCATCAAACAATCCTGTTTTTAACGACTCTAACGAGGAAATGCTTCTGAAAAATTCATGGTCAGAAATGAAGAAAATGCAGGCAACCTGCATTTTCTCATATTTCCAAAATGTTTATTTTTTCTTCTTGCTTTTACTCTCTATCAAAGACAAATTCCGTCAATTTGAGCCACATTTAATGTGCAGTCTGCTAATGTTGTCAGTTTCAGAGAGTCAAAAATTTGTAATCTGTTTTTTGAACTAATTGAAGGAAGGCAAAACTGAATCATTTTTTCAAAAAGAAAATGTTAGGTGTTTCATTCCATTGTTCAACATTATTTCAGTTATACAAAGACGGCCAGTGCACCTATCCATGTTTTCCGCGGGTTACAATTGAACGCAACAGTGAAATTTCTAGAAAAATAATTTATAAACATATTTCATATTTTTAATCATTTAAAGAAACGGTTTTTTTTTTCAAACCACATCAGTCTTGGTTCCATCCTGGGTACTCAACGGTCAATCAGCTAGTGTATTTGTACGGTAGAATTCGCGATGCTTTAGATAATGGATTAGAAATAAGATGATGTTTATCCACATTAGTAAAACATTTGACAAGGTGTGGCTTAAAGGTCTTATATGTAAAGGAATCTATTTAGTTTCTGTTACGTAAACCACAAATTCTGACAATAAGTTCGAGTCGATCGGAGATATACTAGAAAATTGGACCAGGAAACACTGTGAGAACGCACAAACAAACGTAACCTTATTCTTTTATTTAAAATTGTAAATGGTGTAGTTCCACAGTACTTATGCTCTCTTGTACATACCACTATTGGTAGTAATGCAGAGTGGTCCAGAAGTAGCGCACCATCCAGGTTTTCATAAAAAATCACCTTTTTATTTCAAAAACACCTTTATTTTTCATGATCATGAAAAAAATCAACTCTTTTTTTTTTTTTTCTTTTTAAATTCATTAGACATAATTAGGGGGGGGGGAAATCAGTATTATATTTGAAACACAGACACAGATTGAAAATAAGGATGAAGCGCGACTTCTGGGACACCCTGTACAATATACAATCTTCGATGTTTGCAGAGCTAACCTTTTACATGGGCTCTTTTCTACCTTTAAAATTAGTATAGAAGTTTTTGCCACAGTCTACAGGAAGACTTACTCTCTATCAGGACCGCACTCAGGCAATCTATTGTCGTTATATCTGATTCGTGGTCTGTGAAAAGGGGGCTCAGTGCATCTGCCAATTTTTAATATCGACCCATGTGAGCCTATGCAGTCCGCACAGGCTGATTATAGATAAAACTTTTTGATACTTTTTTAATTTCCTGCATGTTCAAGGACCGTTCTACCTCATGGTTTATTCAGTTTGCAGACCATATGGATTTTAGAGATCCATAATTATGTGATGACTTGCTTGGTGCCATATATCGCGAAGATGCATTAAACCCCCTGTATTCCAGAGCGCCACTCAATTGTATTTAACTGTTCCGTTTGATGACAATGATCTCTACCTTGCAGATAATGAAAACGATATTTAGTGAAGGTCATGGTTACATTGACATTACTTATTACCGAATGTCCGGTAGAGTTATCTCTCTTTGAGCACTCTTCGCATATTTGGTAAGAAAATTATCAAGTCACGCGAGACAGCGCAATATTATTCGGTTGCCCGTAGACAAAACATTACTAACACATAACGAAAATAACAAATGTGAAGTGAAAGCCTAAATATACTATTTATCAGAAACTTCGTGAAACGTGTCTCCGTTAGTAAAAAGAGCTGCATTGGGTTGAATTTCGTATGTTGCCATTGATTGTTAATTACGCGTGGTTCCGGTAGTAGGTCTGAACGCTCCTTTAACTTGAAGAGTTCCGCTAATTATAGTGAAACATTATAGTGGTAGATTGACTAGATTCACTAGATTTATAGTTCACAGAGTAGTGATTTCTTTTTGCCTCCCCCATACGTTGTACTATAGCTGACATAGATACATGTCCGAGTTCAGTGTTTTCAATCTGCTCATTCTCCAGTTACAATTCTAACTTCATCCATCTTTTTGTTTACTGTCAATATCAGTTTGAACCCTTAACCAAACAATCCCATATTTTCACGACCCAGAGGAAGAAACCCTTTGAATACCCTAAAACCCTAAAATTGAGACTAGTACTGACCTGCAACTTTCTTAACCCTTTCCCAAACAATCCCTGGTTTTTACGGGTCAGGAATAGAAGCCTTTTGAAAACATTGTGGGAAAAGGAGAAAATGCTGGTAACCAGCATTTTCTCCTTTTCCCACAATGTTTTCTACCCTATCGTATAGAAAAATAATCTTTTTAGCAACTGTTAATTTGTCATCTGCAAAATGCTTTCAATTTAGTCTGGTCCAAAATTTGCCGTTTGGGAAAGGGTTAAGAACGCATTTGAACAATCAACGTTTAGTTAATATCGTATTTGACAAAAATAGAGGACATTCTACATCTAAGATCAGACTGTACCTTCTGATCTTGATTTAAACCCCCTGAAAAAAATGTGGTCTTGATGAATGTTTTTACAGAATCAACTAAATACGAGCTATTCTTTGTGAAAAGGGGTCTGATGCATTTTTGAAAAGTATCGACACATGTCAGCCTGCGCAGTCCCCTCAGGCTTACATTGGTCGAAAATTTTCGCTATTTGTAATTTTTCTGCTTGTCAAAGGATCATACTACCTCATGATCTAATAGGTTGTTAGACAAAATGGTTTTTTATGGATCTATAATATGGGACGACTTGCTTGGTATAATGCATTACGGAGATGCATTAAACCCCGCCATTTTCCAGGGTACGGCTTATATGTGTTTATTTCTACTTGGAGTCTGCTATGAGAATATGTTTATGCTTTCAAGTGACAAAAAGTATCTTCTATCTAACTTTTTCCTACTTCATGCATTCGCGCATTGAGCGTTATTTGGGGTTACACCCGTGTACTTACTGTCATATTGACATTTCTAGTCCGTAGAGAAGATCCAAAAATTGCGGGTGCAGGACTGTAACTAAAAGAATTGTCTGCGTGATCTTTG
Organism: Hippopus hippopus; assembly: GCA_946811185.2. Lineage (NCBI taxonomy): Eukaryota > Metazoa > Mollusca > Bivalvia > Cardiida > Cardiidae > Hippopus > Hippopus hippopus. The sequence goes on from OX328109.1 coordinate 6,266,660, forward strand.
CAGTCTGATCCTGTGCAACAATGTCAACGGCACTACCTATACATGTACTTGTCCTTGGTATTTGAAGATGTCAGAGGACTCGCCGATCCCATGCGGCACTTGTAAGTCTAACAGGGAGTAGTCAAAGCATATTCATGTTGACATTAACTATAGACTGCATTATTTATTTGTCACCCTTGATGACTTTTTTATTTCCTACATAACTGTCATTTTTTAAACGTTAATGCATTTTGTGTATTACTAACGACGCAATTGCACATTTTACGATGTCTACGTAATTTTTATAGCGCTTTCGTTTGTCTACCTGTTCGTCTATTCTCCCCGTTTCTCTCTCATTCTTCTTTGTCTCCCTTTGTCTCTGTCTGCCTCTGTCTCTCTATCTCTGTTATACCGGTTGGTGTATGTAGTTGTTTCAAATCTTAATATTATCACATTCTTTAGGATGTCATTATTAACAGACATACTATACTAGTAGCTTTTCCCGAGTACCCATGTCTTGCCTTTATTTTAATCATTTATTTTACAGTCACAATGAATTTGTCCTTTTATTGGTCAGCTGAATTTTTACAAATAACAATTACATTTAGAAGTATCGCGATGGTAAGGTTGAGACGCTGTATACGAGAGCTCAAACCCTCCCAGCGACCGGAAGTGAAAATAGACGCCAAGCATCAGAGTACTGCGATTACCCTAACACGCCTATTTCTAAAGCGCTCAAGATTCAGTTCGGGATTTAAAAGATTCGATATTGACCCTTTTGATTGGCTTTAGTGTTATGTCTCAGCCAACCAGCTAGCTTGGTAATTGAGAATGAAATAGATGTTTCAAATTCATTTGTATGTAAATTCGGCCGCTGGTGAAAGCATGTTAATGACGGTTAATGGACGGAGATGTCAATCTTAACAGGTGTGTTATGTACATGATAAGTGGTTTTCACATACTGTAGCAATTAACTATCTACCACACAACAACATTTTAGACTGTCCATTTTGTAAACATCTACAGATAACAAATTCATTTGGTTCAAATGACGAGATTTATCATTTAAAAGGTAGAAAACTTTGTGGGAAAAAGAGAAAATGCTGGTTACCAGCATTTTCTGTTTTTCTCACGATGTTTTCAAAAGGTTCTACTCGGGATTGTTCGATAAAGGGTTGATACAAACGAAGAGGCATGGTTGTGAGCAGACACATTATCTTTTTTCCGTGAGCCGTTTGGCTTTAACTTGCTGCGTCATGTGAAGAAAGACGAGTAAAGCATTCGGGTGTTGCACCACCGTGCACTAGGATCGAACAAAAGCAGAACACTTGCGATTTTTTTTTAAAGTAGATTGTGCCAAACAAAATTTCGTCAAATAGAAGAGATATAACATGGTCCTAAAAGTTACATTTGGTGCTTCATTCGGAACGTTCGCATTTATTCCACAGAAATTAATTGCAAAACAAACTGGTATTGAGTAAGAATGTATTTGCTCATAAACTGGCAACTTTGCGAAAGGAAACTATGACTGGGCCCATAGGACCCAATGTACATGATGATTATTAAAATGAAAATTAACGTGTGGTGGACTAATTAGTTTTCGATGGACTTAATTGACAGTTTTCGTTTACGCATATATAAATAAATTACTAAAACCGTTTTGTTACCAAACAATCAATTTTAAATGCACCTCTATCCATAAACTCTGCTTGAATCATGCATATTCAACGGTAACAACATATTTCACGCTTCGATCTTGCGCTGGAAGCTGAATTTGCGCATGGGGAAACCTGGCATCCTTTTATGTCTTTTAATATCTATAGAACAGCTTATAAATAAAGAACTGAAAAAAAAAAAAAAGAAATCATGTACACCAAAACTAAACAAAAGTATTTACTATCACAAGAAGGAACGGTTTTAAACTATATAAAAGAACAATTCTAAATCAATTTTCTTCAGTTTTTGAAGCGCGATGAAAGGGACGGGCGAGTGTCATGGCGGTCATTCAGCAGCACCAGATTACCAGAATTATAATGAAACATCTGAAAATCTTGAGTGTCTTAACAGAAGGGCTGAAAACTTTTTTTTCTCACAATTGCAGCGATTATTCTGGAAAAATTACTCAGTCATAAGTAATCGAACGAAAAAGCATGAAATTCTCTCTCTTTGATACCAAACGGTGAATATTTGGACCTGTCAAAATTGAAAGTATTTACAGACGACAAATGAAATGTGGCCAAAATGTTTGATTTGTCTTTAAAAGGAAAGAAAACTTTGTAGGAAAAGGAGAAAATGCTGGTTACCAGCATTTTCTCCTTTTTCTACAATGTTTTCAACAGCCCTTCTTTCCTGGGATCGTTAAAAACTCGGGGTCGTTTGGTAAATGATTAAAGGAATATAGAATGGTCATTGTATGGTGCCAGTGATATTACAACATGTAACAACATTCATACTGGGTACCTTTCGTACTAGGAGAATAACAGTTGTAAGATCAAAAGTATTATCCTCCGGTAGATGGCATTCTTCAAATACACATCTATCTGATTTGGGCATTCTGGGTACAGAACCGGACTACTTTTCAAAACGACAACCGTTAATTTGAATTTCAAAATAAGCGTTTTTAAAGAAAACGCTTTTAAAGAAAACGCTATCAGGTACGATTCACCCAGCTATGATTAGCTAGCATGTAACCTATACACCGGGCATTTATTGAAACAGCCCCTACAGGCCTGGGTAATAGCTTCGGTATAAGCCCAGACACTTCTTGTTGGTATGTATGGAAAAACCTTGCACGAATCCTGGTTTCCTTATAGTCTATATTTAAAAAACTGTTTTAAAAGATGTGCAGTAAAACAAGAGTATTTGTGAAAACTATTTTTCCCTTTTGAAATAATTAAATTTTTAAGATATTTGGAGCGGAAAACAGGCTACATTTTTCCAAAGATGTATTGTTTATAGCCATTTTCTCCATTGCTACTTTATTATCGGCGTATTTATTTTCTCCTGTATAGGAGATGGGTGATGCGTCAAAGCAGACAGGCCGAACCTTCGAAGAATATGGAATGCGCAGACAACGGATCAAAGGAACCTGTCACATGATTTATTGTGATAACAAGACATTGCTTCGGTCGTCCTGGAGAGGTCATAGATGTATTCAATTACAGCTCTTGTCAGCTCATTAGATATGATGTCACATTTATGTCAGTTGTCATGGTATTTAAAAGTTTGTGTGGCCTTGTTAATGGGGAATTATCACGGATGTCTGTCGACCTACTTTCGACCAAATAAGCTTTGGCAAAAACGTAAGCACTAAACAGATGCCGTATGATGCTGAGTCTAATCATGGTATCAACTGTTTGTATAAACGTTACAGTAGATTTTTCAACGTATATCTAATACAAAGGTTATTCATTGATCACAAAAGTTAACATTTTCTCCCCCCCCCCCCTTCTCTCACTATTTTGTAATCTAGATCTGATCTTTGTACCTTTTTGAAACCTTCGTATTCGTCTCTAGAAATTAGGGTTTTTTTTTTTTTACTCTTTTACATAATATAATGGATGTCTTCTCTTTGATTAATTAAAGGCTGTTATAGAGTTGACATTTTTCATAAATAACAATATGAATAGTGAATGAAAAAAATAGTAATAAAAAAATAAAAGAAATCAAAGCTCTTAATGTACTGAAGCTTAAGCTTTTAATAAATAAATAAATAAATAAATAAATAAAATGACATGACCGATTAAAAAAAAAAGAAATGGATTTCGATGCTTGGTATTTGAATGGGATTATATGCAAAGATATAGGCTATGGCTTGCAGCACGCGAAAAGGGGCATTCGGACATTTGCGTAAAGTGTCGTCTCGGATCAGCCTGCACAATCCGCGAAGGCTAATCCGAGACGACACTTTCCGTTTTTATGTAATTTTCTGGTTTTTTTTTTTGCGCAAGTCTACTGTAGCACAAAATCTAATGTAGTCGTAAAGTGCCGTCTTGGATTAGCCTGCGCGGACTGCGCAGGCTTATCCGAGACGACACTTTGCGCAAATGTCCGAATGCCCCTTTTTGCGTCTTGCAAGCCATATTTGAGCCATGCTATGGCAAAAGGGGGTTTCAGAAAATTGATCAATAGCAAAAAAATTCAACTCAGGTTAGCCTAAGCGGACTGCGCAGGAGCTGCTGTCTTTGATTGATATTTTTTGTAGATGCATCAAACGCCCCTTTCAAAAAGCATGGCCCATATTGGTGATGATGGTGAAAACACTGTGGCAGCATTTTAGAGCTGCTTTTGGACAATACTTTTCGAGTTTTTTATGTCTTTCCCCCCCCCCCCCCCCGTCAGGGTCGGGAGACATATTGTTTTTCCCCGTGCGTCCGTCCGTCTGTCCGTCTGTCTGTCTGTCCGTCACAAATCGTGTCCGCTCTATAACTCGAAAACCTTTTGAGATATTTTGATAAAACTTCACACATTTGTAAAGCACCATGAGACGAAGTGTCATGCATAAGAACCATAACTCTGGCTTGTATATGTCCTGAGTTGTTTGCCTTTGATTATTTTCCTTACTCATTTTACGTACAAATTCATGTCCGCTCTGTAACTCGAAAACCGTTACAGAAAAATTGCCATTATTTCAGTTAGAAATTGCCTTGGTGACATATCAAATCAATCCTTCTGACACCAAAAATGGGGGAGAAATCTGGTTTTTTTTGTAGAAAAACAAGTTATAGTTTTTTTTTATTTCCTCAAGACAACATACTCCGGCTGTTAAAAAAGTGAGGTCCAAAATTTTACTTATGATCTCGATTTCTCTTTCTCTCCCTGTCTCTGAATACACCCTGTACATTTTTTTTTTTTTTTCCTTCTCTGTAATTAACAACAAATTGATTGCAACATACAAATTGACGGATGTCAACAATACATACACACAAACATGTCACATGACACACCAACTATTACCCAATATTCCTCAGGTTTATGACTCTCTGTGACAGCTACGGGACTCCATTTGTTTACCGCTTGTCAGACAGTCGGCTGGCCATCGCGACAGACTTTCTAAATGAACCAAAATGACTATATATTTTAGCCATGATCTGTGAAAAAGGAGTTTAATACATCTGCAAACAGTATCGACCATGTCAGTCTGGGCAGTCCGCGTAAGTTGACATAGGTCGAGACTTTTGCCACTCGTTAATTTTCTGCATATTCAAGAACTATTCTATCTCGTAATTCAGTCGGTTGTCTGTTTGTATGGATCAATGATTATTTGATGTCTTGCTTAATATCATGATGATAGATTTTAATGACTTATACAAATACATGTATCTCGTCTTATACAATATATATTCATGATAAACATAAACAACCGATAGTAAACCAAGGGCAATAACTGTTACATGTATATTTATAAAACGTGGAAACTCTACTCTGTGTTTAAAGTAATTTAATTTCTCATGATCTTGTTTAAATATATGTCACCATTTCTGTCTCAATGTTTTCAAATCAGCTTCTATAGATATGTTTTACTTGTCTTTTTCGAACAATTTTTTTTTTAAATCCATCTTTAGAGAGTGAATATAACTATCCTTATTAACTCCTATACTACTAATAAGAAAAAGAGTAAGAAAATGAGTAAGTTTTTAATTATTTTAGCCAGAAGTAAAAACCACATGCCGCAGTTTCATGTGCATCACGGAGATGCATGAAGGATAACGACCCCTAACTCATCGGTAAATATCGTGTAACGTCGACGTTTTCGTAAAGGCTGTTCGGCCAATCTCGGCAGCTTCCGTCTTTTAATATGAGAGTTAGGGCCCGTCGACCTAAAACACCTTTTGCCAAATGATAAAATTTTGGACCGGTCCAAATTGAAAGCGTTTGCAAATGGCGAATACAGTGTGGCTCAAAAGAAGGGATTTGTCTGTGAAAGAGTATAAAACATTGTTGGAAAAGGAGTAAATGCTGATAAGTAGCATTTTCTTCTTTCCCATAATGTTTTCACAAAACCTTCTTCCTCAGGGTCGTTAAAACAAAGGATATTGTCTGGTAAACTGTTTATTCCTATACTAAACAATACCGGGCCCACGTTTCACGAAAAAACTTAACTCTTAGACTACTAAGCGCGACTGACAGGCCTTTAGCGGACAGTGTAGATCAAGATCAGACTGCACAGAACGTGCAGTCTGATCTCGGATCTACACTGTCCGATAAGGAGGTATTTTTCCCCCAAAATAAATTTAAAATAGCAAAATTTGGGTATATACTATCGGCTTGAAAATTTCGTTTCACTTGTTTAGCAGGTTAAGGGTTGAGTCTCTTATTTAGCTCAAATCTGCTAACAGACTCATTTCCGACTTAAGCTGAGTTTATTATCTGAGATGCATTTCGCTATCATAAACAGACTTAAGTAACGTTCTCAAATCCTGAGTTGACACGTTTCAGATTCAACTCGAACAAATAGGCTAAACAGATTTAACTCACTTAACAGACTTAAGTCAATCATATAGCTAAGTCGAGTCTGAAACATGTTTCGACACAGGATTTGAAAACGTTACTTAAGTCTGTCCCACAATCTTTGTAATAAAAGTCTTGTAGTTTGATTTCTTTTTTTCTAAGAAATGTTTTAATATATACCGTCATTTCATATAGGAGTGGGCTTTTCACTTAGTGGGCGTTTTACCCAGTGGGCTTTTCACCTAGTGGGCTTTTGCCCATATTGAATGCATCTCAAATAATAAACTCAAGTGGGAAAATGAGTCCATTAGCAGGGTCCCGGTTTTTAAGAACCTGAAGAAACAGCTTTTGAAAACATTGTTGGAAAAGAAGAAAATACTTGTAATCACCATTTTCTGACCAGGATTTTCTTCTTTTGTATGATCATGGTTTTTCACCATTTTAAGGACAAATCTAGTCTACTGAGTCACACTTAAATTGTCTTCCAAAAATACTATAAATTTTGACAAGTCTACAATTTTGTCGTTTTGGCGTTTTCGTTTAAATATTACAATGAGCATTGTCCAAAACTCCTTTAAAATACATCCTTATGGCTAGAGATAAAAAAAGCTGTTAAACCTTGTGTATAGATTGGCTCAGCTGTGTAAACATTGATTAACTACCAATTTAATTATATGATGTAAGGGTGAGAAACTCAAGACATGTGTCCTTATTCAAAACCGGAAACGACACAGCGACTGCTTTGAAGCCCATCCTCCAAAATATGAAATGCATTTTCTATCCATCGTAATCTGTGCAAACTTGCAGCCGTCAGGGGCAACATTTGGCATGAAGATAGTAGAATCATTATAGTTTCATAAAATAAAGATGAAACGGGTTTAAAACTAGCTGAAAACTATCTGAAAACGAGTATAGATGTGTCTTACCGATGCTATTCTATTCGGTTTCTGAAACTGGGCCCGGTTTCACGAAAAAACTTCAATCTCTTATTTTGCTGAAGTCCGCTAACAAACTTATTTTCCGACCTAAGTTCACGTCATTATTTCAGACGCATTTCATTAACATCAACAGCCCTTAGAAGAAACATTCTCAAATCGTAAGTTGACACAACGTTTCAGACTCAGCTCAGCAAAATAATGGATTTAAGTCATTTTAACAGACTTAAGTCCATTATTTTGCTGAGCTGAGTCTGAATTGTTGTGTTAACTCAGGATTCGAGAATGTTTCTTAAGCCTGTTAATATTGGTAAAATAGGTCTCAAGTGACCAACTCAACTTAAGTCAGAAATAGGGTTTGTCAGCAGGCTTGAGCAAAATAAGAGACTTAAGTTTTTTCGTGAAACCGGGCCCTGGTACTCATTCGTGAATCACCATGTCACTGAGCGGTCAGTATAAATGGTCTGCGCTTTAAGACCACCATTTCTGTTGTAAGTCGCAGTTTTATTGCCGGAGATCAATCGACATGAGGCATGTCAACCATGTCATCTAAATGCTCATTACTGTCCAATTAGGGTTTTCTTTTTTTTCATTTTTTTTTATATGAGCCTTGCTCTGTGAAAAGGGGGTTTAATGCATCTGCAAAAAGTGTCGACCAGGTCAGCCTGCGCAGTCCGCGCCGGCTGACCTGTGTCGAAACTTTTTGCTTTTGGTCCTTTTTTTTGCATGTCCAAGGACCATACAACCTCAGGATTTAGCTGGTTGTTGAACAAAATGGAATTTGTGGATCCATTATTATCTGATGACTTGCTTATTATAATGCATCACAGAGATGCATTAAACCCCCTTTTTCCATAGCGTGGCTCATGCCTTTTTATGGACTGTGTCAAATGATTCTGACGGTTAACGATATATACGATAATTAGTAACGATATAAAAATATCAAAGCACGGAGAGTAAGAAGAGTCGGTGCCCTCTTTTTTTCAACTCTTTATCAGATGTCAAGCTTTTAGTCCCGTCTGCATGGAAAGCACTTGCAGAGGACAATTGAAAAGTGGCTTAGATTATGAAGTGTGTCCGTGAAAGAGTAGAATACATTGTGGGAAAAGGAGAAAATGCTGGTTACCAGCATTTTCTCCTTTTCCTACAATGTTTTCAAAAGCTGTCTTCGTCATGGGTCGTTGAAACTCGTGCGTTGTGTGGTATTCGAAAGAAATAAGTAGACTTGAGAATTCGAACCAGTGACACCCTGGTTTTAACTCATCACCAAACGAGAAAATTTTAGACTTGCCCAAATTGAAGGCATTTTGCTCACAACAAATTGAGAGTAGCTCAAGTGATGATTTCTGTCTTTGATAGAGTAGAAAACATTGTGGGAAAAGTAGAAAATATTGGTTACCAGCATTTTCTTCTTTTCCAATAATGTTTTCAAAAGGCTACTTTCAGAAGGTCGTTAAAACTCTGGATTGTGTGGTAAATGGTTAAGTCGTATACCACTCGTCACAACTCGGCCGATTCCGTACCTACATCTAACCTCGTCCGTATAACGGTCGTTTCCATTTGAACTGCGAATCACGTGATCTTATACATGGCGCGCCAGTGTTAGTCGTTTACCAACGACATAAACAACCTCGATGAAGTTATTCACATCCGTTTATCTGTCGGTGAAAACTTCAATCGGAATTGATAAATAATGAATGTACGAACTGTTTGCCAACTCAACTGAAATACATTTAGAAAGATTTCGATAGAAAATTGAAATTCAAGTTTTCTTTTTTAAGAGGAGCCTTACAATTTTCAGAACGGTAAACCGGCGTATTTCCGGGTATGTACCGATCTGGTGCATATCAATCCACCAGATACAGCCGAGGGATTTGATGGCTCCCATCACCCAAGGTGTGCCGAATGGTCGTATACGTTACCGACTTGTCTACCGGGCCCGTACGCTTGTACCCCGCGCATGGGTTTACATAGTATAACATGCGATCTTAAAACAGGCCGGGATGATAACAGGATATTTCTGCCATTTTATAATAATAAGAGGAGCACTGCATGCGGGTACCAAAGCTCCGCTGCAGAAACTGTTGTTTTTAGAGATAGTGAGAATAATACAGTATGTAGAAAAAGGGGCATAATTAGGTCAAAGAAGTTCTCTCTGACTTCCCCTTTTAAAAGGAAAAAGAAAACCGAGTTCGAAGTAAAATCTTCGGTCATGACAGAGATACTGGAAAAAGGTTGAATTTCAGTGAAAATCCTTCGTCGGAAAAGGGGCATAACTGTGTAAAAATTATTTCGATGCTTATGTGCCGTATTGGTATGGGTTCCCCTTTTGATAGTTTAAGAACTAGCACGATTTTGAAGTAAATATCTTCAGTAATGACAGGGATATTATATAAAAATGTTAAAGTTTTTGCACGACGACGAGGCAGAAGCAGACGACGACAGGGCCATGACAATACCACGACTTTTTCTCGAGATATTGTCATATAATTTCTGTCATTAGATATTTACTTCAAACTTGGACTAGTTGTTAACTATCAAAAGGGGAACCCATACAACAGGGGCAAATACCATCAAAATATGTTTGACACAGTTTGCCCAATTTTCGACTTAAAATTTTCACTGAAAATCAATTTATTTCTGAAAGCAACTGCCGTCGAGCTTTGGAACCCGCATGCGGTGCTCTTGTTAAAAGGTTGTTGCGATCCGTTGCGACAGACGATAGTGATCAATTTATCACAATGTGACGCTTCCCAATTAGTGGCTATATGATATTAGGAAAAGATTTTGATGGTAGTTGTTTGTATGTCATTGGCTATCTTTTATATGATCTATTAATCACATTTCAAATAATATTTATTCATCACCACGTGATAGCAAGATTCCTCACGTGACCAATATCTAGACCTTGGCCGACTTTAGAGAGTACCCTAATACCTATGCTGAATTGTTGATCCAGTCATATTTTTTTATTAACACATATCACAAGTATTGCCTTCGTCTTCACATTGACCAGCCCAAATAGGTTAGGTGGTGAGGTATGAGACTTATGAACGTCAAATATCAGGCCACTTGATAGTGTGAGTTCGATTCCCGCGTCTAGCCACGTAAAATTATTAAAGAAGTCTTAAAGGTGGGTATTTAGATTTTTCACATCTCACCAAATTAAAAAAATATATATATCACCGAAATTAATATGAAAAAACAATACAAATCATCAATAATTAAGAATCATAAAATTACAAAAAAAATTTTTTTTGATGGTGTTCCCTTAAAAGGCTACGTAGCCTCTTAAGGTATTTTTAGATTTCGCGCCAGAAATCAAAAAAGCATTGTGGGAATGTCAAGTGACTGGCACGTGACTAATGACGCTTAAATTCCATAACATAACAAACATGAAATTATTTTCCATAATGTCTTCTTCGAACGCTATGTTTAAAGCTTCGTCTGTGTATTTACGGTATGTAAATGAACGAGTTGCTCATGTAAAAATAGACCGTGTTTCCCGTCGGTGTCGACCTGGGACGTAGTAAATCTCTAACTTCTCTTGTTGTCAGATGGTTTTCGGCTACTGGGGCTTTATGAAAGAAAATTGAAAGGCTTTGGGAGTATAAGGATGATTTTTTTGTATTTTTGTAAAATTTTCGTCCCAAAATCTGAAGGGCCACCTTTAAGGATGAGACGTTAGACCGAGGTCCCGTGTGACGTTGCTATACAATGAGCACGTTAAAGACCCAGGCGTAATGAAGGATGGGTTTTGTCCTGTACCTTGCACTGCCCCCCCCCCCCCTTTCTTAATAAAACTAACACTTTTCTGAGTGCGTCGCACATATTAGCAACCGGTGACGACGATAAATGTACGAAAATCAATCAATCGTCTTCAAAACGAACGTGGCTTTGGCAATTTCATTTTTAACCTCAGAGAATAGTTGGAATCTTATTTCTCTCTGTGAAATATTACATCAAACAAAGTTTTCAAAAAAAAAAAAACATTGGCATTGTTCACAATCTAACTGAAAGAAATTTTCAACAATCATTCTTAATAACATTCAAGCTGTTATTCTCAAAAATTTCCTAAATTTCAAAGAAATACAAGTTTTGATTCGCTAAACCAAATGGTTTAGCCAATCAGAAATTGCGTTGCTTCGAAATTTTGATATTTTTACGTTACTTTTAACACATCGTTATACTTTAAGAAATCACTGTAATTCTTTAGATACAGTTATGTAATAAAGAAAAAAAATTCGACAATCTTTTCCTTTGAGGTAAAATTCTTATTTAACCCGTCCACAAAAATGTTATCAACCTCACCAAAGGCTCGCTTAATAACATTTTTTTTCTAGACTCATTTAATAAAATTTGATCTCAAATGCCAAATCATGTCAGATCCTATATTTCTGAAAGGGATCACTTATTATCTCTTGTGTATGTATGGTAAGAAAATGAACAAGTCTCGCGAGACAACGCGATACTGTGGGAACCTTAATGTATGATGCCATCAAAATCTCCCGCTAGGTGGCATTCGACAAATACACATCTATCTAATTTGGGCATTCTAGGTACAGAACCGGACTACTTTTCAAAACGACAACCGTTACTTTGAATTTCAAAACGAAATAAACGTTTACTCAATAAAACGGTACCTGGTGCGATGTCACAGCTATGATCGGCTAGCACGTAACCTATGCTCCGGCCATTTATTAAAACAGCCCCTACAGGCTTGGGTAATAGCTTCGGTATAAGCCCTACTTTTCCCTAGTATATGGGATGGGTGATGCGTCATAGCAAACAGGTCGAATCTTCGAAGAATATGACATGCGCAGACAACGAGTCTCGCGGGACAGCGCGATACTATGGGAACCTTAATGTATGATGCCATCAATTTTCTTGTCGATGCGTTGTCCCGACGCGCCTCTAACTTGGAGAGTTCTACTTATGGAAACAAGATATCTCCCACCAGATGACAGTAAAAAAGCTTAAAGTAGAAAAACAAATATTAAAATCGGGTAAATAGTATACAAAAGATAGAGCGACTTGGCAACTTTTTACCCAGTTTTAAGATTAATTTTTCTGCCAGCGAGTAACACTTGTACCGACTGTACAACAACAGATTGTCATTTTCACAATAATTTCCATACTTTTAAATTGGGTCATTTAAATTCAAATGTATTTTATACACCCTTATTTTTTACCTTTGGCTGCCACTGGGCCTATTATAAGTTTTGTACTTTATTTCTTATTGCTCCGTGTATTTTAAATTTCAGAGAGAGAGAGAGGGGGGGGGGGGTATTTATTCTTTGTCCATGACCTACATGTGTTTAAATGTCAATAAACTCATTTACTACATGTATTCGTAGAATGATTGGTGTGCATATCATGCCTGCGATACTGTTTTTACTAATTACACTGTATTTTTTACATGTTTACTTAGATGTCAATGTACATGTGGGGGTACAAAAGATATTGACCAAATTTTGTAAAGAACAGAGTTGGAATTCTGCCATGTTTGAATTGTCGTCTGCAAAAGCTTTCAGTTTGAACAAGTCTAAAATCATGTCGAAAAATAGAGTTAAAGATTATCAGCCGTAAAAACTCAAGTGGTTGGGCATAAGAATAAGAAGCAACATAAAGTTAATAGTGATTGGTCAATTATAACAAGAGTTGTGGTCCTTAAGATTTTTTTCCCCTGTTAGAGACAAGGCAACTCATGGGGGTATGTCAGCCTGCGACAGTTCTTGTTGACAGAAGTAGCGAAGCCTGTGTCAGTACATGGGCTCATGATTGTCGATATACATGTGAAGTACTGCCTTTTTCAATTCGTGGAACCCCTCTTCGAATTAAAAGTGCGTATAGACTTAATAGCAAGACAACGCTTTAAAGCAACAATTCATAGCTTCAAATATGAATTGAAATGAAATGCAAACTTAGACCACGTATGTAGCGAGCTGACCAATCAGCGATCAGTATTTCAAAAGTATATATCGAAGATACAACTCCCGCAGTTGTATATCTTGATATACAATGCTAGTATATCCCGCACGTGAATTCCGACAACTTCTGTTTGCAATATCGAGGTGAGGCAAAATGTACCCCTGACACGGTAAAACAATTTTGAAATATTATTTAGTAAACCGATACAGCGTTTCGATTAGTAAGTGCATTACTATTTTATGTGCCTTTACAATGTACAGACACTTAAATAGTATTGCTCTCATCTATCAAGCAACCTCTTGAGTGGATTGTGGTTTCGACAGTAGAAAAAATAAGGCTCCAGTAAGGTAAAAAAAAAACTCTGATGTTCGCATTTCGGCTTTCCAAAACATGGAATTGCATGTACAACATTTTTTTCTCTTTAATCTGAGAAGGGTTAATCTTAATTTTAGCTAAGAAATAACAACAAATTCGACTGCGTTCTTTAGTTTGTTCGTATTGGAATTTAACGCCACTTGATGATTATCAGCTAAGGTCTTATCACGGCGGTCAGTGCACCTACGCAAGTGTAGGGTGATTTTTGTAATGTTTAACTTTTAACCTGTTAAATAAGAAGAAACTGTCAAGCTGAGAGTAAAAAGCCAAAATTTGCTATTTCAAAGATATTTTGGGGGGAAAATCTCATCAGACTGTTGAGATCCAAGATCAGACTGTGCATGTTCTGTACAGTCTAATCTGAATCTACATTATCCGCAAAAGGTCCTTGAGTTGCGCTTAGCAGCCTAAGGATTGAGTTCCATGGCTTTACAAGAGTTTAAAAAAAAAAAAATTCATGAGCATACTCGACATTGCTAACAAAATTGGTCGAACTTCACGTATTGAAAATAATTACAAAAAAAAAAAACGAATTTATAAGCGATATTTCGCTCCAACATTCTATGTTTTTCGTAATAAAACATGAACTAAAATGGTTCTGTCAAATTCTAAGAGACAAAGAGTAAGTTTAAAACACATGAACGTCCCTTTTTTCTTTGACACCTATCATCAATCGAAGCATAACATTTTCAAAATATTGCAGACAACTGCTAGTTCGATCTAATACTCCACAATAAGATTTACCTTGATTGAATATCATAATGAATAATTTAGCATTTTGATGTAAACTGTACCTTATATTTGCCTCTTTTGTATCGGGTGCTTTAACTCATTTCAACAATCACGATGAATCCATTTTGGAACAAGCTTTTTATCTTATATAAACGTGTACATGAAAAGCACGAATAGTCACGTGGTCTAAGTGAGATAGAAAATCTCGTGCCGTGGTATATGGGAAATATACACTCGCTAACGCTCGTGTATACTTCCCATATACCACAGCACTCGTTTTCTATCCCATACATTTACACTAACAGAGGCACTGTTTACTGCAATGCGCAGTCTAACCGGCATTTCTAGGCTGTCATCTCTCACTTGTTATTCTCATCGTGGGTTAGTTTACGTTTTGTCTATTTTTATGCTGGTTACCTTGAATGTCCCGATACTATCGCGCTGTCTCGCGAGACTTGTTAATTTTCCTACAAAAGGTGTCGCACTATTGCGAACTTCTTCAGGTTCGAGAAGGCAAAAGTAGTACCGTTTGAAAATTTGACAAGTACTTCTGCTTCACCGTGTTTATTTATCAGGCAAAATGGAGGACAGGTCTAAAACGTGTTTCTGGTGTTGATTTGATGACCTCTGTGGAAACTGAGTGCAAGCGTGTTATTTCTTCGGGAACTATTTCGTGCCTCTGCTGCATTTATTTATAAAGGGACACGGTCTGCCATCCGGAAGGGCCATTTTTTAAGGGTAGACTTTGTGTTTTAGCAAAAACCGCAATGGTGGGTTAGGTGCCATTTTTTAGCTTCATTTGTAGGCTACCGGATATTTATTTCATGCTTTCCGGTAGCTTATCGAGAAATAAACGGTGAAATATTTTTCGATATTTCATGGTTACGACCAGTGAAAAATACCGATTTTATATTCTAACTCTTCAACTGGGGGCGGAAACAGTTGTCCCCGCGCACTAGTTACCTAGGCAAAATTTGCATGCCTCTCAACCATATGGAAATATGACGTAATTTACCCTGCATTTCTCGCGCTTTACGTCATATTGTTGCTATGCGGAGGGGGTACGCCATGGGGGATAATCGAAAAGAATTGTACTGGATTTTTATGTAAGTCCCCCCCCCCCAAAAAAAGGTTAAAAGCATGAAATAAATAGAATACATGTATTTGTCTTTTTCGGTGAAAGATTCGAAATTTATTTCATTTCGTGAACATCATCGGTAACATTTTCACGAGTGAAATAAATAAATAAATAAATAAATAAATAAATAATAACTTTGAAATAGCAGCATTTGGATTTTTACTATCATCTATTTTAGCAGGTTAAAGGTTGATCGTCATAGGCGAAAACGGTCGATTTTGCAGTCGGCATTGACCAAGATCAGACGGCTGGCAGAATAAACATATCCACGTTTTTGACCAATCGTAAACCATTATTTATTAATTCCAGAATGACACCAGGAGGTAGGTAAAAATCCAGCAAACGCAGCTACGTCGAAAAAAGACCTAGATGAAGTTCAAAGAGGACATTGGTTAATTGTATGGTGTTTAACGTGTTTAACGCCGTTTTCAACATTATTTCAGTTTTATCGCGGCGGCCAGTGCACCTATCCATGTTTTCCTGGATTGTATTTTACCAGTACTCCGCACAGTATTCTTTACAAGCCACTGGATGCTTTCCCATATAACCATCGTCGTAACAATGATCAGCGGTGAGAGAAGAATATAAATCCTGTTGCAACGACTATCATCAATCCTCGGAAAGAAATTTACCGAGCTGGGGATCGAACCGGAGACCCCTTATCCTCAAGTCCTGTACGCTACCGACTGAGCTACCGGGGCTCGGCACTTAGAGGATATTTTTTTACGTGTAACACACAAAATGTAAGGAAATAGACCTACGTATTAAGATAGAAAGTTGCAATAAATTATGTATGTAAGAAAAAAATCCAGGGTCAAGTCTTTTTTTCTGGTATAAATAGTCTTTATAGCTATAAATGTTCTTTTCTTTCCTGTTGATCTGTGTTAAATGTTACATGACCTATGATAGAAAAAAAGCTTTAGAATATATTTTTGCTGTTTAATTTGTGAACGTATTACAACGATTGTGCTAAATTTATTCGGGAATCACCGAAGGGAGTCAATGTTAATTCTTTTTGCGCCATATGCAAAAACAGGGACTTTCGAGAATGGCACAGACCACGATCAGACCGAACTAAATGCGCAATGTTTCAAAGACTTTCTGATATTTTTATAAGTATTCAAACACGGCGACAGATTTACTAAGCTAACGTTTATTCAGACTCGTAAGGACTTCAGAGTAATGAACGAAGTTATAGGTTAAACCCTGTACTACACAATCTCGAGTTTTAATGACTGTGAGAAAGAAGGCTTTTGAAAACATTGTGGGAAAAGGAGAAAATGCTGGTAACCAGCATTTTCTCCTTTTTCAACAATGTTTTCAATCCTTTCAAAAAAAAAAAAAAAAAACACTTGCACCACAGTTGATAGATCTATGAAGTCTGCAAATGCATTCAAATTGGACAGGTTCAAAGTTTTGCCGTTTGGTAGACTTAATTATGATGAAGGACAAAAAAAAAAAACCTCGAAAATGTGAGAATGTTATGTGACTGTCATCAAAAAGTAATTGAATCACGTGTCAATTTTATTGGGACAAAAAAGAAAAACGTCTGAAGTTCATTAACAATAATCTAATAACGTGTCGAACTTACGAAGACGGTTCACGTGAGGAAGAATTTTGGTTTATTTGTTTTGATTTCTTTTTATAGGTATTGCTCGTACTGAACCTTCATTCTTAACATTTTTTTTTCTGTGTTACGAGGGTTGATTGATAAGGTGTGAGCCTTGTACTGAAGGAGTTAAGAGGGGTGTCTTTTTTCTGCCCTTCTATTCCCTGATTATTTAAGGCCATGTACTCAAAGACTGGTGTCACGTGGTCGGTATATGTCGAAGGGGTAGCACTCTGCAGTAAACAAGGGAAGTGACTCGTTCCACCAGGAGACTGTCTCTGTAGACAAGTCTGTTATTGCCATGGCTGCCGTTAACGATTGTAGCTTTGAATTGATTGAGTATCCCTACTTATTCGCCTTATCTTGCTCCATCAGACTTCGTGCATATGCAGTTTAGTGAAAGGCAGCGTGGCCATGACATGTGAACTATGAACCACACGACAACATTTTAGGCTTGTCCAAATTGAAAGCAATTGCAGAAGACAAATAAAGTGCGTTTCAAATGATGATGTTCTGAAAGGGTAAAATCACTGTTAAAGATGCTTGCAAGAGCTTTTTCAGTCAGGGTCTCTAAACCACGGGATTGCTTGTTAAGGGTAAAACAGGACATACATGTAACAACACATTATCTTCCACACTGACCTATCTGATTTGAGTATCCTGTGCATTACCAATATACCTTCCGTTGGGTGGCATTTTTTCAAATAGTCATAATCTTCGAAGAATATGATATGCTCAAGATATCGTTTTTACAGGTTTCTACATGTAGAATCTATATACAAAGATTTGCAGTAAACAATCGTATTTTTTCTAATATTATTTTTCCCGGTAATAAAATCATTGCATTTTACATAAATCTGGAGCGAGAAGCAGACTCAATTACTCCACATATGTATAATTTATAGTAATTTTCTGCTTGCTACTTTTTAGGGGCGCAATTTTGAGTTATGCACATCGCGTATTAATATTTATCCTATTAGCCCATAGCAGACAGGTCAGTCTTCGAAGAATATGACATGCGCAGACAACCCACAACCAATCGTATGTGGTTGAGCGCTCCTGCCATCGATACCTTGTCATTCGTGTCCGACAAAACGAAAAGGCCATATTTAATTAATAGATCTAGTTGTGTCATAATAAATGATCCGACTACTAATATCCATTAGCGTCCGTCATGAAAGCTTGTCCTTGACCCCCGGTCACGTTCGTACAAATACATGTGAACAAATTATTTGACTGAGCAGCAATTAATCAAGTGTAATGATGACTACTGTTTGAATATTACTAAACGAGACAGTAGTTAACGCATGAATCTTACGCACAGTATAGGTTTGTGTAGGTCGAGATCAGGCTGGATGCATGAGTTATTTAACCTTGGGTCCAGGCGGTAATAGTTTTTTCAATCACTCCTTATCACGGTCTTACTAGCCTGGGTCCAGGCGATAATAATTTTCTAATCACTCTTTATAGCGGTCTCCTTGAAGGGATAAATTAAATGGCTGTAACTCTTTACAAAACGACAAAATTTTTGACTGGTATTGCAGACTACAAATAAATGTAGCTGAAATGATACAATTAGTGTCTGAAAGAGACAAAAGCATTGTGGGAAAAGAAGAACATGCAATTACTAGCATTTTCTCTTTTTCCCTCTATGTTTACAAAAAGCTTTCTTTCTTCAGGGTTGTAAAAAGTCAGAATAGTACTATAAAGGCTTCACAATGATCACATGAATCATGCAATCAGAAAGGCTGCTGCACTGTTTCTGAAGGCAAATAAGCAATATGCATGTGAATGACTACACACAACCACAGTATACCAATATTAGTGATTTTTCAGCCCTGTCACACAAAGCAAACTTTTGGGCTCGTTCATGTTGAAGGAATTTACAGAAGACAATTCAAATGCTTTTCAAATGAAAGCATTTGTTCTTGAATATGTAGAAAACATTGTAGGAAAAGGAGAAAATGCTGGTAACCAGCATTTTCTCCTTTTCCGATAATGTTTTCTTAAGGTGTCTACCTCAGGGTAGTTCAAACACAGGATTGTGTGATAAAGTACATGTATTTATGAACTAGTAAATAAAAAATATTACCTTTATTTGTATTTAATTATCAAATACTTTGTCAATGTAGCCTGTATTCAGGCATTATGGTTAATGCTTCCTCAACTTTCTGTCTGACCCTTTCCTATTGACAAAATTTTAGACCTTTCCAAATTGAAAGCATTTGCAGGTGGCAAATTAAATGCCACTTAAAACATGAAATATGTCAGTGAAATTTGAGGAAAACATTCTGGGAAGAAGAGTAAATGCTGGTTACCAGCATTTACTCTTTTTCCCACAATGTTTTTAAAAGGCTTCTCCCTCAGTGTTGCTGAAAGCCAAGACTGTGTGGTAAAGGGTTAATTCTGTATTTCACAATAATGCCAAAACTGTTATGGTTCGCTTCTGATCACCTGCAGATAAAATTGTTGTGTCTTGCTGCTAATCTATTTTTCAGAAAAAAAAAAAAGAAATACATGTAGCAAAAGCAGACATTGCTTATAAAAGCAATTTCTTCCTTTACAATAATGTTTGCACCTGTCTGTATGTATGTGTATTTCTTTTGATTCATATTAACCTTTTACCAAATAATCCCAACCTTAAAAATGCTTGTATGCTGGTAATCAGCATTTTCTCCTTTTCCCACAGTATTTTCTACCACAAACAAATCTGATCATTTCAGCAATATTGAACTGTCGTCTGTAAATGCTTTCAATTTGGACCAGTCTAAAATTTTGCCGTTTAGTAAATAGAAAATATATTTTTAAATGAATATGTCCAAACTCTTCCACTACAAATTTGACTGTGGAATTTACAAGCTATGTTTTAAAGTCAGCTTTGAATAATTTTATCCCATTTTGGTTACTTTCCATGTCAATTCAGTCAGATTCCCCTCCACTCCCTCCCCCTTGACCTTCACCCCCACTTCCTCCCCCACCCCCTGTGTCCATATCCTCTTCATTTCTATTCTGTGGGCTCCCTCCCCCTTCTCCTTCCTCCTCATCACTTTCTACAACCCGGGCTTTCTTTTTCTTTGGTTCATTTTCTGTTTCAGATTCCTGAAAAACAAAACAGGTAACACACATATTAACCCTTTATCAAACAATCCCTGGTTTTCATGACTCTGGGAAGGGAGGCTTTTGAAAACATTGTGGGAAAAGGAGAAAATGCTGGTAACCAGCATTTTCTCCTTTTCCCACAATGTTTTCTACCCTATCAAAGACAGAAATCATCATTTTAGCTACATTCACATTGTTGACTTCCACTGCTTTCAGTTTGGTACAGTCCACATTTTTGTCGTTTGGTAAAGGATCAATCCATCACTGTTTGAGCCATGCTCTGTGAAAAGGGAGTATAATGCATCTACAAAAAGTGTTGACCCATGTCAGCCTGCGCAAACTGCGCAGGCTGACATGGGTCAAAACTTTTTACCATTGATCAATTTTCTGCATGTCAAAGGACCAGTTCAGATCATCATTCAGTCTGTAACAGTTGTTTGACACAGTGGATTTTACAGATCCATAATAATGTGATGATTTGCTCTGTATCATGCATCATGAAAATGCATTAAACTCCCTTTTGCCAGAGCATGGCTCATATAAAAATGATTTTTCACATCCCTGTGGTAGTCAGCTTTGAAAAGCATTGCAGAAAAAGGAAAACTGCTTGTAACAAGCAAGTTTCTCAAGATGGTTTTCCACACAGTAAAAGTTTCCGTTCTCTCTAACAAAGTTTTACACTGGTTTATATGGAAAGCATTTGAAACTTATTACAAGTATTTTCTCCTTTTCTCAAAATATTTTAAAAAGCTTTTTTTCTCAAAGTTTCTCAAAGTGATTAAAAGTTGAGATTAATTGAAACAGGGTTCAATTTTTCTACTTCATGTTGTTTCTACAAGGGTCATTTATTTAACTGCGTCACTAATAGACCTACATACCACATGATCATATGTATCACACGGAAATAATGGTATTTTCACAAGCAAGTCGTTTTGAATACTGGCACAAAATTTTGTTTTGATAGATTCATTCGTTCAAAAGTTATTGAAAGCTAAAGTAGGTGCAGTCATATACACTGGCTATATTACTGAATGCACAATGAACCATAAAGCAAAGCTTGAAATTAGGGCCTATATTAAAAGTCGCGTTAGTCCAATTATTTCAGTTTCACAAATATTTAGTGAATTATGTCAGATACATGGGGCTTCTGCGGTATCAAAACAGTCGTTTTTCAGATGGTATAAAAAATTTAAAGATGGCAGAACTTACTTAAAAGATGCCACCCATCCTGGTCAACCCAAATCTGCAGCTTCCAAAGAAAATGTTGTTGTTGTGGCAGATCTAACTTGAGCGGTCACTGAATGTGACTTAATACCCCCGCCAGCGCTTTGACAGAAACAGGCAATTACTAGTATTTTGTACACAGACGGACACACGGACGGACGCACTGACGGACACACTGACGGACACACAGACAGACACATGGACGAACACACGGACAGACAGGCTGATTCCAGTATACCTCCGAAAACATTCGTTTTGCGGGGGTATAATTAAGCAGGATGCCAGGCTTACAGTGAAAGAAATAGCTAAGAGAGTTGGCACATCATTGGGGTCAGTACATAAGATTTTGACCAAGGAGTTAAAACTTGGTAAAATTTGCGTTCAATTGGGTCCCCCACCTCTTGACAGATAAACAAAAGGCTACTTGTGTAAAAATTGCCAAAATTCTTCTTAAAAGTACAAAAATTGTGACAAACGCAGAATATTAGAACTGTTCACATGTGATAAAACCTGGATTTATCATTCTGAGCCACAGAGATGCGTCAATAATAAACAGTGGCTGCTCAAAGACCAAGCTAGGCCGATAATAGCAAAAAGAATAAAAAGCATAGAAAAAGTTTTATACGCCATATTTTTTAATTCAGATGGTTCAATTGCTCAAATTCCTGTACCAAATGGCCAAACGGTTACAGGCAAGTTTTACAAGAACAATGTTCTTTCAAAAGTGAAGAAACACTATGAAAAACAGAGACCTAGAACTGGATTAAGGGGCCTGTGCCTTATTCATTACAATGCTGCTGCTCACAAGTCTGCAATTGTTCTGAATTTCCTGGAAATGGAAAAGGTGGTACAGGTTCCCCATCCACCCTATTCTCCCCATCTCAGCCCATGTGACTTTTTTCTCTTTGCTTTATTGAAGAAAACTCTCTCTGGATGTTGATAGGGCTCTAAAGGTGCCTTGGGAACAGCCGTTTTTCAGTGTCTGCTGGGTATCCCAGAAAAACCTATTTTGCAGCCTACACAGACTGGATTTACAGACTTTGAAAAATCTATTTCTGTCATGGGAGAATATTTTGAATGGATGAAATAAACAAAATATCGAAATATATGCATTTAATATAATGCATCTCATAGACACCCAGTGACACAATTAAATGAACGACCCTCGTAGTACTTTTTGGAATTCAACCAGACGGAAATACGAACTAATTTATGCATATTTACAGTACATTTCTCGTGCTTTATGTAATACTGTAATGCGTTGTTTTATGCGAGGGGTATGGGAATTACTGAAAACAACTGTACAGGATTTTGATGAAAGTCCCAACAAAAAAGTGGTTGGAAGCATAAAATATACAAAACATTTTTTTTTCCGTGAAAGATCAAAATTTATATCATCTTGTGAACATCAAACAGTAATAATTTCACTCATGGCTGCGTCACTGGTGAAAATGTTACCGATGATGTTCACTAGATAAAATTAAGTTTCAATCTTTCACTGAAGAAAATAAATATGGTCTATGTGTCTAATGAATAGCTAAAATACCTCTTCGTCACTGATGTTAAATTTCTTTGCTTTCATGAGGCGTTTAGCCCCAGAATCCTCTTTATCCGAGTCATATGCATCTTCACTGTCAGATGAATATATGTTTGGCCGGTCTGGAAAAAAAACACCAAATTCCTTGCACTACCCTTTAACTCTTTATCAAACAATCCGTGGTCATAGTGACCCTAAAGAAGAAGGCCCTTGAAAACATTATGGGAAAGAAGAAAATGCTCGTAGCCAGCATTTTCGCTTTTTCTCACAATGTTTCTACCTTGTCAAGTTTTCAAAAACAAATTTTATCGTTTGAGCACCATGATTATGTCATCTGCAAATATTTCTGATGAAGTTTTGATTTTTTGTTGCCAGATGCAGTTAACCCTTTAGCACACAATCCCGGTTTTTAACAACCCTAAAGAAGAAGGCTTTTGAAAACATTGTGGGAAAAAGAGAAAATGCCGATAAACAGAATTTTCTCCCTTTCCCAGAATGTTTTCTACTCTATCAAGGACAAATTGTGTGACTTGAGCCACCTCTACAAATGTTTTCAATTTGTACAAGTCTAAAATTTTGTCGTTTGGTAAAGGGATAACTCTATATCAGGAAAGAAAAATTAAAACTTCAAATCAGGCATTTGTATCATATTCACAGTGGTTCAAATGATTAATTTTGTCTGAAAAGTTGATATGGTGGTTGGTTGGTTGGTTGGTTGTATTGGGGTTTAACGCCACTTTAACAGCTAAGGTCATATCATGGCGGTCGGTGACACACATGTGTTTCCTGGCTTTCTCACACCAGTACTAACACAACTTTCTTTCCAAAGCCACCGACTACTTTTCTCACATGCTTCAGCAGAGGTGAGAGGCAAAAATACGCCGGAAAGAAAGTTCGCCTCAACCGGGTATCGAACTCACAACCACCAGGTCATGAGTCCGACACACTCACCACTGAGCCACCCGGGTGGGCCTGATATGGTGGTCGATAGAGGGTTAAAATTTATTAAGAGGCCAATGAATGAATGTTGTTTTATGGCCCATCGACTGTATTCAAAGAGGAATTGTTTGGGCTTAAAAAGAGTTGAGCAAAACAGTAAATTAACCCTTTCCCAAACAATCCCTGGTTTTTACGGGTCAGGATTAGAAGCCTTTTGAAAACATTGTGGGAAAAGGAGAAAATGCTGGTAACCAGCATTTTCTCCTTTTCCCACAATGTTTTCTACCCTATCATAAAGAAAAATCATTTTTTTAGCAACTGTTAATTTGTCATCTGCAAACTGCAAAATGCTTTCAATTTGGTCTGGTCCAAAATTTGCCGTTTGGGAAAGGGTTAAAAGTAAAAAAGTGTTTAACCCTTTCCCACTTTATTCCAGGTTTTAACTATCTTGAGAAGGGTAGCTTTTGAAAACAATTTGTAAAAAAAACACTGGTAACCACAATGTTTTCTACCCTGTCAAAGACAAATTTCATCCTGTTGGACTCACCAAAGTTTGCCATCTGCAAAAGATTGCTACAAGTTTAAAATTTTGTTGTGTGATAAAGAGTAAAATGAAGAAGAAGGATATCAAAGGGCCAATGGCCCTCCACAGACAGAAACTGAAGATAACCCTGTATGTACCTTTTCTGGCTCCCGGCTTAAACTTATTTTTAATTGCTGATATAGAGATTCCTTCATCATCTTCTTCATCATCATATCCTTCCAGGTAACCCGCCCCAAGTCCCTTGGCATGGGCTCTCTCTCTCACCCTTCTTTTTAAACTCTCTCTTTTTGTTGAGGCTCTCAGTCTTTCTTCCTCTTTCTGCAATCACAGAAGCATTTTAGAGCAAGAGGGCGATTAGCCCTAAATTGCTCACCTGATCAAGGTGACTGTGATTCTGAAAGTTGAATGATTGATTTATTATATGAAGTTTATCGCCTTTTCAAAATTATTTCAGTTCTACCGTGGAGGCCAGTGCACTTAGCCATGCTTTCCTGGTGTTTCTTTTACCAGTACTTTGTACAAAATTTTTCTAAAGCCACTGGCTACTTAACACATAACCATTGTCAAATGATCAGCGGTGAGAGAGGAATGAATCCTGATGGAATTACTATCATAAATCCTCTGGAAGAAATTGAGCTTGGGATTCAAACCAGCCAACAAATGTTCTCATAGTCAATCATCGGAAAGAAATTGGCTGAGCTGGGGATATGAACCAGCCAACATTTGGTATGTATTGGAGTTTAACGCCATTTCAACAGCTTAGGTCATATCATGGCAGTCATTGACGCACTCATGTGTTTCCTGGCTTTCTCAAACCAGTACTGACACAACTTTCTTTTCAAAGCCACTGACTACTTTTCTCACATGCATCAAAGGTGAGAAGCGAAAAATCAGCGGAAAGAAAGTTCTTCGCAACCTGGTATCGAACCCACAACCTCCAGGCCACGAGCCCACAACCTCCAGGTCACAAGTCAGATAAGCCAACCACTGAGCTACCCAGAATGATGAACCAGCCAACAAATGTTCTCAAGTCCTGTAGCCTATTTCGACAGCAGGTTATGTGAACTGAAGATTTTTGAAAGACCAATCTGACTTGACGAGATATGTCTGTCGGACTAACTGCATTTTGGAAAGAGTGTGCTACATGACTTCAAAATCATACCTTAATCATTTCCGCCCTCTGTGACTCTGGGTCATGACCTGATATTGGCAGAATTTTAACTTTCTGTTTCTTTGTAGATCTGTCTGCAAGGGATAGTGTCATCTTTCTGTGGGTGAAGGATTCTGTGGAATGGGGTCTGTAATAAAACCATGAAAATTAAAACTTAAGACTTTTTTGTAAAATTAGGACTAAGACAGAAAGAAAACAAAATTATGCTTGAGCTGCCCTCTGACAAAAGGAGGTTTAACGCATCTCCGTGATGCATTCTGCTAAGTAAGTCATCATAAATTCATATAATTATGGATCCATAAAAAATATTTTGTCTAACAACTGACAGAATCATCTGGTAGAATGGTCCTTGCTTACAAGAATTTTCTCCTTTTCCCATTATGTTTTCAAAAACTATCTATATCGTTGTTTAGAATTCTTTAGTAAAGGGTTAAATGAAATGGATTTTTTGGGCTTTTAAATTTTTATGCCACAATTTTTCAAAGAACAATGAAGAATGAAGACCTCAGCTGATCTTAAATCTTTTCTATCCAATATTCAGATATTTGCACAAAAAGCAGCCTCTACCCTGCAATGAAAAGTACTTTTTCCACTACAAATAGCAACTTCTTTGTTTTTCTCACATGTACATGTACATGTTGAAAAACAACATTTGAAAATAACCCTTAACTCTTTACCATATGACAAAATTTTACACTTGACCAATTTTATAGTATGTGCAGAAGATAAAATAAATGTCGCTCAAATGATGCTATCTATCTTAGATAGGTCAGGAAAAATTGTGGGAAAAGGAGAAAATGCTGGTTACCAGCATTTTCTCCTTTTCCTAATAACTTTTTCAAAAAAAATTTCAAAAGCTATAGTTATATTTCAGAGTCGTTTATACTCAAGAATATGTGGTAAAGCGTAAATATCACAAACCTACCTGAAGGATAATTTTGTTTTAAATATAGATTGGCCTTGTAATCCTGTACCCTGTCTTACAAACAGATGGTTAAAATCTCCTTGTATAGGCATCGTATGTATGTCGAAGATCTCATCTCCCAGGTGCAAGGACATACTGCAAGTCAACAGAATCAAAGTACAGTATATGAAAATGTGTGTTAGAGTGTACACATGTTTTTTATAGATTTGATCTGATTTGACCTGTTTTCAAACTCATCAGAGATATCATAAAAAAAAAAACATTCTGACCACTTTTCATAAGTTTTGAACTGAAATTGTAGCCTCAAGAATGTACAAAAGGTATCAGATTTGACTAGTGACTTAGTTCTTGACCTGACATGACCAATTTTCAAACATACCCAAACTACTGTCAAGACAAACATTCTGACTAACTTTTATAAGTTTTGGGCTAGTGACATTGTTTTTGACTCAATAAGACCTATTTTGGAACATGTATATTATGAAGACACACATTCTGACAAATTTTCACGAGTATCTAACTGAAAATATCGCCTCTAGAGGGTACACAAGGTAAAATTTAACAACGCATGATGAAGAAAACATGCTGGACGCAGCACAATCACAAAATTTCACCTTGAGCACTTCATGCTCAGGTGAGCTAAAAACCCTGGGTAGAGGGAGAGATTCGTACCTTTGGCCAATGGATGACCAACTCTACATCTTACCACTGAGCCATGTAGGACACCTTTGCAGAAAAGAACCATCGATAGTTACAAGCTCTTAACTTACAGGGCATAACAAGTTGTATTTGCAAAGTGATAGGTTAGTATTCAACAAGAGCAATGCAAGCAGGTGCCAATGCTGAGCTGAAGCTGCTTTTAGAAATACAGTGATTTTCAGTAAAAATTTAAAATACAAAAAGGGGCATAACTTTGTCAAAAATATATTTCTGGTTACCTACCATATCAAAAATTGGTATGGGTTCCCCTTTCGATGAATAACAACTAGTCAAAGTTTGAAGTATATATCTTCAGTAACGACAGATATATTATACAATGTCACAGTTTTTGCATGATGGTGCAGTAGACAACCCAGATAATGATGCAGACGATAATGCAGACGCCAAGGCTCTGACGATTCCACGACGTTTTCTTCAATGACAGCAAAGCTAACTAGATAAAGGCTTACCTGCCATCAGACCACCTCACCACTCTAGCATTACTTTCTTTCATTGGTTTACCAAATTCATCCTTCATTTCATTCCCTTCTTCATCTTTGACACTTCTCCACCGTATTGTATTCTCTACCTGCAATAAATCCATTTCTGTCTTTGCTCTTAACCAAATGTTCAACTACTTGTATTAAAAAAGGGCTCCAAAGTATCTTGCCAGAGGACACTCCTACCAAAAATCAAGTGCTCCTAGTGAAAATCAAACATGGTACCTCAAGGCTACGAATCCTACAACCTATGACTGAGCCAGGACCCCTTATTTACAAGACAGAAAAAAAATTCAGGTTTGTCCAAAATGGAAAAGCATTTGCTAAGGAAAAATAAATTCTGCATCAAATATGGGGTCTATTTCTGAATGGGTATGAAAAAAATATTAACCCTTTATCAAACGATCCCATGTTTGAATGACCTGCTGGTTACCGGCATTCTCTCCTTTTCCAACAATTTCAAAAGCCTTTTTCCCTAGAGTTATTAAATGTCCAAGCTGTACAGTCAAGAGTTAACTCTTTACACCAAACAACAAAGTTTAAGAAATATCCAAATTGAAAGCATCTGCAGACGACAAAATAAATGTTACTAAAAAAATTAGAAATGGTTTTGGACAGGGTAGAAAACGTTGTGGGAAAAGCAGAAAATACTGGTTACCAGCATTTTCTCCTTTTCCCACAATGTTTTCAAAAGACTTTTTTCCTGGGGTCGTTAAATTATGCAATCTGTTATCTAACCTTTAACTTCATTCTTGTTCTTCCTTCTTCATCCAAAACTTCATCTTCATCTATCTCATCTTCATATGTCACTGGGTCAAACGGTCTGAAATATTGTCAAAGTAACAGTCAGATCCAGCTTCATGTGTTACCTTTCTGTGAGACTTTCTGTTTTGATGATTAAAGCTGCACATACATGTACATTATATTTGAGCCATGCTCTGACAAAAGGGGGCTTAATGCATCTCCGCAATGCAATTCACCAAGCAAGTCATCATATACCATCTTATAATGCAATGTACCAAGCAAGTCATCATATAATTATGGATGCATAAAGTCTGTTTTGTCCAATAACTGCCTGAATTGGTCCTTTGA
The DNA here is from genome assembly GCA_946811185.2 of Hippopus hippopus. NCBI lineage: Eukaryota > Metazoa > Mollusca > Bivalvia > Cardiida > Cardiidae > Hippopus > Hippopus hippopus. The sequence goes on from OX328109.1 coordinate 6,295,539, forward strand.
CATGCAAAAAATTGATTTACAGCAAAAAGTTATGACCAAGGTCAGCCTGCACAGGCTGAAATGGGTCGATAATTTTCGCAGATGCAATAAGCCCCCTTTTCACAGAGCATGGCTCATTCCTTTGTTTCAAAAATGTATACATAAAGGTTACTGAACATGTTATCTGTACTGGAAATTTCTTGCTTATGCTAGCGGGGCAAAAATGACTGATTTGTCCAGTAGAGGGAAATTTCATGACATATGACAGTGACACAATAATCTCATCACAACGAAATAGTCTTGCCAACACAATCCAAGATATTCCCATGCGACCTATATGATAATTTATCATATGACCATTGTGTCTTTGTTGTGGAATCTCCTGAGATGTCTGCATTAGAAACAACACTATGGCTGTACTTTAAGAGGGTTTGTACAGGCAAGAATGGATAAAACTCAGGGACTTTTGAAGCACATAAAACTTAACCCTTTACCACACAATCCCAAGTTTTAACAACCCTGAGAAAAAAAGCCTTTGAAAACATGGTGGGAAAAGGAGAAAATGCTGGTAACTAGCTAACAATATTGTATGAGACCTTTGTACCTCTTATTTCTGTTTCAAGGAATTCGCTATGGTACAAATGTTTGGCTGTCATGACTTTTGTACTTGGAATTGACATACAACTGTATCACTTTATTTATTTTTCAACACAGTTTTTGATCATTAGAAAAATGATTTTTGGTAATACAGTAAAATCTCGATACTTCCAATCTCGAACATTCGAGGACCCCGTATTTTTCGAGGAATTTACATAGTCCCGGCAAAAACTCCACTATATAGAACCAAAAATAGATCGGTAATTTCGAGTCTCAATAATCTGAAAATTCGAACACATGTGCTGGTCCCTGTCATCAATTTGCTTCTTTAAATTGATTGTTAATTCGAACACATTATTTTCTCACCTCTCAATTAATTGTTTTCACACCTTTCCCAGCAAAGGAATTTTCAGCGTCGGCCCATCCACGGTGTAATGTAAGTTTTACAGTCTATGACAATTACTACCGGAGATTCATACTACAATATGATTTTGAAAAGGAGTTGACCTTGATTTGATAATAAGAGGTTAATTATGTTAAGTTTGACATGTTTGCTTCTATCACCCCTTCCTTCGATTCTGTTGTTTGATATTTCATTCTATAAAATCACTTGAGTATTTCATTCCTGATTAGACAACTGATTTTATCCCCGACTTCATTTTTTTTACGTATGTGCCTACATCACATGTTCAAAGTCAATTTTGACGCTAAAAAGACAGTTTGAAGCGTTTGTGATCGGAGGATGTCTCATTTTTTATCATTTTTCGTGTCTGTCTATTTTTAGCATCGGGTTTTCCTGCTTTCATTCTTCGATCGTTTTCAACACTTTTCAAATGGCGATATTCAAAGATATTTCATTGAAACATGGTATCCGAGGAACTTAAATCCATACATGTGTAGGCTTACATATTTTTGATACCGTATTATATCCTACCTTCAGCTGTTTTCTTAGGTCAAAAAATAATAATACGCTTTCTTTCCCTTGGGGTGACAGTTAATGGGGGCGAATACAACAGGGCAAATTTATGAATTTGAAAGAAAAACTGGAGTACCGACCTTTCCAAAACCTCACAGGATGAAAGGAATTTTAACGTGACTTATTTCCAAGAACTCATACGGTCAGATTCGCTGCATTTAGAGAAAATAACCCTTTTGATATGATATTCTTTGAATATTAAGAAAAAAGGGAACAAAAAGTTGGATTTATTGCGGGGGGGGGGGGGGGGGGTTTTAGTAGATGTTAATTTTACTTGCTGTTCTTGAACGGAATTAATTTTTTCACAGACATTTTGGATAATTCGAAAACCGCGATAATTCGAATATTTTACTTGTCCCCTTGGGACTTCGAATTATCGAGGTTTTATTGTATTTGTGATTGCCAATCAGAAGTACTGAAATCCAAGAACTTATCAACGCTTTACATTGATTTTCTAGAACCATTAATGACAACTCTTTGGCCCAAGGAATTCTATAGACGACTTTCATATTCCAACTAATAAAGCATGCTCTGGCAAACGGGGATTTAATGCATCCTCATGATCCATGCAAGTCATCACATAATTATGGATCCATAAAATCAACTTTATATAATAACGGACTTAATCATGGGGTACACTGGTCTTTTGACATGTAGAAAATTGATATATAGCAAAAAAATTTAACCCAAGTCAGTCTGAGCAGACTGACATGAGTCAATACTTATTTCAGATGCATTAGGCCCCCTTTTCACAGAGCATCACAGAGCATGACTCCAAACTCTTCAATCCTATGCAAACCTTGACTACATGCCACTGCTTACGAAAATGTGAAAAGGCTGATGTGTACCTTGTCTCAACACTAAGAAAGTTGGGAAGCTTCACATAATGTAAAGCTTTTCCAAGATCTGTTTTAATTCTGGGTATTTCCACTTCTATTCTGGTCTCTGGTTGTTCTTCTGGTTCCTGATTCTCTTCATCAGATCCTTCTATCATTGGTTTCTGAAAAATTAAAGTGTAAGGTCTGTATCCACCAACAATTTTTAAGAAAATTCTTGGTCTTATTTTCAAGAATTTTCCAAATTTGAAACTAACACAACTTTTGATTAGCTAAGGATTTTATCAGTACTAGGCTAGGGCTTTGCACAGCTTTGTCCATGGACACTTCTAAAAATCATCAGTCTGTGAGCTAACTCATTACAGGACAGGCTGAATTCTAGGGATGGAAATAAATACAAAAACAGGCATTTGAATATTTGCATTTAATATTCAAACATACTCCAATATTTGTTTTGAGAATTCTACTATAGTATTTAGTTTCACCATCCAAAATATGACTGTCTGGTTACTGCTGCACAAATAATCAGATACTGATCTGACCGTATAAAATCAAATGTGCACTTTGGAACAATATCACTGGCTGATTTTCTAACCTGTACAAAAAATCAAGGTCCTACATACATCCTAGAAACAAAATCGATCAAATACTGATTATCATGATTTTCTTGCTTTCCCTCAATGTTTTAAAAAACCCTTATCTCTCAGGGTCATTAAAACTCAGGATTTCTTAGGGTTGTTTAAACTTGTAATTATGTGGAAAAGGGGTAATGAAAATAAATCCGCAACCAATACCCTCTCTTTTCCTTCTTCCTCCTCATCATCAGCATTACGTCTAATGTCGTCATCATCATCATCATCATTGGTTGGCTTATCTGTCTTCTCTTCTTCATCAGAACTGATGTCATCTGCATCTCCAAACAAGTCGTCAACTGTCGCTAAAATAAAATATCACAAAAGTTATCAGCTGATTTCGGTCTTTCATAGGATGAAAACATTGTGGGAAAAGGAGAAAATGTGGCTTACCAGCATTTTCTCCTTTCCCTACAATATCTTCAAAAGTCTTCTTCTTCAGGGTCATTAAAACTCAGGATTGTGTGGTAAAGGGTTAAAGACACTACAGTATTCATTTTAACCCTTTCCCATGCAATGATGACTTTTGACGACCCTAAGGTAGAAGCCTTTTGAAAACATTGTGGAAACAAGAGAAAATGCTGGTAATTTCGATTTTTCAGTCACTTTTATTTTGTCGTCTGCAAGTGCTTTCAATTTGGACCAGTCTAAAAATTTGTCGTGTGGTAATGAGTTAAGTTAATCATGATCCAACTAACAGAATTTGAGCAAGGAAAACTTTGTTCTATCCGATATCTATATTTAATATGAAGATAATATCAATTTAGCAATAGTTGATAGAATGATGTCTTTCTTAACTCTTTCCCAAACAATCCCTGGTTTTCACGACCCTGAATAAAAAGCCTTTTGAAAACATCGTGGGCAAAGGAGAAAATGCTGGTAACCAGCATTTTCTCCTTTTCCCACAATGTTTTCTACCCTCCCAGAACAAATCTCAATTTTTAAGTCATGTTAATTTTGTCGTCTGCAAATGCTTCCAATTTGGACCAGTCTAAAATTTTGTCGTTTGGTAAAGAGTTAAATGGTACAGATTTTGTTGGATACTCTGTACGTGTAGTGGTGTATTACCCATCACATATTTGATTTCAGAAAGCCTTCATTTCTGCATTTTTGACGCAGTAAACGAAAGGCTGATGTAACGAAACTAATACATTGTGTCTTCCTGGATGTAACATAAAACAGATTTAAAAGTAGCATAAAAGATTCAGTTGATATGTCTTACAAAATTGTCAATTTTATAACTGCAGAATCATATCGGATCCACTTTCTACCACTGAATGATTTGTTTCTGGTTTACACTGTATCGTTCTAAAACGCGACATTATTCTGTCTGACATCACTGTCGTCTCGCTTATATTACTGTAAGGAATTCGTGTTTTTAAACTTTTTGTCAGCATTTTACAGCCTGCTCAAACATGGTCACCTACTTGCTGGATTAATTAAGTGACAGACAACACAGTTTCTATGAGGTCACTGTATTTAACTTTTACTTTTATACCACATTGTTATATAAAACTTGTAGCAATGAGACATCTACAAAGGGGAACAACATGTGAGAAAAAAATTAAGAGTTTAAAGACCATGATCTTTAAAATTTTCGAATTACACCAAAATTCAAAACAGGGAGTTACAGATGATCCCAAAAGTTCATGATCTAGCAGAAACACTGTTTGACATACCCGTTACTGGTTCTCCACCTTCCATGTCTGATAGTCCATCGTCACTTTCGACAACTTTCTTCTTTTTCCCTGTCACCGAACCATCAGAATCTGAATCCTCACCTGAAATTTTGTCTACATCCATAGAACCTTTAACCAAACAATCCTGGGTTTTGATGGCTCTGTAGAAACATCCTTTTAACCCTGTACCATACAAGCCCGACTTTTAATGACCCTGAGAAAAAAGGCTTTAAAAACATTGTGGGAAAAGGGAGGAAATGCTGGTAACCAGTATTTGCTCCTTTTCCCACGTTTTCTACCCTACGAAAAACAACTTCCATAATTTCAGTAACATTTAATTTGTTGTCTGCAAATACTTTTAATTTGGACAAAAATATGCCACCATACCTCACAACCAGATGGAAATATGAGGTAATTTACCTTACATTTCTCGCGCTTGACGTAATATTGTAATGCGTTGCTATGCGGTGGGGGTACGACACAGGGAACAACCGAAAAGAACTGTAATGGATTTTGATTAAGTTCCCCCAAGAAAGGGTTAAAACCATGAAATAAATAACTCTTTACTAAATGACAAAAATAAAGACTTTTCCAAATTGAAAGCATTTGCAGACTACATTTTAAATGTGACTCAAATGATGGAACTTGTTTTTGATTGGTTAGAAAACATGGTGGGAAAAGGAGAAAATGCTGGTGCAGCATTTTCTCCTTTTCCCACAATGTTTTCAAAAAAGCCTCTTTCTCAGGATTGTAAAAATTCAGAATTGTGTGGTAATATAAAGGGTTAAGGAAAAAATCTCTGCATGGTTTCATGAAAAAATTTAAGTCTCTTGTTTTCCTCAAATCTGCAAAGAGATTCATTTTCCTACTTAAGTTAATTTTGTTCTTTGAGACCACTTCACTCACATTTGCAGACTCTAGTAACATTCTCAAATCCTGAGCTGACACAATATTTTGGGCTCAACTCAATAAAACAAACACAGTTAATAGAATGTGATAACTGGCTTTGTTTAATGTATCATAGAGATTCATTAAACACCTTTTGCCAGAACATCGCTAATATATACTGATGCGATCAAGTCTGTATAATTTGCTTTGATATAGATTTTATGATTTTCAGCTGTCAAAGCATTACTTCTTTCCAAATCTTTTGTTGAAAGTTGTAGAAGCAAAAGAGGACACAAAATTACATCTACTGACCGACGTACAGACCAGAAAGAAAACCTTATTTAGTTCTCCCCACCCCCTCTCCTAAAGTCTTTGTTCTTTTGGTATTAAAAACACAGGGGAAAAATGTACCGTAAACAATGACTATAAATGTACATACCTTTTTTTGGACTACCACTTCTTGATCTGAAACGAAAAAAAGAGCACAAGAGATATCAAGCTGTAGTTGCAAGTGTATTTTCCAGTGGAATGCAAAATAAAACAAGAACACTGCATGCAGGTGCCAACACTCGGCTGCAGTTGCTTTTAGAAGTACCGTATTTCTCCTAATAAAAGTGCTCTCCCTAGTAGTAGCTCCCTCCCCAGAAAAAACCCTTGAATCACGATAACCTAATATACATTAGTTGATTAAAATGACAATATTTGAAGAATTTGATGAATATTTCTTCTAGTTTGATGAATATTTCCTCTTAACAATTACTAAAACACAGAGAAATACAAAATTGGATAGACTTTTTGCTTTGCAAATTGGGTACAAAATAAAGGCTCCCTATCTATGTTTTGCATAGCTCACGGAGCTTTTATTAGGAGAAATACGGTAGGTTGATTTTCAGTGAAAAGTCGAAATAGGGGGATAAGTTGCATAACTTTGTCAAAAATATTTTGATGGTTACTAGCAGTACTGGCTCCCCTTTTGATAGCTAACAAGTAACCTGGTTTAAAAGTAAATATCTTTCATGATGATGTCTGCAAATGCTTTCAATTTGGGCCAGTCTAAATTTTTGTTATTTGGTAAAGAGTTAAAATTACTGTCATACACCCATGCAGATGGTTGGCAGAGTCATGCTTCACACTTAAAACTTCTGGATTACAAGCCCAATGATATTGACTGCTCATTTACTTTGCAAATAACAACAAAAATTTCAATAAGAAGGATTCAAAGCCATGTGGAAGGTATTTTACCTGCTTCTATGACTGCCAGAAGCATCACTTCTTGCTGGGCTTTTTGAAGGCGACCTTGATCTATTTACTGGGCTACCTGACCTTGACCTATCTGCTGGGGTGCCTGACCTCGACCTCCCTACTGGTGTGCCTGACCTTGACCTTGATTTTTCACTTCCTGCCGGGGAATGAACTGGACTATGTGATCCTTCTCTGCTTCTAGCGGGGCTTCGAGACCCTTCTCTGCTCCCCCGTGGACTCTTCGACCCTTCCCTACTTTTAGCAGGACTTTGTGACCCCTCCCTGCTTCCAGGAGGACTAGCAGACCCTTCTTTACTTCTAGCAGGGCTCTCAGAACCTTCCCTACTTCTTGCTGGACTGTGTGACCCTTCCCTGCTCCTGGAGGGGCTGTGTGACCCTCCTCTGCTTCTAGCAGGGCTTCTAGATCCCTCCCTACTTCTAGCAGGACTGGCAGAGCCCTCCCTTCTATCTCCTGGGCTTCTAGATCCCGGGCTACCCTGTGGACTTCCTGAACCCCTGCTTCTAGGGGAGCCAGCTGGGGATTGTGACTGGCCCCTGTTAGGGGATGCTGATCCCTCTCTGTCACTGATGGGAGATCCACTGTGATGACTGGCGGGTGGTGATTGGCTGCGATCTGGTGAGACTGATCCCTCATGAATACTGTCCCTGGGGCTCCCTGAAACCCCTTGTCCTTGGGTGTCTGGGCTTCCTGCAATGGAATATAAACATTCTACCACATAATCCCGACTTTTGATGACTCTGAGGAAGAAAGCTTTGGAAAACAGCATTTTCTCCTTTTCCCACAATGTTTTCTATCTATTCAAGGACAAACACAGGTACTATCATACAAAAAACATTTGAAATGTAGTCTGTACATTCTTGTAATTAATATGGACGAGTCTAACGTTTTGTCATGTGGTAACTTACCACAAAATGAAGATTTAGGTACATACAAATTTCACTGTATGCAGATGATCACAATTTTCTCCTTTTCCCACAATATTTTCAGCTTTTTCCCCTTTTGGTCAAAACTTGGGATTTTGTGGTATAAGCTTTAAGTAATTAAGTCGCATTCAGTATGTAAGCCGTAAAAAAAACCCCAAGTTACTGATAATATAAAGAAACTGTGCAAGTTTCATAAAAGTCCAGCCACAAATGCAGACTTAATCGTGTAAACATGAAAAAGACTAATGGATGGACAGACGACTGAAACCATGCCATTACATAAGCTCTGCTGGTCTTTGGCCAGTACAGCTAGAAAGATTCAGCGTGGCTCAATGGTAAAGTGTGAGACCTCTAATCTGGAAGCCCCATGTTCAAATCTCACTAGATACACTGTTTTTTTTTGTGGAAGTGTCCTTGGGTGAGGAGACACTTCAGAGCCTCAGCCTAGTGCTGCAGAAATCCAGGACATACATGAATTATGTGAGCAGTTGCCATGATATGACTGGAATAATGTTGAAAGTGGTGTAAAACACCATGTAATCAATCGATCATCAGGGCTGTATAAATATGGGACTGTTTGGTAATGGGGTTTGCTCTTTATAAAATGACAAAATTTTAGACTTTTTCGAATCGAAAGCATTTGCAGACAACAAAGTAAATTTCATTCAAATGACTTCATTTGCCTTTTGTAAGGGAGAAAACATCTTAAGTTGAGAAGAAAATGCTGTGTGTCAGCATTTTCTCCTTTTCCCACAATGTTTTTAAAGCTTTATATCTAAGGGTCGTTAAAACTCGGGATTGTGTGGTGAAGGTTTAAAATTAAGAAGTCCAAATCATACCAGATCTACTTCTTGCTGGTGAGTTTGGGCCCTCAGACCCAGGTGACCTCATGGGGCTTCCCTCCGGCTCTTGTGTTTCATCTTCTGCAACAAACAATAAATATAACAGGAATGAAATAACTGACCCGTTACCACACAATCCTGACCTTTGAAGACCCTGAAAAGAGAAGGCTTTTGAAAACAATGTGGGAAAACGGGAAAAGGCTGGTAACAAACATTTTCTCTTTTTCCCACAATCTTTCCTACCCAGAATTCATCATTTTAGCAACATATACCAGTAATTTATCATCTGCAATTCTTTAACAAAGGTGAGAGAAAAGGCTTAGAACTATTGTGGAAAAAAGAGGAAATGCTGGTAACCAGCATTTTCTCCTTTTCCCACAATGTTTTCTATCCCATCAAAGACAGAAATCATCATTTTTGCAATATACGATTTTTTCGTCTGGAATTGCTTTCAATTTGGTCCAGTCCAAAATTTTGTTGTTTGGTAGAGAGAATTTTTCACTGTACAGACTCGTTTTTGAACTTCCAAAAATGCTTGTATTAATCCTCTTCCATGCAATCCCATGCTTTAACGACCTTGAGGATGGTGACTTTTGAAAACATTGTGGGAAAAAGAGAAAATGCTCATAACCGGTATTTCTCTGATACCCACAATGTTTTCTACCCTCTCAAAGACAATTTTCACTTTTTAGGTATAGTTTAATTTGTTGTCTGCAAATACTCTCAATTTGGACCAGTCTAAAATTTTCATAGCATCATTGTGAATATGAACAATCACCACAAGTAGAGGTCACTAGTCCTAACCGAAAATAACTGCAGATGAATATTCAAATTTGGCACAATTTGTGAAATATATCTTTGATAGGGCAGAAAACACTGTGGGAATATGAGAAAATGATGATTACTACAAAACCAAATTTAGGCTTTGTCCATAGAAACCCATTACCGCACTATGTCTAGTTTTAGCGACCTTGGGGAAATGGCCTCTTGTAAACCTTGTGGAAAAAGGAGAAAATGCTTGTTTCTCTTATTTCACAGAAAATTACCTCATTTCATCTAAATTTGTTCTGTGCAAAATACTTTTGATTTGGACCTGAGTAAAGTTTTGTTATTTAGTAAAGAGTTAAAAGAAATGGCAAAAGACAGTTTAACCTTTTCTCACATGACAAAATTTAGATTCTCCAAACTTCAAAACATCAGCAGACAATAGATTCCAAATTAGTACAAACGAGATCATGTTCTCTGATAGGAAGGAAAACATTGCGGGAAAAAGCAAGCTTTCTCTTGGTCCTTAAACCACAGAATTCTTTTGCAAAGGGTTAACAGAAACTCAAATGAAATTGTTTGAATATAGGTCCATTTTAGCAAACCTGTTATTAACCCTTCTCCTACTAAATAAGTGAAACAAAACTTTCAAGCCGATAGTAAAAACCTAAAGTTTGCTATTTTAAAGATATTTTTAGCATGAAAGAGATCCCCCTATCAGACAGTATAGACAAGATCGGACTGCACGTGCTGTGCAGTCTGATCTTGTCTATACTGTCTGCCAAAGGTCCTTGAGTCGCGCTTTGCAGCTTAAGGATTAACTAAAACTTTCGTAAATCTAACACAGCCGACTTTCTTTTAGTGATGAAGGGTGACTTTAGATAGCTTTTTGGAAGAGAGAGTTTTTAAAAAGAACAAACCTGGGTATGGACTTTGTGAGCCATTTGGACCTTATGGTACAGGCTGGTGTTTAGAGTTTAGAGAAAACTATGTTGGCTAGGCAGGTAAGTGTGGGATCAAAGCATTTTTATCAATGAAATACATGTATATACCTTCATGTTCTGGACTGTTAGTCTCCATATTTTCTTCTTCATTTCCAGAATGACCTTTACCTGTATTTAGATAGGTAATGATAACAATAATTAACATGAACATAGCATGCTTGTGCTTTAAGATTGATTAGTTGCTTGAATTGTGCTTTACCCCACTTTCAACATTGTTTCAGTCATATCATGGAGGCAGTTCACATATTCATGTATTTCCTGTTTTTCACCAGTACTAGGCTGGAGCTCTGATGTGTCTTGGCCAAGCACACTGCCATTAAAAACCCAGTAAGCCCAGTGAGGCTAGAACCAGGTCCTACACTTTATCACTGAGCCATGCAGGACCCCTTTAGCTTCAAGAAACTGATTGATTTTCAGAAAAAACTTTGAGTTAAAAAAGAGGCACAACTGTGGCAAATGCAATTTGATGATTACAGAGATATTACAAAATGTCAAAGTTTTGAAAAATTTAAGTTGAAAGAAGGGCATAAATGCGTCAAAATGATTTTTATGGTTGCCTGCCCCTGCTGTGTGGGTTCCTTGTTTGATAGTTAACTTCTAGTCCGAGTTCGAAGTAACTGTAAGTACCTTACATATTAAATAAAGATATAATAAAATGTTTAAGTTTATGCACAATGACACAGACGACAACACCAGGGCAATGACGAATACCTCGATATTTTCACAGAAAATGGTGGAGCTAAAACAGAGGTTAGAATCCTTTGGCAAAAGTAAGTTAATTATGTGGCAAATATATATAAAAATGACTTTACCAATAATGGAATATTCCATATTCCCAACTTTGATTGAAACCAATGAAAATAATGTATAATCTGTTATCTATAGAATGATAATCTGTTATCTACTGAGAATGATATGTACCTTATCATGGATTCATATATTTTCTTGTTTTAAGTATAACAAAGATCAAAGACCTTATCATTTGCAGACAACAAAAATATCAACTCGTAAACACTGTTTGAAGAGAGCCGAGCATGATCAGTCTGTACCATTCACTGCACCAGTGTAGACAAAAGCTGAAACATACTGTACTCAGTACTGTACAGTACCAGTCGAGTTTGAAAATTACCGGTGACGGATAAAAACCCATTGTCAGTTCAGTAAGTCTGCGCCATTCACTCCATAAATCCTCCACATAAGTGATTATTATATTTCTTGTGATTCATGTTGATTTCTTTTTTTTAAGAATACCCTTCATCGAACCAATGAAAGTGTACTTACTCTCGGCGTCACTACCAGAGTACTGCTCATCGTCCGCCATGGTGGCTAAGTTTAAGGGAGAAATCCGAGTATTCCGAAAGGGTAGAGTGTAAAACCAAGCCTTTCAGGTTAAAATAACCGGGAAATTTCCGGTAATCCTGGAAAATAATAAAGAATTTCGAGCTGGATAGCTTTTTACTCAAAAATTTCTTCGATGAATAAGGAGGGAAATTCACAAGGAAAAATCGATTCTTCACAATGTTCTCCATTGTGTTTTGTACTAAAATTTACCTTTTTTTGCATAAAAAACAAGTCCTTAGACATGTTGTTCCAACTGTTGAAAGTCTGCTTACGCCTGTGCAGTTAGATTTTTGTACAGGAGGTTCTTTGAAAAATGATTGAAAACGTTTTAGTCTTAAGGATAATGGTAGCCGACGATAACAACGATATTTATCCAAATTTTCTAAAAACTACACCCATCCAAAGTATACTTGTTTGATGCCAATAATCGAAAATGATTAGCATGAATGTTCTTCACGTTCTGGTTGCTTTGGTTGCAGAGTAATCTTGAGTTTCATCACCATCTGCAACAATGTTCTGCCAGTGATGATGGTGTTTCTCCATAATAAATTCTTGCATTACAAATGAATGACGGTGCATTTTTTTTTTATTGAAAAAGAACAATGATTCACAATACACATGGTTTGAAAAGTATAAATATATATATGTAGCATACTGGTCTATCCCACAGATAGATATAAAGGTCTAGCTTGTGTTTGTACTTATACTAACACAAGCTATACCTTTACATCTATCTGTGGGATAGACCAGTATGCTACATATAGGTTAACCCTTTACCACACATTCCCGAGTTTTAACGACCCTGAGATAATTAACAGTTGAAAAAATTGTGGGAAAAGAAGAAAATGCTAGTCTCCGACATTTTCATGAAAATCTTATCATTTGAGCCTGGTATGATTCGCTGTAGACCTATAGATTTAATGCTTTGATTTTGACAAGCCTGAAATTTTGTCGTGAAGTAAAGAATAAAAGGAAGATCCAGAGCTACATACTTGTCCTTTATTTCCTGTTGCTTTTAACCACACACACACACACACACAAAAAAAGAACTTGAATGGAAATAGAAAGTCTCGACCAAACATCAGCAGGGGCGTAACTACTAACTAGATGTTCAAAATTATTATGCACACCAGGGATCGTATATACACATGTATATAAGATCCCTGTGCACACCGAATCAAGAGTGCTATTCACCCTTTAGCTGCTAAGCATGACACAGTTTACTTTTGCTGACATATTAAATCAAGATCTGACTGCACACAACATGCTGTCTGATCTTGATATACTCTACTGTTTGATACAATGAGATTTTTGTTCTAAAAGAAATAGGGTGAAATTGCAATAATTGGCTTTTTACTATCACTTGGAAATTTTTTGGTTTGTGAGTTATGGACACTAAGCTTTTAATCCGTGGCATTTTCAGACAGAGTTTAACCGTTCATGGTACTAACTTATACGAGTGTGTTCGCTTCATCTAATACAAAGCAATGAGACTCTTACAGAATCAAGTGCACCTTTAATGGCCGAAGGAAGAAAGTAACTTCCTACAAAACTTTTCAACTAGTTAATCGTTGACGTATTTTAAACTTTATGTGTAGGTAATGCAGGAATATTTTCATTACAGACATATTTTCAAATTTCTTGCCTTGAATAGGATATTTACGACTTTTAACCAGCGGAGACATACTTCGAAAGAAGATTGAAACTCCCGAGTCCGAGATCGTTGACTTTCCTCGTTGTGACACACCTGTCAGAGTTTCAATGGTGTAGTTCATGAACAGTAGTCGGGATTACGAAAAGAAAGTCATGGAGGATTTAGGTAAGATTGAAACATAATTTTATTACTAGTCTAATTTTTCAAACAAGGGTCCATTTTTCGGTGAATGAACCCTGTAAGCAAGGTCAACGGAACTGTCAACAAAGTGTCAGCAATGATGAATCTAAAACTTCAGACTTATTTTCAGATTGTAACCAATTTCAGGTGAGAAGAATGACACAGATGATGAGATTTGTTTTGGAATGGATACAAAACAACATGGGAAAGGGGAGAAAATGCTGGTTACCAGCATTTTCTCCTTTTTACACAATGTTTTTTTTTTTTTTTTTTTAAATCTATCCTGCTCAGAGTTTTTAACTTTTGGGATTATGTGGTAAAAGACAAATTGCATCTTTGGGTAGATGGGGAATATCTTGTGATTCAAAGAGAGAAGTATCTTCTTTGTTTTTCACTAGTGTGTACTCACGGGATTTGAACTGGTGAGGCAAGTCTGTTTAGTACCAACAACATGTAAACTTTAAGTAAAGATGAAGTGTTCTGTATCTAAACTTCCTTATCCGGACCTCTGTAAAGGATTGAGCCCCTGTAAATGTGTGTACTTTGCTCTTTAAGTTAAATTCAAAATAATTTTGCAAAGGGTGTAATACACCACTTAATCAGTCAACTTCTTTTACAGCTGCCCAGCCAGGTAGCTTAGTTGTTAGCTTATCTGACTTGTGACCTGGGGGTTGTGGGTTTGATACTGGGTTGAAGCAAACTTTCTTTTCAGGCGATTTTTCACCCTTTCATTCCTGATGCATGCAAGAAAAGTAGTTTGTGATTTGGAAAGAAAATTGTGTCAGTAGTGGTGTAAGAAAGCCAGTAAAAAACATGCGTAGGTGCACTGACCGCCGTGATATGACCTCAGCTGTTAAAACAGCATTGAACTCCCAATACAAACAAATCCTTTATAGTTTCTTAGCCCCTGTAAGAACTTCCACAGTTTTAGTTTCCCTTATGGCCAGTGTAGATCAAGATCATACTGTACTAAACATGCAGTCTGATCCTAAATCAACACCTTTCATTTATAACTCTTGCACATGACAGATTAAATATGGATCAAGGGGTTTGTCTTTGATAGAACAGCAAACATTGTGGAGAAAGGAAAAAATGCCAGCATTTTCTCCCTTTCCTCAATGTTTTCATAAAGCTTTTTCAGGGTAGTGATAACCCATGATACTGTAGTATTAAAACGGTAAGGAAATATTATGGGTCACTGTCATAGGTAGGGTTTGTCAAAATTAGTCTGTATTGTAATAATGTGATAAGACTAATTAACTGAAATATGGTAGGCCGAGTCTGATCACAATCTACACCTTCCATGAGAGTAACTCAAGTAATCAGGTTTGGCATCCTGTGGATTAAGTACGTTAGCATGTAATGATGCTCATTAAGTTTTAACATATGTTGAGAGTCAAGTTACAGATGCAGGTGTAGAATTAATCCCTTGACTCTTTACTGAATTTTACACTTTTCCAAACTGAAAGGATTTGAAGATAACAAGATAGATGCAACTCAAAAATTGAAACTTATTTTTGGAATGGTAGAAAACATTTTGGGAAAAGGAGAAAATGCTGGCTACCAGAATGTTCTTCTATTGCCATGTTGTTTTCAGTAGCCATCTTAAGGTTGTTAATCCTATACCATACAGTCCAGACTTTTAATGACCCTGACAGAAAAAGCTTTTGAAAACATTGTGGGATAAGGAGAAAATGCTGGTAAACAGCATTTTCTCTTTTTCCCCACAATGTTTTCTTACCTTTCAGAGACCGTTTCCACTATATGAGCCACAATGGATATGCTTTCAATTTGGACAAGACCAAGATTTTGTTGTTTGGTAAAGAGTTAAAGTAGGTTATTGTTTAGTAAAGTATTAACTGCCCGGCAATCAATGCCACAGCCTGGATCAAACCTCTTATCTCTGGCTTGCAAGTTAGCTGCCTAAAGTCTTAACTCTTTTCTAAACAACAAAATTTTTGACTTGATGAAATTGAAAGCATTTGCACACGACAAGTTGTATGTTGCTCAAATGATGGGATCTGTCTCTCGAAGAGTAGAAAACATTCTGGGAAACAGAGAAAATGCTGGTTACCAGCATTTTCTCTGTTTCCCACAACGTTTTCAGGGCAGTATATGTCACGGTTGTTAAAATATAAACCTGGGATTGTCTGATAATAGGGTTAAACAGTGAAGCAAGTGGGGTAAAATGGTGTAATCTGAATTATCACAGTTTTTGGTTGACAAAGATTTCACTGTAAAAGATGGTACAATGTAAATGACTGTCTCTTGAAAAAATGACTGTGTCATACTCTATGATCATTGTTAACCCTTTACCACACAGTGCCAAACTTTATTGACCTGAGGGAAGAAGTCTTTTGAAAACATAGTGGATAAAGAAGAAAATGCTGGTAATCAGCATTTTCTCCTTTTCCCAGAATGTTTTCTACACTTCCAAAGAGAAATTTCAACTTTTTCTTCATATTTCATTTTTTGTCTGCAAATGCTTTGAATTTGGACAGGTCTTAAATTTTGTAGTTTTGATAAAGAGTTGAGACTGATGTGATTATTTCAGGAATGTTGAGGAAGGTCACATTGCTTTTTGTGGTTAGTTGATTTATAATTAGATGTACTTTTAAACTGCAATCCCACAAATCCCTGAAATGCCAGAATAACACTGGAATACCCTCGCAGTTTTATACTGTACATCCAAAGGGACTATCGTGTTATGAGCCTGATTGTTTGTTGTCTGTCTGTCCGTCTGTGCCTTAGCAATTTTGTGTCTTGAATTTCTGTTTTGATGTTCAAAATATTTCATACATGTGTGCACCTTGATGAGACAACATGCAGTCATCCAAGGCAGAGGTTTCAAACCCCAGCTGCCAAGGTCAAGGTCATAATATGGGGTCAAAGGTCACATGCTCATAAATGGTGTCCACTCTTTTTCTCCCATGGTCTGATAGTGAAAATAATTCACACCTGGGCAAGTGGCATTCAGAATGGCACTTTTAGATTCCAGGCTCCAAGGTCAAGATCAAGGTCAAGGTCACAGCAGGAGGGTCAAATATCACATGCTCTAAGGTGGTGTCAGCTCCATGTCTCTTGAACCGCTGGTTTGATTTTGTACATCTTGATGAATGACATGCATGGTGCAGGTTTCATTGTTTGGGAGAAAGTGTTGATCCATTGTGTCCCAGAATATAGACTA
Source organism: Hippopus hippopus (assembly GCA_946811185.2). Taxonomy (NCBI): domain Eukaryota; kingdom Metazoa; phylum Mollusca; class Bivalvia; order Cardiida; family Cardiidae; genus Hippopus; species Hippopus hippopus. The sequence goes on from OX328109.1 coordinate 6,312,286, forward strand.
TTGATACATATATCTCCTTTCCCAGTATATTGTCCCGCTCTGCTGAGCTCTTGTTATGTTATGTGCTTTGTTTGCCATTACACTGTCATTTAACTCTTTACCACAAGTCAGAATTTTAGACTTGACCAGATTCAAAGCATTTACAGACAACAAACTGAAGGTGGCTCAAGTGATGAAGCTTGCCTGTACTGAGTAGAAAACAGTGTAGGAAAAAGAGAAAATGCTGTTTACCAGCATTTTCTCCTTTTCTCTCAATGTTTTCAAAAGCTTTCTTCTTCATGGTGGTTTAAACTTGGGGTTGTGTGGTAAAGGGTTAAGTATGAAAGCTGTAGCAAGTATGATAAGAATACGTGTAATGTTATTGATACCAATTCATTTAGAATTATGGATTTACATTATGAACGATGGCAGTTTCAGTTATGCATCTGGAGCAACACACACTATTTTAATCAAAGATTGATCTTAATATTTATTATCATTGGTAAAATGAACTTTAGTGTTTACAATAATTATTGTTTATAAGGTGCTGTTAACCACTGGATTGTTCGGGAAAGGGTTACAGACTTTGTTACAGGTAGAGAAATTAGAAAAATCAGGATTGTTTGTGAGATATTGTAAAATTTCTCAATTTCTAATTATGATTAGGACCATTTTTTCCAATGTATCACATGTCATCCCCCTGCAGGCAAGATTCATAGATTTCAAATTTAATGAATTTTAAGTAGAAAAAAAAAATGTGTTGGTCATTATTTTTCTCTTTACTATGCAATCTCCAGTTTTAATGACTGAGAAAGAGAGGGCTTTTGAAATCATTTCCGGAAAAGGAGAGAATGATGATTATTAACCAGCATTTTCTCCTTTTGTACAATTTTTTCTACCCCATCAAAGACAGAAATATCATTTTGAGCTACATTTGATTTGTTGTCTTCAAAGGCTTTCAGTTTGATATGGTCCAAAATTTTGTTGTGTGGTAAAGAGTTGAATGATTACTGGTCTTCAGGGCATGTTTGAAATATGATCATAATTTTTTTTCAAGTAATGATTTATTTGTCGAGTCTTTTACCAAGAAATAAATGATCTTCAAATGCTGGTAACCAGCATTTTCTTCTTTGCACAAAATTTTTTCAAAGGCTTTTTTTCCTGGGGTCGTTTAATCTTACACCAAACAACATAATTTTAGTCCTGTGCAAGTTGAAATTAGTTTTAGACGACAATCTAAATGTGGCTCAAATGATGGAATTAGTATGTTGATTGGATAGAAAACATCATGGGAAAAGGAGAAAATGCTGGTCACCAGCATTTTCTCTTTTTCCCACAATGTTTTCAAAAACCTTCTTTATTAAGGTCGTTAAAACTCGGGCTTGTGTGGTAAAGGATTAAAGATGGGATTGTTTGGTTAACCCTTTACCACACAATCCCGACTTTTAACGACCCTGAGAAAGAAGCCATTTGGAAACAATGTGGGAAAAAGGAGAAAATGCTGATACCAGCATTTTCCCCTTTTTCCCACAATGTTTTTCAGCCTTTCCAAAACAATTTTCAATTTTACAGTCACATTTAATATGTCGTCTGCAAAATTAATGCTTTTAATTTGGACCCATCTATAATTTTGTCTTTGGTAAAGAGTTAAGGATGAAGTGTAGGAGGTTTATGAGGCCTATCAAGTGAGAAATTCAATTAGTAAAAGTTTATGACTAACAGATAATAAAACAGTTTGTTTTTTGAAATTTTTAGGCAAGATTCAACCCTTTACCACACATTCTTATCTTTTAATGACTTTGAGGATGAAGGCTTTTCAAAACATTTTTGGAAAAGAACAAAATGCTGGTAACCAGCATTTTTTCCTTTGCACGAAATGTTTTATTCTCTACCAAAGACAGCTTTCACAATTTTAGCTGCCATACATTTGATTTGTTATGTGCACATGCTTTTCGTTTTGACAGGTTTAAAATTTTGTCGTTTTGGTAAAGAGTTAAGACTACAAAATTAAAAATTATTTCTTGGAAAGACAAAACAAACAGTAAAATTTGGATACTTAGAAAGACAAGAAAAGAAATTTGGAGATTGCAAATTTTCCATCTTTCACAATATTTCCTGAAATCTTTTGGATCGTTTTGTTTACCACACTGCAAAATTTTAGACATGCCAAAATTGAAAGCATTTGCATACAACAATGTAAAATATGACTCAAACATTAAAAGTTTGGATTGACAGAAAACTTTTGGAAAAGGAGAAAAATTAAGGGTGGTTACCAGCATCTTCCCCTTTTCACATGATGTTTTCAACAGCTTTCTTTATCAGGGCTGCGGAAGGTGGAATTGTGTGGTAAAGAGTTAAGTTTGGGAAGTTTAGGAAAGCCTATTAAATGAGAAAACTAATTATGAATAGTTTATCATTACAGATAGCTGCCTTGATTTTCAAGTAATCTAATTACCAACAAAATCTGTTTACCCCTTACCCAACTAAATAAGTGAAATGAAACTTATAAGTCGATAGTAAAAGCCCAAATTTTGCTATTTCAAAGGTATATTTTTTTAGGGTAAACATGTCCATATCAGACAGTATAGATCAAGGATCAGACTGCACATTCTGTGCAGTCTGATCTTGATCTACACTGTCTGCAAAAGGTCAGTGAGTTGCACTGAGCAGCCTAAGGGTTAATATTTTTCACACCATCCTAAGTTTAACGACCCTAAAAAGAGGACTCTAGAAAACATTATGAGAAAAGGAGAAAATGCTGGTAAACCAGCATTTTCTCCTTATTTGCACACAATGTTTTCAAAAGTCCGGAAACAAGTTTCAAGTTTTAAATCTCATTTATTTTTCTTTTGGTCTGCCAGTGCTTTTAGTTTGGACCAGTCTAAAATTTTGTTGCATGGTGAAGAGTTTAGCTTAACTTTTTTTCCAGTTCCATCTGCAGTGGAAGAAGACTTTTGAAAATATTGTTGGAAAAGCAGAAAATACAGGTGACAAATATTTGCCATGGCAAATGCACTTATTCCATATTTTCCTTAACTTTCTTTTACCAGGAAAGCAAGGTTTCCAAGTCACTTGCTGCTTTTTCACCTCAAACTTGTCTAAATGTTCAGAGGTGAGAGGGGAGTGAATTCTGTTGCAATGACTTTCACCAGTTCTGAAGTGTCTTGCCCTAGGACACTCCCATGGAAAACCCATTGCTTAAAGTGAGGATCAAACCTGAGGCCTTCAGGCATTCAAGATACATTTTGATGGGTGGTTTCCCAGACCTAGACTAGCTTAGAATTAGCTCTGCCAAATGACTCTGAGGAAGAAGCCTTTTGAAAATATAGTGAAAGGAAGAAAATGCCAGCTACCATCACTTTTTCCTTTTCATACAAAGTTTACTTTCTTTTCTTAAAAAAAACGTTTGAGGTAGTATTTGATTTATCATTTGTAGATGCTTTCAAGTTGGACAGTGTTTTATAAGATTTTGCTGTCTGGTAAAGGGTTAACTCTTTACCACACAATCCCGGACTTCTAAAGAGCCAGAGAAATGCCTGTAAAAAACATTATTGGAAATGGAGAAAATGCTGGTAACCAGCATTTTCTCCTTTTCCAACAATGTGTTCTACCCTTTCAATGACAAATCTTTTTTATTTTGGCCAGATTTACTTTGCAGTCTGCAGATACTTTCAGTTTGGAACAGTCTAAAATTTTGTTGTGTAGTAACTTTAGTGTTAACGTGGGTTGAATTCTTTTTGTATGAAAATAAGTTCAATTAGAAATGATAACAGAATATCTCCGAGGTTCAGGGTTTATCATACCTTGAAATGCATGATTCTGATAGAAGACTAGCCCTTCTGCTTTATCCAATTATCAGACATCCTGCATTGATTACTGATAGTCAGACACCCAACAGTTTTACTCCCAGAACATATGAGTAATAAGGCCAAGCCTATTGGAAAATTAGTTTCTGATAATGTGCAGTTTTGTTTTATCCCTCAACAGGGTTTTCCATGACGCAAAAATCCTGCGTCAATGATGCTATTTTAATTCAAATGACCCCCAAAATAAATAACAGTGCGCAATCAGTGATGCAACTTTCCAAAGTCTAAGTCATCTAGGAAATTGAATAAATCATCAGTAATCCAAGGCTCTTTCTTCAGATGAGCACTGTTCTTTTTTTTTAACTACAGGGTTTATTTTAGACAAAATTGGTTTTCAGGTGGTTCATTTGTAGAATAAGACTGGTTTGCGCATTACTATAGTAAAGTATGGTGGACAGTTGTCGTAAATACGGGCCCAGTCAAAAAACGTAGTTGGGTTCTCTATATACATGTTACTTTACCAGACTTCTGGCAGTTAAAAGTACACATTACCAGACTGTTCTGTTTGCTGGGGGAAAAAAATGACATGACGAAGTAAACGGTATACTTTTTTATCGTCTGCTTCCTACAGCTGCTGATCATGCCACACCAAGCAGCGATTCAGACGTGAATGCATTGTCTGTCAAAAATTTAATTCATGCTGTCTGATAGAAAGAGCCTAAAGACTTCACTTGGTTTGAGTTTAGAGGTGAAATGTACAGTATTGAAATCAGAGCTTGAAAACAAAGAGATCCATGTATTTTGACCCGCAAAATTACAGAAATGATCCTCAACTAAAGAGACACGGGGTTAGTCAATAACCCTTAATTTTTAATGCTGAGGGAAAACCCTGCCTCAGTCTTTTACCATACAATCTTTAGCTTAAACAACTCCAAAAAAAGAAGGCTGTGGAAAACATGGTGGGAAAAGAAGGAAATGCTGGTGGCCAGCATTTTCTCCTTTTCCTACAATGTTTTCAGCTCAATTAACCCTTTACCAACAACAAAATCTTTGACTTTTCCAAATGGAAAAAATTTGCAGGTGATACATTAAATGTTGTTCAAATGATTCAATTTGTCTGTGATAGGGTAGAAAACATTATGGGAAAAGGAGAAATTATCTGACTTCTGACAGGTAAAATCAGAGATTTTCATTGTGGAAAACGGCTTATCATTTGTTGAATATTTTTCCTCCATTTGCGGAACAAGTAAGTTTTCATTTGCGGAAATCAATTTATAATATGTTATTGAAAATGTGATTATGTCTTCCGTCTTTCGCTTTTCCGCAAATGAAATTCGCATGGAAATATGAATGACAGGACCATGATATGTGTTCGAAAGTTCCTATTATCAGATGTGAGAGTTTTCAGAGGTTGAACAGCATGAATTATATAGACATTTCGCTGGGACTGAGATTGTTGTTTGAGCTTTCTTTGGTGTTTGAAATTACCCATATGTGAGCCACTGAGGTTTGACCGTAGTAAAATATTTTATCACATAACTCCCCTTGTATCCAGTGTAATACAGCTATAACGAATTTTCTTGTCTCACGCACATGTGAGATAAGAAAATAGTGCTGTATTTGGTTAACACTTTGTAATCATACAACTTATTTCTAAAACAATGCTGACCTAGGTTCCTGAGTGAAATTAATAGTAAAAATAGTAATAATGATAAAGTTGTTAATTTAATCACTTTTAGGTTCAAAACAAAATCAGTATATGCAAGTTTCTTTTGAACTATTTTTCGTCCGTAATATACCTGTCAAAGAAGCGACTAGGCTTAATGTAAATTTCATTACACATTATACATATATGCCTACGTTTCAACACATTAAGGTCTATAATTTGTGTTGTATAGTTATGTGATAAAAAGAATCTGACATTCATTGGCTTTTGAGGTAAAAGTTTATTAAACTCATCCACAAAAAATGTTATTAAGCTCGCCAAAGGCACGCTTAATAACATTTTTGTAGGCTTGTTTAATAAAATTTTTTATCTCAAAAACCAACTCATGTCAGATCCTATAATTATATCCTCTTGTTTTGGTTATTGATATTTAGATATCCAACATATTGTAAGAAATTTGCTAGTTTTCAGCATTTCCTCCTTTTCTCATATTACTTTCAAAATCTCTTTTTATCAAGTTTCTAAGTGTGGTGTCCGTGGTTGTGAGGTAGAGCATTGGCCTGGCAACCATGAGACTCTGAGTTTGATTCCTGGGAGCAGGAGTCAACTTTTGGACCGTTCATTGGTCCACACATTTGGGGCGAGTACTGGTGTAGTTTTCAGGAAGCTGAATCGAGAGAGATTAGTATAAATTGCATGAACTTGTTTCTCAATAGATGTAAAATAAATATGTTTAACCCTTTCCCAAACAATCCCTGGTTTTTATGGGTCAGGAATAGAAGCCTTTTGAAAACATTGTGGGAAAAGGAGAAAATGCTGGTAACCAGCATTTTCTCCTTTTCCCACAATGTTTTCTACCCTATCATATAGAAAAATCATCTTTTTAGCAACTGTTAATTTGTCATCTGCAAAATGCTTTCAATTTGGTCTGGTCCAAAATTTGCCGTTTGGGAAAGGGTTAAAACTGAAAGTTTCTAATAAGCATGGTGGTGAAAAATACTCAGAAATTCTTGTTATTTGTGATTTTGATTAAAACCACATAATTATATTTTTTGGCCTTAAATATTTAAAAAAAAATCCTCGCATACCATTCTTTAAAATATTACACCATGCAGTGAATTCAGTCTGGCTTTGAAATGAAACTCATCACTTAACTATTTCCATATCATAGACGTCACCAGAAACTTTTGTGGACAGTGTAGATCAAGATTAGACTGCACAGAAAGTGCTGTCTGATCTGTGATCTACACTGTCCACTGCTATATTCTAGATTATGACCAAACTTTCATTGATCTTGCACAGACAGTGTATTTTTAGCCATTGAGAAAATGCAATTTATTTGTTCAGTAGTGAAAGAGTCAACTATGAGTAAACAGTTGACCCGGTGTTATCGGTTATCACTTTTACGGAATAAGTGACATACAAGTACAACCAGTGACAGGAGTAAATTGTGTTTATTTATGATAAGGCCGGGGATTACCGTCTTGAAATTAAAGGAAATTTAAAGTATTTAATAGGGCTGTTACAGAGCAAATTGAGGTAAGATATCTTAACTACATGTATGGGGATATTTTTGTTGTTATACTGAAATGCCTTTCATCATTATAGTTACCTGTGCGGCTAGTATAGATCAAGATCAGACTATATAAAATATTTAGTCTGATCTTTGATCAACAGACGTCTAATTTTCGAAAACACCTTTTACTTCCGTTTCTTTCCTAGACCCAACATTTCTAGAACAATTTGATCCTTAACCTTTTACCACAAAATCAAGACTTTTAACAACCCTAAGAAAAAAAAAAAGGCTTTTGAAAACATTGTGGGAAAAGGAGAAAATGCTGGTAACCCAGCATTTTCTCCTTCGCCCACAATGTTTTCTACTCTGCCTAAAACAAATTTCAGCTTTTGAGTCACGTTTATTTTATCGTCTGCAAATGCTTTCAATTTGGACCAGTCTAAAATTTTGTTGTTTGGTGAAGAGTTAGTAGAATGAACCAGAATAAACCATAAAGACACTTTTAGTCTAACAATAAAACCCAAATAACTGGAATTTCAAGGTAGCTTTTTTCCCCATAATGTTTTTGCAAAGCGGACAGTGTAGATCAAAGATCAGACTGCACGATTTGATTATGCTAAAAGTGGTATCTTAATACCAGCACCCTATAGGATGAGCATGATATATAATTATTTATATAAAGTTTCTCTTTTATATGAAACATATTTTGAGATCTGCTGCATGACAGTTTCATGCAATGCAGCTGATATTTGATCCTTTCTTTAATGCTATATCAAACAGAAAAATTGTAGACATGTCCAAATTGAAAGTATTTGCAGATGACAAATCAAAGGTGGCTCAAATTGTGAACGTTCTCTTTGATAGAGTAGAAAGCATTGAGGGAAAAGGAGACAATGCTGGTTACCAGCATTTTCTCCGTTTCCCTCAATGTTTTCCAAAAGGTTCCACCTCAGGGTTATTAAAACTTGTGTTTGTGTGGTAAAGTGTTAACTCTTTATCATTCAACCCCATGTTTCCTTGACTTGGGAAAGAAGGCTTTATGAAACATCGTAGGAAAAGGAAAAATTTCTGACAAGCAGCATTTTCTCCTTTTCCCACAATTTTCCTTCTAGGTCAACAATAAATTGTTTGAGACACCTCTTGTTTGTTGTCTGCAAGTCAGATTTTAATTTGGACAACATTATTTTATCAGGGCTCAGGTGAAGCAATTTGTCTTTAGAATAGAATTAAGCATTGAGAGAAAAGCAGAAAATGATGGTTACCAGCTATTTCTGCCTTTTCCACAGTGTTTTATAGGCTGGTTACCAGCATTTTCTGCCTTTTGCACAGTTTTTTTTAAAGGCGTTCAATCCCAGGGTCGTTAGAACTACAGATTGTTTGATAAAGGGTAAATTCTTTACCAAACAACAAAATGTTAGACATGGCCATATTTGAAAACATTCTGCATCCGACAAACTAGACATGACTCAAAAGTTCGGATTTGTTAAAGAAAGGGTAAAAAATTTCCGGGAAGGGAGGGAGAAAATGCCAGTTGCTAGGTATTTTCCCCTTTTCCAGTAATGTTTTGGAAAGCCTTCTCTTTATGTAGAGCGTCATCATAACATGGGATTGTGTGGTAAAGCATTCAATATGTTCATTCTTCTAAATGTCAAACACTGTGGGAGATTTCAGTTTACTTCCCATGGTTTACATAGTAACCCACATCTTTTTGGAGCCAATATTTTTCAACCCTTTACCAAAGGACAAAATTTTGCACTCAACAAAATTGAAAGCATTTGCAGATGACAAATTAGAGGTACGGTAGCTCAAGTAATGATTCCTGTCTTTGATAAAGTAAAAAACGTTGTGGGAAAAGGAGAAAATGCTAGTTGCCGGCATTTTCTCCTTTTTCCAACAGTCTTTTCAAAAACCTGCTTATCTAGGGTCTGAGCTCCTGCGTGGCTCAGTGGTAAAGTGTAAGACTCATGACCTGGGGGTCCCGAGTTTGAGGCTCACTGAATCCATTGGTTTTTCTTGGGAGTATCCATAGGCAAGACACTTCGTAGCCCTAGCCAGGTACTGGTGAAACCCATGAAATGCATGAATATGTGAGCTGTAACTGTGATGTGACTGAAATAATGTTGGAAGCAGCGTAAAATACCATTTAATCAATCATCCAAGGTTGTCAAAACTTGGGATTGTGTGGTAAAGAGTTAACTGTTTTAGTTTACCACACAGAAAATTTTCGACTTTTTTGGACTAATTGAAAGCACTTGCAGAAGACAAGATAAGTGTGACTCAAAAACTAAAATTTGTTTTGGGTGGGATAGAAAACAAAGTAGGAAATAAGAAAATGCTGGTTACCATAAGCTTTCTTTCATAAGCATTCTTTCTCAAGGTCATTATAAAGTTGGGATTGAGTAGTAAAGGGTTAACTAAAGGATCCTTTGCTTTTTTGCAAAGCCCTGGTACTCCTCAGTCGGTAGCGCACAGGACTTGAGAACAGGGAGTCGCTTGGAAAGAATATTGTGCGGAGTGCTGGTAAAAGAAACTCCAGGAAAGAAAGGATTGCTGCACCTGCCGCCGGGATATAACTGAAATAATGTTGAAAATGGCGTCAAACACCATACAATCAATGAGTCAATCAATCCTCAAGGTTTTTTAAAGGGGATTGCTTGGAAATGGGTAAAGAATAGTTACACATTGATTTATCGCTTCCATCTTGGCTTCTTAAAGACTCAGCATGGCTATTCCTTTCCATCATGCAGAAAATTATGAAGACTTCAAAAAGACTTTAGACAGTGTTGAGAGAAATGGAAAAATGGCCCTATATGAAGTCCTTCTCTTATCACTATAATGCTTTTCTTGTCTTTCTTAGTAGCCAAATTTTACAGTGTATCATTTTCTCAGAAAATTTTTAATGTTTTTTAATTTCAAATTCTGATCCCTTGTGGCGCTAAATAAAACCAACACATATTTTCAGTCTAGGATCCAAAACTTCTGAGTAAAGGGGACAGTGTTACTGTTGATGTGTAGATTAAATATCAGACTGTGCTTTTATGCAGTCTAATCATGGACTGCACTGCTCTCTTGGACAATAAAAGGAGTGAAAGGCCCTTAACCCTTTACCAAAGGAGGAAATTTTTGACAGGTCCAAGTTGAAAGCATTTGCGGACAACAAAATAAATATTTCTCAGAAATTGAAAGTTGTATTGGAAAGGATAGAAAACATTGTGGGAAAAGGCTTCTTTCTCAGGGTTGTTAAAAGTCCTGATTGTGTGGTAAAGGGTTAAAGAATTTCCTTGTTGCCTAAAAAATGAATACAAAAGTTTTTCCGTCAGCCAGGTTTTATGTATGAAAAATAGATGAATAATGATTGATTCATAATGTTTTTTGGATAAAAGTTAAAAAATGGTTCCTGTTGAAGGCTTACAAGCGTGACTGGTGATAAAGGCATTGGCTTTTTAGCTCACCTTAGCACAAAGTGCTCAAGTTGAGTTTTCGTGATCGTGCTGTGTCAGTTATGCATTGTCCAGGCGTCAACAATTACCTTGTGTGCACTTAAGAGGCCACATTTTGAGTCCAATACTCATGAAACTTGGTTAAAATGTTTATCTTGATATCTTTTACAAGTTCAAAATATGGTCACATCGGGTCAAACCACAGGTCACCGGGACAAATCTTAGAGTAACCTTGTGTGCGCCCTGTTCAAGGCCACATTTTTTGTCCTATACTCATGAAAATTGGTCTAAACACTTATGTGTTTTACATTACTACAACCTTTTTCTGGTCAATTTAATCAGTCTGAGATTACTTAACTCAGGTGAGTGCTTTAGGGCCAATGGCCCTCTTGTAAATGTAGAGGTTCTGGATTTGAACCAGCAGTGGCAATGCTGTCTTTGTAGGAAATGTCCTGGATAGAACATGTAAGAGCCCCAACTTTGTACTACGATAACGCTGGAAGATGTGAGAGGCACTTTATTGGTGACAAATTTAATGCAGCTCACACAATGAAATTTCCTCTGACATTAAGAAAACACTGTGGGAAAAGGGAGAATTGATGTTTACCAGCTTTTTCTCCTATTACTTCATTGCCTTCTACAGTTATCAGAGATAAATCCCATAACTGAAGCTCACAGTGACTGAAATACTGCCATCTGCAAATGCTTTCAAATTGTACAAATTCTGTTTTCTATGCATGTCATATTCTTTGAAGATTTGACCTGTCTGCTATGATGCATCACTATCCTGTACAGGATAAATGTTAATATGCAGTACGTAAACAAAAAAACTCTGCGGCTATAAATCCCAAAATGGCTATTAATAGTAAGTATGTGGAAAAATCAAGCCTATTTATCGCTCCAAATTTCCTAGAAATATGGTCATTTTACACAGGAAGAAAATTTAAAAAAAAAAACATTGTATACTGTAAATCTTTGCATACAGTTTCTAAATATAGACATGGGGAAAACAGGGATTTGTGCAGCAGACTTTGACAACGAACATAACATCCCCAACATGCTTGGGTTATGCTGGGGCTGTTTCTCAAACTTACTGGGGCTGTGTTAAAAAATGACTGGTGCCTAGGTTACTTGCTAGCTAACCATGGCTAGTTGAATCGTACAAGGTAGCGTTTTATTGAGTAAATGTTTGTTTTATTTTGAAATTCTAAGTAACAGTTGCCTTTTTGAAAAGTAGTCCCGTTTTCTATCTGGAATGCCCAAATAGATAGGTATGACTTTGAAAGATGCCACCTAGCTGAAGATAATGGTACAAGTCCAAAATTTGGTTGTTTGGTAATGAGTTACATGTACATAAACAGTCCAACCAACCAACCAATCAACGGTCTCTCAAGCTAATGACATACTTGTATCACAATGAAGTATGTAAGAGTAATACAATGGGTTTGATGTAGGTTTTATCTCTAGTATGCAGCTAGGAAATGATGAATTGCCTGGGAGTGACCTTTTCCCGGTATTTATCTCTTCACTTACAGCACAATCCTAAGTTTTAAAGACCCTGGGAAAGAAGCCTTTTGAAAAACATTGTGGGAAAAGGAGAAAATGCTGGTAACCAGCATTTTCTCCTTTTCCTAGAATGTTTTCTACCCTATCATAGAAAAATTGCACCATTTGAACAACAGTGAAATTCTTGTCTGCAAGCTTGCAATTTGGACAAGGCTAAAATTTTGTCCTCTGGTAAAGGGTTAAAGGCACACTATTGGCCAAAAGTAAACAGTTCAGGACTCAAAATGCAGACAAATTTAAATTCAGATCATTTTAAAGTATGGATGTTACAGCTCATTAATTTTGGTGGTCATCTGTGACTCCCTGTTTGGAATTTTGGGAGTCATTCAGAAATTTTAAGGGTCATGGTCTTTAACCTTTTACCAGACAATCCCAAGTTTTAATGACCTTAGAGAAGCAGCCTTCAGAAAACATTGTGGGAAAAGGAGAAAATGCTGGTAGCCAGCGTTTTCTCCTTTTCCCGAAATGTTTTCTTACCTTTCATGGAAAAATCCATTCATTTGAGCCACATTCAAATTGTCGCGTGCAAATGCTTTCAAATTGGACGAGTCTTGAACGAATTTTGTCATTTGGCAAAGAGTTAACCTTTTTCTGCCCACATGTTGTTCCCCTTTATAGATGATGCATAATGACTAAAGGGTTGACAGTGTGGTATTAAAGATAATAGCTAAAAACAATGACCTCATAGAAAGTGTGATGTCTGTCATCCAGCAAGTCAGTGACCATGACCAAGCAGGGTCTAAAACATGGACAAAAAGTTTAAAGTAGGGATTCTATACAGTAGAGGTCAATTTTCTGCATGTCAAAGGACCAGTCTGCTGCATGATGCAGTCAGTTATTAGACAAAATGGATTTTATGGATCTATAATTATGATTATGACTTGCTAATGGTATGACTCACTATAGAGATGCTTTAAACCCCCTTTTGCCAGAGCATGGCTCATTATAATTAATATGCATTCTTGATTTTATGTCCTGTTAGATAAATAGGTACATAAAGAGAGGATATATTGTCCTACATCTTGAAAGTATTAACCCTTTTCCTCACAAGTCAGAGATTTATGACCCTTAAAGAGAAAGCTTCTGAAAACATTGTGGGAAAAGGAAAAAATGCTGGTAAACAGCATTTTCTCCTATTCCCACAATGTTTTCACCCTGTTGAAAGATTAATTTCAACTTGAATCACAAATTTTTTTGCCCGCAAATGCATTCAATTTGATCAAGTTCAAAATTTTGTTCATTCTGCTGTAAGGTTTTAAATACCGATATTTTCTTTTTGACATCAAGGTTTAAAGTAACATTTAACCTTGGAAAATTATCACAAAACAATTACTCTGAAAAAATATTCAAGCTTTAAATTGATTAAGGATGGTAGAATAATTTTTCTGCCAGGAACAAAATCTAGGATGGTTGCCATAGCTACATACATGAAATGTTGGAGTTGTTAAAATATATATCAGAGCTGTAATTGGTTAATAGGTTAGATTGACAGATCGGATTATCCTTTTGATAGTTTATTCATGATCCTTTCTCCAATAGAAAAACTTATTTTTAGCTCGGCTGTTTTCGAGGAAAACATTGAAATATTGTCATAGCCCCGGCTCCCTCTGTGTTGTAATCTGCGTTGCGCAAAATATTTTAAATTTTATAGTATCTCTGTCATTACTGTAGATATTTACTGCAAACTTTGACTAGTTGTTGGCTATCAAAAGGGGAACCCATACAGCAGGAGCAGGTAACCATCAAAATATCTTTGATTCAGTTGTGCCCCCTTTTCAACTTAGTATTTTCAAAAACTTAGTATTTTCAAAAACTTTGACATTTTGTAACATCTTTGTCATTACTATAGATATTTTCTTCAAACTTGAACTAGTTATTAACTATCAAAAGGGAACCACATATAACAGGAGCAGGTAATCACCAAAATATTTTTGACACAGTTATGCCCCTTCTGCTGTTTGAAATTTTTATTAAAAGCACCTGTGGTTGAGAGCTGGCCCCCTGCATGTGGTGCTCTTGTTAAAAATCTTGTATGGGAGATATTTCAAAGCATGGTGAACTATTGGAGTAAGTGTTAATCTGGGTCCATATTCAGCAACCATTGTCAGAATGTTCTCAGTTTTATTCTCCAGAATTTTCTAAATTTGAAAGTAACACAACTCTTGATTGGCTAAACCAATTGGTTGGGTTAATTTCAAATTTAGAAAATCTAAATGGAGAATAAGACGAAGAATCTTCTTAAGAATGGTTTGTGAATACGGACCCTGGTCTGAACAGGTAATTGTTGTGTATACCCAGCTCATGCCGCACTTTTCATCATTCTTTCTGTGAGTGTGGTTCAAGTCTGGAAATTATTAATTATTGGGAAATGGTGTATGACATAAAGATGGACCTAAATTTTACCAAAGGGCTACAGTTGTAACTCCACCAAATTGAAATTATTTCCAGACAACATAGTCAATGTAGCTAAGGAGATGATAATGTCTTTGAAATGATTACTAGCATTTTCTCCTTTTCTTAAAATGTTTTCGAAAGCCTTCTATTTTAAGGTAGTTCAGAGACAAAATCATTTGGTAAAGAGTGAAGAATAACTCATTACCAAATTAAATGTATTTTGCCCACAACAAATCAAATGTGACTCAAATGATTGGATGCTTCTGGAAGGTTAGAAAACACTGTGGGAAATGGAGAAAATGCTGGTTACCAGCATTTTCTCCTTTTCCCACAATGTTTTCAAAAGTCTAAGTTCCAAGGGTTGTTAATACTCTGGATTGTTTGGCAAAGGGTGAAGATTGATAGACCAGACTAACTGCTGCATTTTGGTTCAAATCTGGAATATAGATTATGATTTATTGACCCTTGGAGTAGAGAGAACAGAAACACATCAGCTCTTTGCCATACACAGTTTTTGAAACATTGTGGCAAAATAGGATATTTCTGGTAAGCCAGTTTTCATTTTGCCACAGTGTTCTTAATTGTATTCATCTGATAAGTCTTTACTCTATGAATTGACAAAATGCTGCATTTTGGTTCAAATCTGGAATATAGATTATAATTTATTGACCCTTGGAGTAGAGAGAACAGAAACACATGAACACTTTGCTACACATAGTTTTTGAAAACATTGAGGCAACACAGGATTTTTCTCATGAGCCAATTTTTTTTTTGGCCACAATGTTCTTAATTGTGTTCTTATCGGAATTGACAGCTGCTGCATTTTGCTTCGATCTGGAATATAGATTGTATTTTTTTACCCTTGTAGTAGAGAGCACACGAACAGAGTTTTTGTGAAAAATGAAGCAAAATAAGATTTTTCTCCAGCGCAATTTTGCCTTTGCCACTATGTCATTAATTGTATAGATCTGAGAAGTCTTGTTTTATTTCGATTATCAAAGTATTTTCATATAATTAATGTTTTCAGAGACAGATGGCAATAAAGTGTTTAAATAAAGGGTATGAATTTACGCTCTACCTGATAGCAGTATTTTAAAATTTTTGATATTAAAATCATTTGTTGATGACATATTTACATATTTACATGTTGCTCAAATGATCCTAAAAGTCTTATGAAAGGTCAAAACATTCTTGGAAAAGAAGAAAATTCTGGTCACTACCATTTTCTCCTATTTCCATTTTTTCTTCTCTAAAGCCATCTTTTCCCCCAGAGTTGTTAGCACTGTTTGGGAAAGGGTTATTATAGGCCATTTTTGTCAGAAAATATCATGAAACAACTGTTTAGTTTCAGGGAATTGCATTCTTCATTCTTTGGATAAATGGCATTTATTGCTAATATCTGGCAATCTCTGCATTACTATGGAATTATATTTTATGAGCCATGCTCTGTGAAAAGGAGGTTTAATGCATTTGCAAAAAGTTTTGACCCATGTCAGCCTGCGCAGTATGCGCAGGCTGACATGGGCCAAATCCTTTTGCTTGTGATAAAGAAAAAAATTTCATTTCCAAGAACCATTCTTCCTGATGATTCAGTTGCCTACCAGACAAAACAGATTTTATGGATGCATAATTATGTGATCACTTCCATGATATAAGCCCCGTTTCCCAATGCGTGGAATTATATTTGTGGATTTTAAGTGAATTCTGAGATAGTTGGAATATTTTCATTGTCACATGATGAATTTGTAATTGATTACTCATGGAGAAGTATTTTGTTTGTAAGACATTCTTAGAATTTATTTAGTGGGAGTTAATTTATTTGTCCTTGCTATGTACGGCTTCGAAATTAACCCTTTACTGAACAGTCCAGATTTATAACGACCTTGAGGTGAAAGCCTCATGGAAAAATTGTGGAAAAAGAAGAAAATGATCATTTTCTTCATTTCCCCCTGTTTCTATCAGTTTCAAAGACGAATGATTTTTGAGATACATTGCTATCTGTCTGTCTATATTACAGTGGTTTGGATTTTGACTTGAATTTAGTTTTGTGGTTAAGGGTTTAGTCTTCTCTATTCTGGATAAAATTTCAGACACGTCTTTACTCTTTACCACACAATCCCGAGTTTTAATGACCCTGAGAAAGCAGCCTTTTGAAAACATTGTGGGAAAAGGAGAAAATGCTGGTTACCAGCATTTTCTCCTTTTCCCACAATGTTTTCTCTATTTTCAGTAGCAAGTTCCATCATTTTATTGGCATTTATTTTGTCGTCTGCAAATGCTTTCAATTTGGACAAGTCTTAAGAAATTGTCATGTGGTAAAGAGTTAATTATCTCTTGCCGAAGTCAAGAAAATTAGAGTTGTGTTGTTCAAATTGAAAGTATTTTCAGACGACAATATAATTGTGAATCAAAAATTGAAAGTTAGCTTTGGAAGGGTAGAAAACCTTGTGAAAAGAGGAGAAAATGCTTTTAACCAGCATCTTTTTTTTTTACAATGTTTTCAAAAGTCTTTCTCCTAAGGGTCATTAAAAGTTGGGATTGGTGTGGTAACCAGCATTGTCTCTTTTTTCCCATTATGTTTTTTACTCTTTTATAGCCGTATCTTATCATTTGAGTCACATGACTTTGTGATTTAGTCATCTGCAAATGCTTTCATTTTGGCCATGTCTTAAATTTTGTCGTTTCGTAAAGTTTAACAACAGTGAGGAAGAGAACTGTTGAAAAAAAATGTGGGAAAACTGAAATTGCTGGAAACTAGTAGCTTGTCAATCTTTTATGAATGTCTTCTACCTTATAAGGTAACTTAACTCTTTACCACACAATCCCGACTTTTTAACGACCTTGAGGAAGAAAGCTTTTGAAAACATTGTGAGAAAAGGAGAAAATGCTGGTAACCAGCATTTTCTCCTTTTCCCACATTGTTTTCTACCCTTCCCAAAGCAGAAATCAATCTTTGGGTCACATCTATTTTGTAGTCTGCAAATGTTTTCAATTTGAACTAGTCCAAATTTTTGTTGTTTGGTAAAGAGTTAAGCTCATTTGCACCTATTTTGAATTTGTTGTTTGCAGATGTTTTGAATTTTGGGGAATCTAAAATTTGTCTTTGGAGAATGGGTTAAGTCTTTACAAATGGATAAAATGTTAGACTAGTCCAACTTGAAAGCATATGCTGACCACAAATTAAATGATAGAAATTCAAATGATAAAAATTGTCTTTAAGAGGCTAGAAAGCATTGTGGGTAAAGGAGAAAATGCTGGTTACCAGCATTTTCTCCTTTTTCCCACAATGTTTTCAAAAGCTTTCTTTCTCAGAGTCTCTAAAAGTCAGGAGTGTGTGATAAAGAGATAAAGAACTTATTCTTATTTGCATCAATTTTGAATTTGTCGTTTGCAGATATTTTTAATTTTGAAAAATCTAAAATTTGTGGTTTGAGAATGGGTTAAGGATTATTTTTTTTTACTGTTTTTTACTTTCAGACGCATTACTTGACGAACTGCAATTGACCACAGCTCACATTTCAAACAAGCAGCCGAGCGTTGAGCGTATCAGTAACACAAGCAGTCTAGGGCAGAATTACCAGTCATCTATTAATCAAGGGGGAAGGTCCAGCCAGACCCCTCCACCCCTTCCCCCACCCCCACAGGATATTCCAGATACCATACCCCCACCACAACAGTTTGGGGATCAGGTAAGTCGAAACCAGTCCTTCATTTAGTTCTACACTGTAAAGTTCACATTTATTTCGCCGAGCCCTGGTAGCTCAGTCGGTAGTCAGCAGGACTTAAGAATAGGGGGGGACGTGGGTTCGATCCCTGGCTCGGCCAATTTCTTTCCGAGGACTGATGATATCATTGCGTCAGGATTCATTCCTCTCCCACTGCTGACCATTGTTTCGACGATGGTTATGTGAGAAAGCAGCCATTGGCTTAGAAAGAAAATTGTGCGGAGTACTGGTGAAATAGACTCCAGGAAAGCATGGATAGGTGCACTGGCCGCCGTGATATAACTGAAGTAATGTTAAAAACGGTTTTAAACACCATACAATCAATCAATCAACCCCGTTTATATCAAACCTCTTTGCTGATTAATTGGAGGTTTTCTTGCTTATTAGAATGCCATATGCAGGAATGCTGGTATTAACTATCTAGCAAACAGTGTGAAACAAGGTTACTTTTTTACAAACCCAGACTCCTAACCTTAGCCCATTTCTAAAGAATCCTTAAAGTAAACAATGGGAGTGTTAAATTGCATTTAAAAGTATGGAAAATAATATGAAGATGACAATCTGTTATTTTACAAAAGGCCCAAGAGAAAGTCATTGGCAGAAAAATTAATTATAAAACAAGGTAAAAAGTAAATGAAAGAAACTACACCTTGGCAACTTTGGACCTATTTATCTTTCTGCAAGCGACTTAAACACTTGGACCCACTGTACGATAATAGACTGTCATCTTCACAATAATTTCCATACTTTTAAATGGTATGATTTAAATTCAAATGCATTTTAATATTGAATTGTTTACTTTTGGTAGTTATTGGAGCTTTAAATGCATATTTTATAGACATGGTCTGTTTTCTGTATGAGACCATAAAATCTTAAAGTATTCTTGGTTGAAGTATTCCAGGCTTCCTCCTGTAGATCATGTGGCTTTTTCTAATCACCCTAGTGTTTTGACAAGCCCATGGAAGAAACCTTTTGAAAAGATTGTGGAAAAAGGCAGACCCTGATTAAGGAAGTCCATTTATTTATTTAGCCCCTATGTAGTTAAAGGCGTTTCAGCGAGTTATTTCTAGTGCAGAGAATTTCGTGAAATTTGACACAGAAACACTTCGAAGTATGTTCTTTCAATATGTGAAGAGATAATCAGATGTTGCCTGATGAACCAAAAAGTTCTGAGCCCACAAAGAACATAACCCTTTTTTCAAATTACACAAAACCCAATTATTGCAGCATACGTCAGAATTTTGTGATTAAAATCTGTAATTTCAGTCAAATCATGTTCTCTGTGTTTTAAATTCATAGTGAAACAATGGATCCTCTGACTTCGATGAGAAATTGACAGATATTTCAAATTAATGATAGCTATCTATGTTTCAGTAAAACCCTTAGCCCACAAAATTGCTTATTTTATCACAGAAAATCAGGAAATTATTTGACCCTCAAAAAAATCTAGCGCAAAGATTTTTCTCATTATTCTCAGAAATATACATGATTATATCCTTTATGAAAAAATGCAAAAAAAAAGATAGGTTGCCAGGCTACTTTTTCCAATATTTGAATTCAATTACCTCCCTTGGAACAAAGAAAGTGACACAAAACACCCAAGATTTCAAATTACTTAGTAAGATATATTATTTCTAGCACTAAATCATGTTTTTTTCACAATAAAGATTGTACTCTGTCAACCCATTCCTTGATATAGTCTCGATTTAACATTGGTATTGGACGGCTTTGGAAAACATTTTGGTAAAAGGGGTAATTGTTCATTACAAGCAATTGTTCCTTTCCCCACAACCTTTTCTGCACAAACAGTTCTTTTAATCTCATTTAAACCTTGTTTAATTTGTCGTCTGCAGCTTCTTTTAACTTTGAAGTTCCAATTTTATTCATTTAGGAAAGGGTTAATACCAAATACATGTGGTATATTTTAATAGATGGGAGAATGAAGAACAATACAAGTAGAACTGTCCAGAATTACTCAAAGGCATAGATTACTTATGAACCTTATAGCAAAATGAATCAAACGATCCTGATTTCTATCAATAGTCAGGAAAGAGGGTTAGAAAACGTTGAAAAGGAGAAAATACTTGTAATTTTCTCTTTTTACCACACTAAACTTACTATCTGGATAAGTAATGTCCGACAAATGTACATGTTCCGTTTTCGCTGTTTAGGAATGATTTACACCTTCATAAACTGATCTTTAAAAAAAAATGTATCTACCACTACTTTCTCTACGTCCTGCAACAAAAATCAGTAGTCCAGTAATAGTACTACAATCAGACAAAGTTATGCGCTAGAAAACAGAGAAGCGAAGAGACATGCGCAAAAATGTTGTGCACTGACAACCCGATGAAACGTCGTTAAAGGCCCACTATTTGCCAAAAGTAAAAAGTTTGGGGTAAAATTGCAGACAAATTTAATTTATACCATTTGAAAGTATGATATTAATTAGTACAGATAACTGTTCCCAAAGGCAGTGTTACTTTTTGACTGGTCACCTCTGGGTACAAAGGATAAGACAAAAACAGTTGAAATCTCGACACAGATTTTGTGCGCAAGTTTGAACTCTCATTTTTTCACAAATAGAGCACAAAGCTAGGATTTGAACATACTGTTGCTTGCGTATTCAATAATCCTGCGTTCGAAATACAAATTTTTTCAATTTAAACACTGAACATAAGAAAAAACAGTTACTTGAGTAATTTACTTTCCCGAAAACACACAAAAAGGCTGCCACACACGATAGATTTCGTCAGTTTTTTCCTGTGATTTACGTGTTATAAACGATTTCTAAAAGCTCTTAAGGTAATGAAAGGTTTGATAATTTGTCTTTGGTCATGTTTGTTACTAAAAGTTAGTTGCATTTCGCTACAATACAGATTAAACCAACAAAACAGGAAGTCAGTATAGCGCTCTATCTTTGCTATCAGAAAATTTACGATGGACTTGAGACGGTATGGTGCACAATAAATGTCCAAATATGAAAAAAAAAGTCACTGTAGCGTCTCATTATTGAGACTAGAATATTAATAGGAGTCTGATAATGTGTTAAAGTGTTACCAGTCAAAAGTCCAGTCGTTGGCAGAAAAATGTACTGTACAAGTAGAATTAAAGTTGCCAACATTGCTGGTTACCAGCATTTTCTCCTTTTTCCGCAAGATTTTCCTCACTACACAGGCAAATTTTATCATTTTAGTTACAATATGTTGTCCGCAAATGCCTTTAATTTTGACAAGTCTATAGTTATGTATTGTGGTAAAAAGTTGAAAATAGATTTGTTTGGCAACGTTTTAACTCTTTATCACACGATCTCAACTTTTAACGACCATGAGAAAGAGGCCTTTTGAAAACATTGTGGGAAAAAGAGAAAATGCTGGTAACCAGCATTTTCTCCTATTCCCACAATTTTTTCTACCCTTCCAAAAACAAAGTTCAGTTTTTTTATCATGTTTATTTTGTCGTCTGCAACTGCTTTGAATTTGGACTGGTCTAAAATTTTGTTGTTTGGGAAAGAGTTAAAGACATGAATCTTCAACATAAATTCATGTGTAATACGGAATGATTTCATAAGTAAATACTTCGGCTAAAGGAGACACTAGTCGTTATTGAGTTCTTCCTCTTTTATTGCCATGTTTTGAAAAGTGGTCTTCTTAAGAACCGAGTTGTTTAGCCCTTTATCATTTAACAAATTCAATATTTCAAACTTTATGTAAAACATAAAAAATCACAGATTATTATTCCGTTAAAGGGTTTCCATGGACAACTACCTGTATTTGTTTTTCAAATATTTCCCTCTGAACCCAAACAGCCTTGTCATGGTGCCAACTCAAATGTTCTGCAAACTCCTTGCTATGTATACTACACGTGTAAAACTACACCTGCGCTCTATCATCTTCTATCAATACTTGATTATTCCATTTAGCCCTTTAACTGTTTCCCAAACAACAAATTTTAGACTCGTCCGGGTTCAAAACTTCTGTAGATGACAAATTCAAAATTGGTTCCACTGAGCTTAAAATCTTGGATTGGGTAGAAAATATTGGGAGAAAAGGAGAAAATGCTGGCTACCAGTATTTTCTCCTTTTCTCACAATGTTTTCAATAGGGTTGCTGAAAGTCAGGAGTGTGTGGTAAAGGGTTAACCCATACCCACAAGGTAAAATTTTAAGGCTCGTCCAAAACCAAAGCAGTTTTAGAGACGACAATAAATATGACTTAGTTTATGGAAGTTGTCTTTGATAAGGTAGAAAATATCATGTAAAAGGGAGAAAATGCTGGTAACCAGCAATTTCTCCTTTTCCCTCAATGTTTTCAAAAGTCTACTTTCTTAAGGTTGTTAAAAGCCAGGATCGTCTGGTAAAGGGTTAACAAACAACAAAGTTCTAGAAAAGTCGAAACTGAAAACATCTGCAGAGTGTGATGACAAAATAAATGTGACTTAAAACTGAAGTTTGTTTTTAAAAGGTTAGGAAACATTTTCTCACAATGTTTTCAAATGTTCTTTACCTCAGGGTCGTTAAAACAAGTGATTGTGTGGTAAAGAGTTTAACTCTTTACCACACAATGATCCAAAGGAAAAGGACTTATGAAAATATTGTGGGAAAAGGAGAAAATGCTGTTGACTAGCATTTTCTCCTTTTCTACAATATTTTCTACCCTTTCAAACACAGATTTCGTAATTTTTGTAACATTTCATTTGTTGCCTACAAAATACTTTTAACTTGGACCAGTCTTAAATTTTGTTGTTTGGTAAATTACTAATAAGTGCCATAATAAACTATACAGGGCTTAAAAGCAGGGGATCACTGGTGCAAAACCTCAGCTCTACAAATTTCTGTTCGATGAGGATGAGCCATGTAGCTCAGTCAGTAGCGTTCAGAGTTAACCAGGGTTTGAATTCCCATCTCGCCCCTATCACAGTGGTTAGCGTATCTGACTAGTGACCAGGTGGTTGCAGGTTTGATACTCGGTTGAGGCAAACTTTCTTTCCGGCGATTTTTTGCCTCTCACCTCTGATGCATGTGAGAAAAGTAGTCAGTGACTTGGAAAGAAAGTTGTGTCATTACTGTTGTGAGAAAGCCAGGAAACACATGGGTAGTTGCACTGACGGCTGTGATGAATCCCCAATTCAGCTAATTTCTTTTCTGGGGATGGATAACAGTCATTGCCACAGGATTCATTCCTTTCTCATTGCTGCACATTGTTTTGACAGTGGTTATGTGGGGAAGCAGCTGGTGGCATTTGAAGAGTATTGTGGGAAGCACTGGTAAAAGGCACCAGGAAAGAACGGGTAGTAGCATTGGCCACCAGGATATAATTGGGATATTGTTGAAAACAGTGTTAATCAATGGACAAACAAATACTCAATGAGTTACCCCTTTACCACACAATCCCAACTTTTAATGACCCTGAGAAAGAAGGCTTTTGAAAACATTGTGGGGAAAGGAGAAAATGCTGGTAACAAGCATTTTCTCCTTTTCCCACCAAGTTTTCTTCCCTGTAAAAGACAAATTTTATGTTTTGAATAACATTTAATTTGTCGTCTGCAAACGCTTTCAATTTGGACAAGGCTAAAATTTTGTCGTCTGGTAAAGAGTTAACCTTTGTAGTGCCAAATAAATGAAATGAAATGGGAAAAGGAGACAAAATTGCTTTGTATGTCACCAAACTATGCATTCTAATTCACCATACTATTTCAACATGATAAAAATAAATAAGAATGGAAAAGAGTCATGCTCTGGTAAAAAGGGGGTTTAATGCATCTCTTTTGATGCATTGAACCAAGCAAGTCATCACATGATTATGGATCCACATAACCCATTTTGTCTAATAAGCTGCTGAATCATTCAATAAGGTGGATTGGTCCTTTGATAAGTATAAAATTGACCAATAGCAAAAAGTTCTAACCCAGGTTAGCCTGCGCAAACTGCGCCGGCTGACCTGGGTCGAAACTGTTTTGCAGATGCATTAAAACCCCTTTTCACAGAGCATGGTTACTATAAATGTGCATTCTTTGGAAAGTGTTTTTTTTTTGTTGCAGTTTTTTTTTTTCAAGGGCCTATTTTGAGAAATGTTTTTGTTTAACATGGGTGCAAAGTA
Source organism: Hippopus hippopus (assembly GCA_946811185.2). Taxonomy (NCBI): domain Eukaryota; kingdom Metazoa; phylum Mollusca; class Bivalvia; order Cardiida; family Cardiidae; genus Hippopus; species Hippopus hippopus. The sequence continues at coordinate 6,336,476 of OX328109.1, forward strand.
ATATCATGTGCATTCTTTTGAAAGTGTTTTTCGCTGTTTTTCAAGGGCTTTTTGACAAGAGTTGTTGTTTCTGTCGTACGATCTTACATCATTTACATTGAAAGCACTTATAGATAACAAAATAAACAAGGATATAGATACTGGGTTAATTGATTGGCTGAGTGGTGTTTTACGCCGCTTTCAACATTATTTCAGTTATATCACTTCAACAGCTCACATATTCATCTTTGTCTGTGGTTTTAACAGTTTACCGGTCCTAGGCTGGGGCTCTGAAATGACTTGCCTAAGGACGCTCCTGGCTGAAACCAGAGACTTCTTTGAAAAGTTAGAAAGTGGAAAAAGAAGAAAATGATGGTTACCTGTTCTTTTCCCACAATGTTTTTGAAAAAAACCTTCGTTTTTTTGTTTGTTATAACTTGGGATTGTTGCGTAAAGGTTTTAACCCTTTACCACACAATCCCGACTTTTAACGACCCTATGAATGAAGCCTTCTGAAAACATTGTGGGAAAAGGAGAAAATGCTGGTAACCAGCATTTTCTCCTTTTCCCACAATGTTTTCTACCCTGCTGGAAACAAATTTCAATTTTTGATTTATGTTTATTTTGTCGTCTGCAAGTGCTTTCAATTTGGACCAGTCTAAAATTTTGTCATCTGGTAAAGAGTTAAGTAAGTTGAAATGCTCAGAATGAAGAGCCAAGCCTTGTAGCTCAGTGGGTAGCGTACAGGACTTGAGAACAGGGGGTTTCTGGTTTGATCCCCGGCTCGGCCAATTTCTTTCTGAGGATTTATGATAGTCATTGTAACTGGATTCATTCCTTTCTTACCGCTGACCATTGTTTCGACTATGGTTATGTGGGAAAGCAGCCAGTGGCTTGGAAAGAATATTGTACGGAGTACTAGTAAAAGAAACTCCTGTAAAGCATGGATAGGTGCACTGGCCACTGCAATATAACTGAAATAATATTGAAAACGGCATTAAACACCATACAAACCATCAGAATGAAGATTATAATAATTCATTTCATCTGCTTTTCAGCCTCTCTACGAGACCCAGAACATAAAACAACGAGAGTATAATCGGGTGTCGGGCTCGTCCCAGAGCTCTTCAATAGGATCAGGGGATCAGCAGTACTACTACAGGGACAAGAGCCCAGGGCAACAGTACCCGCCCCTGGGGTCTTCCTACCAGCCCCCACCACAACAGTATCAGTCAAATAATCAACAGTTTCCTCCCCCACCCGCTCAGCAGCAGCAACAACAACAAGGCATGTCCATGATCAGCAATAACTTGTCCGAGCTTGATCAGCTTTTGAATGACCTCAACTCAGCCCAGTTCCTGGCGGAGGTCGATAAAAAGCACGGGACTTCAGGTAAGGTTTTAAACGTTTCATTTTAAGTCGAGTGACTAGGTGATTAACCCGTTACCCAATGAAAAAAATTTAAGACCTTGTTCATGATGAAACCTATCTTGTTGGTGACCAGCATTTTCTCCTTCCTCACATTGCTTTCTATTTTTTCAAAGACAAATCTTACAGTTAGGGCCACATTTTAATTTTTGTCCGCAAGTGCTTTAAGTTTGAACCAGTTGAAAATTTTATCATTTGGTTAGGGGTTAAGGATGTAATTATTTACTCTTTAGCAAACAATCCCATGTTTTTCAATGCATGAGGGAAAGGGCTTATGAAAACATACTTAGAAACAGAGGAAAATAATGTAATCAGCACTTTCTCCTTATTCCACAAGATTTTCTTCCCTTTTATAGACCAATCCCATCATTTTAGACTACTTAAATTTTTGAAACAGTGATTGCTATTGTATTCTGTCTGTGGATAGTCTAAAATTTTGTCATTTGCTATAGAGTTGAATCCCCATATGCCCCCTTTATGTATAGTTTATATTGCATGACTTTTGTTTCATTACAGGAAAGGTTCCCCCACCAGTGGCCCCAAAACCAAATAGAGGTGGTCAATCAGTAGACAATCTTCTCGACCAGTTAGAAAATTCTGTACCCCCATCAGCAGGGCCTCATGGGGGCTACCCTGTGTAAGTTATGAAATATTTCCTCTTGAAAAAGTCGATAAGTAAAATGAATGAGCCTTGCTTTGTGGAAGTTGGGTTTAATGCATCTGCAAAAAGTGTTGTCCCTGGTCTGCCTGTGCAGTCTGCTCAGGCTGACATGGGTCAAAACTTTTTGCTTTAAGTTAATTTTCTGCATGTCAAAGGACCATTCTACCTCAGGTTTCAGTTGGTTGTTAGACAAAATAGATTTTATTGATCCATAATTATTTTATGACTTGCTTGGGATAATACATCACAGAGATGCATTAAGCCCACTTTTGTCAGAGCTTAGCTCAAATATTAGTTTCTACATTATTATTTTATGTATCACCTTCTTCCTTGGGTCTGTTCCACATTGTTCATGTCAGTCAGTGGATTTGTCCGTCATCATGAAATCAAGGGTGGCAAAATTTTAAATTGACATATACATGTACATGTTTTTGACAACCAAATTTGGCACCCAAAGCTGATTTCTTTGCAATTTGGCTTTCAGATGCCATGATTGGATCTTGATGAGATAAAAAGTATGGTGGCCAAGGGCTTGGCATCCAAATCTATGGCAGCCAAACTTTAATAGTCTTCTCTTCAAGAATAGCCGGGTGGCTCAGTCGGTAAGATACAAGACTTGAATCTAGGGTCAATCCCTTAGCTTGGCAAATGTGTTTCCAAGGATTGATGATAGTCATGGCAACAGGATTCATTCCTCTCTCAGTGCTGATTATTTTTTCTACAATGGTTATGTGTGAAAGTAATTGATGCCTTGGTAAGAAAAAGGTGCATAGTACTAATAAAAGAAACACCAGGAAAGCATGGATAGGTGCACTGGCCACTGCAATATAACTGAAATAAAGCTGAAAATGGCATTAAACGCTATAAAAAGTTTACAAACCATTCAAACAAAACTTCTCAAAAAAGTGTGGCTCAGAATTCAACTGAATTTGGTATGATTAATCCTTTTTATAGATCTCTGATAATTGACATAATGCTGAAAGTGGTGTTAAATACCATAAAACGTCCTCAAACAAAGTTTCTCCTCAAAAACTGTGGACCGAAATTTAATAATTTTTGCCATGTTTGATTCTTTGGTAAAAGTCTGATTGACTTATTGGTAGAATATTGATCTGTATTAAAACAAGGGGGCTACAGGCATTGGACAAAAATTTGTTACGATTGTTGATTTAAAGCTAGTTTAACCCTTTCAGTGCTATAGGTGAAAACAGACGCTTTTGTAGACAGGTATAGATCAAGATCAGACTGCATAGAAAATGCAGTCTGACCTTGGATCTATACCATCCGCACATTAAGTCATTCCTCTAAGATGAAAATTTTTCTGGGTTTCTGTGGATTGTATGTTGCAAAATTGAAAGAGGTCGACTTTATATATTTTGGGATTAAGTCTTTACCACACACTCCTGAGTTTTAATGACCCTGATAGGGAAGGCTTTTGAAAATATCATGGGTAAAGGAGAAAATGCTGATAACCAGCATTTTCTCCTTTACTCAAAATGTTTTCTACTCATCAAAGACAAATCTCACCATTTTAGCCACCGTTTTGTCATTTAGTAGAGTTAATAATTTATATAATGATGATATATACATGTATATAATAATAATACTTGCATTATATTTCCTTTTAGTGAACAGTCCAACTCCGTAAATTACAATTACCAATCACAACCTGAGGAGAATGGTTCCGTTTCGTACAGTCACTCTTCAACATCCCAGTCTGCCGCCACGCAGGAACTCGACAATTTAATGGCATCCTTGTCAGACTTTAAGGTGAATACTTCTTATTTCCATAAGTGCAACTCTTCAAGTGAAAGGCACATTTAGACCTATTACCAGGACATTGCATTAACATTAACCAGCCCTTGCGCATTAATTAGATGAAATACGGTATTTGAATTTTGTATATGTTGCAACATATACAAAATTCAAATACCGTATTTCATCTAATTAATGCGCAAGGACACCATACGGAACACCAACAGGGCACTCTTATTTCATAGCCAATTTCCTGAAATTTCATTGCCGTCATGTAGAGTAAGTACAGTACTTTGACCCAGGTTTTAGTTAGTGCCGTGTGCAAAGTGATCACCATTTGAAAGACCCACTGTATTAATGCAGAATATTGATTTTACTGCTGATCATGATTCATTTGGACATAAAAGAGCATTCACGATTTATGAGAAGCTAGTATTGCATTACTTTACTTTTTTTGAAGTTTTTGTTTTTTAGTTAGTTGACAAATTTTGTGTTATCGGAAGTTTATAATGTTATTGGAGGTGTATGTATGTTTGTAAAGTCAGGTGTTAATGACATCGATTTGTGAAGAAATTAGGATTATGTTGATGCCACACCGGTAAGTTTATTTATGAAATATTGGTCATCAGTAAATTTCA